>OZ018324.1:119920783-120520783 GCA_963969495.1 Ceratothoa steindachneri
CGTCCGACGCCGGACTTGGACATCAGTAAGTAACCGCCTGGCTCCCGAGTATCCGCGAGTATCTCCCAACCTCCCGTCCCATTAGTGCACGGATGCAGCTTGCTAAAAGTTGTCGTATACTATATTCTAATATCCGTGGCCTTTATAAAAATCTCAAAGATCCTACGATGGCTGCTACCAATCATGAAATAATTTTCTGTTGTGAAACTCTGGTTTCTAACCATAGAAACACTTCAGAGCTGCTTATACTAAATTTTAATTAGCCTGCTCTTATACAAAGGGACTCTTTTGCTCGAGCCCGTGGTATGTGTTTACATTATATCTAGTTATAGTGCACAACACTTAACCGGATTTTGCTGTCCCTGCCATGAGATGCAACTTGTAAAAGTCTCCAGCAAATATCATAACCATTACATTTTTGGACTTTATAGAGACCATGATGCCAACAACGACTTGCATGACTGCTTGCGTACTGCTATGGTTTCAATATAGTCTGTTGATGTAAAGGCATCCTTCATTTTTGTCAGAGACTTAAACGCTCATCATCACGATTGGTTGGGTTCTGTATTACCAACCAATCGAAATGGTCTTGCAGCTCTGGATTTCTCTAATTTGTCTGGTTGTGAAAAGCTGATTCAGGGTCCTACAGGCAATTCTGGGAATTGCTTGGACATTGTCTTGACATATCAGAAGTTGCCGAGGTTTCTGTTCTCGCTCCCACAGGTACCTCTGGTCATAATACCATCCATTGCAAAACTTGTCTTCAGTTCACTGTTCCTGACATAACCATCTTCCGTCAGGTATATCTCAAATTTAGTCAATTGGGACAATGTATGCATGGAAGTTGACCGTATTCAGTGAGATACTATTTTTAATTCTAATAACCCAGTATTAGCTCTGAATACTCCTCTTCTTAATATTCTACACAGAAGGGTTCCATCCAAAATAATTTACCTGGTGTCAAAGATAAAGCTTGGTTCGACGATGATTGCAAGCGTGCCTTTGATGACAAACAGGCTACCCACCACTTGTGGAGACGTAATCGAAGCCAGTTGCTTTGGAATAATTATCTTGCTCTTAGAAATGATGCTCAGAGAATTTATAATGCTGCTGAAGATGCATATAATTCTCATTTACAGGATGTTTTTGCTGGAGGTACTCAGCCACACAAATAGTGGGGCTCCCTTAATTCTTCATTGTTTGGTCTGGACTCGAGTATGCCTCCACTACGTGAACCTGATGGTTCCATGTCTTTTGAGCCCTTAAATAAAGCTAATTTGCTCTCTAATACCTTTATAAACAAACAGAGAGATCAGGAGTTGTTGCTTCCCTTGACTTGTTTCCCCTTTCCTAAGTTAAAATCAGTTGTCTTTAAATCAACTGAGTTTAAAAAGTATCTTCTTGATCTGGATACTTATGGTCGGATGGACCCGGATGTCTTTTTCCCCCTCTTCTTCAAGAAGATCACCCCCATTTTGGCACCTAAATTGGCTGTTGTCTTTAAAGTTGCTTCTGAAGACCGGTTCTTTTCCTTCTTGTTGGCTTAAAGCCAACACTACTCCTATTCTAAAGGGAGCATTGGCTTCAACTTTATCATCTGAATACCGTCTCATCTCAATTACTCCTATCTTTGAGAGGCTCCTTGCTAAACGATTGACCCTGTATTGTGACAAAATCGGTGTGATACCTGATTCGCGATTTGGGTTCCGCAAGACTTTTGGAACTTGCGATGCACTCCTAACACGGATCCATGTCCTTCAGTCCTCTTTGGACCGTGGGCATGAGTCGCGTGTTGTAGCTATTGATTTCAGCTCAGCCTCCGACATTGTTAATCATAAGGCTTTAATTTATAAACTGCAACTTAATGGTATTGGTGGAAGCCTTCTTAATATTTTTTTAAGAATTCTTTGCCAAATAAACCCGAGTGTGTTTTGTGTTTCTGTTGATGGGATATATTCTGCTTTTGTGCTTGTGGTCTCAGGCGTTCCAAAAGGGAGTGTTCTTGGCCCCTTATTTTTTTATGATTTTCACCTGACTTGGGCATTAACCTTGAAAATAAACTGAGATCATATGCTAATGACACAACTTTGTACTCCTCAATTCGGTCACCATGTAACAGAGGAGAAGTTGCGGCATCTTTAAATAGGGATTTAACCAAGATTACCTCTTGGTGTCAACTTTGGGGCATGAAGCTTAATGCTAATAAGACGCATTATATAACCCTTAGTAGATCCTGTACACTCGATCCAGCTCATTCCAGTTTGTACATATCAGGTGTATTTATTGAGGAAGTTGATGATTAACGTCTTCTTGGAGTAATTCCTGACTCGAAGCTAACTTTTGGGAAGCACATTCGTTTCTTGTCCTCCTCAATTTCACAGAAAATGTATTACTTCGTAAGTGTTACAGAACTTTTACTTGTGACTCTACACTTATTAAGTTATTTTATGCCTTCATTCTGCCTCATTTTGAGTATTGTGCTCTTGTTTGGATGTCTGCTGCTAATTGCTATCTCGAGTTGTTGGACAGAAAGTTGAATTCAATTAAGCTTATACACTAGCTCTGTCCCTTAATTTGGATCATCGCCGACAGATTGGTGACCTTAGCATTTTTTTTCAAGGTATTTAATACTATTCAACATCCGTTGCACGCAGCTCTGCCGAATTCTTTTAATCCAGTTCGCGTGACAAGGTTTGCTCTTAATCTTAACGACTTAGCTATGAATTTTATGAATGTTATTACGACACAGTTTTCATGTTGCTTTATACCATCGTTAATTAAAACGTGGAAAGCTTTACCCAACGGGATTGTACACTCAAGGGGTATATCTTTATTTAGGTCCCGTGTGAATGCATTCTTGAAACAGTAGCTTTTTCTCATCTTCTAATATTCCTTCTTTATCCGGGTTTACTATTAGCTCTCCACTTTCTTCATGGTTGCCTTTGCCTCTTTTCAGTACCATTTTGGTATTTTGTGTGGAATCAATTTAGTAGTTGTTTTTCACGCTGGAGGATGGCTTTGGTAGCTCTCAGGATAATAATAATAATACTGCTACTAGTACTACTACAATTAGTACTAGTACTACTAGTAGCACTGCTACTAGTACTACTTATAGTATTACTACAAGTACTACTACTACTCTATGTGACTCCGGGCTGAGGTCTAGCCCTTTGGAGAGCATCCTCGATCTACTCTGTTGACCGGACATTGGATCACCTGGAGATCCACCAAATCGTGGCTCTGCAGGTTTTACCTCAGTTGTGTGTTTGTGTCTGGTATGATGCAACTATGTGTTGCAGTTAATCTTGTTCTTGTTGCAACAGGGGCAGATGTATATGTTGGTCCGACCGGTACAGTCTCTGTATGTATTTAGTTTGCACCCAAAATTTTCAACGGCTACCATGAGTGACGTTAGAGGGATTTTTCTTCTTGGTATTTCTACGTTTAGGCTTACTCCCTCTTTCCTACTTTCAAGCCTTCTCACTCACTTCCCACCTCTTTCTAATTTCGGTTTTGATTCTGTCTTCATTTCTTCCTTCTTCTCATCTTTTCATCCATACACCATCCAATTTAACTTGATACAACATAACATATTTTTTTCTATAAGCAGATAAATTATACTCTTATATTCCTTCTTTCTTCTTTCACAACCAAACAGTATTTATGCACAAGGAAAATGATAATCATATAGATAGGGAAGCCTTATAAACTGTTTTGACTGTAAAGGGTGATTGAGAACTTGTTGGATGGTGTGTAAATTATGTTGGAAGTAATTCGTATGCTCAGGTGAAGGATGGCAGGACTGAATGGTTTGATTTATATGGGGGTAGGGGCGGTATGACAATTGTGTTAGGTTGGTATGACTTTTTAATATCTCTACAGATGGATGACTGGGATGAGTACAAATATTAATCAGAGAAAGAATTGTCAAAATTGTAAGGAATGGATTCTATCTATGTTGGTATATGATAATCTCATGTTAGTGTCTGAGAAGAAAATTGGCACCCAATTAATTGCGGAAATATCTTCATTTTCAAATTTAAAGAATAAAATTTATTTCGCGTACTTCCTCTTAGCGGCTTTTAGAGATACAACTCGCCTAGGAATAGGTTCAATAAGGTCTGATATTGAAGATTGGGGTATCTCCTACCATGTTTGTAAATGACATTCAACAATTTTTGTTTTTTATTTTTTTCATAAATTCTTGTCTAGCATTCTCCGTACATGTTATATTAGGTCAATGTCAGGGGACTAACTTCGCCAAGGAAGTGGTTTGATGCCACTTTCGTCCTTCCATTCTTTCGAAAGTTAACTAAATTTGGAAGCTTTGACAAAAATCTATTAATAATAAACCTACAAAATTTTCGACGTTGCTTGTAACCTGTTTATGTGAAACTCACGAGTGAGTAATACTCAATAAATCTCGCCACTTTTCTTTAATTTTTTTTCATCGCGTCGTCACCAATGATGTTTATTTGTTTAAGACTGACTATTGTTTGCACAAGCGCTGTGAGGACCATAATAAAAACCTCATTTCGGTGCTCGGAGTAAGTAATTACTCTCACATTTACGCGCTTGCGATCATCAAGAAATGTCTGCGGCGTTGAAAAAGATTTCAGGCTCCATTTTCGTTGGTTCAGTGTCAAATGAACAGACGGCGTAGATTCTTTAGATGAACTAAATAAAGTACTGAAAGTTCTAGTGCAGAAGAAGTGCAGAGCGTACCATTAGTGAGTGAATTTCCTCATAATATAACGAAACATAGTATGAAGAATGACAAAACCAAATGAGTCTACCAAAGGTCATTCATGTCACCGCATTAATGACAGGATCCCACAACTATGTTCTAAACGGCATTCACTGCATCCTCTCGATGCCTTCCAAAGCACCCCTACCTCACCTGCACAAGAGAGTCTCCCAAATCCAAATAAAAAAGCAGCCAACCTACATCTCAGAACTGAAAGTGAACCTTATTGGAAAGGCTCCGTCCTCATTCATGATAAGGGAATCTTGAGCAGATCTTTCGATCCTCATCACTCCGCGACGGACTTTCAATGTAAAAATATGAAACCATTTCAGGCTCAATCCTACAATGAGGTAATATTAAATTTAGGAAAAATACAACATCGGATTTTAAATTGAATTAGTTTGGATTAAGCATGTGGACATTCGGGGATTACAGATGAATAGAGACAAATAATCGCTGCCTATTCCAGGCCTCAGTTCATTGCGATTAAGAACTCCCTGTTCTGAACTGTTGCTGGTGGTGGTTCGGATTCCATGCTAATCTGCTGTGTCTCTTCAGACCTAATTCCCAGTAGTCATATAAACCAAAACATATATATTCTCAAATATAAAATCAAGAGGTTAAATCAAATAAATTTGAATTGAAAGACGTCTTTATTCAAAATGAAAGTAAAGAGAAATGCTTTAGTTATAGAAAATATGTAGATATTTCAAATCAGGTTTTTAAAATTCAAATTCATTTCAGCCAAATTAAGAATTTTCCTTTTCCAAGTTTATTATGGCTTGTAAGGTTGTTGAACTCCTTACCAATTGGTATCTGTAGGGTTGAGTCGACAAGAATCTACAGTTTACCATCGAATCAGAACTACCACCAGCCACTGTTCAGGACAGAGACGTCTTGATCGCAATGGACGTTTATAGTTAGTTAATTGATGTGATGAAGTGACGAAGCTGAGTCGTACTAGCCGCATTATGAGGGGGAATGTGCCTTTGCCGATATGTTAGTTACCTCATAGTCTCTGTCTCTCCCCGAGTTAATTTCGGCATATTAGTTCATATATTTGGATCACTTTGCTTTCAAGTACAAAATACCTTTTACTACTTGGGGCGAATTTCAATCTATGGAGTATTTCAGCTCTAAATTTATGTTTTTTTCTTCTATAATGAAAGGAAATAACGGGAGTATTTGCCATGTGGGAGAATAAACGCTGACGGAGAATTCCAGACAGAAGAGGAAAAAGAGAGAGAATAATGAACATGAACTCTTTCAAGGAACTAATTCCTATATTAGAGCAAAGTAGCTAATGAGTACTTAAAAGACTCAGTCACATTTCGGGACAGTCAAAAAACATTCCGTTACCCGCATCAACCGGTTGCTGTCATCTCTACCACCGATTCGTACCTTCCGATGCTTTTCTCTCTACGAACCAAACATTTTCAGCGGAAGGCGAGGGCGTGCTTCTCTCCAGAACCTGACACACAGCTACAAACAAAGCAGATCAATGTTTAAAATACTTTCAGGACATACTCATCTAATTAACGTCAACTAGCCATTAAAACAAGCTACACGATTATAATTGTTTGATCTTTGATGCAGTGGCGGATCCAGGATAAAACTTTGTGGGGGGGGAGCTAACCTGATTTTCTCCCTTTGTGTAGTCTGAACAAAGGGCATTGATGATTAATAAGGTTTATCATAGACAGTATTGATAATAAATAACAGTAAATCACACCGGAATGAGCACTAACACTTGCTCTCAGATCCTTTTATTCCCACACATCATAAAATTATGAATTGTGGTTTAGTGTAGATTTTGGACATCAGTTAAGGTATAATACTGAATTTACTAATGTTTTTTTAGATTTACCTGTATTTTAAACATGTATTATATGAAGTACATTCGATCACAACGGGTAAAAAATCTGTTTTAGACATATTCTTTATTATTAAATACCTCTTTATGAATAACAGAATACAAGTAGGCCTTAATAAAGCAATATAAAACAAATGGTCTGAAATTTGGGGAGCTTCAGCCCTCTATCCGTCCCCCGGATACGCCCCTGCTTTGATGTTACATATGAAATACCTCAAGCTTAACTTAAGAACTCATTATTCCATGCCCAAGGAATGGGTACAGGGAGAAGTAAAAGGTTGATAAGGTTAAAAGACAAATCTTGGTGCTGTTCCTAAAGGTGAATTACCATATAATGTGTAATCTACCTTAGATTATTAAATATCATCATCATCCTTCAAGATTAATATTTTAGTGCAATAGAAGGTCAGTATTTAAAGAAGTTTGATTCACAAGTGTTATTATTCGATAATCAGTAGATGTGATTCGGTAAACGAATCATAGACATCATCCTCTAATCTAATCTCATCGTGATGAATTTCGCTATAAAGTTATGAGAGATTATCTAGATTTATGTACCGATTTTTTATATAAGTATTGTGTATTCTTAATCATATTCGACTAATTGATATACAACATTTAATTTTTATTAATTTATAATTTACTGATTCTAATTAATAAAGCATTAATATTATAGTACTATAACGTTTACTTTTAGATATGATATAATAAATTTATTTTCCAATTTTATTTGCTTATATTTTTTAAATTTTTATTTTTTGTTTAATATGCATGGATCTAAAGTGTTGTGAGGCACGCCGGCCCTGGCTTTCCCACACGGGCATTTCCGTGCGACAAAAGGAAACTTCCGGTCAAGTTTCCTGCTCCAGCTTGGGCAGATATATATATATATATATATATATATATATATATATATATATATATATATATATATATATATATATAAAGAGAGAGAAAGAGAGAGAGAGAGAGAGAGAGAGAGAGAGAGACGACCTTCCTCTCACCCCTTGCCAAATAAGACCGTTTATATCTCCTTTTTCTTTGCACCGAAGATAACTTGCTTGAGAACGAGATTCTTCCTCCAAATAGGGGGCATCCTCTCCCCTAATTTATGGAGGAATAAAAGCGTTTTGACAGGAATCAAACGGCTTCAGAAGTCAGATTCCATCCCAATTTTCCACGCGTTGAGGAGACGCTTGATATCCGAAACTTCCTCACCTCTTGTTGATAACCATAGAACCAGTATGCAATGAGCCACTGCTTCACTCACTTTCAAGAAATTGAGTATTGCAGGCTCTTAACCGAAGGAATCTTGGAGTATGTTCATATTGGCAGTTAAGATATTAGTTGAAAAGGGCACTAAATTGGAAACTATAGTCTTCAAATACATTTTAGGGAAACCTTGTCATTCTAGTTGTTTTTGAAGCAGTTTTAGTTCTCTGACATTCGCTACTCATGATCTATTTAGGTTATTTGTTAATTCTGTCTAATCACTTAGAAATATTTTAGCAAGCGCCCTGTTACTTTGATTTCTAAGAGCTTTTTATATGCTTTCTAACTTTTAAACACCTATACTTTCATCTTATCTATGATCATTATTGTAGGATAGCCACTTTGTACCCCTTCCACCCCTTAGGGTAATCTATCGTTCTCTCCTCTGCTCTCCATTTATTCACTTTCGATGGTTTCTTTTTTCCTCATCTGTGGTGCACCATTCTTCTACCACTGTATGGCTTTCACTCACTTACTGTCCTGCTATAGTGAAGGGACGTTTCAAGCCAATTATCCCCTGCACGAAGTAAGGATCGCTGCAGATACGCTCGTTAGCGTGGATGAGCGCGCGCTTCGGATTTCAATGAAAAGTCCAATGATGGAAAAGAACTTCGATTCGGAAGCAGAGAAAGGAGCATAGAACAACTCAGGAATGGAAACAAGGGGATAAGAAGGGAGAGGGAATTGCTTCGCCCTTCAAGCGATAATGAAGAGAATTTGAAATGCTCGCTGATGTTAACAAAATTTTTAAGAATTCCTTAATCCTCCAAAAAGTATCTTGAAGTTACTTATCTCTCTTCAGAAGCGCCACTCATACAGCTGTTTAGTGGTATGGGTGGCGCTCCTGAAGAGCGTTGAGTAACTTCATAAGGTTTTTATAGAGTATTAGGCATTTCTTGCTATTTACCTTGCCTACCGTATTGAAATGGATGTTATTGTTCATTTATAAATCCAGGAGATAATCAACAATAATCCCAGAAAGTTGATGCGTGCTAAGAAAAGGATAAACGTGTGGATGAAAACCTTATCAGGCTGGTGTTGCGTAAAAGCATTCGCTACTTTCCATACAAGATGAGGGAGGTACAATTTCGATGCAAGGCGATGCAGGAAAAGTGACTCAAACGCACTAAGAAGCTGATCAAAAAGGTGAAACAACCGTTGGAGCCAGACATGTTGTGGTTCTTGTTCGATTAGAAGAATTTCTCCCAAAATCTGGAGATCAACTACCAGAACAACATTTGGCTCACTGTTGCACCCCCAAAACGTGACGGGAGCCATTCAGGTCAATTTTACTGAGGCAAACCTAGTTTTCGGTGGAGTCAGCAGTGATGGTGACGTCATGTCAACTCGTATTTTTGTAGAGCCCCTCAAGCTGAAAACTGGCGGCTAGCTCCCTGTGCTGGATCACCGGGTAGCAACAGGAAAGCTTATGTGTGACTGCACGAATCTACCCCCGGCCTGGCTGTTGGAGAATTTCTTCTATCACACAACTCACCTGACTGTAGTGACCTCGAACTCTTTGTGTGGGGCGTCGTAGAACAAAAGACCAAAAATCTACCCTTATTACGAAGCACAATTTGAGGGACAAGATTACCAGAGCCGCCAAGAGCCTAAGACGCAGTCATCATGATATATATATATATATATATATATATATATATATATATATATATATATATATATATATATATATATCGGTGATGGAGTCGTTCCTTGGGAACCTTATTCGTTGTAGGAATATGAAGATATATGCGATGGTTACGAACATTTAATTTTCCGGACGTATCGGTCATTAACGATGATTATCATCATATATATATATATATATATATATATATATATATATATATATATATATATATATATATATATGGAAAACTAACAAGGTATCGCGTGAGCAAACAATAAATACAACAAAGCCCACAGGGAAAAGTAATACGAGGATTCCAAGTAATTTCGAACTTTATTTCCAGTTTTTTATCAAGGAATAACAAAAGTATTGAAAATTGTAATATTTATAAAGATGATATAGAGGAGAGGGAACGCCAACAAAAAGGCAAAAAACAATCAACAAAATGAATTAATATGAAATGGAGACCTTAGGAGGAGCGGAGTTAAATACAAACTAAGATTATCAAATCAGATAAATTCAAAAGACTAAAGGTTGACAAGAGGATTAAAATACCGCCTAAGCAATTAGGGAGGGAGAAAATCTGAACGAGAGATTAACCTCAGAGGCCAGGATTTTAAAACCAAGGTAGAATAAGTAAATATGTTCTAAAAACTTGACTCAAATGGAAATAAATACACAAACATAAACATAAGGCTACATAGATGCACACAAAATAAAGTTAAATAGTTTATTAAGATTAATATAAATATTTAGTCTCAAATTAAAAGTTTTGACAATGCAATGTGAATATAATTTAAAAAATAACCATCGAGTTTATATAAGCCAGGACTTAAATTATAATTTGGGAATTTACTAATAAAGGTCGATTCAAAGATATTTCGTGAACTTGTATCGTTATTATGACAGATGATTTTAGCAGAATTTCAATCAATATTGTGATTAAGATATGACATATGAACATAAAATGAGCTGCTTTATTCTCCCCGACGGACATTATATTTATGCAGAGAAATTAGTTTTTTTAAGCATTTACCTGATTGGCTAAAGTAATATTTAGAGCAATCGATCTATTTTACGCAATATACATTACCAATAGGGGAAGGGGCGTTCTTGACTAATAGTTTATAGATAGTATTATTATAGTTGAATATTACACAAATGCCTAGAGATTTTAAAATCTGAGGGAGAGAAGCAAATGATAGATTAAAAGGAAGTACAAGAGTATTCCTGTTATTAAAAGGCGTGCGAGGCTCAAAACGATAAAAAGACTTTTTAGCTAACTGAAGAAGGCATTTATTAAGGAAATTAAAAGGATAGCAAAGTTTATGGACGATGTCAAAAATTTTGGGGGAAACTTCAGACTCAAAGAATTCAGGACTAACCACACGAAGCGAACGGAGAAACATTGAAATAAAAATTGATCCTTTGACTTTAATATGGTGAGAGGAGTAAAAGTGAATATAAGAAGAAGAATTAGTTGGTTTCCAATAGACAGAGAATTGGAAACCAGAAGGCGTGTGGTGTATTAATAAATCAAGGAAAGGAATACTTCCATTTTGTTCTATTTTAAGTTTGTCTAAAATAAGAAAAATATTTTTAGAATTGGGCTACAAGCAAAGGACATCATTAATATAGCGAAACCAGATTATAGAAAAATCACCAATAGAGGGGAGGGAAACCGTTTCGAAAAATTCCATATATAAGTTAGATAAAACGGGGAAAATACAATTATCCATAGCTAAACCAAATTTTTGGCGGAAGAATTAACCATTGGAAGTAAATGCACAGTCTTTGGTACAGAGGGAGATAAGTTCTAAGAATAAATTAGGGGGTATAGGGAATTCAACGGGAATAGATCATCAACCGGAACTTTAGTGAAAAGGAAGCCAACGTCAAAGCTAACAAGGATGAATTATGAAGGGGAAGGGATGGTATTAAGTTTTTCTAATTAGGTAGGAACTATTAACTATATGGGAATCCGAAATGCATCCTACAAGATGGGTAAGATAAGACGTTAGTCAATGTGGGCGTTCCCTCTCCTCTGTATCATCCTTATAAATATTACAATTTTCAATACTTTTGTTATAAAGTTCGAAAGTACTTGGAATCCTCGTATTAATTTTCCATGTGGGCTTTGTTGCATATATATATATATATATATATATATATATATATATATATATATATATATATATGCCTGAAATATCCCAAAGGAAAATAATACACAGAATAAGCACAAGCGCTTTCGTGTTTACATCATCAGGGGCAGAAATACAATGAAATAAAGAAATATTTAATAAACAGAGAAATTTGACGTCATTCAAACGTCACACACACACACACACATATATATATATATATATATATATATATATATATATATATATATATATATATATATATATATATATATTATATATATATATATATAAATAAATATATATATATTTAAATAGGCAGGATTCATTGAAGTCGACAGCAACGGCTGCATTGTTTACTTTTGGCTGCAGTTTTCTTATAGCTTTCACTATAGTCTCGTCAGATGGCTCTAGGCGAGGAAAACTGCTCTGAAGAGGCATAACTTTATTTGCCTAGACGTCTTTCGACCTAACAGCAGGTCATCTTCGGGGCAGAATGGTGAACGTGATATTACAGGAAAATATATTGAATATGTTTGAACATTACTGTAAGAAAATGGACCAATCAACTAACTCGAAAAATACATGGACAGGGCTATCAAGCAACTTGCCACAACGCATCATACGTCAATTACAAGAAAAACGCTCACCCAAAACACCTCCATCATCTTCCATGATCCTGACCGCTGAAGACTCCGAATGGCCGAGGCACTTATGATCTCCCAACGCAGACCTTCAATCACTACACAACTCCAGCCAGAGACTATCCTCCCAACGACTCGTCGCCAGAATCTTCAACGCCCCCGTATGGAACAAGAATTTACCTAAACCTTTTCCTCCTTTTGTTTATACACATCATTTTATTTTTCTCGAACATATTTTTAAACATATCCATGTATTTTCATGTTGGACTCGGACTTGGACAGAGAAAGTGAGGAAATGTAGTATTAGAGGATATTAGTAGGATAAATAGAGGTGAAGTTCTGAGAAAAATTATAGGAAAGCAAAAATGAAAAGTTGGATGAAAGACAGGTCCCTGGTGATAGGGTATCTCTGGCTTTCTTTTCGTTTTGGTACATATTTTTGTTTTTTGGTGTATATATACTTTTAAGTATATATACATATATAAAAGGCATTCAAGCCTTTGTAACAGAGGGTTTTTTGTATCCCTACTGCTTTGGTGATGAGATTTTGATTTGTTTTGTTTTTTATTTGGGTTGTTTACACCCAGATATTGAGTTGCTTTTTATTTGTATTATTTTGTTTATTTTTATTTATTTTATTTTTTTATATTTCTGGCGTGTTAATCGCACTAAAATTTGGGGCAAAATTAGCCCTTGACTAATTAAGGTAAAGGGGAGTGTGTTTGGCTTTGTAGTGTTTGAACATTATAGAAATCTAAGTAAAGAGTGTGTTTACCTTATTGTCAATGAGCTGTCTAGTGCTTTTAAAAAGTTCTGCGTGTCCTATGGCATTAAAGACAATGTGCTCGAGTACAAACTCGGGACGGAGGCGTCGGTGTAAGTTGGCCCAGATCTTGTTTGCGCTTCGGTGAAGGTCCACGTTTATGGGGGTTAATCCCAGTTTACCATTGAGCTCACTCTGCCTTCTTCACTCTCTCCTTCGGGATTTCGTTATAATATAGAGAGCCATATTTTAAACCCTTTGCAGTTTAAGGACTTGTGTATCGGGAGTCGCGTTTATAGGGACCAGGGGATACAGGAGTTTAGGTCGAATGCATGCATTATAGAGCTTTAGTTTGTTGGGGATACTGAGGTTTAGGAATCTGTAAAATTCACCCAAGTCCCTCCGTACATTCGTTGTAGTTTTATCTACGTGACTCCCATATCCACGAGTCGTAATCCAGAGTTCAAGAACCGTGCTCTCCGTGAGGTATGGGATGCGTGCACTCCCCACACGGATGTCTGCGAGGGTCATTCGGAATAGTGCAGTTACACAGAACCTTTGGGTATTGGTAGATATCTTTCATATTCTCTCGAAAAAGTTGATGTTTTCGATTTCTACCGCCGTACTCTGTGCCATATAATTTACATTCCGATAAGGGGTCGTACAGATCATCGATATATCGTCCACAAATTGTAGGTATAACGAGCCTTCAGTCAGAGGTTGGGGAAGGTCGATGATGAATATGTTGTAAAGCAAGTGACTTATACACTTGCCTTGTGGCACCCCCGCCTTCAGTTCAAACTCGGGTCTATTGAATCCTTTAATGTTCACAAACGCCTTTCCTCTCCATTACGTAATCGCATAGAATCCTTTCAAATATGGGGTTGAGGCTCAGGTATAAGATCTTGTATTACAGGCCTCTCCTTCATATTTTGTCAAAGGCCTTTATGACGTCGAGGAGTACCAGATTTGCTTTTCGTCTTTCTGCCTTTACTTTTGCCAACTTCTTGGTGATAACATTTAGCGCCGTTTCCGTTCCTCGCTTCCTTCGGAAGTCATGTTGTTAGTTGTTAAGTAAATTATTATCTTCGAGAAACGTATTCACCTGTTGGCTAATATCTTCTTAAAGACTCTCCCTGCAAATTCTAAGCGAGATATAGGCCTGAAGATAGCTGGACTGTGTGGTGGCGTACCAGCTTTGGGAATGAATATCATTTTTGCTACCTTCCACTGGTCAGGGAAGTAACCCATGTTCAGGCAAGCCTTCATGATATTCATGAGCCCCAAAAGGATGTTAGGCGGGGCTCTTATTAAATTCTTCCGTGTCAGCACTGTACGCCCTGATGCTCATTGATGAAAGGATTTTAAGGTTTTTAAGGTTTTTAAGGTTTTCTTTGGCAATAATTCTACAGCCGAGTACGTCCACATTCCTTTCCTGCGATACATAATGGTGAGGATAAGTTCTGTGTATCTGGTCGTTCAGATCATTTATTATTCGGTCTTCGAAGTCTAAATCAAAGTTATCATTCTCTTCCAGGGATATCTTAAATGTATCTTCATGTTAGTTGATCGGTCCGTTTCCTTACAATAATGTTCAAAATATTTTTAAACATAAATCTATCCCCATGTTTTTTTCGAATTAGTTGATTGGTCTGTTTCATTACGGAAATGTTTAAACATATTCAATATATTTTACTGTAATATCACGTTCACTATTCTGCTAACTGGGAGATATATAGAGAGATACTCAGCGAATATCAACCAGCTGACCTGGAAGACGCAAATCTCGAAGAGGTAGATGAGGAGATAAACTCCATCACTTATCTCTTCATTCAAGCCAACGAGAGATGCGTCCCCAAGATCTCCTATAAAATGCTCCCACAGCATAGGTGGACGAACGAGATGAGGAATATCGCTCGGGAATATAGGACAATCTTCGAATAAATAGGCAGGACAGGCCAAATCGGGAAAGGGTCAGCCAGAATGAGACAACTAAGCGAGGAACTAAACAACACAATCCCAGAGAAACAGAAGGAAATCTGGAATGACATAATCGGTAGGCTGGACAGGGAGGAAAGTCCAGTAAGTTTTTGGAATAGCATTCGAAGACTTAGGGGACTGCCCACTGTGATAGAACGTGTTGAAGCTGCGTTTAATTTCAACTCCTATCCCATATTATTTAAAACCATGATGCTGCCCACGTGCATCTTCGATTCGAGGCTTGGAGTCTTATCTCAACTAACGGATGCCAATGTTTAAACAAGGAGGTTATCGTCCCCCCGTTCGCCCCCATACGCCGACCTCGCCAGATCGAGTTAGGCTTATGAACAGATAAGGCATTTTTCTCCGGCCCGGCTGTGCGTTCCCTCCAAGCTTTCACTCCATTTTCCCCCCACGCCAAGGAGATGTCCTGGCTATTTATATGGAAACTTTACCACTAAGATCAGATTGGAGATCCAGATTTTCGTCGCGAAACATCACCACGACCCTCTCTCCCTTTGTGCGCCAAGGGACCTCGACCTCGAGATTCACCATCACTTGTCCAGAAGGAGGACAATATTCCTTGAGTGCCAAAGGTTCGAGCCTTTCGTGACGCCAAGTCCCCAAGGCATCCCCCCCTGTTGTTCAAGGGAGAACAGCATTAGAACAGCCATTGTTCGTTTTGAGCCCTTCGCCAAGAAACGGTTCTCATCCCCCCCTGTTGTTCAAGGAGAACAGCATTAGAACAGCCATTGTTCGTTTTGAGCCCTTCGCCAAGAAACGGTTCTCTTCCCCCCCTGTTGTTCAAGGGAGAACAGCATTAGAACAGCCATTGTTCGTTTTGAGCCCTTCGCCAAGAAACGGTTCTCATCCCCCCCCTGTTGTTTAAAGGAGAACAACATTAGAACAGCCATTGTTCTTGAGCCCGTAAACAAGAGACGGTTCTCATTCCCCCTTTGTTCAGAAGAGAACAAAGTAGAACAGCCATTGTTCTTCAAGCCGTTCGTCGAGTAACGGTTCTCCTTTCCAAGACGCCTCGTCAGGATCCTTTTATCCCCCCCCTTCGGCTGGAACTCGCCAGCGGACCGAATATTCCTTCAAGTACCTTCCACTGCACCACTAGTGCCAAAGTTACGTAAGCCAAACTTCACCTTTGAGTATTGATCCCTTTTGTCAATTCTATCCTGTGCTTTAAATTGTTTATCGAACCATCCCATCTCTTTAACTCTATATTTGTTTTACCTTTTTAAATCCTTTAAATCCTCGGATTAGCCCGAGTCTCCACGACCCTTTCCATTCTGTTTATGTCAATATTTTCCGTTTTTGTGTATTTGTTTATAGTTATTATTAATAAAACTCTATTTTATTAATGATAGCAATATTATTATCCTTGAGCTCAGTTCCACTTCTTAAGCATATCGAAGATACATAATATCGGCCGCCAGACAGTAAACGCACTCTAAAGATAATTAAGGAAGTTCCCTCAACGAATAGTGTTATATATATGGTATCGTCGGGAGTCATTCTACGACATATATATATATACTATTTAAATTTGGTATCAGATGTGTAAGGTTTAACGCTATATCTTTGCAAACACTGGTCTCAGTCGAGTAAAGCATAGTGTTATTCGTTACAATAATAGAATATAGTAGTTCCCTTTTGTTTTAACGATTGCTATCCCCTTTTTTTAAACTTAAGAAGCTGGAGTAGCTCAAGGAACGGTTATAATAATTTGTTTGTGTTTTTTTGTGATTTTAGTCAGTGGTTATTTAGATCGAGAAACCAAGTACGAATAGGTCAGTGCCCATATTTAGGTAGGCTAATTCTATAGAGGCATAATTCTTGTTGCAAGGAATTTTAGTTGGTTGACTAGTGCGCCCCCAAGTGCAAAGATGACTCAGTTTGAAATCTTTAAAGCGCAAGGAAAATCCTTGGGACTCTCCGGAAAAGAACTAATTGAGTACATTCAAGAGGAGCAAAGAAAAGAAATACAACGAGAAGAAAGAGAAAGAGAGGAACGGATAAGACAAGCTGAGCTTCAGATTGAATTAGCTCGGATTAAAGCAGAATTTCAAAGAAAAAAGGTAGAAAGAGAAAGGGAAAGAGTAATCCGACAAGATAAACGGGAAAGAGTAATCCAACGAGAAGAACGAGAAGGAAAAATACAACGAGAAGAACGAGAAAAAGAAATCCAACGAGAAGAAAGAAGGATGGACTCGCGCTCCTTCCCAGGAAAGCTGACAAAGTTTCCGAGCCCCGTAAAACCCCAAAACTTCTTTCCCCAAAACCAACAAAGGGACTCCAAACCTCCCGTTAAGACTTCTCCTCCATCTCTCTTCCCGAAGCGACCAACCATATGCT
The DNA here is from genome assembly GCA_963969495.1 of Ceratothoa steindachneri. Lineage (NCBI taxonomy): Eukaryota > Metazoa > Arthropoda > Malacostraca > Isopoda > Cymothoidae > Ceratothoa > Ceratothoa steindachneri. Next base: position 119,938,198 of record OZ018324.1, read on the forward strand.
TCACCTGTGGTGTAGAAAACCACATGAGCTGGAATTGCCCCCAAAATTCTAGGCTTAAAAGCGGACCAGCCCACCAAGTTCACCAGATTAATGCAACCCCGGCTCCCCCGGTGGTGCAGACCCAAGCAGAAACTTCTCCCCCTCCGTCAGGCCACCAGGTAAATTTTGTTTTTGGTAAAAGTTCATCGGGAACTTTGAAATATGAGGAGGGCAGCGTGGACAGCTGCCGAGTATCGACTCTCGTCAGGGACACAGGATGTACGTGCTTCATCGTGTCCGACGAACTCCTCCCAGTGGCTTCTAACCACGAAAAATTTGAGGTGGTACATGACCACCTTGGGCGGGCGAACCGATTCCCCGTCGCTAGATGTTAACTGCAGTGTCAATATTATAATGGCTGGGCTGAAGTCATTGTAGCACCCATAAAATTCTGTTCCGTACTTATAGGACAGAGCCCCCAAGTAAGTTTCGACCCTGTGTTTCAGGCCGCCCTTCCTCAAGGCCGAGATAAGAAAGAAGCCCAAGAGCCCGTCCCCATCAGAACCCCGATACCGTCCGATTTCTCGGAGATCCCTAACCAGGACTTTAGGACGGCAAAAGAGGAGTGTGAATCACTAACACCCTTAGGTGATAAGGCCCCAGACAAGGACACGGAGACTGTCCCTGGACCCCAAGAAAAAAAGAACCCCCAACGCGCCCATGGAGATACCTTCGTAGAACTGGACGAAGCATCGGCGCTTGAAGAAGATTGCCCCGCGGAGTCCCTTAACGTAATCCAGACAGTGTGCATCCAACCTGATGCCGATTACCCTCCTCCTTCCCTACCAGGCGAGTCTTTGGAACCCTCTGACCTGGATAGTGACGCGCAGCTGACACCACGTCAGAAGAGTCAGCTACAAGAACTAATTAAATGGAGTCACCATTTACCCGCCCTATTAGCTCTTTTCGAACAACTGCGCGAAAATGGCCTCACCAATGGCCCCCGCAAATGCCATTTTGCCCACGAACCCATTCAATATTTGGGTTTCAAAATAGGACAAAGCAAGTTAGATCCCCAAGAGAACAAGATTAAGGCAATCGCCGACCTGCCCCTCCCGATTACAAAGAAGCCATTAAGATCGTTCCTAGGATCAGCTTCTCCCTATCAGCGATTTGTTCCGAATTTCGCTGCAATTTCGGCCCCCCTATGCCCACTTCAAAAAAAGAATTTCCCCGATCGTTTACGTTGGAATGATGTCGCTGTTTCCCATTTTAATCAGCTCAAGAGTAAGTTCATTTCTGCCCCCATTTTAAAGTTGCCCAACCGGGAAAAATCCTTTGGGGTTAAGACCGACGTGATCAACGAAGGCATTGGAGGTGTACCCCCTCAATACGAGGATGACAGAACGAGTCATCCAGTTGCATATGCTAGTCGTCAACTATTACCACGCGAAAAGAGATATGCCACTAGAGAAAAGAAAGCTCTATCAATTATCTGGGTCATAGACAAATTCAAGCTGTACTTGATATGTAAAGAATTTCAAATAGGAACCGACCACCGTCCGTTAGCCTATATTAGGAATGTGAGACACTCAAACGACCGCATCATGCGCTGGAGTTTACTCTTGCAAGAGTATCAGTTTAAAATAAATTAGATAAAAGGTTCCGATAACCAGGTCGCTGACGCCCTCAGTAGAAATGCGTTACCGAATAGCGTAGAATAATTGTATTCATAGGATTAGTATCTCCATGTAGGTATATACCGTCTTGTACGACTTAATTTAAGATTCTTTTGTAATATAATTAATTAATGTATATGTCTGAATTTTGTAACGCTCAATGTCTAATTTTTGTATGTATATATATTTGTTCTTATTAATTTACGTATAAATTATTTTGTCCCGTATGTACTAAGTTAATATCATTTCTTTGTTCCATGCCCTTTTTTTTTTCTTTGATTAAGTTGTATTAAAGGTTATTTTCCCGTGTAATCTAAAGATCAAAATAATCATATGTATTGAGGTAATACTAGTTAGGTGCAGAAAGGTACGGTTGGTACAAGAAAACGAGTTCCCCACAACGGAGCTCTATCGTTGTCCCTTCTCTCTTTTTTTTTCGAAGTGACAACTTCCCCTGGAATGGAGGGGTGTGATAGAACGTGTTGAAGCTGCGTTTAATTTCAACTCCTATCCCATATTATTTAAAACCATGATGCTGCCCACATGCATCTTCGATTCGAGGCTTGGAGTCTTATCTCAGCTACCGGATGCCAATGATTAAACAAGGAGGTTATCGTCCCCCCGTTCGCCCCCATACGCCGACCTCGCCAGATCGAGTTAGGCTTATGAACAGATAAGGCATTTTTCTCCGGCCCGGCTGTGCGTTCCCTCCAAGCTTTCACTCCATTTTCCCCCCACGCCAAGGAGATGCCCTGGCTATTTATATGGAAACTTTACCACTAAGATCAGATTGGAGATCCAGATTTTCGTCGCGAAACATCACCACGACCCTCTCTCCCTTTGTGCGCCAAGGGACCTCGACCTCGAGATTCACCATCACTTTTCCAGAAGGAGGACAATATTCCTTGAGTGCCAAAGGTTCGAGCCTTTCGTGACGCCAAGTCCCCAAGGCATCCCCCCCTGTTGTTCAAGGGAGAACAGCATTAGAACAGCCATTGTTCGTTTTGAGCCCTTCGCCAAGAAACGGTTCTCATCCCCCCCTGTTGTTCAAGGAGAACAGCATTAGAACAGCCATTGTTCGTTTTGAGCCCTTCGCCAAGAAACGGTTCTCTTCCCCCCTGTTGTTCAAGGGAGAACAGCATTAGAACAGCCATTGTTCATTTTGAGCCCTTCGCCAAGAAATGGTTCTCATCCCCCCCCTGTTGTTCAAAGGAGAACAACATTAGAACAGCCATTGTTCTTGAGCCCGTAAACAAGAGACGGTTCTCATTCCCCCCTTTGTTCAGAAGAGAACAAAGTAGAACAGCCATTGTTCTTCAAGCCGTTCGTCGAGTAACGGTTCTCCTTTCCAAGACGCCTCGTCAGGATCCTTTTATCCCCCCCTTCGGCTGGAACTCGCCAGCGGACCGAATATTCCTTCAAGTACCTTCCACTGCACCACTAGTGCCAAAGTTACGTAAGCCAAACTTCACCTTTGAGTATTGATCCCTTTTGTCAATTCTATCCTGTGCTTTAAATTGTTTATCGAACCATCCCATCTCTTTAACTCTATATTTGTTTTACCTTTTTAAATCCTTTAAATCCTCGGATTAGCCCGAGTCTCCACGACCCTTTCCATTCTGTTTATGTCAATATTTTCCGTTTTTGTGTATTTGTTTATAGTTATTATTAATAAAACTCTATTTTATTAATGATAGCAATATTATTATCCTTGAGCTCAGTTCCACTTCTTAAGCATATCGAAGATACATAATATCGGCCGCCAGACAGTAAACGCACTCTAAAGATAATTAAGGAAGTTCCCTCAACGAATAGTGTTATATATATGGTATCGTCGGGAGTCATTCTACGACACCCACCAAAGCCAGAACACTAATAAAAGATGGAGATGAAATCCTTGAGGATCCAGAGTCTTTCGAAAAAAAAATTCAGGACACACTGGAAAAAGATTTTCGCTATAACCCCTGGGGAGACCGACGACTTCAACCAGGAATTCGAAGACCAACTGCTTAATGACCTCGGCACAGTGATACATACAACCCGACCCCCATACGCAAGTATCTAAGGAAAGAGAGATGGTTGGCCACGGGTGCCCAATAACCTTTGAAGAGACCATGAACACCATAAGGTCCTTCAAGAATAGGGCACCAGGCTGGTCTGGGATCACGAAAAACAACCTCGTGAATGCCCCGAGGCAAATCATTCAGAGATTGGTTAATACCATGAATGACGCCCTGAATGCAGGCTACTTTCCTGATGGGTACAAGATGGCTAAAATCATCTTCATCCCGAAAGAAAACAAGCCCTCAGACCAGGTTACAAACTATCGCCCGATCTCTCTTTGGAGATGCTCGGCAAGATCTTTGAAAAGATCCTAGCTAATAGGCTACAAGCTCAACTGATAGAGTGAAGAGCGTATAACCCCCAAAACACGGATTCCGCCAAAAAGGGGCACAAATACAGCCCTAGCGCTCTTGACAAAAAAGTAGCCTTTTGCCGAGCAAATGGGTACTATGCAGACATTTCGTTGAGGAATGTGCAGAAGGCCTTCGATAAAGTCTGGCTAGAAGGACTTCAATACAAGATCCTGAACCTCCAGCTGGACCCAATCCTAGAAAGGATCCTGCGTGACTTTGTCTTGGACAGAAGGGCATGTCTCAAGGATCGACGGATACAGAGGAGCCGAATTCGAACTGAAGGCGGGCGTTCCACAGGGAAGTAGCCTGAAACCACTGATTTACTTGGTCTTTACCATCGACCCCCCAACACTGGTGCACAGGGACACGATATATCTACATTTTGCAGATAACGTCACTCAGATCGTCCCGTGCCAGGCAAAGAAAGCGAGGGAACAGGCAATGCGTACAATAGCGGAAATCAACAACATCAACCGGTACGAGAGACGCTGGAAGATAAGAACTGATAGGGACAAGTTCAAAATCGTCCCACTGAGCTGCACGTTGACGTGGCCCATCATCATCGATGGAAGGAGATACGGCTACTCCGCCAAAGGCACTGCCATGGGCATAAAGATCTCCGACCACGGATACGCGAGACACTACACGGAAAGGCGGAACCTGGCAAAGAGAGAAATCTCCAAGCTATACAGGTTTAGAGATCTTAGCTCGTCCAACATTAGGATTATATACCTGATGTACGTCCGGGCTAAGTTCATCTACCCCGCAGTAGTGACTCAAGCGGCCGACAAGACCTCAATGAGAAAACTGCAACGAATACAGAACAAAGCATCCCTACTAATTAATAAAGCTAGAAGGCGTGATCAACATCGCCAGAGGGAACTCCATACAAGGAAAAAACTAGACCCTATTAACATCTCCACCCGCAAATTTGGAAAAAGGGTCTGGTTAACTCTTACGGACGATGTCATTCCGGAATTACAGGTAACAGGTGGCAGACTGAACATTCCTGCACGACTGCGAGAGAAAGTCTCACGTCGTAACTAGTTCTCAAGTACTAAGTTCTGTTCACAAGAAAACATTGCATCAATATACACTTAACAGGAACACAAAAAAACTAACACATTTCACATGAAACAAAAAACAGAGGGACTAAATAACATAACATTAAAACAACACAGGTAAATTGCTGAGCTAACAGCTATTAAAGGCTCTAATGCTCAAAAATTTAACCCAAAAATAAGTAAACAAGAATGGAGACACTAACAATAAGAAGAACACACTAACTAAATAAAAAATAAATAAACATAGAAAAATACATACAACAAACAAGACAAAAAGGAAAAAATCAAAATAAAGGATATAATACGATGCTCTCCTACTAGGGCAAAATATCCCCTTCCCACTTTAAATTTCACCCACTTTTATCTACTACTATCCCACCATCTACTAAATTGAGTATACCAACATCTCCATCCTTCTCTCAGCAAAAAGGTCGATAATATTTCAACGTATTGCCCGATAGGTTGGCACTCACTCTACCGAGGAAATAAAAAATTAAATAGAAAACAAAGAAACTTGGGTTAAGATTGATGAAGCAATCAAGTTTAAAAACTGAGACGGCGAAGAGCACACACATGTGTTTAAAGTGACGTTTGAAACAACCGAGATGACCGCAAAGGCTGCGGAGCAAGGGTTGGTATTATTTAACTATAAAGTCTCCGCCACCTGTATTGAACGAGAAGTGTTCTTTCCTCTACATATTTGCTTCTCCTGCTATCCTATGGATAAATACGCGACCAAGGACTGCCATCTTGAAGGGAAGGTCTGTTCCGAATGCGCTCAGTCCGGCCTTAATTGGAAGGAATGCACTAATACGAACAAAAGGTGCCTGAAGTGCGGCAACTACCATTGCGCTTGGTCGATGGCTTGCCCAATAAAAAAACCTTGATTACGGCTACCACTACTTACACCAAGGGGACGAAGAAATCGGATTAGGACCGACATTGTGATGTGTATCTCACATGGCCACTTTACAAATATAACGAAACCAGGAAGCTATGAAACAGAGCTCAACAAGATTTTGGTACAAAATGGCCTCAAAACGATGTGGTTTCTGACAACTCGCCGTAAGAGGATCTTCTCCATGCCCAAATAAAAAGCACGCATCTAACGATCCTCGCCTACGGAAACAGGAATCCATCTTAACTGAGGAAACTCAGATGAAAATTAGTAACCTGCCAGGTGAAACGACTGTTCCCAAGGACATCGAAATTGAACCAGTAACAGTGGCTTCCGCTACCCCCACCGTTCCTTTCCAAAATACCCTAGACCTCTGAATCAAGATTTATGGCTTCCCATCCGCACCGATACCACGAAAGTCCAATGTTACTGACCTAATTGATGAAGTCATTAGGGGCAAGTATAAGTGGGACTTCGACACCGACATCGCAGAAGAGGAGTTATTACAAGCCTTTAGACGAGGCCTAATCACCACCTGTCACGAATCCTGCTTCAATTTAAATCAGGACCAACTTAGAAAAAAGAAGTCGGGAAGGGTAAGATCGCCAGCCAGGGATAAGGGAGCTAAAGTCAAACAATTCAATAACAATTAACCATGGCTGCTCGTGTTAGATACATCAAGAAACTAAAATCATCTCCCTAAACGTAAATGGTTGGAAGTCCAAAAGTAGAACTTATAACGAAATCATAAGATCCATTGATCCAGACATCGTTCTCATTTCTGAGCACGGCTTGAATGGAGAAAACGAATTCATAAAGATATTTAACTACGAAGTGCTGATGGCAAGCCACTCAAGAGAGAGGTTTGATGGAGTATCCATTGCCATCAAAAAGGAAATTAAGTTCTAAGAGATACATGGTTTAGAATATTGCCTGGCAATTAAGATTTGCATGGCGTTCGATTTACCTAGTAATCGCAGTCGGATATCAACCTCCCAGGCGCCCATACCTTCTGATCCCCAATTTCCTACGATTCTTTAGGATAGAATCCTCGGAAATTCTGATCGGGGATTTAAACGCCCGATGTAGGGAAGCCGGCTATACAACAGCTTTCAACGGAGCCGGTAACTCATTAAGCCTTCTAATTGAGAGAGGAATAGGGCAGCAAGAAGGACCCAACTTTGCCACCTTCCCTACAGAGAGATCGTCGACTACCTTGGATATTGTGCTCACGAAGCGAAACTGCTCTCTGAAGAAATTGATGCAAAACATGACCATCACACATCAACGATTTTAGAGGCTAACCCATTGACTGTTCCATGGAAGGAACACAAAATACTGCTCGCTCCTAGATGGGACCACAACATTCAGGAGAATATGGATCAACTAGAGGCAGCAATTTATTTCGTAAACCTATTTAGGATCATGGCGCGTCGACACCAAGAAATAATAGATTTAAGAAACGGCATCAGACATCTCATAATGTCAAGAGAGCAGTGGGGTGAATTAATTGCTAATATTGACGCTGGAGGTGACCCAAAAAAATTCTGGAGCCAACTGAATAGACTGCGAGGCTCTTCATCCAAGAGTCGTAAAAAAATCTTAGAAAATGGCGTGGAATACAGGGAAGACCAGGGCATCGAACGCGAATTTAGAAATCATTGGCAAAACCGTTTTCGCATTAATGAAGAAGAGAACGAATTCTTCGATGAACGACATGAGGAGCATGTTCTTTAAAATCTTCGAGAACTGGGGGCTGACCTCATACTGCATCATTTCGTTGACAGAACACGACTCGCAAGGAAAAAAGGCAAATGAATAATATGAAATAGCCCTGAAGAATTTTAAACAAAAGGCGCCAGGGATAACTGGCATCACCAAATGCATTTACTTAACGCCCCCAATAACTTTAATCAGGCCCTTCTCGAGGTATTTAATGCCTGCCTCAATGTTGGCTATGTTCCGGATCTGTTACTAAAATCCCGGATGATATTTATATTAAAGCCTGGCAAGCCGAAGAAAGAGATCATCAGTTACAGACCAATCTCTTTGCTAGAATTCATGGGTAGAGTTCTGGAAAAGCTTCGAACAACAGACTTAGGACTTTTCTCGAACGCAACAACTTATATAATACCCAACAACATGGCTTCCGGAGGAAGTCTGGCACTGATCATGGAAAAGATAGTCATCGAAAAGGCCAGAAATGGCAACGTCGACGTGGTACTTCGGGACGGGGCTTCAGCCTTCGACAAGGTGTGGCTACTGAGACTGAAAAAGAAAATAACTGAACTGGGTATGGAACAAAACCTAACGAGGATACTCAGTGACTACCTGGAAGATCGGGAGGCAGTCGTAGAATTAAATGACATCGAATTTTAGCCTTTTAACCTGGGGGAAGGAGTGCCACAAAGGGGTTACCTCAAGCCTACTCTATACGCGGTATATAGCGGAGACCTGCCTTACCTTGACCAAGACCTCTCTTTGTACGTCCAGCTGGAGTATGAGATAACACAGGTCATCGCCAGCTTGTACAAAAACCCTGTAGACATCGCAAACAGAAAGAGCTGGGAGATCGGAATCATCAATGTAAGGGAAAGGAACGCCAAGAAGAATACCCCCTTCATTTGTTTCATGAATTCCTTCATTCTATCTATGTCTCCTAGAATTCAGAGTAATCTCTGAATCCAAAGAGAAAAATAAAAGAAGAAAAAATTTGAATATCCATCAGCGCCTCACAGGTGCAGTTGATTAAGTTGGGCGCTGAAAGCTTTTACCTCGCCGATGAAGCGCTAAAACCTTTAGTCGAGAAACTGCTAGCCGAAGTTTCTCTCACATCGTAAAGGCCATTAAGACGTGGGTCAGGCGACATATACTAATCTATCTGGCCGCCGGAAGCGTTCAGCCAGTCGTCTGAGCCTGACAATGAGGAGAAACCAAAAATTATTCTGGTAGTGAAATGGTTAAAAAAATTAAATGTTCTATTCTTTGATTGTGAGGTTAGGGCTGCTCGACAATCATGTTACACAACCATTTTATATGTTGGACACATGTCTATATTATGATTTTGCAACCATATGTATTTTATAACCTTATATATGATTAATGTTTAGTTTGTTTTCCAGATTTTTGTGATTTGATAAATATATCTTCAATAGCTTCAGGCACTTAAAAACACAGAGGATGCATCAACAAGGCAAATTCATTCTGTTACGTGTGTGGGGATTTCACGACAGTTGCACAGCGGTGAACAATTACTTTCCTCCTGAGAACTGCTTACTTTCATTATTTTGACTGTAAAATGGAGATCAGGACAAATCCTGTGACCCACACATTTGTTGTAAACCCTGTTACAATGTACGAACTGCATGGTTTATGGCAACAAAACAGCATTTAACTTTGCTGCCCCGATGGTCTGGATAGAGCCAAAAAGCTATTCAGATGATTATTATTTTTGTCTGACAGATATAACTGGTTTCAATGTTTTTTCTAGAAAAAAGATAAAATATCCCAACCTTCACTCAGCTATGAGACCGATTGCTGGTCCCTACACACCCAGCAAATAAAGATCTTCTTCCTTTATCAGATGAAGAAATGTCTTCAGGGAAATATTCTGCAAATTCGATCTCTTCTGATGAAAATGTATGTGTTAATTCAGGAGCAAGTAGCAATGAGCCCCACTGGGTCACACAGGCAGACCTGAATGACCTTTTCCGTTATTTGTATCTATCTAAGCAGCAGGCAGAGCTCTTGTCATCCCGGCTTAAGCAGTGGAACCTGGTCAAGGTAGATGTAAGGATGATCAGTTTCAAGACACGGTACAAAGACTTCACTTCATTCTTTGACATGAAAAACAGGTGTGCTACCGCAAAAATATCTCTGGCTTGCTAACTTTCTTGGTTTTGCACACAATCATTTAGGTTGGCTTCTTTTCATACACTCTTCCAAGCGAAGTCTGAAAGATGTGCTCCTGCACAATAGGAATAAATACCCCAGTATTCCCATTACACACTCAGTCCATCTGAAGGAGTTGTATAACAATATAGAGCTCTTTTTGGAAGCTGTCAAGTACAACCAGTTCCAGTGGAGTCTCTGTGGGGACCTCAAGGTCATTGGGCTCATTATGGGTATGCAAGCGGGCTTCACAAAGTACTGTTGCTTTGTCTGTCTCTGGGACAGTCAGCCTGTGTCCAAGCAGTATAAGCAGAAGGACTGGGGGTCTAGGAGAACTTTCGTGCCTGGTGAACACAGTGTCCAAGAACATCATCTTGTGGACATGAACAAGGTGCCTCTTCTTCCTCTTCATATCAAGCTCGGGCTAGTGAAGAATTTCGCGAAGGCCATGAACAAAAATGGCACTGCCTTCCAACACTTGTGTACTCTTTTCCAAGCTCTGAGTTCTGCTAAGCTCAAGGAGGGCATTTTCGTCAGACCTCAGATCCCAGAGGTGCCGAAGGATAATGAATTTGAGGAGCTTCTTACCTTAAAGAAACTGAGAGCATGGGAAACATTTAAGTCAGTCTGCCATGGCTTCCTTGGTCACACAAGGGTACTAGATTACCAAGAGTTAATCGAAAAGTTATTACAGACTTATAAGAATATGGGGTGCTGAATTTCACTCAAGATTCACTTTCTCGACTCCCACCTCAACTCCTTACCTCCTAACCTCGCGGCAGTGAGTGATGAGCATGGAGAAATGTTCCACCAGGACATTTCTAAGATAGAGAGCAACTACCAAAGCAAGTGGAACCTCATCATGATGGGGGACTTCTGCTGGATGCTCTTGAGTGACATCCCGGAGACAAAGTACACAAGATCGTCTAAAAAAACTCACTTCTAACTGTCTGCTGTCCTATGATTTGTGTGTATTTTATTATCCAAGTAATTAAGTGCCATTAATGCTCTGTATCTATGCTGTTTTTTTTTTAATATACCTTTGTAACAGATGAAATAAACACATTATATTTTGAATTTATATGCAGTATAATAAAAATAGGGTATGTGAAAGTAAAAAAACTAGAGGTGATAGAGCAAAACTGTTCCGAAATTTGAATTCACGACAACAAAATTAGTAAAATACACCTATTCACATCCTTGCCTCAGAACAAAAAACTTTTTTGCAAACCAGTGTAATTGAGCACTATTGAAAAGATAAAACCTATAGAAATACCGGGTGTTAAAAAAATTTGATATCATTTGAGATGTAAATATCAGAGAAACTACATAGTCAAGGCAAATGTAACTAAACAGGTTTAATGTTAAGCAACATGAGATTTATTCCCCCAAATTTGAATGAGAAAATCAAAGGTATATGGATTCCATGAACGATTTGGCAAATGTTCAATATGCGTACCGCCTGAGACACAGCACACGTCAAGTCGGTAGTCCAGCTCGTCCCAAACACGCGGCAGGATGTCTTTGGTAACAGTTTCCATTTCGATAGTGATTTTGTGTTTGAGTTCTTCCAGGTTTGCAGAAAGAGGGGGGGACATATACCAGTCCTTTCACATAGCCTCAGAGAAAAAAATCGCAAGGTGTCAAGTCAGGTGAACGTGGCGGCCATTTCTACAGCACATTGTCTTCATCACCAGCACGCCCGATCCATCTCCCTCGCAGATTGTCATTGAGATAAGCCTGCACAGTGAGCTTCCAGTGAGGTGGAGCCCCATCCTGTTGAAAAATTAAGCTTTCTTGTCCATTTGCAATGAGCTCATCCATTAGCCAGTTCTGAAGCACTTGTAGATAAACATGGCAGGTCACATTTCCCTCAAAGAAAAACGGGCCATGAAGATGATTCTTGGAGATGGCGCAGAATACATTAGCTTTCGGTGAGTCCCTCACGTGCGCAACTGTAGCATGGGGGGTTTTCTTCGCCCCAAATGCAAACATTATGCTTATTGAGTTTGCCATTCGTATGAAATGTGGCCTCATCACTGAAAACAAGGCGTTCCTTGAACTCGTCTTCTTCAAATTTCTCTTGAAGAAGACAGGGAACGAGAAGTTTCTAGAAAGATTCAGTCTATGGTAGATTCTTGGAGTTTCTTCGACCTGCAATGGAACGAGCGCGAAGTTTCGAGTAGGTCATTTCCATAACGATTGTATATTTGGCAGTGTGGTGAGTTGCCGGTGAGGCTCAATATAGTATTCAAGATGAAGCCAATTACGAAAAATAATCCAAGAATTATTATAAATCAATTTATTCAGCGTAACTACATTTTGAGCTTGTAACAGGTCAGTGGCAATAGAAAACTTTAAACCATACCTAGTAATAAATGTCCGACCACACTGAGGTTATGCAGAATCAATATATGTATATTAAATGCTTAAAAGCAAATTTGAATTCAGATATATCGGCCGTTTCTGTTCTCGTTCTGCAAAAACCACAACCTTGAGTGAGAACAAAAGTGAATCAAAATCGATGGGTGATGTTTAATTAAATTTCTTCAGATTCATTCTAGATAATTAAAGTAAAATGGAAGAATCGTTCTTACTAAAATGAAACCAGGAAAATCTCAGCACTTCAAATTTCTACAATGTTAAAATTCTTGTTCATATTTCTGTAGTCTTTCTTTAAAGTTCTTGAATTTTCTATCACATTGACCCTAAATTGAAGATATTATGAATCGTTTTAAGTTATATCACAGGCTAGCGTGAGAGGGTCCAATTTTGAGCTTTCTCAAGAGTGGAACCTCGTTGGATCATTCTTAACATTGAATTCATTGTGTCAAGATCTTTTTCAAACTGGTCATTTTTCAAACTTTGTAAAATTCATTTATTAAAATTTAGATTAAGTGTATACAGATTTAAGGAAGAGAACTTTAATTTGACTTTTATCATGAATACATAAGTATTGTTTAATTAAACTTCATTTTAAGCAAGGGTCAGCAAATAGATCATTTAATTGAAATTATTACTCTGATATTCTTTAAATAACACTCGTAAAATTTACTAATAACCTAATTTCTTCAGGTTGATGAGACCACAAAACCTGACACACCTTCAACCTTACCAATTTTTTTTCAAATAGATTAATAATTTCAAATTCTAATGACGCTGACAATATGACAAACAGACCCATGCTGAGTGACACTTCATGAGCCAATGCAACCATCTGCAACCATGTTTTTAGTATATACAGTCATCCAAGCGGTAATAGACACCCAGTTAATTAAAAATATAGATTTATTTTTAAATTTAAGGGAAGAAATAGATATTGAAGAATAAAAAATATAATATTGTTTTCTTTGTGGACATCCCATTAACAGCTTTTAGAGTTGTAACTCGCCTAAGAATTGATTTGATAATTTCTGAGATTACAGCTTGTGGTATTTCCAATTAGGTTTACGTGCGAAACTTAGCATTTCTGACAGTGTTCATGTTTTTTTTCACTTTCTCACTAAGGTTTTGTCTATAATTCCCCACACATGGTTGATTTTGTTCATGGCAGGGGATAGATTCGACCAAGGAAGTTATTTGATTCCGCTTTGGTCCTTCCATTCTTGTGTGTAGTTTCACAGGAAGCTCCATATTCAAAGAATTAACAATTTTCCTTTTCAATCTTGTCATTTGAAAACACTGGTTCAAGTCTCTCTTTAAAAATGGATGTATTTTTCTAAGTTGATATTGCTAACACACTCAACGAACTCGGAGCTTCCATCATTCCAAATTGCTCCTCACACCAGACCCGAAAAGGCACCATGTTTCTCCGTTTATGCCAACTCTTGAGGGGATAATTTCAAAATCCATACTCGTTCATTGTCTGAAAATAGCAGAGCAAACCTTGATTGGTTAGAAAAAATAATATTGTGTCAAAATTCCAAATGCTTCCTCTTGGCTGTACCTCCATAATATCCAAGCTAGTGCAGATAATTAACTTCTGCTCCTTTTTCTGGTTGGCGATCTTCGAACAGCACAAGGACATCTCTCAGAAGTCCTGGGACGATCAAGTCAGCAGTCCAGTGATGTTTTACTCTTTTCTTCAAATTAAACTATCATTCTGTTAACGAAAGAAATGCACATACCAAGGTTCCTAGACATTTGTTTGAGGACAGTTACCCCTCAGGTTGATTAACAACCCATCCTCGTTAAAAGTGTGAAAACTTTGCTTTCTAGGCATGTTTCATAATTACAATATTAAACTCTGAAAAAGTGGAAACAAATACTAATCATAGTAACGGCAAATAAAATCTTAATACAAACATTTTATCATAAAACTGTTGGTGTATTTACTTCTTGAAAGTCTGTATTTTGTTAATTCATATTCATCCTTGAGGAGAGAGGGAGTAGTCTGTGGAAAAGATTCGTTGTTTTATTTTACATGATTAAAAACTAGCAAAGACCTTGAGGATTAAGTCGAGACTAGGTCTAAAAGAAGAGAAAAGGTGGAATTCAAAGGTCATAGACAGGTAAGGGAGGGAAGGCTATGCATAAGGAAATAGTTATAAAACTCTTATTTTTGCAATAACATACATAAGAAATATTTATCAATTTCAGTCTTAAACATATTTACTGTATGTAGTTCTTTCAACAATATTCCTAGTTAAGCCATTCCAATTCTGTGTTATTCTATAAAAAAAATACTGGAACATCGCTGTATTAAAACTTTTGTTGACTAGCTCAGCTCTTGAGTCATAATTTATAATTGTTAACCCGTTTTGTATTTTAAATAATGCTAAGTTGGCTCCGCAGATTTTGATCTTCCAGTAAAAGTAAATTAAGGTTCCTTAGTCTTTCTTAGTACGCTCAATTTGTAAGTTAGGAAATTAATTTCATCGTTCCACGCAAAGTGCGTTCTAATACTATAATGTCCTTTTGCGAATATAGTGAAAAAGTTCCGCCGTACAGTCGAAATGAGGTGGTAGATAGAAGCAATTAAAATATTGGAAGAATTATATCTTTCGATTTCAACGAAAAATGTCTAACTTTGTATCCTTGAGCCTTAATCGTTTTTTTTTGTGAACCTACTGTGCTTGTTACGAAGATTTAACATCATTCAAGATTAACACACATAAATCCTTTTTCATGTTTGAAGTTTTCACTTCATTATGATAATTTACTTTATTACCCAATTTCTTCTTATGGGACAATGTTTAAATATATTTTAAAAAGCAAGGAGGTGTATAATATGTAAATCTCTAAGTAATCCTGCTAATGGCTGAAAATCATGATGACCAATTTTCAAGGACAATACCTGCTTATGATTTTTCGTCCAATATACGATCTATTTTAATACGATGCTCCTGTGTGATTTTAGCTTTATAAAATTCTCTCCTGGGAACGATATCAAAAACCTTTTAGAAATCGAGATAACAACATATACAGCTTTATCTTGGTCAAAGGTTGCTATCATTTGGCAAAAAAAATCAAATAAATATGTTAAGCATGAACGACCGCGTCGTAAGCCACATCTTGTGTCATTTATTAAGTTATTTACATCCCAACTCGCAAATGTAACACTGGAACTGCAAGGGGATTTCAGGTGACAGATGATGGCTTGCGTACCATCACGGTCTCAAGATCAGCAGTTTACCCCCTCCCTCTACAATGCTTGGGGGGAAAACCTGTTGCTCTATATCTTTCACACCTTTTTACTTGTTCTACATTTACCACTTTCTTTAGAAATATCGCTCTATTGTTTTATACTTGATTGCTATTGCACTTAAAATTCAAGATAAAAAGAAAATCTATAAAAATTGACTCTAGAATTTACTATCGACCGAATTAGCCGAGAAGGAACGAAAATTTCCAGGATCAATCGTTATGGCTTTTTTGAAAACATATGGTACATGTATGCCGTTAGTACACTACGCGTACCGTAGTGTACTAACGGCATACTTTTAGCTGTGATCAAAGCGGTGCTCGCTGCCTCAGTGTGCCTGGTTCGAATCACTTCTCTGCACGGATTTTTCGAAAAAGGTAATCAAAATATTACTGCAAGGAAAAAAAGATTCCGTTTTCTCTTTCAATGTGGTTTAATGGATTCATATATATATATATATATATATATATATATATATATATATATATATATATATATACATACCGATTCTACTAATGTATGTTTTTATGTTTAAGTGTAGAAATCTGTTTATATATATATATATATATAATAATCGAAAATTACATGACACTTTGATATATAATAGATGTATTTAAAGACTCAAAGAAATGAAAACTGGCAACACAACTCGGAAAAACGCTAAGGAAATTAATTACACTGTCCATTAAAGCTTAAGAAAGAAAATGGAAGAATTATAGAAACGGACAATAGAGAAACTATTTTAACCGTTATATGAAAATGAATAAAGGAGTTGGATTTGAACCTGTGTCATCAAGCGCTCTTCGCTAAAATGACCACGACGCTCATCGTCAGAGCTACCATCCTCATTGAGGCTCACCATACAGAATGAAGATTCGAAGAAAACTGAGATGATGAAGAGAATTAGTAACAAGGTAAATTGGTCTACTGTGCGGGGAAAATTATTAGTTGGTTTGGGATTCTGTAATTGACAGTGGGAAGGAGGATAAGTCGGTATTGACAGAAGGATTGTATTGCTTGATATAGAGTGATTCTTAGATCTTGAATTATTAATAGATACTTTGGCTTTACAACTGATGCTATGTATGCGAATTACTAAATTTTCTTTTGTACAAAGGGGGGATTACCTATTCTAAGGCTAATCCCGAGATGTGAACAGAATCTGGCCTATAAGGAGCGCACGGTTCTTCCTATGTATTTCCCTTAAATACCCTTAGGGCAATTGAAATTATAAACAACCATGATTCTACTTTCGGGCGAGAGTCTATCCTTACAATTGAAAACATGCCTAAGTTAAATTTATTAACAAAAGCAATAGTAAATTCAGTAAAATTGGTCCCGAGCAGTTTTATTTAATGGACCAAATTCAAGGAGTACAAAATATCCTTTATTTTTAGGTACATTTAATGGTTGTTAATTTCGGAAAATAAATGTTATTAAAAAAATTCGATATTGATTTGTTTTATAGTACTCGAAGATGGGCGTTTATAGGCCGAAACGTCGTAATATATGAATCCGGTTTTAATGGTATTTACTTTTATCCTGAACTTGAAGATCTATCTCTATAGGACTAACGCTGCACGATATATATATATATATATATATATATATATATATATATATATATATATATATATATATATATGCCTCTCTATTTATTTTACTTCTGGCCTCGCATATTGATCTCTCATTTTTATCTTATTTTCCTCCTTAATAGTTTTTGTGTTCGTTACAATCCTTTGGACAGTGTTTAGATAATTGATCCTATCTGTATTAATGAGTTTATTCTGCATTTAACCTTTATCTATTTTGCCACTTCAATTCTTTATACTTTTATTCTGTATGCCGCTAATTCATTTTATAATTGGTTTAATTTCTTATTAGTTTACTTTCGCTATAAGGCTGTCCTTGATCTCAGCCTGTTGGTGGTTTATAGCTTGCCTAAGTTCTTCACTCAGGCGTCGTAGCTTCTTTTTCGATTCATACCTTCTCATTTCTTCATACAACTCCCTGTACTCCCTAGCGATCTCTTTCATTTCCCCGGTTCATCTGTGTCGTGGAGGAGTTTTGTACGTTGTTATAGGTACACACTCGCGGTCAGCCTCGGTGATAGAGGTTGTTATCCTCACCAGTTCCACGTCGATCTCCTCTAGTACTGCTTCGCTTAGGTCAGCTGGTTCAAATGTTCCAAGGATTTCTAGGTAGCGTTCCCAGTTGGCCAAAGCGTAGCCTTTCGAGAAAGGGACCGGAAGCTGGATCAGTGCGAGTGAGATAGTAGTCAAGATTCTTATATGGTGGCTGGGTACTGTTGGGCCAGGCTCGCTGTGGCAGTTGAAGGGGAAGCCGTCACTTGTCATGATTATGTCGGGGCTTGTTGTTGCCTGAGAGGTGATAGGGATCGGAAAATCCGGATCTATCCTCTGGACGTTCTTCCGTCGCATAATCATTTCCAAGTTATGACCTCTGTTGTTCATGTTTCCATAGTCAGCCCTTTGGCATCTGGCGCTAAGGGTGCCCCCAAGGAATGCTAGTCGTCCGTGTTCGAACATGGTGTAGAAGTTGTTTAGCCTCAGGTACGCTCGTCATGGTAGTTGAGGGGCCGCCGCTATCACGAGATTTCCCACTAATGTGTGCAATTCTGCCACCACAAAGAACTCAGCCAACTCTGGAAGGTGCCTGAACGAGAGATTCCTTTTGATGGCAATGGCAGCACCGTCAAACCTCTCTTGAGAATGGTTCTTAGTCACAACTTTGTAGCCCGGTATCTTTAGTTGACTGGATATTGTGTCGATGCCGTGCTCTGTAATTAAGCAGATTTCGAGATTCAGTAAACGAAATTTGTTATCATATACGGTAGTTTTTCCCTCCCATTCATCTACGTTGAGTTTTACTATTCTCACCTGTTGTTCAGGTTTTCTATTCTTTTACTGGCTTCTAGTGTTTCTTGGTAGAAGATCGCATTTTCCCTGTTCCTCTTTTTCTTGAATTTTGCTATGGTAAGCTCTTCAAATGTGTCTTGGCATTTTTTCGTGACCCAATGGTCTCTACATTTAAGTATAATTTTTTGTCATGCGTAACGTGTTTCATTTTTCTTTGAATATTATTACTATTCCGTTATTCTGTTTTGGTTTCTTTTCCTTGTTGCTTGATCCATTTATTGTTATTATTATTTCAATGATGATGTCTCACTTGATTTATTTTTTATTCTATGTTTTTTTCTTACAATAGAAAGTATAGTGGGATTTTTGTCTTCCTATGCCTTTCGATAGCTAGAGGTCCATCCATCCAAAAGCATTGATGCCCAAAAGTTAGAAATGCTCAGGAAAGGCATAATGGTTAGATCTATGTGCGGGAAGTAAAAATGATCACTACGGGCAGTAATGATCACTTTCTACATGTTCTGAACAGCGTATGCGGACCCCAGGACGACTCTCTTATTACTTAAGGGAGATCGTGAAAGATCTCGTCCTAAAATTAGGGGAAATGGTTAAGGGATTAGGTTAGTGTCAGAGAGAAAAAGAAAGAGAGAGAGAGAGAGAGAGAGAGAGAGAGAGAGAGAGAAAGAGGGAGAGAGAGAGAGAGATGGGTGGGGCGGAAAGAACCCGCGATCGGCTTCTTTGGAGGTAACCCGTTTGATAACACACCTTATAGAGAGCCTAATTGTAACAACGAGAGGTTCCGCAAGATGGCGTGAAGGTCTAAATTCACTACTGGCGCCTCTATATAGATAAATTAAAATCCACTTTCGGCGCCTCGGTGGCATTCACTTCCGGCGGCTCTGTATAAATAGTAAAGCATTGGACTGGGCAAATTAGTATTGTGCTAAGAGGAGATGATGCATAAGATAAGGCCTGTAGGCTCTGATTGCTGACCGAGTGCAGCCAAAAATTAAGTTTGATAACTGTTAAATATTAACTAAAACATTCATTGCCCTCTGAATAATTCCGTAATTAAATAAGACCCAGCCATAATTATTGTAATACGACTCAGTGCCCTTATCGCTTGCATTATACTTACGAGTGTCTATTGTGTCTCCCTTTAAAGCTTCTTTCTCTCGGCCTTCCATACCCCAAGAGCCCGAAGACAAGAATAGAGAAGAAAAAAAGAAACAAACAAGAAAAGATCTCCTGAGCTCAGCTTTCTTCCCGGCAAATACTCCCTTGACCCCTACTTTCGAGGCTAAATGTGGTTACTGGAATACAGGTTGTATTTTCCGTCATAACTTCGAACAGTTCGAGTACTGTTCGGCTTTAAGTGCAAATCTAACCCGTGCTATTGGAAAGTACTCGAGCTCAGTGCTCCTACCCCTCGAGCTCCTCTCGAGCAACCAAATCTTTGGGTCACAGATCCACTCGGAATTGGAATCCCCTTTTTGTCGGTCATGTGCGGCCAGTATTTATCTTTCATGTCCATTGTTTTATTTTTGTTTGTACATTAGTAAAGTATATTTTGTTTCAACCAGTTTGATATACATAACCTTCTATATAATTGAATTAATTCTGCCAATTATAACTATTCACTCTTAGAGATTTATTGGAACCCAAAGTTCAATTGCATTATTCGAGGCAAGGCTCATCTGCAGAGTTGCCCTGCGTGCTATCAGCCAACCGTTCTGAGACATGGAAAGCAAACGGAGGGCAAAATATCTTATCTGACCTACGACAGTTAGAAGTGGTTAGGTTTTATATATTTATTTTCATTTATTATAGTTTTTAGTTACTTTTATAGCCTCCTTCGTAACAGAACTATAAATATAATAACCTTTAAGTAATGAGAAAATCACATGATAAAGGCTGCAGAAACATAAAGAACTCTCTCTATAATTTCTAGCCCATGAGGCACGCACTGTGTCGGTAGGGATCAATTTCCAGGTCTGGATGAGGTAGGCCTTAGGAGAAAAGAGATTGCGCTGGAGATTTCGACAAGATTTAGCCTCGAAGATGAATCATATTGCGTAGTCCAAGGAATTGAGCTCTCGGAAGGATGTAGGTCAAAATTCCCCTCCCCAATAACCCTCTGGAAATTAACTTTTGCCCATTCATGAACGGCCTTTTGAAAGACATAATCGCCGTCCTTAAACATGATTTTGACCTAAGGGAGTAATATACAGACCAAAACCTTTTTTTACTTAAATGCAGTGTTTATGTTCCTCTCCAAGGACTTTATTACAGCCATATACATGTAGCATATTGTGAAAACGAGCTAGAATCGTACTAAACTGAAATATAAAAAGCCAGACAGGTCCAACTTGTCAGCGAGTAACGGAAACATCGTTATAAATAAGAGGATTTCGTCTTAATTGAAATTTCAATCTAATATCCTTCTTATGTAACAGCTTAAACAAGGCCAGATTTACATAGTAAATTAGCTAAGAAAAACTCTAAAGCCCTGTAAGAATTGCATTTATTTGTTGGTTTCTCTTTTGTATTTTAGAAAACGTTCTGAAGAGGAGGATCGGATGGTTCCTATAAAAGATGGCATTTAATTTATGACATATTCTAACATAGCAAAGCGATACCAAGGGCAGTTTTGGTTACTTGAAACTAGTGGGCGGGGGATGAGTTGTTAAAGCAATAAGAAAAGGGTGCATGGGATGAAATTCAAACTATTGCAGTGGATGCATAAGATAAATATATGAAACGGAATTAATTTTATCCAAATATATAGCAATTTCTTTTCCTTCAAATAAGGAACAGAACTTTGTAATGGGGAGGGGGGCAGGGCGAAGGAACGAATGAATGAAAGACTCAGAAGGGGAGAAAATAGAACTTGTATGACAAAAGCAACGTAAAGATTCATTAACTTCAATTGCTGAGATGCGACGGTGATTTTTATATCCCACAGAAGATAGAGGGAACAAAAAGAAGCAGAGGAACTCGAGTGTAGAATTATAGAGGAACAAAGATATACACTACCAGTGAACTACCTGAAGCAATGCCTTGTAAAACTTTAACATTATAATCTCCCACCGGTTCTTAGGGCTCCTAACTTTCCAGCCAATTTCCTCCCCCTACACAGACCCTATCCTCTCGATACTCCTTAAACCCTTCAATGCCACCTCACTAACATTATCCTATTCCCATCATCCGGTTCAAATCACTTCAAAGTGCCATAAATTAACGCCTGACACTCCAGTACCAGGGAAGCGTTGGCACCGTGACAAGCGTCCGCTTCCATTTTTTCCAATTTCCTGCAGAAACGGGAGATGAAAATAAGTCACTTGGGATCAAATTAACAACCCATTTTGGCACGATTTTCCTACCACTCATTAGATAATCGGTCTTATCTTGTCACCCATTGCCACACAATGTCGGATAGGGTGAATGTATCTAAGTAATCTTAGATAGTAATGCACTTATTTTAAAAGAAGAGGTAGATAACATTATGGGGTAGGTTGAAGTTACAGATCGGAAGGGAAGATTTAATACATGCCACAAGCGTCGGCCTTTTAATTATTTACTCTATTATAATTTCAGCCTAGTACTAGGCTACTTTAACATTCCGACAAAAAACAAACACCAAACAAAATAATAAACAAACAAAAGCCAAAAAAAACACAAATAAAAAGGCAAACAAACAAGACACAAAACTGAACAAAGATTTGCATACAAATATGAAAAATAACAATATTTTGTTGAGTGACCTTCCTTTGTTAGCGGTCAAAAGTATGTGATAGTTTTATTCGTTGAGTTTCTATGGTAAAGACGATCTTTAAACTTCATCCACATAGTTTATAGAGGCTTAATATATAGTTGTAGTCAAGGCCGCTTTGAAACGTTTATTTGTAATCTCCAAAGTATTTATTCACTCCAGAGGGCAAATGTTTTGAAATGTTGTCCTGCTTAAAGTAAAACTGCCAATCCAACCTTTCTTTTCTTTCCGATTGTGGTAGGTTTCCTTCAAAATTTCCCTCAACCTCCCTTCCACTGTCCCCAGGCCCTACCACTATACCCTCCTCTCCTACCACTGTCCCCATCCCTCATTCCAATGACCTTACACTATCTCCACCCTCCTTTCACTGTCTCCAACCACCCTTCCACTGTCTCCAACCACCCTTCCACTGTCTCCAACCACCCTTTCACTGCCTAAATCCCTTCTCCTATTGTGCCCATCCCAATTTCCCCCCACCTTACCCACTTCCGCTCAGGCCTTTTTGGCCACTTCTTCCCAACCTACGAACCCACCCGCCACACTACTCAAAGGAGACCGCATCACCCCCACTCTCTCGGTACAATGCAAAGGTATTAAGGAACGTTACACGACTGAGTGCAACGCCACCGCACGTGCACTTCGATCCCGGCCATAGACCGGCTTAATGTGTCAGAGCTTAACGTAGGCAGTTGGCACGGTGTTCGCTACACTATCTCTAACTGGATACTCAACACTCAAAGACCTGATCTCTTACTCTTGAACTCTACTAGCCTATACTCTCCTAACATTAGACTTCGGTTTGCATGCTATCACACTTCTACCACACCATAGACAACGCAACATCACACTCCTACGTGCCCGCACACTACAATGCGTGCAGTTGCACCGAACTCGCCAGTGGCGCGAGGTGACACACATCTCGGTTGAACCTTCCTCTTCCTGGCGGCCTGTAAGAAGATGTTAGGCAGGTCCCACCAAAACCAGTTACCCTACTACATAATAGCCACCAGGAAGTTTGGGAATGGTGTCGGCTCCACGATGGTCTGCTTGAGCTCGCCCCCAAGATACGAAGGAGGTGCTCAATAACTTTACCACATTAAACACCCCTATCACCGTCAGAGAAACAAAACACTACAGCAAAAGTACACCAAAATTCGTCCCCGGCCCTTCCTGCCTTCCAGCCACAATAATACAACACCTCCCATAAAACATTTTCCTTACACC
Source organism: Ceratothoa steindachneri (assembly GCA_963969495.1). Lineage (NCBI taxonomy): Eukaryota > Metazoa > Arthropoda > Malacostraca > Isopoda > Cymothoidae > Ceratothoa > Ceratothoa steindachneri. Next base: position 119,961,645 of record OZ018324.1, read on the forward strand.
TCCACACTTATTCAACCAGTTACTCTCCTCTGGAAATTCCCCACACCTATTTCAAACATCATATATGTAACATACTAATAAACAAACAAAACAAAAACTCAATCTCGCAAACAACTCTAAGCCAAGATATTCCACTATTAACGCACCGATATTTTCTGGAGAAGAATGTATGGTTCTTCCTCTGCTAATATGGTGTCAGAAAAGGCCGGTCCACTCAAGCCATTGTGGCCATCGTTCAGGACATTATACAAAAAGCACGACAATCCTGGCAAAAAAAAACCATTCCCCATAACCAAGGACGTGGACAAGACATTCGATAGGGTGTGGCACGAGGGACTTTGTTGGTAACTAGTGAGCAACGTGGAGCTCTCTCTCTGTACCAGAAGGCTTCTTTCCCACTATCTTACCGACATAAATACAGCACAATATCGCCCCCATTCACACAAGCGCAGACGTACCACAGTGTAGCATCTTGGCTCCAACATTATTCATAATGTACACCAATGACACCGCAGTCCACCCAGAAACTGAACACACACGCTGTCCTACGCTAGAACGAGACTTTTCTCGTTCTCGGCCAGAGCTCAGACAGAATCCCGCGCCGTAAACAGGTGATGCCGAATAAAAGGACAGAATATGAGAAGTGGCTCATTGCCAATGATACTTCGAGGACACAGATGGCACTCTCTGGCGCGCATGGTCCCTATATACACTACATTCAAATATAAACACACTTCAAAGCTTAAATATCCAGTCATTCACAGAATACATACATATAAAACTCACACGAAGATACTCTCAGACACATTCGTGTCCACACTCCATGAAAAAACAAACTCACACCACTCATATCTAAAATTTTAGATATGAATCTACTTTATATAAAATGTTAGTCCACAATAATACAAGGTAAAAAGTGAAGTATATTCTATAGAATGTTCTATTTGCAATTTACCTTACTTCGGGAAAACTGGTGAATCTCTATCTACTAGAATTTACCAACATAAGTATATTAGAAGAGGTGAACTAAACAGCACTTTATTTTTACATTTATCCGAAAATAACCACCCCAGTGACTGGAACTCTGCAAAATTCCTATATCATTCCGCTGATTTCACAAAAAGAAATATTGTCGAGTGTTCATTAATTGGCATCTTGCCTAATATAAATATTTCCCCTGGCTTATTTAAACTCGATCCTGTTTTAAAAAACTTGTACTAAATGAAATAACTTCATAATGCAGCCCGTTGTCACTCTTTATTAGTGTAATATCAATCGCATTGCCTCCCCAACCACGTGCCTCTGCTAGGATCGTGGATTAACTCTTAGCCCTAAATGTTTTCGTTCTAATGATAACCCTTTAAAATGTTTTTGTTTTTTCACCCCCCATTTTTATTCATATACACGGCGTTGTTGTGTGTATATCGTTTTGGGGATGCATATGTCTGTTATTAGTTGCCTATTGTTCTTTTTATTGGCCTTTTTCTGTCTTGTTTTTGTATTTTTCCATTGGTTTATACTATGTGATGGGCGTTCCCTTCGTATAAATGTACCCTGTATAAGGTTGTCTTCTCCATTTTCATGCTATTCCTTGAAAATGAACTTGCAAATATAGTTCGAAAGTGCCCATACGTCGGTAAACCCATCCATATATCTTATTGTATCCAGGGTGTCACCAGTATTGTTGCGCTCATGTACCCATGTACTGGTCACAAGATGCTCTTAAAGTGTAAATGGACATTCATCTGCCATATACACTTTAAAAAAAAAATTATTAATACCTGCATAACTAACTAGAACATAATAATGTATGGATGGGTAGGGACTTCCAGGCCACCCTGTATGTATATATATATATATATATATATATATATATATATATATATATATATATATATATACGAAGGGCGGTCAATAAGTTTTGCGAATCGGTAGGGCAAAACAGGAAGGGGGATGGCTGTTTCTAGGGGTGTTAGGACAAGTTATGACAAGTCAAGACCTGCAGCCGCACGCTCCTGCCTCGTCTATTTAAGAAGCAGTAGCTGATCGCAGATCGTCAGTCATAAATTTTTCAACAATGGGGAAGGTTGAGCACCGCACAGTGATCAAATTTTTGACCAAGGAAGGCAAGAATGTAAAAGAGATCCATGAACTCATGGTTGCAGTGTACACCGACACCGCCCCTTCCTATGCAACCATTGCTCGCTGGAATAGGGAGTTCCGCCATGGTCGTGAGTCCCTTGAAGATGACCCCCGTCCAGGACGCCCGTCAGACGTGGCCAACGAGGACAATGTGACCCGTGTGGTGAGGATGATCCTCAAAAATCGATGGGTGAAGGTCGAAGAAATCGTGCGAGAACTTGAAATATTACATGGAAGTTTTATCAACATCATCCACGACGATTTGACCATGACCAAGGTTTCTGCCCATTGGGTCCCTAGAAACCTCACGAAAGCTCACTCCCCATGATCGACTTCAACTTCGTCAAAGTCCACAAGGGTAGAGTTGCACAAGCTGCCCTGCGCAATTGCGGATTCGAGAAGCTCAACTATCGCCCCTACAGTCCAGATCTGGCCCCCAGCGACTACTTTTTATTCCGCCAGCTCAAGGCTGCACTGCGTGGACGCCGGTTTGGGGACGATGAAGATGTCCAGCTCGCCGGCCAGGAGTGGATTGAACAGCAGTCGGGAGATTTCTGGTTGTCGGGAATTCGAAGCCCCAGGGACAAGTGTCGCAAGTACATTGAAGTCGAGGTTAGTTATATTGAAAAATAATAAAACACTTTTCCTCATATCTCGTTTCCTTATATCCGAATTTCAAAACTTATTGACCGCCCCTCGTATATATATATATATATATATATATATATATATATATATATATATATATATATATATATATATATATATATATATATATATATAATATATATATATATATATATATATATATATATATATTAGTGTGCTTCCTTCTCCTTTTAGGCCTTGTAAGTATGTGTTATGGCGTCATATGGCCCGTAGTAGCAGTCGAGACCCTTAGATGGTAGATAAGGCCCGCAATTAAAGTTATCAGATAGTCAACGCAACGGAGTCCTTCGTGATAATAAGAAAGGACTGCCAAGTGCTTTGGTAAAAGCTGCAATCTGACGTAAAATGACTACTTGTAGGAGGTTCAATGGTAATATAGGGGCGTGTGGTCCTAAGTGTTTACAGCGACTTGGCTTAGTGCTACCTCGTCTCTGATAAAGACCTCATACGACGCAGTGGCCCGAAGCAAAGGGAGCCGTATAGCTTTAATTATTTTTTTCAAAATACAGGACTTACTGAGATTGTCCCTCCCTATCTAAAGCTTATATGAATTTATACAAGACTTATATGGAACAAGATAGGGCTCATCCCAAGAAATGGTTTCCCAATAGAATGTTACTTAAGGAGGAGCTATTGCATAATTTAATGAAAGTTTTTTAATCCTATGTCGAGTGGGAGTTTTTACAGGTTTTTAATCGGGATTACTAATACTAACCTAAGATGGATAGAACACTTTCCAACATATCTGGTATTTGGTGCATTTAAGACCAGTGGGCGGGCTATGCCATAGTTCTTTTATTGCTAGTTTACAAGCCAACCACAACTGGCCGATAGCTTTCGCTCGTACAAAAAAAAGATGCGTTCACTTTTCGCTTCAATATTTACCATTGCATAAGAATAGTTTCGGGTGGGCGCGATCTTTCCAGATGCGAACGGAATAAGTTTATTTGGGGGAAAATGGGTCGTTTTGGTTGTCGGGCTCGTTCGCTCAGCGGTAGAGCGTTGATCTAGATAACCAGAGAACTGAGGTTCGATTACCTGTCGGGGTAATGTAGTTGTTTTTCTCGTTTTTTTTGGGGGGGGGAGGCATCTCCTGTAAAATCTGTTTTCCTGATCTGTGTAACCGTTGCACATAACTTCTTTATCAAGCAGCATGAGCCTGAACGTGATGCTTGCTAGTTTGCCTGCCAACCATAACTGGCCGATAGCTTTTGGTAGTACCAAGAAAGGATGCGTTCACTTTTCACTTCAATATATATATATATATATATATATATATATATATATATATATATATATATATAGGTGAACCTGAAGATCGGTGGCACGCCCGAAAAAGTGTATTTTCTTCAGCCGAAACGACACTAAGTTGCATTTATGTTACGTTCACCCGCGCATGAATATTCATGCGCGTTTGGTTAAATAAAAACGTTAAAAAAAAGTTAGAACATTATTCTATAAATAATTATGATTATATAAGGGAGGCTATGCCCCCCTAGATCCCCCCAATTGATTGAAACTCCGGATCATCGTAGGGATTTCGCCCTGCAGTGTTATCTCCCCTACGAGCAGTCCCCTTGAATTTATTAAAAAAAGATGAAACATATTGGAACAGGGACGAAATATTTTGCGTCTCATCGGTCGCACCGTCGATCTTCAGGTTTACATATATATATATATATATATATATATATATATATATATATATATATATATATATATATATATATATATATATATATATATATATATATATATATTATTGGACTCACTGAACATATCGATAATTTTGCCTTTCCACTGTAAGCTGGATGAACTTTGTATATAATTGGGAAATACTTGTACAATGTATCAAATAAAAGTTAATTAAAAAAGATTTGATATTAACAAATTTGTTAATAAAAACAACCAAACATTCGAAGCGAAAGTATTTTGCACACAATAGCATGTATGTAGAATGAGATTATCTTTGTAATGTTGCTGCTTCTAACGTTATTCGATCACTCAGATTGCTCCACGTCATTTACAATGGATTATTACAGTGATTTTGGTGGCACCACTGCATTTACTGCTCGTCTCAAAAGACTAACCTGGCATTTGCTCTGCACCATCGCATATGACGGTTAAAAGGCAAGATCTCTTCGAGTATCTCCATTAGATGATTATTGACAATCATAAAGATTGTCTGAATTACGATAAATAGTCCAGTAAACTGAATATACGAGTTAGCGATACTGAAGGAGAAGGCAAAAGCTGCCCGTAGAGTAGAGATTTGTAGCCAACTTCACAATAACCGAATGGACGACCGACTCTGGAGGCGAATTGTTACATTAGATGAGAAGTGGGTGTACCTGGTTAATCAAGATTGGAAGAAGAAATGTTTCCCGCAAGGTGAACAACCGGCATCCGTTCCGCAACGGATCGGTTTGACAAGAAGATCATGATCTCTGTCTGGTGGAACTTCCAGAGAGTACTACATTTCAAGCTTGTTCCACATAGTTGCGCCATCAACGCTAAACTGTATTGCCAGCAGCAGCTAGACCGCGTGTACGACAAACTAAAGAAGGAGTATCTTGCTATGATCAATCGAGGTCAGGCTTTGTTTCAGCAGAACAATGCGAGGCCACACACTACCAGGTTGACTGTGGAGAAGTTCAAACAGATGGACCGTGTTGAGATCCTTTCACATCCACCATTTAGTTCCGATGCTGTTACGATTGGTTATGGCCTATTCCGTTCAATGGCACACTTCCTCCGATTCCAGCGATTCAACACTTTTGATTGAGTGAATGAATCTTGTTTACAGATTTTTATTCAAAGGCAGCTGGCTCCAGCTGGTATTTGGGACAGATTCGGATGCTGGCTGATTGTTGGAAGAAGACTTTGTTGTTTTCTTTCCGCTTCGTAAGTGAGTCAGGAAATTCTGGCCAACCATACATATTAATCATGAGACTTGATGAAAATATAAAGATTGAAATCTACAGAAGAAGAGTTGAAGAAGAGTATAAGTATAGGTACGTAGGAGATCGTGGCAGTGAAAATGATATAGTGCTGAGTGAAAGAGTGTGTGTCAAACTGTAGGAAGGTTTTATGGGGTCTCCACACAACCCGATTTGTGTGTTTCATGTTTCATTTGCTTTTTAGTCACGTGCGACTCTATATCTCACTACGTCGTCGTACGGTCGGTCGGTCTCCGTTTTACTTTTTTGTTGTTTTAGTAATAACATTGTAACCATTCGGATGATTCTAACAAAAATTTAAAACTCTCATGTTGTTTTACATTCTCTTTTGAATGATATAATTGCCAAAGTCCTACCAAGGTTAGCCGGGGAATTATTTGGCACTAACATAATAACTATTCAACCGATTCTAGCGAAATTTAAAACCCTTATGTTGTTTTACATTCTCTTTCGAATGATATAATTGCAAAGGGTTTATTTGGTCACTCCGGGAATTATTGAAGGTTTTGAAGGTCGTAACCTCATAAATCAGAATAAGTGAAAGCACGTGACTTTGGTCAGCAGACCTTGCTGCGCCACGTTCTTCTTATTTTTATTCGGGTCAGTGATCAAGAGGCTTATCACCGACTTAGAGCGAAATAAAACCGTTTAAAATAAATTCTACCGGTGACTAAGATTAAGTGATTGTAAGAGAAATATTATATCACTTGAATGAGTAAATTTTGTCGATCGGTGATATTTCACCGCAGCAAATGTAGTACGAAGAATTTAGGGACTGATTAAATTATTGTAATACGGAATCATTTCGTATGAAAATGATTATTTGGATATATTTGAATAAGATTAAATAATTGCACTTCATTTACACCGTCTGGATCAAAGGTAAGCATATAAATGCACGCAAGAACTAACGCTTTTAAACAAGTAAACGTTTTCTTTGCGACGTGATGAGAGAGAGGAGGGGGGAGGAGGAGGAGGAGGATGAGGGAGAGAGAGAAATACGGGGAGGGGGAAAGGGTAGGAAGAGGGAGAGAAAGAGGAACATTACCTGAAAAATATCGCAGGAAAGTTGCGTTTTGGAGGAGGTGGTGATGTCTTCTCTGCAGAAAGATTTTGTCTTCTTAATGCCGAACTTCAGAAACTTTCGCTCTCTCTTGCGCCCTTCAATGCAACTTTTGCTTTAGCAAAGTTGGAGAAACTCGCCGTGCTCCCCAAGCTTGTGGGTAATTTTTTTCATGACTGTCTGAGACTTGGTGAAAGATATTAGGTTAATCCTTTTCTTCCTAACCGAGTCCGGTAAGATTAACAATGAGCCCAGCGTTCAGCCAAAACCTGGTCGCAGGTAAAAACGACCGCCAAGAAGGGAATTTTCTATGTGCATGTGTGCATACATACGTAAGTCGTTGTCTTGTAAGGAAAATGACGCCTCCACTGTTGTGTGACACGCAAAATAAGTTAGAGGTGAAGTGCGCGTGTAGGGGCATTTATTTATGTTTGAGTTGGCATAAATAAAGGAAATATAATGCGCCTGCAAATATTTGCTGCATGTGTGAAAGCGTATTTCGTATCTGATTTAGAGTAATTAAAAACATGCGCTTGCATTTGTGTATGCTCGACCGTGAACTTCAAAGGAGAGTAAAATAGGCCACAGTGCTGGAGGCGAATCGCTTCTCTCCCTACCAACGCTGTGGGAACACCTAAAATGCAGGGAACGGATCGATTCCGCTACGAAAATTAATCCTCCTCAATAAACAAACATAATGAAAATTTGTTACCGCCTCATAAACAAGTAAGGAAATTAGGCAAATTTAATTAATTAAGAGATGTTTGACTGAGCCATTACCCCGATCCCTAGGGAGCAAGAGAATGCACTATGTCGGTACATGCACTTCTACCACTTAATCTAGCAGCCTGAATAAGGCTTTAAATTCTGCTACCTAATTAATCTTATTGCGATGTGTGTAGCGAGGATATTGAGGTGCCATATCCGTGTGTGTATTTGCGAAATGGCCGTAATTCGCAGAGTTTTCACGAAACATTTCCAGTCAGGTGGTTTAATCCACTTAAATGTGTGAACCGAATATGTATGGGAGATATATTGAGTGTAAATATGGAGAGAGGAGAGTTATAAAATGCGTTTAATAAAGGAAGCTTGCAAATGATAGTGATATGTGAGAAATATAAAAGGAAAAGATGAGTTACTGAAAAATGAGTGGCGTGATGCAATGTTTGTGTATGAATGTAGAGTGTAGTGTGTGGTTGTAGAGTATGAACACAGCATTCACTAAAATTAAGCTTACAAGATTTTGTTGGAGTGTCTTGAGACGACTGGTGGAATTATAAATGAGTTCAGATTGATGGTCGTACGTGATGTGAATGAACGAATAAGTGAGAGAATGAGTGAGAGGATAGCAACAGATTTGGGTGTATGTTGGAAAAGAATGAAATGGAGTTGGCAGAATCTTTTTTTGTAGTAAATACGTGCATTCAGCGTGATGATCTATAAGTATCCATTGGTTTCGGGAAAGAATAGAGGATGTATGTAAGAGTATGATTGATTTAGTCGTGTTGGTTAAGGCTATTTAATGTGGAAGGTGTTGAGAGCCATAAGTATGTATGTATCTATCTGACAAGAGGAGAGTGTTTTTTAAAGTTAAATTTGTTAGTGTGTGGATGAGATAATTCGAGTAAGATGGTTTAGCGAGGGAAAATTAAGTGTAATGCTTTTGAATCGGTGAAAAAGAGTGCTTGTGAATATTTGAGAGTAGCAGTAAGGACGGGAGAGGAGTAGCATGAAGATACAGAAAATGGTGAATACACTTTAGGAATTGATAGTAGGTATTGCGATGTTTTAGGCCCGTAAGATAGAACTAGTAAGAAAAAACAGATTGGTGGACTAACGTAGTGAAATGTGCATTAACGAGGTGGCATTGGGTGGCAGACAGCAAGGAGATAAACCAATAAAATAATAAACAAAAGTCGGAAAGGAAAATATACGATGTTAAATTTAAATAAGACGATATTGGGACGATGAGATATTGGCTATAAATTAAGCTCTTTGTTTTTTGCTTCTCTGACCACATTTGGAAAACCGAAGGGTTGCCAACATTATTTTTTTTTAAAATCATGTTTAAAACCATTCAAGAAAATATAAAGATTAATTAACCAAGTGTTAATATTTTATAATTACGTTTTTAGTTTCGAGATAAGAAAATAGATATTCAATTGTTTATTTTCGAACGATTTTATCTATAATTTCTTTCCATAAGGTTGGCTGCCCTGTTAATTTTGTTTCCGCACATGTACGGTAAGCTGATGCCAGAGTTATGAGAACTAAAATGGACTATTTTAAGTTAGATTTACAGGGTGTTTTGAATGTTTGGTTACCAGTCGAAAAACAATTGTAAGAGTGATACATTGTATTAAACGGAAAGAAAATGTATATCCTGATTTTGACTAACGTATTGTCTCCACACTTTTAAGTCCATTATTTATGACTACCGGCAATGTTACTGCTTAAGACAATTTCAAAGGTTCTAATACTGTTCACCACAACAAATAAATAAATAAAAACTAAAAAGAGTTAATTTTGTTTTCTTGACTCCACTTAAGTTTGACTGTTAGTCAGGCAGTGCCATGGCTGACATGCCTGAGGCAGATGAAGTTATATTGTTCTTAGAACCATATCCATAACCTAACCTAACCTAACTCAAAATTTTAAGAAATTTAAGAAATAAAAAGAAAACGATATGAGATACACTAATCCATGTGGCTAAAAAACGGCGTAAATGAAGCCATGTAGCTGAAAATTGAAGTGAAGTCGAGAAAACAAAAAAAGACCCAACTAAAATAATAAAACAACAATAAATTAGAACAGTTGAAAAAAGAATAGATTAAATATGGAGATCCACTTTCAACAGGGATCTTTACCTTCTCTCTCACTCTCTCTCTCTCTCTCTCTCTCTCTCTCTCTCTCTCTCTCTCTCTCTCTCTTTTCTGTTTTTTATATTGGCTTCCCCCACATACTCTTTCACATTATAATGCACTTTCACATTTTCCCAAATCTAATATATTCAATGTCTAATCCAGAAAGAATAGTAGGTAAAGGAAGAAATATTTCTTTCCATTTGTATGTACACAAAAATGTTAATCACACATATATTTATTATCACTGTGTAATACTATTTTTTTCTTTGGGTAGCAACTGTTATTTTCTATTTGTTTGTGGCTAGAATACATGAAAAAACACTGTTATTTATTTCAAACTTTGCTTTTGTGTAGAGAATAATAATATTTTTATAAACTTATTCCCTCGGGAAGGAAGTGGCGAATTTGAACTTTTATTTGCATAAAGTAGAAACAAAACGACATGTTATAAAAATAGCATTTATTTATTCTAGGATTACATAAAATATTAGAAATGAGTAGTTTCCTATGATTTACGCTTATACTGTAAATTACTTTTCCGAATCAGCCCCAAATATAGCTTACCATCAGATTTTAATTATACGATCCTTGATAGCGGCGTTCAAAGTCCAGTGTATCCTATCCTGGTGAAAGCGCTCGCCATGCTCCTTGGAGTACGCTTCCATGTTCTTAAATTCAGCAAGATGAGCGTCAAGAATATGGACTTTCAGGGACATCCTGCAACACATCTTGCCGTAGTTTCTCACTAAGTTCTCAACAAGCTCTACATAGTTTTCGGCTTTGGGATTACCTAGGAAGCCCAGAACCACTGCGATAAAAAAACTGTCACACACTGCTCTTTCCGACCTAGTGAGCTTCTCGGGAAACTTCATGCACTCCATGATCTTTTTTATTTGTGGACCGACGAAGGGCTCTGCTTCCACTTTTGGCGCAGATAGCTTAGGAAAGAAATCTTGGAGATACTTGAAAGCTGCAGACTCCTTATCTAGAGCTCTGATGAAGTGTTTCATAAGGCCTAACTTTAAGTACAGAGGAGGAAACAGAACTTTTCGGGGCTCCAACAAAGGCTCCCATTTGACTTCGTCTCTACCCACACTAAACTTGGTTAGTTGTGGCCAATCCCAGTAATGATAGTGGGTCACGGTGCCTCTGCTGCTGCCCCAAAGGCAAATATAACAAGAAAACTTGGTAAAGCCGCCTTGGAGACCCATCAAGAAGAGGCCACCATTTTGAAGTCACCGATAACCTCTCAACCGTACTCATCATATTTCAAAGCATCTAGCGATATCTTGACACTACTGTATTCTTCTTTGAGCTGGACCGAGCGACAAGGGGAAGATGTAGATGCATGTTTCCATTATAAAGCAGTACTGCTTTGAGGCTCCTGGACAAGTTGTCAATGAAGAGGCGCCACTCGTTGGGGTTACAGGCGATTCAGATTGCCTCAAACAGACCTGTCACATTGTGAAAAAAGCAAAGCTCATCTTGACGTGTAAAAAAGCTTGAAAAACACTGGTGACGCTTTCTTTGACCTGATATTTGCACACTCTCATCTAACAAATCCCACTGCTTGAGTCTCGAAGTTAAAAGCTCGGCAGAGGCCTTTGTGAGACCAAAATCTCTGATAAGGTCGTTGAGATCTTTTTGGTTGGTGTAGTGTGGGTTTCTCTCTTCAGTGCACCACTGTAATCTGGATCAATGACTTCATCCTCTTCTAAACTGTTTGTCCTTTCTAAAAACTGCTAGTCTTTTGTGGGAGGAGTAAGTGCGAAGAACTCAGAACTGTGTGGCACTAGCGTAATAGATGACTGAAGGTGTGGATACATGATACCAGGCGCATTTTTGCCTGATCGACGTTTGTAAGGGTTCACCATGCAGAAGAAACAATTACTTGGCCGGTCAGTTGGTTCCCTCCACATTCGAGGAAATGCGAATTTCCTATCTCTTTTCTCCTCTGTACCATCCAATAAAAAAAACAAAATAAAAACGTAATATAAATATACAAATACTTTTCACTTAGTGTTATTAGAAATGTTAATTTTTTTTTAAAAATCCAGTATCCAAATAGACAAAATACAGTATATATATATATATATATATATATATATATATATATATATATATATATATATATGAATCCATTAAACCACATTGAAAGAGAAAACGGAATAATTTTTTTTCCTTGCAGTAAAAAAAAAAAATTATTCCGTTTTCTCTTTCAATGTGGTTTAATGGATTCATTTCCATCATTCTCTCGTGCTACTTTGAGAGATATATACATATATATATATATATATATATATATATATATATATATATATATGTATATATATATATATATTACCTTCCAGAGATCTTTTGCAGAGCTCGCAGGTGAAATGAGGTGCCCAAGGTTTCTCTTGATCTCAGACGGGCATGCCGAAATATGCCTTGTAGGCCTCACACATTTTAGTAGATCTCTCTACAGAGTACTTTTTCGCTCTTGTCTTAATAAATTCGCCGCAGACAGAGCAAAATGCGTTCATTGGATGCTTACAACCTCTTGGTGCCATGTGTGATGAATGATTCTATCAATGATGAGTGATGATGTCTGCGCTGTGAGGGCTAGAGTTAAATTGATCTCTTCAGTAGACATTCTTTCTATTTATACAGTCATCTACGTTGCCAGAATGTTCTAGCTATTCTTTTAAACATATAAAAAAATCTTGAAAGTTCTAGAAAGCTCTACAATTTATTTTTCACCAAATTAGTGCAGAATCTAAGAGAACTGCCATTGCTGTCCAGGTCACAAAAACAAAACAAAATATAAGGGAAATAATAGCTACTTCTACTGTATTACTGTTTCTATAAGTTTTTAAATACAGTATATCATGTTTATACCAATACTGAAAAAAACATAACCCTTGAAACTTTTTATATATTTTTACTATTTGCATCAAAATAATGTTATTTACCATAGATGGGCTATTTTAAAGATTCAAAGACCTAGCCACAAAAGCAAAGTTTGGGGATTACAATTGAAATTTCTTTATTTAATAGAGTCACAAACAATTGGGAAATAACACTTTTAACCCAAGGACAAGACAAAAGAGATAAGTATATAAACACCTATTACAATACTGACGTTATTCTTTAGAGGATAACAAGACATTGGGAACACCCTGTAGATAAACTTTTAGTTTAAACTATCAATTCAAACCTCTCAGACATGGCAGAATTTGTTATCTTGTAAAAATGTAAAAATAAAATCACGAGAGCTCTACACCTGCCAAACTTTGGCCAAGCAGCATATGGTAAATTTCAAGATGATGGGTCTTAGATTTAATAAAACAAGGATAATTGTCGTAGAATAGGTTCTCAATGATATACCATATATAACTATTCGTTGAGGGAATTATTCTAATATTTCGAGTGCGTGGTAATCTGATTGACCGACGTTAGTCCAAAGGGCCGGGGGGCCTTGAGAGGTTTATTTATCTTCAATATGCTTAAGAAGTGAAGTGGAGGACAAGGATAATAATATGGCTATCATTAATAAAATAGAGTTTTATTAATTAAACTATCAACAACACACCAAAAAATGTTCAAAAAGGGAGAATGAAAAGGGTCGTGGGAATATCTGACAAATCCGAGGATTAAGATTTGGAAAGATTTAAAAAGGTAAACAAATAAAAATTAAAGGGGGGGGAATGGTTCGCTAAACCATTTAAAGCACAGGGTAGCGTTGACAAAAGGTTAGATGATTAAAGGTAATGCTCAGCTTACGTAATTACAAAGTTGTTGTGCAGAGGAAGACGATGCGAATGAATCTTCGGTCCACTGGCGATTTCCAGCAGAAGGGTTCTTCGGGGGGTTGTCCTTAGCGAAGGGGAAGGACTGAGTGAGAGCGAAATAGGGCTCGGAGGTACGAGCAATCTTTGCGACAGCAAATCGGGGAAGTTCTAGATGAACAATGGAGGTTACCGTTGAAACCAATCGTTCTCTTGAAAAACGTTAAAAAGGAGGGGGGGGGGAATTAAATTATCCTGACGTTATGTCTTGGGAACGAGAACCGTTTCTTGACGAACGGGCTTGAAAAACAATGGCTGTTCTAACGTGGTTCTCTTTCTGAACAACAGGGTGGGGGTGAGAACCGTCTCTTGTTAAACGGGCTCAAAGAACAATGGCTGTTCTAACGTTGTTCTCTTTCTGAACAACAGAGGGGAGGGGGGGGGGTCGAGAACCGTCTCTTGTCAAACGGGCTCAAAAAACAACTGCTGTTTTAACGTTGTTCTCTTTATGAACAACAGGGAAGGGGGTGAGAACCGTCTCTTGTGAAACGGGCTCAAAGAACAATGGCCTTTCTAACGTTGTTCTCTTTCTGAACAACAGGGGGGGGGAGGGGCTTGTTGATTTGGCGTCTCGAAGGCACGAACCTTGGCACTCAAGGGATATTGTCCTCTTCTGGACAATAAGGAGGTTCTAGAGGTAGAGAGTTCGTAGGTGCACAAGGGAGACCGGATCGGCGTGATGCCTCGCGAAGATAATCGGGATCTGATCTGCTTCAATCGGGGAAAGCTATGTATTATTACCCGGAGCCGTCTCCATGGTGTAAGGGATAATTGAGTGGGGGACTTCGGGGGAATGCCCCGGTCGCGCCTGGGAAAATACCTTATCTGCCCATAAGCCTAACTCAATCTGGCGAGATCGACGTATGGAGGCGAAACGGGGGAATGAACCTTCTTGATTAAATATTTGCTATGGTGGCGATAACGCGCTCTGCTTCCTCTCACAGATGCACGTGGGTAGCATGTGTTTGTTTCTAACATGATAGCGGCTGAATTTAAGCGGCCTCAGACCGTTCTATCACAATAATAGCCCTCGGAATAAGTGGGTATCAAGCGACATCAATTTTGATTTTATCCCTTCCTATGATGTGGTTCGATCCTTTGAAGAAATGGCGCAGTAGATGAACGCTGCAAATAATTAGGATTTTATTAAGATTGAAGAAGTGGTGGTTGATTTAAAAAAAAAACGAAACCTATTTAATATATATTCGGGCGTTGACCGAGAAACGTTGCAGAATTTATCTAAAATTACAAGTCACCAAGGTTCTAAGATTACCTCAATGATAACTAAAAAGAAAGACTAGAAAGGATCGGAGCTAGAGATTTAGAATAAGTAAAGAATGAGAGGATATGGATAAAAATTATTTTCACAACTTTCATATCTGCAAGGTTATATTTTAAAGTAATATTTATCTATTTTATTTTTAAACATATTTACTGTCTGATTTAGACGAAATTCTTAGGAAAACCATTCCATTTGTGTTATTTTATAAGAAAAGATATGTTGAGATCTCGCAGTGTTAAATATTGAGTACAAATATATATTTTTAACCCCGTTTAGTACTTTAAACACTTCAATACGTTGGCCACGCAGATGCCCATCTTTAAGTGAATGTAAATTGAGATGCTTTCCCCTTGCTTTGGACGATCTATTTCTAAATTCAGGAATCAATTTCGTTGCTCGACACTCTGGGCTCGATCGAATAGTAGTGTCCTTTTTCATGTATGCAGGAGGCGAGAATTGTACCTCATACATTCAAATGAGGTATTATGAGCGCTTTATATAAAGTAAGAATATTATCTTTCGATTCAAACGAAAAATGTCTATGTATCCTAGAACCGAATTGGCCTTCTATGACACTACGTTGCATTGTTTCGAAAATTTTCGATCTTTCGAGATTAAAGTAATTAAATCCTTTTTAATGTTGATTGTGTTTAAAATTTAACTACTCATTTTATAATTTTTTGTGAGATTATCAGTACTTATGTACATTACATTACACTTACCAACGTTGAATTACCTCTGTAATATTCCTAACCATTTAGTTAATTTATCATGTCTTTTGGCAAGTTCTCACTGTAACTATGATATTTTGCCCTAGTAACGAGTTTCGTATCATCAGCAAATTCTGAAATTTTACACTATAATTTCGAGACAAGATCGTTTATATTATATTAAATAAATCAAAGGTTCGAGAGATGATGGGGGGCCATGATGAACTATTTTTATTAACAACAGTCTGCCTGTCTACAATTTGTTAGCTAAGCTTAAATCCAGTGTAGTACTCGCCCCGTTATTCCGTGTGATTTTAGCTTTTCTAAGTTTTTATGTTGAACGATATCAAAACTTTTTTTTTAAATTGAGATAAACTCCTCCTCCAGTTTTATCGTTATCAATCCTTGTAGTAATTTCGTGAAAATTTTCAAGCAAATTAGTTATACATGAGCATCCGCGTCATAAGTAGTATGGTGGCTTTTAAAGCTTATCAACGATCGAGATATGGGAAATGGGCCAATAATTTCTAGAATCAATCTTTATGTCTATTTGTATAATTGTGTTAATTTCGCCTCTTTGAGCTCCTTAGCAACTATTCTATCGCTAATAAACTTTGTGAAAATTGTACCAAAGGGTTTTAACAGTTCGCTTTCTAATTCTTTACGGTGGATAGGATTGATTTTATCAAGACTGGTCACTTTGAAAATTTCAATTTTCTTAATATAAAAACCAATTTCATTTTTAATTATATTAATATTTGGAAGAGTAGTTTATTCTCCAAATTGAATACTTTTATATTGTAATTAAGTTATTTGTATCTTCGAATATTTTATAATCTTTATAATTTTACCATTTATCCATGGAAATTGGTTGGATCTATGAGAAAATCTAGGTTTATAGCTCTCTGATTCTTTATTTATAAAAAAAAAATGTATGTTGAAAATCATTATATATTATCTGGGTTTATTTAACGTTTAAATTTTTATCCTAATTTAAATGTTTTAAGCAGGACATTAAAAATTTAAAATTACAAGATTTAATGATTGATATAAGAGAAGATCTCTCGTGAATATTTTTAGGAATATTTAGATTGAATTGAGTTATATTATATTATAATCTCTGTTCCCTGGTGTTTAGCCAAAGTACATACTCTCAACTAGTTTCTCTTCGTTTGACAAAACTATCATAAGCAATTATTGAAATAAGACTACAACAAAACCTGTTGTCTGAAATTTGATCACAATTTTGTTTAGATTGTTTACACAAGTATTTTTTTGAGCAACTTTCCTGTAGAACGAGGATTTGGCATCGAGAGGAAATTTTGGCCTAACATAATAAGGGAGAATATAAGTGAAAGTAATATTATTGACGCCATATAAGTAACATGGATTATTTGTAATATTAATCAGTACTACAAAATAATAAAAAATACGACATGACGATGATACTAATAATGAAAGTAAAACCAAAATATATGTAGTAGAATAGTTAACAGGATACATTTCCTGTAGAACGAGGATTTAGCAGCGAGAGGAATTTTTTTGCCTAACATAATAAGGAAAAGTATAAGTGAAAGTAATATTATTGACGCACTATAAGTAACAGGGATTATTTGTAATATTAATCAGTACTACAAAATAATAAAAAAATACGGCATGACGATGATACTAATACTAAAAATAAAACCCAAATATATGTAGTGGAATAGTTAACAGGATACATTTTCTCTAATATAACATAAACCTTATAACGCTGATTTGGAAATCAGAGTAATGACAAAACTGGCGAAGTAAATGTGTTGTAAAATCACCATAACTTTTTTCTATAAACAGTTTGGGTAGGTAAAAGATGTTATAAAACCTGTTTATGCGCAATGAGTGAATCAAATGGTTGAGAGACGATGGGGGGCCATTCCAAATAAGAATCTACAGATATACAAAAGAATCTTGAAGTTTAGATTTAAGAAATTTAGGACGGTTAAGATTTAGAGCGAAAGAAAAGTGGATTGCTTAAGTGTGAGTGGTAAGGAGGGCAATGAATCGTTGTTTAAGAAAATGATAAGTATCAGTGTTTAAATTTTAAAGAATTTTATTGTGACTTAATAGTTTAAGAGACACTAAAAGAAGAGTAATTTGGTTACTACTTGGGTCATAAAATCCACGAGATTTCTATTCTCTTCGAAGAAAGTTATGTAGTGTAGTGGAATAGATGGTGCTATATGAACCGCTGGCAGTGATATTATAGGTGATTTCAGATAAGTTAAGTGAATTGTACAGTATGACTTTTGTCTTCAAAGCCAAAGGATGAGAAATTCATTTTAAGGATCCCAGAGACTGGGACAGGATTTTAAGGAGTATTTCTGAGTAGGTTTGGAAATTTAAGTGACCATCAATGTGAAAACCGGTTAATAGATTGGTTGTATATTAGTATAGGAGGCAGGATGGAAGGATTTTTAAGCGGAAATATCATATAGGTGTTTTGATGTAAGAGCAGTCAATGTTGAGGGTGGGAATTAATGTATACGGGTTGTTGTGTTATCGATACCTATGAATCGTCAAAAAAGTGTATGAAGTTTAATAAACTAGAAGAACGGGACAGGTCATTAATGTAAATTGGGAAGAGAAAGGATGGGGGAGAGTGCAGACGAGAGCTCTGAGAAACTCTTACAGGGACAGTTGACGGGGGAAGAGTGCAGACGAGAGCTCTGAGAAACTCTTACAGGGACAGTTGACGGGGGGAGAGTGCAGACGAGAGCCCTGAAAAACTCTTACAGGGACAGTTGACGGAGTGAGAGTGCAGACGAGAGCTCTGTGAAACTCTTACAGGGACAGTTGACGGGTTGAGAGAACGCCATTACAGCCACTGATTTCTGTCCTTGTCACTAAGGATGTAAACTACGGATTGACAATGTCACGGAGTTCGATTCAATCTAGGTTATTTTGTGATTTGCTCTATCGAAAGCTTTAGACGAAAATAATAAGAACTGAAATAATTAAGTGGGAGTAATTTAAAGTATCGTATGTGTTGATAAGAAATTCATGAATGGCATCAGCCGTGCTAACATTTGGATGGAACCCACATTGATGAGGATCTCAGATTTTATTGTGAGAAAGAAAAGACAGAAGTGTTTTGTTAATTAATTTTATGAATATCTTGGATAAGGTTAAAAGTGAGGAGATAGTCCTGTAATTTGATGGAAGGATATATGACTTGTGTTAAAGATTGGCATAATCCATGAAAATTTGACACGGGAAGGGAAAATACCATGATTTAAGGATTCATTGAAGAGAAGATATATTATTGGATTAGTATTATCCGTAGTAAGTTTGTAAATGAAGGTGCGGACAATTATGGTTGAACAGGTGCTTTTAAGTTTTATAAGAGATGATATTATTTCAGTATTAGTATAGGGAAAGACGAAGTCGGAATTTCTGTTTCTAGCTGGCAGGTATCTCATGGGGAAGATATGGGTTGGGATATACAGTTTTCTAGTTCATTAGTAATGCTCCTAAAGTAAGAGTTGATAGGAGGATTATCCTGAGATTTGCCACTGTAGATAAGCTCGGAAATATGAGTATCTAAATTTGTTATTTGAAAGAATTTATTTTGGCTCGGCGTATAATGTAAGTTAATAATATTTTATAAGTGCTATAAGTGTTAAAGTAAATATTCCCCCGTTTTTATTGTTTGCAGAGAAAGCTTATTTTTAATACATTTGAGAATATTTTTTATAATCCAGGAATGGGACTAATGTAAAATGGTGAGATACTTGGAGCTAACATGGCAGTTTACATCGTATATGTTATAGAAATGATTAGTTGCAGTAATTAGTGCGAACCTTAGGCAGTATATAGAGGTTTCTTTGGTTATGGTCGCGAAAGCATTTGATATAGAATGCATTGAACTTTGATAGAGACTGCCTGACCATCTGATGGTTTTAGTGTAGAGTCATCTAAATTGAACTCTCGCCTTGCTAGATACCCAAGTTAATTCATATAGTGAATCAATGTGTTGCTCTTCACATCTTTAAAATGGAAATTCCAGAATTAGTGTGTTACTCATTATATCGTGATTGTATTATTTCCTTTTTATATAAGACAAGGACTTTCTTAGAGTTATAAATTAGGTACACATGACTGAGTACGACGAGTTGGTTGAAAGGAAGATGACTGAGGCTGAGTTTAGGGGCGAAATTGAGCGTGAATCTTGGACTGATTGTAATTTATATGGAGTGATATGAGTAAAGACTAGTTGCGTTGTATATGGGCTCCAATAGTATGTACTAGAATTCAAAGAGAGAAGAGCGAAGGATTTATAAATGATAGCTAAGTTGGAGCAGTTAGTTACAGAGTATAGAAAGGAGCTCGACACTAGGCCTAAGGAGAGTTCAGGAGATCACAAAGTTAGCCCATTTAGGTTACTTAGGAGTAGTACTAATGGACATTTTGGCGAGTGGAGATGGTAGAGGGAAAAATGGAACTGTTAGTTATGGGTGTAGCCCCTGTTCCTGATGGTGTTAAGAGGTGGAAGTAGTAGGCTTAGGTAGAGATTGTAGGTCTGAACCTATTACTAATAATAACAGGTTCAGTGTCTTTAACAAAGTTAGTTGTGTGGTGTGAGATTCACGGGTGAAGTATTTAGACAAGACCTTAAAATTCCGCAGTACTGTGAAAACACTACGATTAAAAAAAGATACTAACACCTAGTCATTATGGGATAAATATTAAGGAGGGGAAGATAATCTTTTCATAGGATTATTATATAGACCCTTAAATATTAGTAAGGAAGCTTCCTCTCCTCTGTGGCGGGACGTAGAAAGTACTTGTAGAAGTAACCATGTCTCGTCGCTTCTCAGTCATAGGTGACCATTGTTGGTAGTTGCTTTCAATATATATATATATATATATATATATATATATATATATATATATATATATATATATATATCATATATATATATATATATATATATATATATATATATATATATATATATCATCACTAACTATATAATTTAAGAAGGGGATTTTTTGAGTATTTGAATAATAATTTCATCTTAGTTTGGCTATGACTTATGTTTGATTATCAAAGTTATTTCTAATAATTCTTTTATAATATCAAAAAACAAAATGATGAAGTTCAGAAATAAATATAAGTATCGAAATTTTGTGAATATTTTAAAACCCAAAGAATTACAAATGGTGAAATTCAGAAAATTTATTTTTATATATCTTCTTCTATAACTCTATATTTTAGCAACGTGATATTTTCAAAGCGGAGAAATTTAGTTTAGATTCCTTTTTAAAATTATTATTATTGGCGAAGTTCAGAAAATTAATAAAAATTTAACCATGGCTGCTTTTTTTTTAGATTTTAAATTTTAATCTTAGTAGTGAAGCGCAAGCTTTCCCTGGGGGGAGTGGCGAAGGCATTGCCTGGTATATATATATATATATACATATATATATATATATATATATATATATATATATATATATATATATATATATATATATAAAGATGAAAACCAAGCACGCTATTATAAAAATCACCTTTATTTATCTGAATTTGAAAGTTTCGAGGAGCTAGCCTCACCATCGGCACTAAAAACAAGAAGTTAAGAGGTTAAAATTTCTAGTTTGATAAAATACTAAAATTGGATATTACAATTTAGGATAAGTTACTTAATGCATGCAGGAAAAAACCCATTAATTTATGATATGATGCAAAGATTGGATGCTGTTTGATTTATATTTAAATTAGGTTTTAGTTTTATGATGAAAAGTGATTCTAATATTGGTAGTTCGTTGGAATAGGCGGTATTAAGAAGTATTTTAAAGTTATCAAGACTAATTTAAGACTTACATATTTTTATGTGATCTCTTATAGGTGAGGGTCTGGTTGGTTTAGAACCAGCCCCGTGCGTATCGACCCTTCCCGATGCTGCTCGATATGACGAGCACTACCTAAGAAATAAACTATATTACCCTCGCTGGTTTCAACTTGAACGCTTATTCTCCCAAAATGGTGTCATAAGTAGTATGTTTACTCCCCCACAAATACATTATTTACTCCTCAAATAATTATACGAGAGTACGAATTAGAATAAGTTGTAACTTTTTTTATCTTAGAATAAAAATATATAAATACCCGATTTGTGTGTTCTAACTACTCTCCATTGATTTCATCTCAAAATTTCACATTTAAACCAATTTTTTTAATTTAATTTACATTTGTGTCTTTCCAAATAATAATTAACTAATCCTTTTGCAATCTACGGTTTCGCTTCTCTGCCAATATTACCTCATTGAAGTTTTCCTGCTCACCGTGGACCGTGCAGTGGCCGACCACGGGGTCATTATGATCGTAATCAGCAGCCTACATTCAGAAACAAATCTTCCTTAAATTAATTATATCCACATTTAATATAGGGGGTACCAGACGAATGCCTATCTGGTCGTTGAACGGTCTTTACCTGCCTCTGGAGATCGGTGCAAAAAATCCACCAAAGTTCACCTGCTAACACCATGACACTGGGAACCGTCGCATCTATGCTCATGACGGCGCTAAATGGACCTTATATGACTAGTAACATGTGGCATGGTCCCGTAAGTCATGGCTCTAGTAGTTTTGTGCTAATGGTAGCGTTTAGATGTGATGCAGACCCCATTAGGTCATGGAATTCAGTTGCTAACAAGTCACCGTGAACGTTGTTAGTTGTTCCATATTGGAGTTGAATGTGTTCATGTAGCATGTGTTAGATACGTTGGAACTCTTCAACATGTCAGACTTCTGTGATCGTTAAGTTTCACTGCTTGGTGACCATTTTCAACCGTTAATGGTCTTCATGAATTCAAACAATAATGGGATATTGCAGCTTGATAATGCGCCGTATCATCAGGTTCAACTTGCCCAGAATTTGTTCGAGGAGCATTCCTAAGAGTTCTGATGAAGGGATTGTCCACCACGTTCTTCCGACATAAACCCAATCAAGCATTTCTGCGATGTAATGGCTAGGTCTATTTGTACCCAAGATCCGGCGGCTACAAACAACATAGAACTGTTGATATCTATCAAGATATAAGAAGAAAAAAAAAGTCTGCAAAAGGCCAATTAATAGCATATAGGAGACAGCTCATGTTTCCATGATCAAGTTCAATCCCACCTAGCATCCTCATCCATGAATCTATCCACGCTATTCTTAAAACTTCACAGGGGGCACTCTTCTATTTCATGAATATTGAACCTAATCCATCCATCCGCTAATCGGTTACCAAACCAATTTCGACCAATCTCTTCCCTAAACCTTAACTTAACTATCTTAAACCCATTGCTACGTGTCCTATCCTACTCACTAAAATATGAACCTTACCTATGTCTCTCCTATTATAACCCTCTACCCGCCTTAATACCTCAATTAAGCCCCCTCGAACTCTTCTCCTTTCTACATTATGTAGAATTTAGTCTCTTAAGCCTTTGACTATAAGGTGAACTCTTCAACCCACGAATCATCGTAGCCGTCCTTCTTTGCAATATATATCCTATAATATAGTGAACAAAATTGGTCTGCTTAGTCAAATGTAGCCTAACGAATGGCAAGTACACTTTGAGAATGATACCAGGACTCCGATTACTCACACTCTTCCAAATAAATCTTAATACCTTATTAACTCTATTCCTAGCACTGAAGCACTGCTTTCTAGAATGTAGATCTGATATTACAAGGACACCTAAGTTCTTTTCTCATTCTGACCTTTCTACAACTCTCTTATTCAAATTATAATTATACAACACATTATACCTAACCATACTAAGTATACTATACTTACATTTATTTCATTATATTTGCCATTTCACTGACCATTTCAATAGTTTGCACAATTCGTCTTGCAATACCTCAACATCAAAGTCAGACCTTATAATTCTGCTAAACTTAGTTCCATCAGAAAACTTGTTCAGGGCGCTATCTATACCTACCGGGCTTTGCAAAGGTTCTGTTGCATTTAGTTTTTCAATCTTTCGAGGGGTATACGTGTGTGATAGAACGGTCTGAGGCCGCTTAAATTTAGCCACTATCACATGTTAGAAACAAACAAATGCTACCCACGTGCATCTGCGAGAGGAAGCAGGGCGCGTTATCGCCACCTGAGTCAATATTTAACCAAGGAGTCTATTTGCCCGTTTTGCCTCCCTACGGCGATCTCCCCAGATTGAGTTAGGCTTATGGGCAGATAAGGTATTTTCCCAGGCGCGACCGGGGCATTGCCCCGAGCCTCCCACTCAATTGTCCCCTACGCCAAGGGGATGGCTCCGGGTACTTATACAATAGCATTTTCCAATAAGAGCAGGTCATATCCAGATTATCTTCGTGAGACATCACGCCGATCCGGTCTCACCTTGTGCACCAGGGAGCTCTACCTCGAGAACTACCATATTTTCCAGAAGAGGACAATATCCCTTGGGTTCCAAGGTTCGTGCCTTCGAGACGCCAAGTCAACAAGGCCCCCCTGTTCTTCAGAAAGAGAACAACGTTAGAACAGTCATTGTTCTTTGAGCCCGTTGACAAGAGACGGTTCTCACCCCCTCTGTTGTTCAGAAGAGAACAACGTTAGAACAGCCATTGTTCTTCACACCCGTTCGTCAAGAAACGGTTCTCATTTCCAAGACATCACGTCAGGATAATTTAATTCCCCCTTTTTAACGTTCTTCAAGAGAACGATTGGTTTCAACGATAACCTCCATTGTTCATCTAGAACATCCCCGATTTGCTGTCACAAAGATCGTTCGTACCTCCGAGTCCCACTTCGCTCTCACTCTTCAAAGACAGTCCTTCCCCTTCGCTAAGGACAAACCCCCGATGAACCCTTTTGCTGGAAGTCGCCAGTGGACCAAAGATTCCTTCGCATCGCCTTCCTCTGCACAACAACTTTGCAATTACGTAAGCTGAGCATTACCTTTAATTATCTAACCTTTTTATCAACGCTACCCTGTGCTTTAAATGGTTTAGCGAGCCATCCCATTCCTTTTATTTTTATTTGTTTACCTTTTTAAATCTCTCCAAATCTTAATCCTCGGATTAGTCAGATTTTCCCACGACCCTTTCCATTCTCCATTTATGTAAAATTTTCTTTTTGTGTGTTGTTGATAGTTTAATTAATAAAACTCTATTTTATTAATGATAGCCATATTATTATCCTTGAGCTCAGTTCCCCTTCTTAAGCATATTGAAGATAAATAACCTCGGTCAATCAGATTACCACGCACTTAAAATATTAAAATAATTCCCTCAACGAATAGTTATATATGGTATATCGTCGAGAGTCTATTCTACGACAACGTGTATGATAAAAAAAGTTCCGTCAAAGAAACTTAAAGTTATACTTTTTCACTACGTGTCATTCAAACGTCTTTACATTCTGCGTCGGTGTATCGGAATGGAAGTGAAAAGAAATAAGATCTCTGCTCTCCAATGTGTGGGCCACAACAAGTCCAACATGCCAAACTTCTTAATGTCAGCAGGATGACATTCCACAGAGTCGTAGAGAGGCTCAAGATTGGGGAAGACCTCGTTTAGGCAAATGTAGTATTTTCAGCCGTTTGACTGTGAGAAAAGTCTTCTAAATTGCTCCGAAGCTCAAAATGGTTGCGCTCGAAAAGAAAAAGAACATCTCGTAGGCCACGGTGTCTAAGACCATCAATAAGAATGGCGGCAAGAGCTTGAGGTGCATGAAAAGGCTTTTGCTCCCCGATCGTATTCCAGAACAATATCGGAAACTCTGTCTTCGACTTCTCACCCACTTGAAGAGTCATGGCAAGCAATTTCTCATTTTTCCTTATGAAAAACCTTTACGGTCTATCCGATATTCAACAAGCAAGCAGAGCGACCGCTTGTTAGGCTTCGGCTAGGACTTCTGTGAGGTCCGTACGTGTCCACAGCCAAGTATCCGGCTTTCGAAATGATGCTCGACATCGTGGCATCGAATGGCGAAAAGATTCTGCTAGTGTGGGCAGCATCAGGTTACAGGCTAACCGGGCCCGATTACAAAAACATCTTGGCTACGAAAGTCTTGCCCTGGGTGATAAATATTACAAAGAAAGCGGGCAACTTCTTTCAGCAGGAAGGTTGTCCGGCCCAAACGGCCAAGACCTTGCAAAAGTGGTTGGGCTAGAAAGTGAATTTCTGGTCGAAGGATTTTGGACGCCGCATTAGCACGAACTAAATCTAATTGAATACAACGTGTGCGACCATTTCAAAGGTGAGGCCTGCCAGATCCCCCACAACAACGTCAAGGAGCTGAAGCCCTCCGTCAAACGCGTGTGGGCCAGCACGAGGAAGGACTTCGTCTGTAACGTGTGTGTGACCTTCGGGCCGCGACTGGAGCGCGTACTCGACTCTGAGGTCGGTCACTTTTATCAAAATTACAATATAAACACATTTATACGTTAACACAATAAATACGTGTCTAACTGCATCAAAACTATCATTGTGTCCTTTGTTGGCAGCGTCGTATCGAGTGTAACAATACCCAATATGTCGAGATCTTTAATATAAACCAAGGGCAGCAACAGTCCCAACACCGACCCCTGAGGAGCTTCATTGGTAACATTCCTTCAGTCCGATTTAATTCCATATATACTAAATCTTTGTTGTTTGTTACTAAGCCATGACGATTCCATCTAAAACTACCTACCATGTATTCCATGCACTTTAACTTTATTAAAAATTACTAGGTGTAGCACCCTGTTCAAAGCTTCACTAATATCTAAATAAAATATCGTAATTCTCATCTCTATCGGCAGTATCGTTAACCTTCTTATAAAAAGACTGTAAATTACTCAAACACGAATTGCCTCTAGTGTTGAGATTCCTTAATCAACTTATGTTTAGCTAAGAGCTCCCAGGTAGATTTTGCTATTACAGTTTCCATCATTTTTTCCACCACTGATGTCAAACTAACTTTTCGGTAATTGGCCATTATCGTTTTATCCCCCTTCTTAAAGATAGGAATCACATTAGCTTTGTTCTCTGCCGTTTGTACAACGCCAGTCTCTAACGATTTTCTGAATATGCCTGCTAGAGGGACAATTAACGCATCGTTAGATTTCTACAAATTCCTTGGAAAATCTCCCAGAAAACATGGAACACAAGCATTTTATCACAAAGCTGTGGCAGTCAATTACTTGCGTTTATCTAGAACATAACAAAGTATTACTACGAACCCATAAAATCCCATTACCCATGTAATAATCTCCTTCCATCAGAGAGTGTAGGCTCGGCAGAGTTTTTAACTCTCTTCTCACAATGTCCTTCATTTTTCTTCCCAACTTTGCAAAGTTTACACCAATTTATTGGATGCATTACATTTTTTATCCACCTCTCCACACAGCTGCATTTTGAACGACCTGTGTATGTCGTTCCAAAATTGTAAAAAAGAATTGTAAAAAAGCTATACATAATTCGATTCGTTTCGACCTTAATTCCTATTTAAAACTGGACTTTAAATCATCTGCCACCACTGTAGGAGGAAGATGAGGGAGTGTGGCGAAGGGAATAAATCTTTTAGCAGTAGAAACAAAGAAAATCGTGGGTTAATACTTAATTTAAAACTGAACTTAGTTCTTCATTTTGTTTCTTATGCGCGAATTTTTACGTTTGTATTTATTTTAGCTACATCAACAGCTTTCGGATTATGTTGATGAAAATTGAATTTTTTTTATTACTTCCCTATTCATTGTATTAATCCTTCATTTACATTTTCCAAGGTCTTGCAAAGCCAAAACTTTAAATCTATATCCCGTCTACTAACTTTGTCAATATATACAAAGACTCATTGTGGGCAAACCTTTTGTGCCTGCGTTGACAAAAGATTTATCTTCCAGGATGAAGGTTTTAGCTAAATGCGGTAATCAATGATTAACACTTTACTTTATATATGTAGAGTTTTGAAGGCTTGAGGAGGGGGGGGGGGGCAGCGTAAAGGAATTATTTGTGTGCAAAAGGATAAATAAAAGGAGTTGGCATTTGTTTAGGGCGCGAAAGAATTGATACTAAGGATCAGAAAAGGGTTAGATGAAGATGTTTTCCGAATGGATTAAGGAAAAAAAGCTTCTGTTTACAGTTTGAAGACAAAAATCTTTTGGAAAGATTGAGTAATTTAATAGGATTATACAAATTTACTAAATATTGGAGTATTTCAAATAATAAAGTAATAATTTCATATTTAATACTCCATGAACATATACTGTCTGCTTTTTTTGATAAAGAAATACAAAAAAATTATCTTATTTTCTTTGAATTCTTTATATTTTAAGCACCCTTTCTATAATATAAAATCTAACTCTGTTGATTAGTTAGCTGGAAATGAGTCGATGGCAATAAGTTCGTAGAAATGAATCGTCCTGGCCTATTCCCTACGAAATTCCCCTTCCGGTACCATTAGCTTGGTCTTTTTTCGATCCCCGGAAATCTATAGGCAAACGAAAGGTTCAATTAATAACTTCAAACGATTGAACGAAAACCAGTGCATCTTTGACTGCATTCATAAATTGAAAGATTCATCTTGGTGTGGACCCCAATATGCGAAAATTAGTTGGAACTTATTGTCGTAGAATAGGCTCGAGTTAACTTTTTCTGTGTTTCTCAGCCGAGGTCGAACGGCTATGTGGGTGGGAGATTTATAATACAAGCAGAGTGCGAATTAACTAAAGGTAGGTTAGCCAAACAGTCGACTATCTTGGAGGTCTGGAACAATAGAAAAATGGGTACAAAATAACTTTACTAATATGCAAATTAAAACTATTTCACAAGGTTAAAAGGAGTTTTAAAACAAGTTATATACACATTAGACGTACAAGAGTCTCAGCGGCTAAAATAGGGGGGGGGGGAGACTTGGTGGGAACGGTCGCCGTACAATCAAACGAACAATATTACCGAGGGACGCTCGAATGGCTTTGAGCGTATACCAAGTCGACGATTGATGCTTACACTGGGGGGAGGGTATTAAAGTGAGCACTTGCAAAGGAGAGTTGCATGTTGATGTTACCTCGAAGATTTGGTCCAAGGGATTTATCCTTGCATTAGCGCAAATTTCAAATAATAGTCTCTTGATAATGACTATTAACGGGATGAACTTAGATCTTGCTTTCGAGTTAGTCAGGAATCGAGACTAGGCGCATTACGTTCGAAGAGTGGGTAGAAACGAGTACGAGGTACTCTCACGTGAATGAAACGAGAATACCCGGAGCTTGAGGGGTTCTGCGAGAATTGTACAAAGTCCAACATGACCTGAATAGCGAGTACTGACGGGGGGCGAGAAGAGGATACTGATAGGGTGGGCAGACGGCGAATACTGACGGGGCAGGGCGGGCGGTAGATACTTCCTTCAAACTCTGGCACCAGACGACTTACACAGTGGTGTCGAATGGGGTTTTTCCCGTCCGAAGGGAAGGGTTCTAAAGTCCGTTGCATCGGCAGGCGAGGGTAGTCTCGCCCTATTAGAATGATGGCGGGAAGGTTCCTAAGCCGGCGAGGTAAAACTTTGTCTGACTCCCAATGGAACCTTTTCGGGCTTTCAAGCTCTTGCCGCTGCTTTCTGCGATGGCGGTCATTCTGCCACTACGGCCTCTCATGATTTCGCACTCTCCTTTGCGCAGATAAAAAGGGTTGCCCAGGTCTATTTTGTCTCTCTCTCCATTGAAAGGCGCGGCAGCACGTATCTTTCTCTCTCTCTCTCTCTCTCTCTCTCTCTGACACTTATATAAGCGTTATTTTCGAAAAAGTAGCCAACAATAAAAGGTTTCATGTCTACAAAAAAGTACTCTTATTTATATATACACAGTAGTATAAGCAACCTAAGCAATGTATAGGTGCCATATCAGGTTTTGGACAAGAAAGAATCAGGTTGCTTAGTTAGAATTCAAGAACAACAGGCCTTTTCGCGATCAGGTATAGTTTTTATTCGTATAAAATAGAAACTCTTTCAGGACCTTGACTACGAAAATGAACCCTATGTCATCAAAAGCTGATAAAAAGAAGCTGCAAAGAAAAAAGTGAGCCTTATATATAGGTCAGCTTCATTAATGAAAATGGAGATGAAATCAAGTGGAAAATACAAACAGAATAAAAAAAATGGCACGCGGATTACTCTTGAGATTTACTATAAGATTATTTGATTATTTTTTCCTTCTGACTTGTCCATGATAAATTGCCTATCTCTTTAGGTCGTTATGTATATGTACTAAACGCCTAAAATTCTCTTTATTGGTCGGGTCGCTTTCTGTTTCCACTGCTCCACAAGCAGACGAACTATTTCCCCACTAGTATGAAACGGTTCTCTATGGTGAGATAGAGATTCTAACCAAGTAATAAGTTCGAGCTTGTGTTCTTCAAATGGAGCCCCAGTCTCTGTCCTTTACAAAAGGTTACGGCGCCATATTCACATGAACTGGTCATTCCGAGAGTATAACAAGCATTAACCCAAGAATTCAAGCGAGAAATAATCCCAAGCCCTACAAACTACTGTCTTATTCTTGTGTGGTATGGACTGTGAATTAGCTGAGTGGAAACACTTCTGATTTTAGCCAATTTAAACCTTATGGAGTCCTAAATCGGGTGAGGTATATATCCGTGGTTGGATGCCGCGTTAATCAGTAGGCATCCCTAAGAAATAAGGAAATCATATATGGGTGTAGATCGGTGTTAAATCCAGGACCATTGGAAAAGGTTTTGTGTCACCCCCCCCCTCGATGGACACTATTACAGTGCTTTCAGCAAGTTACTCTCAAAGGAGTTTTAGAACTAATGGAAATTTTCTTACTACCTTATACCTATTTTAGAAAATCCTATAATCAGTACCAAAATTGCATTATTCGTAGTGAATTAATTGCTATTTTCTTTCCTTTCTTTACCAATTATATTTAGAATCAAAAGCAATTTAGCTTTTTTATTCTTTAAATTAATGTTTTACTTTGAAGTCAGTTTTATTATCACTTGGCTAACATTAACTATATTGTCTAGGTTCTTTTTGCTGATTTAGGACAATTTTGATGTTCTGAATCCAAAAATCGCATTCGATTTGCTCAATCAGTTCAACGTTTTGATCTATCGCTACATGATGTTTTTTTATCTTTTGGGTGTGTACAGATATTTTCTACTCATATTATACAAAAGTCTTTCTTGTTTCTCTAAATAAACCAATTCTGAAGAGTTTACATACGGCAATTTTTGACTAACTAGTATATTTCTTTTGCTGGTGAATGAAAAGGATTCGGCCAGAATATTTGGCAAAAATAAGCCCGATTTATTCAGCTACATGTGTGAGGAATACACCGTTGTTCTTAACAGGAATCCAGTCACCAGTTTCATAAAGCGTGCTTACCATGGTTATTTTAGGATGGAGCTTGATGAGCAGGATAAAGCTTTGGTGCCACATATGGTATTCCAGACTTTGCATCAAGTATTTGCGTCTTTGGACCAAGGGCACAAAGAGTCATCAGAAGTTTAGAATTCCCATGGTTTGGATGGAACCGTCAAACCATGACACTAACTGCTCCCTCGGCGCTAATGATTTTAGTGGAATCAACAGAAAGAACCGGCGCAGCCTCAAATATACTGATCTTTAATCGGACGTCCCCCTGTAGCTTATTATGATAAATCCTCAGTGACGAAGATTCATCAAGTGTTGAAGTAAATGAAGAAGAAGTGTTTTTGACTATGAAGTTCCACTTCCTGTTTTACCAAAGTAGCTAAATCATCTAGTTCGCAATCTGTGCTTATGAAAGTCCTTTGCAGAACTGTTGGCATCCAGACTGAAGGAAATAAACTCCTTTCTGACGATCCTCGCATCACCTTCTACCACAACAGACATCCATTTTTACATGAAAAGAAGGACTTAAGGTACTATACAGATATTGCGCACCTTCTGCACAAGTTGGAGTGACACAGTACCAACCTGAATATTTCCAATTGAACATTGACAGCAACAAGCGAAGGATGAAATTTCTTCTGCTGCAAAACGTCAACTAGTTTGCCGCTGTACACATCGCTCACTCGATTAAACTGAAGGAGAAGTATAAAGCCGTAAAGTAGTTGCTGAGGAAAGTTTATGATCAGCATGAGTGGTTAAATTGTGTTGTCTAAAGATGATGAACTTTTGCGTTGGGACAACAGTCCTGGTTCACCAAGTCGCCAAGCTCTCTGTGCATTTAGGATAGTTGGGACAAATCTCAACATCACACGATGAAGAACTGGCTTGTATGGGAGTAATCGGTCCCTTGCAGAGCAAGAAACGTCATAAACAACACTTTAGTGGACAGGAAACAGGATACTCTTTCCACCGCTGCACATCAAGCTTTGGCTTGATCAAAAAGTTCATCAAAGTTCTGGATAAAGATGGTGGTTGATTCAATTACTTTTGTCACGCTTTTTTACGATTGACCATAAAGAAATTGAAAGTTGACATCTTTGAAGGTCCTCACCTCCGCTAACTCATCAGATATCCAGAGTTTGAAAACTCAATGAACGAAATGAAACAGGACGCGTAGTTGGTTTTTGTTGTGGTTGTGAAGAACAGTTGGGGCAAAAAAGAGGCCAGCAACTAAATAAAACTTTTCACCAATATAATGAGGGCTTTGAGAAACCTCGGATACACTATGAACATCGAAGTGTATTAGTTATTCTCAAATATAGATAGGCTTCCTGGAAATCTGGGATCAATGAGCAACGAGCAGGCGGAGTGGGGAGATTCTACCTGGACAGGAAAGAGAGGGAGACTAGGTATAAGGGATGCTGAGATAAACTCATGATGGCTGATTACGCTTGATCTTTGAAAGGAGATATCAAGACGACTGAACATTCTAGAAGCTCGAAGAAACCGATATTCAGGCCCTAAAGTCTTAAAAGTGATGACCTAATATCCAATTTTCATGTACTTACCTTGCTCAATGTCTACCATTCAATGTACATTAATCAATTTTTGTAACATTTAATTAATAAATCGTGTTAGGAAAAGATGTTTCTATCGTAAAAAAACTTTGTCGAATGAGAAATATTTTTAAAAATTTACCGAAAATGTCACAAAAATAAAATCGATTTAGTTATAAGATTAGAGTTTAAAACCTACTGAACACAAAAACCTGACCTAATCGGATTTAATGTGCAAAGCTATCCTAAATCAGTTGAAAAGACTCATACGACTTACAAAGATTTTTTTTCGGAAATTTATATACTGAATAGACACTAAAATATTACTCCACTAATATTATTAAAAGTATAAAAAGTACTGAATGATCAGTTCTTAAATTATTATTATGGTGCGAAAACAAATTAATCAACAATGAAACAAAATTTGCTGACCGAATATTTCATAATTAAAAGTGGAAATAAATTGAAATCAAGAGATTTTCTCCCCCTTCCACTATGATATTATTTTTAAAGCTGTGCATCAAAATGAAGTTAAACTTTACTAGGAAAAAGAAACCAATCATTTTTCTAAATATTCTCCCTCTACGTGAATAGACTTCAGTAGGGAAGATTATAAGATATGCGGCACGACACGGTCATCAATTTGAAGGGAGGAAGGTCACCAGTTATGGGGTACCGTTTACTATTTTGTTGGTAGAGACGTAGGGGTTGCCAGTTAAGGTTGAGGCAGGAAGGGCATTTTACCATTACCTTTATAGCGTGATGTAACGACGATCACTGGTTACCACTTTATGGTAGGAGGAGAAAGGCCGTCCAGGGATGCCGTTTTATGGTACAGGCGGGTAAAGGGAACAGTTTCAGCTATGGCTAAAAATGACGCGGATATTTCGAGAGGTCCTTACTATCCCCCGGGTGAAGTGATGGGTGGTGTTAAGTTTATATTTGACGTCAAAGATGCTCAAATATATAACGGATTGGTTGGGCTTACTAAAGGCTTGTGGTCAATGAAATTTCGTACTACGGGTTAGGAAAGCGAAAGTAACGAGAAAAAGACTTAGCCGGTTAAGAGTGGAGCTTTGCTACGCTAAACAAAACGTATTTAGTGACGAGGCGACTCTGAGATCGAGAGTTAGAATCAAGAATGAGTATGCGTTCTCCATTTTTTCTCTATAAGTAGGGCAAGAGAAAGGCGTGGCGACTTCCTGCCTCTATGGCACGCCATCTTTGGCTCTGCCCTCAGGGCGGGATTTCCTCAACCGACGTTTATCCCTTGTCCCATGGCGTCTAAAAATTTATGCTTTCTTGATATAAATTTTATAACACCTGACGCAGATACAGCTGTCCCGTCTTAATCCCTTTTTCCAGACAAGAAATGTTCGTTTCTATTACACTGTGGCCAAATTTTATTGATATCTGAATTCACAGCTTTCCATTTAATTCTTGACCGGTCTACAAATGTATATATATATATATATATATATATATATATATATTTATATATATACGCGTGGATATTTGTTATAATTTTCCCTATTCCTGCCAGGCACTTTGCTGGTGCAATTTTAATGACTGTAGGAAAATATTTATTTTCTGCTAAACAGGCCGCAAAACTTCTATTACAAACGTATACATTTTTATTTGAGCTAGGAAAAGCTGTTTTGGAAAAAAGCTAACGCAGTCCATGCTCCGTCTTGCTGTGATCCTAAGCTAACCCTACGGGCCCCCAATTGTGCCACTTGCATCACCCAAAATAATGAATGGGGCATCCTGTTATGAATGTCTTAATTCGGTGACTGAAGAAATAGCAATTTGGTCTTCTGAAAAGCAATAGCAGCATTTTGAGACCAATTAAAAGTGGATTGTCTGCCTTTGTGTGCACCCCCCAGGAGATCAAGATAATGTAACGATATGTGTCGGTGGGGGCTCCCGAGTAAAGGGCTCCCGAGTCCCAGGTACATTACGCCCAGGACCTCCAAAGAGACGAATTTGGGGACCATTAGATATCGAATAAGTTTTTTAAAATACAACGGAAAAGGCTGGCCTGAGATAGTTTGTAGTGAAGAGAACATCGGAAGTCGACGTTGTCTTGAATTGAAGCTGAAAGTATGGAGACGGTAGAGCCGCTGTCAACGAGGAAGTTGAGTGGTTTCTCTAGATCCCAGATGAAGAGGCAGGGCTAATAATAGAGTCCTCGGGAATAAAGTGACCCTGAGTTAAAGCTGGTGAAACCCAGAAGACGCCAAAGGTCTGATGTGGAAAGTGGAATGGCAACTTTGACGAGGTGAGGTAACGTTCTTTCGTATTTTATTGCGAAATACGGTTGTCATTTCCCATGGAGTTGATAATGTATGAATGGTGAATTTGGGATGTGCAAATCCCGGTGAAATGTCAGGATGAGCTCAGTGGTCAGAATGGTTTGGAACGTCAGGAGGACGTCCTTAAGTGGGGGAATGATGTACGTATGGAACATTGGAGGAAACAGGAGAAGATAGTCATTGGCTTCATTGTACACGGAAGCCACATGGTGACATGCAGCAAGAGGCCTCACCTTTAAACTTCTGGTGAGACTAACCATCACGGGCTAAATGGCTGACTCCCTGGACCTTCCCTGAGGAAAGAGCCAGACCGAGTCCAGTACCAAAAGCGTGAGCAGAATCCCCGATTCTTAATTTGGAACGAGCTTGAAACCCGCAATTTCTTGACCAGATTATGGACCTTTTTGAAGAAACTGTATATATTATTTTCTAGCGATGGACGGTCCTTGGTGGTAGGAAAGCTGCGCGAACTTCGGTAGGTCGGCCTATTGTAGGAGGCAGCGGCAGCTATTTCATGATCACTTAACGCGTCTCGATCCTTGACGCAATCGGCAGTTCCTACCAAGCTGTTGAGGGGTTGAATTTGCCACAGCGCCTCTAGCATGTGTATCACAAGAATAGTGAGACAACTGAGTAAGGCTTCTCTCAACTGTGCCACCAAGAAGTCGGCACATGCGGCGTCTCGGAATTGCAATTTAGAGTTGTGGGCTTATATCCCAACAGGCTGATGTTCATTGTGAGGTTCTGCCATTGTATCTGTTTAAAGGGATCGTGGAGTTGAATAACGACGGCCCTTTGAGTTTAATAGTCTCTCTGCTCTGCTGGTAATGCTAATAACTCGTCCGATGCTTTGATTTGATCTGTTGGTAGACGAGAAAAGAGGAACTAGGGTTAATCTTGGTGAAAGAGACATTTTGCGTCTCAAATGTCATATCTCAGATACGAAGGGCGTTCAATAAGTTTTGCAATTCGGATATAAGGAAACGAGATATGAGGAAAAGTGTTTTATTATTTTTCAATATAACTACCCTGGACTTCAATGCACTTGCGCCACTTGTCACTGAGGCTTCGAATTCCCGACAACCAGAAATCTCTCGACTCCTGTTCAATCCACTCCTGGACGGCGAGTTGTACATCTTCATCGTCCCCAAACCGGCGTCCACGCAGTTCAGCCTTGAGCTGGCGGAATAGAAAGTATTCGATAGGGGCCAGATCTGGGCTGTAGGGGGACGAGAGTTGAGCTCCTCGAATCCGCACTCGCGCAGGGCATCTTGTGCAACTCTGGCCTTGTGGACTATGACGACGTTGAAGTCGATCATGGGGCGTGAGGTTTCTAGGGACCCAACGGGCAGAGACCTTGGTAATGGCCAAATTGTTGTGGATGATGTTGATAACACTTCCATGTGATATTCCATGTTCTCGCTCGATTTCTTCGACCTTCACCCGTCGATTTTCGAGGATCATCCTCTCCACACGGGCCACATTGTTCTGGTTGGGCACGTTTGACGGGCGTCCTGGGCGGGGGTCATCTTCAAGGGACTCACGACCATGGCGGAACTCCCTATTCCAGCGAGCAATGGTTGCATAGGAAGGGGGCGGTGTCGGTGTACACTGCAACCATGCGTTCATGGATCTATTTTGCATTCTTGCCTTCCTTGGTAAAAAATTTGATCACTGCGCGGTGATCAACCTTCTCCATTGTTGAAAAATTTGTGACTGACGATCTGCGATCAGCTACTGCTTCTAAAATTGACGAGGCAGGAGTGTGCGGCTGCAGGTCCTGACTTGCCATAACTTGTCCTAACACCCCCACAAACAGCCATCCCCCTTCCTCTGTTTTGCCCTACCGATTTGCAATACTTATTGACCGCCCCTCGTACAAAGCCAGTATTTCGGTTTACATAGCGAATATTGAGGCAATTGAATAACCAAAACAATTACGGAGTCCGTTTTAAAAGAATACTGGTTGTTTTCTTGTTTAATAGCATTACGGAGGGCGTAGAGAATTGTTTCCAACAATGTGTTTTCTTGATGCAGGTTCGAAAAAGTGCAAATTGTTAACGGGGTCACTAATGGGGCGTTTGGTTAAGTAAACAGGCTCATTATTTGTTTTATTTACAAGGTTGACAGCTAGAAGTTTTCTGGGTTGCCTCAAGTCAGGAACCTTGCAGCTTGGGTGGATGGAGAGCTTTCTTAGAGGTTGATATGAAGGTCGGCATTTGTCGTGGAGCAGTTTATGGCGGCAGAACGAGAGAGTTGTTTCAATAATAATACTTTATCTCTCACCTGAGTACAATAATTAATAGCTCCCTGCTGGCTTTAGGTTGCCAGTCGTAGCCACCATAGGTTTATTAGCGGTGGCTGGTGGCCAAACTACTATATCTCTTACTCGTGTTTTGATTTTCGATCAATATTTTTTTATAATTACCGTGAGCCACCTTGCCAGAAACTTGTCTGCAAGCATCAATTACTTTAAAAATACCTTCCCCATGTCATTCCTTTTTCTCTATGAAACACATATAACCATCACATTCTACACACCATTGGTTCTTCAGAGCGCTGGGTATCTACTCTATGTACTGTAGCATCATGTCCATTCAGGGTTCATCCAAAGATAGACAGTTCTAAGCTGTCTATCCTTAGATAGACTACTCTGAGTATCCTAATTTAAAAGACTCAATCTACACCTGTCATACAGTATACCCTCAATTTACCCCCCACTATCTCAGTCTCATGTATGTTAAATATTCCTTCACAATCAATCCAGCGTTTACACTGTTTTAGGAAATTTGATAACGATTACATTCACCTTCATGCATTTTCTTCACAATTCTATTTACCTGGAGTACTATTTACAGCTACAACCTCACCTTCATTATTTCTTACCATATATAGTATTTTTTTTAATTCGTTTTGCACTCTAGCTACCCTTCCCGCACTCAGAATCGAACTTAAGTTATCCATTTCCAATGCTCTCCCTCTCCTTTTCTCTCTTTCCTTTCATACCGCATTCTTACTCGAAAAAACATTCCACAATCCAACTCGCAGATTTCACTCGCGGTCTGATCACCTGTGAGAGTTTCGGATTATTCATTACCTTAATTCGCACTGCTATCATACATGAGCTCTTCTATTGTAGCCCAACCAATACCGACTCCCAATATCTTCTACATACACTTTTATATAGTTATTCTAATGTATGTCCTCACATATACTCTTCCAAACATTTCTATCAACATTCACAAAATTTCTACATCCTCATCCACTAGCGCTTAGTTATAGTCATACAATAAACTATACAGCAGCTAACCTTTAGCCTTTCTCAGAAATTTTTCATACTCTTCTCGCATTTGTCCTCGGTCTTCTCTCAACACTCCCATCCATTAAAATATTAAACGGCCTCACAACTAACTCATACAATTACTCTCCTACTCATATTATATATCATGCCAGTCTCTGGGTACATCTTTCACTCTGACCTATGCTTTACTTACAAAATAAAATCTTTTCAAACCTTTTATAATTTACCTGCCATCGTGTTTGCCTATGGAAAAGACTCAAAAGAATTATTCGATGAAATAAATGCATTGGTTGAATAATTTCTGATGTAAAATGCATTAGTTGAGTAATTCTTGGTGTAAAATGTTTCGGTTGAATAATTACATTTTAAGCATAGATGTATATCGCTTATTATGGTTTAATTCATCTTTGGCATCGCCTCTCAACCTACTTTGGTTTTTCTGCTGGTTTTCTTTTCCATATTCCACTCAGAAATATCAGTCTCATATATGTTAAACATTTTTTCACAATCAATCCAGAGTTTACACTGTTTTAGGACTAATTACATATATGTAAAACATTGTTATTGTTATTTAATTTGATAATTATTTCAAAGAATTTTACTTAAACAATCAGCAAAACTACTGTTCTACATTTTATATTGCATTGGATTTGATGACCGCCAGACTAAATAAAAGAGATTACTTGTTAAAAAAAGAGTCAAGGAGGCCAAGAGGAACATTGAAACAGTTACTTGGTCAAGCAAATTTCTGATGACGGCGAACAATCCTGTTCACTATATTTCATCATTATAGTCTTCTGAGTAAAAAAAGAACTCCTCTATTGAGAACCAAGACGCGATTTCAAAACTCTTCAAGGAGGTCACTCTATTTTGAGTTCCCGGAAAATATGGGCTCTTCCCGACCCATCGGCCTAAACTATCCAGCTAAACAAATAATTCTTTAAGGGAGAAAATATATTTTCAACTCACTTTCCCATGAGCGTTTCTTGCCACGCGTTGGTTGTCGTGCTTTGCATTTTGTGTTATTCCTTCACACAAGAGTTTCATAATTAAAGACGTCACGTAAAAAATCAACATCGTAATAGGTGCTCAATCCATCTTATAAAGAGCAATAGATTATTGTAGGGTTAATTTTGCACCTTATAGGAACATAAAAGCCGATGAGGACAATTTCTTCGACTATTTCCGCATGATGTATTCAGTGCCACATATAATCCCTATTAAATTATGACAAAATGACTAGATATGAAACCCATTAAATATCTATAGGTATTCCGCTATTTCAGGTGGTCTTTTCTGAAGAAACAACGATTGCATTGTTGGACGAGCGTCTGCATAGTGTAAGAAGGCGCCCATGAGAGGAACTTTTGCATGAATTTCCGAAAAAGGCTGTCAAATTTACAACGAAGAGCATGTTGTCTGGAGCCATTTCGGTACATAGAAGAAGT
This sequence comes from Ceratothoa steindachneri, assembly GCA_963969495.1. NCBI lineage: Eukaryota > Metazoa > Arthropoda > Malacostraca > Isopoda > Cymothoidae > Ceratothoa > Ceratothoa steindachneri. Next base: position 120,001,151 of record OZ018324.1, read on the forward strand.
AACTCATTCGTTATAGTACTATAAATCAGGTTAAGTATATAGGTGGTAATATAAGGTCAGTTACGACCTCAATAATAGAATGATATGGTGATAGACCTTGAATATTTCAACAAGACTCATCCACATGGTGTAAATAAAATGACGCCTAGCTGCTTCCATGGTTTATGGTCTCTAAATTCCCCAAACATGAATTCTTTTAAGAGTTTATTTGGTAAATTAAAAGATGAAATACACAAAGAGCCCCATTAAGACCAAACAGCAAATATTATAGCGTCTTATTGACGTTTGCTTCAGATCTGAGACAATTAAAGAAATGTGTAAAACATTGATCATTGACATGCCAAGACGTGTTAAATTAGTTATAGATGTTTGGATAGATAAACTAATTAATAATTAATTGCACTGTTCCAGTCTATTTTCAAAAATCATTTAAAATAAATGAAATTTGATTAATGGATTTGTTTGTAGAAAATGCATATTTTCAATATAATCAAAAATCAATAAAATTAATTACATTTTATTTAATTGAAATATTAATAAATAAGATCTTTAATGTGATTTCCACCATTTAAGATGTAATGTTCGATGCGCTTTGCAAGATTTACATCAACCCGCGTTAATAGGTTAGATTCATGGAAACCTCGCAAAACGCATTGAACTTTCCACAAATGGTCGAAATAACAGTGGAGATATAATTTAATAATATTTCAATTAAATAAAAAAAAATTCAATTATTTTTATTGAAAATATGCATTTTTCATGTGTCCAGACTTTAGGAACACCCTGTATATATAGTGAGGTGACAAGTTTTGCACACCTAAATTTTCAATATCTTTGAAATATGTCGTGCTTTCTTCTGGTATTAAACGAAGAGGAAACTCAGTAAACATTCATTTAAACAGAAGAAATACACATAAGACAGATTTTATTTGTATATACCAACAATTACTATTAAACAAATTTTAGCAGGTGACAAAAGTACTCAACCAATAATAATTTCAGTCATCTAATATTTTATGGCCATAACCTTTGTTTGCAATAACAACACGGAAACGATTCTCTTAGATTGATATTAACTTTTCGAAATCATTTTTTGATATTTTCTTATATTTTGGGGTACAAATTCCAGAAAAGTGGTAAAGTTTGAGGGTTTGTCTTTTGGATTGCAGCCTTTATTATTCGCCACAAATGCTCAATAGGATGGAGGTCTGATGATTGACTTGGTTATGGAAGGAAGTTTATTTTTGTCTTCATAAACCATTATTAAGTATATTTGACCGTATGCTTAGTATCGTTGTCCTGTTGAAATATCCAATGATGTCTGCAGTAAAGTTTTTTTATATTTGGGAGGAGCTTTTCTTCCAGTATCTCTTGAAATGAATGGCAACATTCATATATATAATCATTTCAAGCAATTGCCTCCTACTGTTGAGAGAAACCCTTTCTCATCTTTATGAAATTTTTTTTGTCTTGTGCATTTGTTTCCAATTTGTAGTATATTTTTGAAGATTATCTTTCCATCTGTTTTTTAGTCACGTACGATTCTATATCTCACTATGTCGGACGGTCGGTCAGTTGGTCCACGTTTTGTTTTGTTTTTGTTTTGGAATTAACATTGTAACTGTGGTGCACACAATATCTGCACACACAAACCCATGAAGTAGTAATGTGTACACCCAGCCAATGTAAATAAATTTATGTGTGTGAAACGAAACAAAAAGAAACTCAAACGAAACACTGTAAGATGTAACAGGTTATTTTAGAACCATTTCCAATATTGATTTCACGAAAAGACCAAAGTCGCGGTGAAAATGTGATCTGGGAATAGGACTAATTATTCTGTGGTTACAAAAGGGAACCTTAAAATGAGTTAACTCGATTGTAACGACATTCTGTGAGCATTAAATTACGACCACAATATTATATTTCTATTTTGTTAAAAGCGTCTGACCAAATTTCACCGTTATAGTATATTTTCTCACGAGAAAAAAGGTTTTCAAAAGTATTGTATATATATATATATATATATATATATATATATATATATATATATATATATATATATATATATATATATATATATATATATATATATATATTTGTAAATGTGTTCAAGTATAAAACGAGCAAATTGAAGAGGAGGATAAAGTGAGCAGAAAGAGGCAATTTCCTAGCTCGAGATAATGCTCTGAGGAGCAGTTAGCACCGAGGTTCACATAATAAACTGCACTGAACAAACAATTACATACACGATACATTAACAAATACACTCAGAAACATGTATGAATGTGTAGAATGCAAGATAATTAACTGTATATTGTAGAATTAGACTCTTGAACAACTTCATTTAGTATTACTCTGGAAAAAAAATATAAATAAATAAATAAATAAATAAATAAAATAAATAAATAAATAAATAAAAAGAAAATAATATATATATATATATATATATATATATATATATATATATATATATATATATATATATATATAAGTTTATCTCTCTTAAAATAAGCATAAAACAAGCATAATATTAAGGGGAGGAAAAAAGGGTTGCAAATTATGTACAAAAGAAAAGCTTGAATGCAATAAAACACAAATTAAGATACAAACAAAAATACAAAATACAGGATTGCAGGTCATAAAAAAAGGAATAAGAAAATTAAACAAATGAAAAGCGTAGCCCTCACTACCAGGGCAAACCCTACAAACTCTTTTCACCCATAACCTATCATCTCATCTTCCACGCTAATCTTTTTCCTAACTATTATTCATCAATCAAGTAAGAGACATTAGTCGAGAGACATCATTCATTTAAGACATTTCATTTTGATGAGCAGTTTCACATATCGCTCGGGTCATACCAATCAAGTCATTTTACTCCGCATTACGAGATAACATTTGATACAACTGATCTTACACCAAGACAGTCTTCTTCATTCATCGTACCAAAGCAATGAACATTAAGAGAGTTGTATTTAAGCATCATCAAAGATAAGCTCGTGAAATCGATAATCAGACTAATTCGAACTCCTCTTCCATTTGCTACTCAAAACCACTAAATAAATAGAACTGCAGTCTTCTTGTTTCCATCACCATTTTGCTCGAAGGCAAAATCACATCAGAATTTCTACTCATCGCCCAGCCCCCCTAAATATTTATCCATTACCTTTTGGAGTCAGGTAATAATTTCTCGAAACGTTATCGTATCACCCAGATCCTGTTTAACGATTAACGTTTCGCAACAATCTTATGGGGAGTGCAATAGCAAAGATGATCACAAAACGAGGTGGATTATAAATATTCCAAGGTGATCATCTCATCATCCAAATCACCAAGCAAACTCATACAAAACCATACAAAACCTTCTTCAAAGCCCCCCCCCCCCCTATTATATAACTATTCGTCCGATTCTAACGAAATTTAAAATCTTTATGTTGTTTTACATTCTCTTTTGAATAATATAACTAAAAAAGTCCTCCCAAGGTTATCTGAAGAATTATTGAAGGTTTTGAACGTCGTGAGGAGATACATCAGAATAAGTGAAAGCACGCGACTTTGATCAGCAGACCTTGTTAGGCTTCTTTCTAGTTGTCTTTTATCAAATGGAATCTAAAAAGTTAATTTTCTAGTCTAGTCCGTCTATCTTCTTGAAATTTTGTCATATGATCTATCCAAATCAATTTCAATTGTCCTAGAAATTGCACTCTATCCTGAAATTTGGTTTGACCACGTATTTAAATCGGTTATTTTCTGTCACGCCGAGTTAACCTCGTCATAATGTGTTCTTTGTTTTGTTTTATATTTTTATGTAAGTATTTTGGTCAAGTTCCAAATTCCTGCTCCTAGTTCCTACTTGGGATTATAAATTGGTTGTATACTTTGCGTCTCAGGCAAATGGGAAATTTGCTTTTGAATCTGACGCTTGCTTTTCAAAATGTTTTCCAGCCTAGAGTGATTCTGTGCTGCATTGTTTGATGTTTTTCTTGCGACATTATAATCTATTAACTCAGAAGAAGTAGATCCCTACCTCAAAAATATCACCAAACTGGTAATAGAAGCACACATCCTCCACAGACCCAAGACAAACTACAAGACAATCCTAGCACCACCATAGAACGACAAAATTGAACTTAAAATCGAAGATATAAAAACACCGTCGAATAAATCCAACAACATGGAAACGGCCGGTAAAGATAGAACGTCGGAGAAATTTTAGATCCCATATACTCGTATGTAACTTAATAGGAACAAGAATGAACACAACCTGGAATATACTTATCGCCAAAATTAACATCAACAAAGAGCCTAAGGAGTTTTAAAACAAATAGAAAAAACTAAGAGGTACCGAACCAAAGGAAAAAATAAAAATAAAATAGGAGGAGGACACGATACCAATGACAGAGAGGTAGAAGAACGAGTCCCGAGACACTGGTCATAGATCTCCATCACTCCGGAAGAGAACCAAAACTTCAAGGTAACATCCGAACAACGGATTACAAGACAGTTTTCGATAAGAGAAGCCCGAGCTCACACTTTCCTTACGGTAAATGAAGACAGTGAGCAAAGGAATGATTTACTAAAGCTCTAAGATCATTTAAGCAGAAAACTCCTCCAATAAGGGGAATTACTAAGCACTACATTCGAAACGCACCGAATAATATACATACAGCAATAGTAAAGATCTTCAATGCATGCCTAAATATGGGATACTTACCATCCGCGTTGAAGACAGCAGGCGTGATCTTCCTACACAAGCCCCGCAAAAACCCCAAATCACTGTTGGAGTTCATCGGAAAACTCCTCGGAAAACTCTTAAGCAAAAAAACTAAGGAACAACCTAAAAAACAACGACATTCAGAACCAACAGTATGGGTTCGCAAAACAACGAGGTGCAGATAAAGCACTGGTGCTCATTACCAAAAATCTCGTGGTCAAATTGGCAAGAGGCAACATAGTGGACTTGACGCTCAGCAATGTTGTCAAAACCTTCAAAAAGGTATGGGTGCCAGGATTGAAATTCATGGACGAACTCTAGTTGAAGAAAAATCTCACTCGAATACTCTGTAACTAACTAGAGGAAAGATATTCCAAAATTGCCATCAACCAGTACATCGGTCAAAGCTTCACCCAGGAGGCAGGGATCAACCTATAGAGCCGTCTCAGTCTCACTCTCTACAACGTGTACACTAGAGACCTCCCGCAATCAAAGGAAGACTACGTTATGTACGTCCAACTGACGGATGCTATCTCATGTTATTTCAACGACTATAAAAACCAAAGCGACAACAAACAAACGGCAAGCGAAATAAAAAATGTCAATGATTTAAAAAAAATCCACACAGGAACCAACAAATTTAGAATTATCCCAATAAACAGAAACAAAGACGCATCGTATAATCGTCGACAACGTCTAAGAACCATAGGAAACATGGGAAACTTCAGAGCCTTAAAATAAAAAAACGGATACAATGCGCATACTAACGAAAGGATTATTCAGGCAAAATGAGCCCTATTTACGCTTAACAGGTTTAAAGGCTTCTTTGAGGGTAATAAAAGAAGACTTTACCTCGCCCTTGTACGACCAATTTCAACCTACTTGATAATTTCCATCCACACATTATCCAAAACCAAAACAACCAAATTGCAACAAGTCCATAATCAAGCGACCAGATTTAAAACAAACACATCCAGATCTGAAAGAATATCGTCTCAAGAACTTCATCTAAGTACCAATCTGAAACTGCTAAACCAATCATACAAGAAAGCGCCCAGAAAAAATTGGGAAAAAAATAGAAGAAAACTTCCTAAACAAAGTTCTAAAGGGTACAGCAGAAGCCAAAGAAGAAAAAAGGACATTAAACTTCAAACAAAAGTTTAAAAGACCCACGAAGAAGCCAAACTGATCTTCATTTAACAAGAAAACTGAATAAAGCAAGCATGTGCAAGCAAGTAACACAAAATATAAGAGAAAACAATGGAATAGTCTGGTATTCTAAAACACTGAGAATAAAGGCTCGAATGCTTAAAAAATAAAATCAAAATATCAACAAGCTCAATATAAAAATAAAAGGAAATATTACAGCATTTGCCAGGCAACCTGGCACAATTTTTCATCATCATTATCATCCTCATTCCTCTCATTTACCTCAACATATATATCTTATTACACAATATTTTGAACTATTTCTCTTACTTCGCACACATTTTTCATCACTTAAGTCATTCCAATGTCAATCCCAATGGATCAGAAGAAGAAAGTTCAGAGACTAAAGACTCCGCCGACTCCCAGAAGAAGAAGGACCATACAAGCGAAGAAGGGCTACAAAGAGCGAATCCAAAACTCCAAGCGCTCTACCAGAGAATGAAAATCCTGGCCACAAGAACGGAAACCAGACGAAGCACAAAAAAGCAACGAGATCACACCAGTAGATAACACATCATCATTCAAAGAGCACGCTCAGGATATTGTAACTTAACATAAATTGCAGAAATACAAAACGAGCTCTTTACGGGAACTAATTTAAAGAAATTGACATAGATGAATGTTAATTTGATATTGGAACACGGAGTCAATATATAATGAGCAAGTTAAAATTTGGAATTATGATGCGTTGATCCCAAACTACTCGCAAGAGTGGACGACGGTGCCGCTATTGTGATTAAAAAAATGGATAGAATACAAACAGAAACTTGAAAGAGTCCTATCTTGTGAGAGAGGTCAAACTTGACTTACAAAAAAGTTAAAGCCACCAAAGAGACAGTTTTTACCCATACAGTCTTTTACTGACCTATTTGGTAAAAGGACCCAAACAATCTTAATAATGGCTCTCAACGCCTGATGCCAAGAATTAGACTACATACCAAATACGGAAATTAGAAGAAGCCTTGACACTCTCAAATTGGCCAGAGAAGAAATTCCCACAAAACCAGACATTTCTCTGGTCATTCGTCAAGTACAGTTCAACTAATACATGGAACCAACCCAGTTACCATGCAGTAACCATAGAGAGGCCCTACCTACAAATAATAGGAATCCTATACAATTCCCAGCGTTTAGCAGGAAGGAAAACTGCAAGAGAGCAGACTAGGCATGGTACAGGAAACTCCTCCGGAACTGGATGAAGCAAAGCCCGAGGAAATTGACGAGGCCTTCAACGACCAAAATATATAACTAATCGAAGCAAATAGAGAATGGACACCGAAATTTGTGTATAGGGCCATCTCGACTTACAGATACACCAATTACATGAAGGATTTGTATCGTGAACTGAAAGTATTATATCAGATAATCATCAGAAAACATCAATGGACACAATACAAAGAAGTAAAGATATAAAAGAAGAAATGAACCAATTGATCCTGTAACACCAATTGAGGAGATAGGTCAATGTGATAGAAAACCTCGATTAAGAGTCCTCTCCCAAATAATTTGGGCAGAAAATAAGAAGACTTAAAGGAACATCATACAGGACAAAGCAAAGAGAATTCAAAACGGAAAATGAAGACAGGAAAACAAAGGAAAAATACATAGCAGTCAAATTCCGTAAATATTGGGAAAATATATACAATATAACGGACGAGGAAAATAAGGACTATGATATCGATTTTGAACACAAATTAATAGAGGACTTAAAGAACATACATGCATATGACGCAGCCGCATCACCAGGAGGAATTTTAAAAAAAAACAGGCAGCGTGATAAAGACGCCGAAATGACACCATAGGAGCTACTAGGCGTGCTTTTTACTTAACCATGCTAACTATAACTAATTACAATGGACAGAGATAAGCAGGATTGAATGAAGGTCTACAAAGCAGTACCGGGCTTCGCCCCATGCTCCGCCTTAGTCACTTTATATAAGACGACTATCATTCAGTATGCTTGATATGGACTTAGCAACGAGAGCAGTGTACCCTCACAAAGGAGGCAATTCCGGCAATCGGGATAGAAACGTGAATCTTGGAAAGTGTAACAAGGAGGATGTCGTGGTATAGCAATGACATTTATATATATATATATATATATATATATATATATATATATATATATATATATATATATATATATATATATATATATATATATATATATATATATATAATCGATGGGGTTGCTGCTAGTCAGACGAATGTTTAATTTCACCAGGAAGGAGAGTACATGGAATGCGGAGAATTTCATCTTCATTTATTGGGGATAAACAACGTTTCGAGCTGTCCGCTCATCTTCGGGTTCTATGATATAAAGGAATACATAATTTACAATGAATTATAATATTAAAAAATTTGTCTAGAAATTAGAATATTAAGAGTTGAAATCTATCTACAAAAAGAGAGACTTTTTTTCCTATAAGGCAAAACCTAAGAAAATACCTAATTTATAATGAGTTAGAATATTACAAATCCTAGAGCAATACAAGAGAGAACCATCAAAACACTCACCGTTGTTGGTCTGACTTCAGAGAGAAGTGGGGAGGGGGGATTAAAGTAGACATAGGTAAGATTGTTTTGGTAGAAGAGTTATATCATAAGTAGGGGAGCAACGGACGAGTCACAATTAAGACTAGGGGCACGGGATTTAATATAAAGGGACTCTAGTATTCTTAAGCTTTGTTCATTGTTATATAGATCTATTATTTTAAAATTATCTAAAGTTATATCCGCGTTGCATTTGATTGCATGTGCTCTGATAAGGGATGGTTCTTAAAGATTAAGTGGTTTTTCATATATATATATATATATATATATATATATATATATATATATATATATATATATATATATATACTGGTGGGCTTGGTCAATCACCTGAGAGAGGAGTTAATGAGGAAGGGGGATAAAAACGTCCCCCTCAGTACGTGGGTATTAACGATCAAAGTAGGCGAGTGCAGATTGGCATTAAGGACCGAGTTACGGTTGAGTGCAGTTCAGGTTATTTAAAAAGTACGACAAAAATAATCTTTAATAACATAAAAGGAAATATTAACTATTTAAAAAAGTCGGGTTAAATGAAAATATTTGATCAGATGTAAAATGACACTCAGTGTCAGTCGAAGGAACAAATCAAAGGGATTATCGTGGGTTAATGACCTGACTCGGAATGGAGTCTTTAAAGAGGCTATGCTGAGTCGAAATACAAACAAATATTATTGGTAGGGGAAGAGCGCATTATAATAAGATCCGCGGGCGACGACGGCTTGCAATGCGTAAGCTTTAAACGTCGAGGGGTAAAACAATGCGGGAAGTCGAGAATTACAAAAACATCAGGTTTTACCTCAGGGTTCTTGTTGAAGGGGTATTTGCGTGAATCCACGAAAGAAGGGCCGTTTCAGGGACTCCAACGGCCACGTGTGTTTCTGAGGGTCCGAGGTGGACCCCAAGGGTCTATTCTTTCACAGAGGAAAATACTGCTTTCACTGAACTGATTGGATATTACTCCTCTTTTCGGTGGACAGGATAGTGACCTAAAATGGGGATTAATTCTTATTTTTAGCCTTATTTTCCCACTAAACTTTCACACCTTTTTAAATACTTAAAGAACAACGTAACTTGACCACCATTGTGTTCAGAACCACTTTAAAGTAAGTCATAGTGAACCCAGGAAGGAAGTCTTAATTGGGGGCGTGAAGAAGGAGAGTCCTTAATATCATAATCCTTAAATTTAATGGAGACGCCTAATAGAGTTAAAACTAATTAGAAAGGGTGCTCTGGAGTGCATCTCAAATAGGAAGGGAAATAGGGACCTATAAGTGTTTCATAAGAATAGAAGGACTATCCTGAATTCTATCTTTACCGATGCTTACGAGAACCAGCGTTTAGCTCTTCCTCACACTGACTACATTGCGGGAATCAGGTCAGCCAATGGCGCGGTATACCGCGCCATTTGATGGGGTGTGGTGGAGTGTGGTGGATTTTTGCACGCCTTAACTCTCCAGCACCGAGAAGAACGTGATCGCTCCCTGCTTTTCCTTTGTGCAGGAAAATTCGTGCACATAATCTTGTATACTTAACGACTTTCTGGAAGAGGCTGACCTTGTAAAGCCGATTTGCTAGCAGAATACGCACACTGAGCGTTTAAGATATTAGAATACGTCCACTGGGCCGATTTGCAATGAGAAAATGCCGAGTGAGACGATTTTTTATCCGCATATTACCACAGTTGATTTGCTATTAAAATATGCCAACTGAAACGGTTTGCTATCAAAACACGCCATTAGCCGATTTGCTTTCAGAATATACCTAATGAGCCGATTTGGTATTAGAATACGCTCTTTAAGCCAAATTTATATAAAATACGCCTTCTGAGCCTTCTTCCTACCAGAATATGCCAGTGATCCGATTCGCTATCAGAATATTACCACTCAGTCGATTTGCCATCAGAATTCTCCCACTTGCCGATTTGAAACAAAATATGATAACTGAGCCAATTTATTTCATATTACGGACACGGAGCCGATTTGCTATCATAATAAGTCCAGTGACCCGATTTGCTATCGGAATCACACCTCTGAGTCGATTTGCTACCAGAATAACCCCTCCTAGCATATTTTTTTTATCAGAATGCACCAACTGAGTCGATTTTCCATTAAAATGAGCCGATTTGCTATTATACTACACCAAATGAGCTAATTGATATTTAAACTCGCTTTTTAGAAGTTATTTCATTTCCCTTTGGATCTCATGTCTACTGGACACCCACGAAACCTGCAGTTTCCTTTGCCCTGTCCAATACGCCACTTCAAGCCCCTGCCTAATTTGCTGTCTGCGACACAACAGTGCAAATGACAGGCCTCTTTACCTCTGCTCGAGAACGACGCGCGCTGTCTTCCCTCCCGGACGAAAATGATCCTGTAAAATTATTATTATTATTGTTATTATTATTATTATCATTATCATTATCATTATCATTATCATTATCATTATCATTATCATTATCATTATCATTATCATTATTATTATTATTATTATTATTCAGCTAAAATTCGGAGGTAAAAAAAAAAAGGAGTAATTTTGCAAGTTTGAGAGGGTTTGGGAAGAAAGGGGGGGGGGAGTAGGGATAGTGAAAATGTGTAGTCAGTCTAAAGGAGAGTACTTGGGGCGCCAAGATGGAGTGCACACATACACACTTTATAAACACGTCATGTTCAAAACACACACACACGCACTCTTCGAGCATACTTACACATATATACACTACTGATGGGCATCCTCTCAACCACATCACTTTTTAAAGATCCTTCCACACACATACATTCTTCTTAAACATGACTCTCTAGGCGCATACACTATGTACACACAGACATACACTTACCACTCTTGTTTTGAAAGGAGGAGAGGTCCACTTGGATGGGGTTTAGGGAGGCTGTGAGGGCTGGTAAGAATTGGGGGTTGAGTATGGCAAGAACTGCCATAACAGACACATCGTTTCAAGGGTACGATTTTCGATCCAACAGATCTATCGGTCGTAGGGAGCTACCGTCAATCGGCGGGGCCCCGAGTCTGACCCATACGCGCAGGCAGCTCCATTAGCATACGTCTTTATACACGCAGCCAATCACAACACTGCTGTCTCTTTTTCCCGGCTTCATTCGCACACAAAACACATCATTCTTCCATCTGCGGAATCTAGAGAGGGGGTTTTCAGACCACACCCACGTCATGGTGAGTGAGTAACTCTTCCTTGAGCCACGAATAGTTAATTCCCTGCTCGCTCGTTTGTGGTAAAAGACAATTAACGTGTTATTTTCCTTACACCGCCTTTTCTCAAGAGGAATGGCATACTGATCTTTATGCGTATTTCATTTAAGAGTTATGGACCCCGCCAAAGGATAGAAATGGGAGGGGGCATTGATTAATTCAAATCTCCAATTGGCGGAGTGGAGGGTTAGACCTAGCGGAGGGATAATTGACTTCCGGTTGCTGGACCCTGAACAAAGAGTAGGGGAAACAAGGAAGAAAAAGAATCATGGGAACGAAATAAAAATAACGAAATAAGTAAAATAGAAGAAATGACAAGAACAATAAAGAAGATTAATGGAGTAAGAAAATGTAAAGCAAAATAAAAAAATAGAATAAAATCTTGAAGAATGAAATAAAAAGAAAAATAAGCTAATATCTAAAAAATTATAAACATAAAATATGCAATAAAATAATAATATGTGTAAGGTAATTGAAATAAATAAACTATTGCTACCTTTCATTCAACCACCCAACTCTTCCGAAGCGACCCGCGACCATCCAGCGTGTCGGCACGATACAGATACACCTTAGAATCATTTGTCGCTCCCTCAAATTATTCATTGATAATTAAAATTTATTAATTTGGAGCGTTAAGATTCTTAGTAATTTTAAATAAACTTAAAAGATTCGTAGTCATTAAAAAAAAAAGGGAATTATTTAAATAAACTTAAAAAAATTGTAATCATTTAGGTAAACTTGAAGATCAGCGGCGCGCCTAAAAAAAGGTTATTTTTTGGCGTGTATGTTTCGTTCACCCGCGCATCCATATTCATGCGTGTTTGGTTAAATAAAAACGTAAAAAAAAACGTTAGAACATTATTTTATAAACAATTTTGATTATATACTGGGGAGCTGTGCCCCCCAGACCCCCCAATTGATTGAAACTCAGTATCATTGTTGGGGGGTCCCCCCCGCAGTGTTTAAACCCCCCACGAGCAGTCCCTTTAAATTTACTCCAAAAAGGTGAAACATATTGGAACACGGACGAAATAATTTACGTCCCATCGTTCGCGCCGCCGATCTACGTTTACCATCATTTAAAATAATTTGAAAAGATTCGTAGTTATTTAAAATAAAATTAAAACTTAAAAAGAGTTTCGATCGTAGATAGGATATATCTCCATTTCCTGACATTCACTTGACCATGGGAGTAGTGATCTAGTTGGTAGGAATTATTTTCACTATCATCTGATCATTGAAGAGGAAAAGGGCGAGTTTCGCCAATTTCTTTACAATCCGTTCTTGATCTTTCGAGAGGTTTACGAGTGGGATAGAAAAGGTTCCATCAAACAAACTTAAAAGTTCTACTTTTCCAGCACGTGTCATTAAAACCTCTTCCATTGTGCGCAAATGTGTAGAGATGGAAAAAATCGAGATCTCTGTTCTCCTGCGCACGGGCCACAACAAGTTTGACATCACCAAGCGGCTCAACATCAGTGGGATGACCGTCGACAGAAACACGGAGAGGCTCAAGAAAGGAGAAGACCTCAAAGATCGATCTTGTTCAGGCTAACCTCAAGTTTTCAACCGTTTCACGGTGAGAAAAGCCTTCGAAAGTGCCCCGAAGTCCAAAATGACAGCACTCACGAAGAAGAACATCTCGGTGGTCACAGTGTCCAAAGACGTCAAGTAGGAGGGCGGCAAGAGCTTGAGGTATATGGAAGGCCTATGCTCACCCACCGTATGCGAGAACAACATCAGCGGCGCTGTCGTCAACTTCTCAACGAGCTGAAGAGTCATGGCAAACAAATTCTATTTTTTTCTGATAAAAAAACATTCACAGTCGATCTGTTTATTAAGAAGCAGAACAACCGCATGATAAGATTCAGCCAGGACGTCTCCAATTCCTGGAGACTTGAAATGGCGTGAAATGCCACCGGTGTGTTTTGCGGCCGGTTACAGGCTCAACGCGGACGATTACAGGGACATCTAGGCCACAAAAGTCCTGCCCTGGGTGAGAAAGATCACGAAAAAGGCGAACTACATCTTTCAGAAGGACGATTCTCCGGCCCACGCGGCCAAGACCGTGCAAAAGTGGTTGGGATCGAAGATGAACTTCTGGACTAAGAATTTCTGTTTTGGCCGCCGCAATCAACCGACCAAAACCCTATCGCATACAAAGTGTAGGTGCATATCGAGGACAAGGCCTGCAAGGTCTGCTACAGTAGGTCGACGAACTGAAGTTCACCGTCAACTGCGTGTCGGCCAACATGAAGAAGGACTTCGTTCGCAACGTGTGCGTGGCGTTCAAGTCTCGACTCGAGCGTGGGCTCACCACCGAGGGCGGCCCCATTAATTACTTGCTTTGCTTGCTTGCTTTCAAAAGTACTCGAGGTCTATGTTGACGGATGCCCTCAGTCGGTTTGTTGAGGGCATCAAACCTGCACTAAGTTTGAATGGGTAGAAATATTTGCGGTTTTGAGACCCGTATCTTGACCGAGTTGAGAAGGACCCTGGTGGCAGGAGAGGCTGGAGGCGACCAGGCTTCATCCTTGACTGAGGTAGCTGCCGAGACAACGATCTGTCGGTGCTCGTCTATAGGCACTGTAGATCCTAGTTTTTGATCGAGGCATCCTTCCTATAGCCTTTGCCTAAAAAAGCAGAACCCACAAGATATTAGGGGAGGGGTGATGCATTGCTTGGTAGGCGCCAGGACGTGTCCACACAGCGGTGAGCCTGCACGCCGTAACTCTGGGGCCCACTGCTGCTCCAAGATCCCCTGCTGATTTAGCCTGGGGTTACGAGACAGCCAGCTATCGTGTGTGGCCGCGAGGAGGCCACAGTAGGAGTTTAGGTGATGGAGAGGATATGTACTGGCAGGGAAAGGCTTACGCACTCGGCTTCACTTTTCACCACAAGGGCTTGCCATCGGCAGGAGCTGCGAGCGAGAAGGCAAGCATAATAAGCACATCACACAGACTTCTGATATTTAAACTTAATTCTAGATTTTTTCATCGCCCGTGACATAAAATCGTTAACAGAGAAAACTGTGAACTTTAGAACTTCTTTCAGTCCCTCTTTAAGACGTGAACCTGGAATATAATTCTCTCTCTCTCTCTCTCTCTCTCTCTCTAGTGACGTATTCATAGATTTTGAGTCGTTTTTTCCACAGCCTTCTGGCACAGTTAGAATAGCATTATTATTCCCTTCCGGAAGAACGAGAGTAAAGCGTCCTCTTAGAATATACTCTAAAGTGGCTCTTCACATATTGATTTTCCAATCATTGCTGAGGAGCAACTCGATGAATGACTGAACAACAAAACAATAGAAACGTGTCTAATTGCATCAAAACTATGTGTCCTTTGTGGAGAGCGTTTTAACGATTGTCACAGGAATTTTTCAATAGCCGGTAGTTCTCTTTTTTCTTTTGCAATATATTTCCATATATATCATTATTTGAGAAGAGGTATTGGGATGGTGATCTATTTATTCATTTATTAGTGCCTTGGTTTAATTTTCGCAATTCTAAATATTGGAGTGAGTGAGTCTTTTATGGTTAGGTTCCCGGTTGGCATCATTGTTCCTTTCATCAATTTTCTAGTTTGCTATTTCCTTTCACTTATTCGCCTCTTTGCTTTGCTTTTTTCTTTCTTTTTCATTTTGCAGTGACTAGATAACAACCGCACTGAGGTCAATTAAACATTTAGCCGCTCGGCTACGCGGTTTAAGTGGCTGCTTTAATAGAGATCAAAGTAGTTGCTTGCTGCCTCACTGGGCTTGGTTCGATCGCCAACTATGAACAGATTTTTTATTTGCAACTAGAAAAATTAATTTTTCCGAAGAAAATTATCCGTTTATCTTCTCTTTCTTTGAGAGATTTGATTGATTTATTTACATCATTTTCTCGCATTCATGAGATACACACACACACACACACACATATATATACATATATATATATATATATATATATATATATATATATATATATATATATATATATATATATATATATATATATATATATATATATATATATATATTTATATATAACAGGATAATTTATCCAATTTCGTGTATAAGGGTAGGATTCGAACCGCGTAGCCGAGTGGTATAAGGGACGGTTTAATTGAGATCAAACGGTTGCTCGCTGCCTCAGTGTGAACGGTTTGAATCACACCTCTGTACGGAATTTTTACGAATTAGGAAATAACATTTCTGAAGAAAACTATCCTGTTTTTTCTGTTTCTTGCGGTTAGCTGAATACATTTCATCATTATTTCGCGTTCATGAAAGATTTATACATATTTAAAGGAAACAAAAGTCAAAGCGGAATATCCCATTAATTTGGTCCTTAAATTTCTTCCCTCACTCTGTTCAAAATCTAACTCCACATGTAGTAACGTGAGAGTCCAAAGAAGCGGAGAAAGAAAAAAAGAATTGGAATATCCGCCAGCTGCCTCGCAGGTGCAGTTAATTAAGTTAAGCGCACTAAATCTTTAATCACACCGTAAAAAGGCTAATCTCCGTATTTGGAAGGCTGTTCGCCGAGTCTCCCGCCCACATCGTTGGAGGCCATTAAGACCTGGGTCGGGTGACAAACGCTAATCCCTCTAGGCGCCAAAAGTCTTCTCCCAGACGTTTGTGCCTTCCAACGATTGAGAATCAAAAATGGCCGTCATATAAATACCCTGGGTTTTCGAGTCTCTAACCAAATTGAGAAGCCGTCGCCTTCGGTTCAGATCGTTGTGTCTGTTTCTTCAAGATCCCCGGTATTCGTTTGTACCTCGAGATCACCAGGCAGACCCATCTCTTTTGTGAAGCCTTACTCTGTTCAGATCAAGTCTCGAATCGTTTTCGTCCCCGAAGGATTGGCCGGGATTCCTCTCATCTCATCTGCACCCCCTTCCCCTCAAGGATCTTCAGTTTTCCATGTGAGATTTCGTGCCGAGCCGCTGCAGAGTCTCGATTTGGAGGCTGTACTTTTCTAGAGCAGAGGTGCCATCGTCCGTCTTCAAGAAGGATCGCGAACTCATCTTCTTCTCCCCCTTCCTTCCTTTCATCCTCGTCACCTTCAGGATATTCGACTTGAGGCCACGTCCATTGGCCTTCTCCATTCCTCGTGCCGACCGCCGACCGATATTCACTCGGAGTCCGTGTCTTCGAGCTGACCCCATTAAAGGAAAAACGACCATTTGTTTTAATCTCAAGATAATCGCCCCACTTTCCGACATTTAAATATTCCCTGTGTATAACTGATTTGTAATATTCCATTTAAAAGTTGAGTTGTCCTTTATTAAAATTACTTATATTTTCCGAATATACGAGGGGCGGTCAACAAGTTTGGCGATTTGGTAGGGCAAAACGGAGGAAGGGAGATGGTTGTTTGTGGGGGTGTTAGGAAAAGTTATGACAAGTCAGGACCTGAAGCAGCCCGCTCGTGCCTCGTCTATTTAAGAAGCAGCAGCTGATCGTAGATCGTCAGTCACAAATATTTCAACAATAGAGAAAGGTTGAGCACCGCACCGTGATCAAATCTTTGACCAAGGAAGGCAAGAATGCAAAATAGATCCATGAACGCATGGTTGCAGTGTGCACCGATACCGCCCCTTCCTATGCAACCATTGCTCGCTGGAATAGGGAGTTTCGCCATGGTCATGAGTCCCTAGAAGATGACCGCCGTCTAGGACGCCCGTCAAACGTGACCAACGAGGACAATGTGGCACGTGTGGAGAGGATGATCCTCGAAAATAGACGGGTGAAGGTCGAAGAGATCGAGCGAGAACTTAGAATATTATATGGAAGTGCTATCAACATCATTCACGACAATTTGGCTATGACCAAGGTATCTCTGCCCGTTGGGTCCCTAGAAACCTTATGCCCCATGATCAACTTCAACGTCGTCAAAGTTCGAAGGAGCTGCTGCTCCTGTACAACCCAGACCCGGCGGATTTCGAGTCACGCATAGTTACAGGTGATGAAACGTGGGTCCATCACTGGGATTCTGAGACCAAGCTCGAAAGCATGGCCTGGAAGCACAGGGGCTCTCCGACCCCCATCAAGTTCCGGACCCAACCCTCAGCTGGGAAGATCATGGCCACCATCTTCTGGGATTCTGAGGGAGTGTTGATGGTGGACTATGCGCCTCGTGGAAGGACCATCACAGGCCAATATTACGCCGAGGAACTGGCTGGGTTGAAGAAGTGCATCCGTCAGAAGCGGCGCAGCAAGTTGACCGCGGTGTCCTGCTTCTCCACGAAAATGCCCCTGTTCACAAGGCCAGAGTTGCACAAGCTGCTTTGCGCGAGTGCGGATTCGAGGAACTCAACCATCCCCCTTACAGTCTAGATCTGGCCCCTAGCGACTACTTTTTATTCCGCCAGCTCAAAACTGCACTGCGTGGACGCCGGTTTGGGGACGATGAAGATGTCCATCTCGCCGTCCAGGAGTGGATTGAACAGCAGTCGGGAGATTTCTGGTTGTCGGGAATTCGAAGCCTCAGTGACAAGTGGCGCAAGTGCATTGAAGTCGAGGGTAGTTATATTGAAAAATAATAAAAAAGACTTTTCCTCATATCTCGTTTCCTTATATTCGAATTGCAAAACTTATTGACCGGCACCTCGTATATATATATGTTAACTAGTGACTCAATAAAAATTATACTTCTGATTTTCATTCTTTAAATATACATTTGAACTGTACTTTGGTAAACTCAGTTAAACCATATCGGCCCCTGTAGTCAATCGCACTCTTATACCTTGTAACTAACGGATTACTTTTACAAAGTGAACGCACTTGTACGTACATTAGAGAATATATGTATGTATAACTGTATATATATACATATATATATATATATATATATATATATATATATATATATATATATGTAGAAGTCTAAGTAGATCTATGCATTAGTGCATACATAAATTCACCGACACAGCTGCGTGTCCCACCCCTATTCCAAATTCGCCTTTTCGCATCGAATCTCCTTCACCCCTTTTCGCGCCGTCATAAACCCGCGGTTGGAGACGAGGAAAGCTCGGATAGCGGCGAAGCGTAAATATTTCGCATGTTCTGGCAGCAGACAAAAGGTCTTTCGCGCGACGATAAGGATTTTATGAGAATCCGGTGCTTTCTCTCGATTTTAGCTCTTGAGGGAAATACAAGGGAAAATTCTCCCTGGAGTCAGGTAGAAGATCTTGGACCTACGTTGTGTGTGGAGCTAGTCTCACAAAGGAAACAGTTCGCCCGTTGCAAGGAAGAAACTTCGGGGAATTGGTTGTTGCCGTCACGGTATTTGTAGGTGCCAAACTTCTCGCAGAACCCCCCTCCCCTTCCTTCAGAGTCAGATGTTACTCAGGACCTCCCTCTGTGGATTACCCTAGACTCAGCTTGGTAATCATCTTAGCTACCCATTCCAGGTGCCAATAATCGGAACGGACACTTAGAGGAGAAGAATTCCGACTTGAGTCATCGTTTGACTCGCCTTCGCGATCCGACCTAGGATCATTACATCAGGACACCGGTCTAGGATTACCTCCACATTCAGTAACTTGGGACGCCTGGGCTAAGTGCGCACATCATCATCAGAAGAAGACCATCACCGTCACCCTCCAAATACTTACGAACTCCAAGGTATCGTAGAGGGAATTATCCCCTTCGCTAACTTTACCAGTTTAACCGTTAACTAGAATTTCCATCCTGAGCTCAAAACCTCGATTATTAAAAGTGATTAATTCAGTGCTTAATTCCATAATATTATTTAATTCATTCTGTCAGGTGCAATTAAGACGCAAATATCCTAGTACGTAGATTTCAAGTGTAATCCCCACGACATTATATAGACTTACCTATTTAGTGCAAAGAATAATCCTATTTATACCTATATATGCTATTTCATATTTCTAATTCATGTATATTAAAGATTATTTTCGTATCTGTGTGTTTTAACTATTTTGGACGATCCTTTGGCAATTGAAAAGCAATCTACTCGGCTTAATTCTTAATATTACATAAGTCCACCCATGACTGGCTTTTACTGGTTGAGAACAGACTCAGAGGATCATTATCTTAATTTTGACCAAAAGGGAAGCACCGGGAGTGGCTACGGTAGGTGTATTGGCTGCACTTCGCCCCCACTTTACCTTGGTGCAGGATTATAATATATGCCAAGGAAGTGGGACTGGGATTACCCACTCACTAACCCTCGACGACAATATATATATATATATATATATATATATATATATATATATATATATATATATATATATATATATATATATATATATATATATATATAGAGAGAGAGAGAGAGAGAGAGAGAGAGAGAGAGAGAGAGTGTGTGTGTGTGTGTTGTAAAAGCCCGACATCCTTTCTTTGAGCGACTGAAAGCTATCGGACGGTGTGGTTGGCGCGCAAACTAGCACGCATCAACCCCCAAGCTTAAACGCTTCATATTTCACATGGGGATAGGCTGGTTTCAATAGTTTATCCACTATTCTTTTGAATTTTGAATTTAAAGGACACATGTCGGGGACTACAAATTTTTTTTATCTTTAGGGACGTCATATACGAGGGTTGGGAGCTAATGCTCTTGACAGAAATTTTGAAATTTGTTTGTCTATTAATGGGAGAGGGAAGCCATTATTAAAAAAAAGAAGTTCTTTAGGAAGAGAAACTCGTTGAGCGTATGAGGAGAGATGGTAACCTCTGATAAGTAGAGTGGTAATAACATTTATTTTAAAGAGCATATCACAGAAAGAGAAGAATTTAATTCCCATTTGATTGAAGTTTTCTCTGCGGTAAATAGATGGGGAAATCCCCTTAGCTGATTTCTTAATATTTATATCTATAAATGGTGTCGTAGAATGCCCCCCCTTTTGTTCTATGAGTGCTAAGTGTCTAATATATTGATATTATAATAATATCTTAAAGAATAAAGCCGTTGGAAACACGTAAGGATATAGAGAAACGCACAATAATTCCCAAAATAAACTTATATTTTAACTTTAACAAATGAGTACACAGCATTTAAACATTAACTACAGCAATACTCTGAATATTATCATAAACAAGAATTAATTCAATTAGTTTGACCCTCAAAAATTGGCTAATTTCACTACACACCTCAATAATATAAGATTTAGGCTTACGGACTCAACTGGAGTTTAAATGCTTCAGGATTGTTATTGTCTCACGACGCGTGCCGCCGGGCCAGATGTAGATGGGCGAGATCACAATGTCCTTTTGGCAAGGGTAGCAGCTGGGGGGGCCACACGGTATTCCGGGGAGAGTTCTTCAAGGACGAGAATAATTACGGTGCTTTATGCGGCACCAAGGTAGTCGTGGTTTCTCTGGCGAGAGGGAGTCGAACTTGGTTCTTAAGTCAAGTTAACTTGGAGTGCGGTTTGACCACCGAGTAACGAGCTCGAGGGGGAGCTTTTCTCCTTCGTTGCTTAATTTCTCATGGACGAGGACTGAACTCGGGGAGGGTCTTCTTCAAGGGCGAGGATAACGGAGGGGGGTTTCTCTGGCGAGAATAAATTGAACTTGAAGGTCGGTTTGGTAACCAGGAACTAGCTCGAGGATGAGCTTTTTCTTAGTTCCAGTCTTTTCAAGGGCGACTATAACGGAGGGGGATTTCTCTGACGAGAATCAGTTGAACTTGGTTCCTCACCAAATTAACTTAGGAGTTTGGTGTGGCCACCGAATAACGGGCTCGAGGGGAAGCCTTTTCCTTCTTCTTTTATTAATTCCTCAAGGACGAGGAATACCCCTGGTGTTTAAGATACACCAGGATGTGAAGAGTCTCTCTGGCGAGAGTAAGTTTAATTTAACAAATTTAACTTAGCGTTCGGTTTGATAACCAGGGACTAGCTCGAGGATGAGCTGCTTCTTAGCCCCTTAAGGTAGGTAGCCCTGCCTCTCTTGCAGGGTACTTCTTGGTCTGGCGAGCCAAGTAATCTACCTCTCCAGTCTCGGTAGCTCGGTTTTAATCCGAGGACTTCGTCACCTAGAGACTGACGTATTTTACCTCGATTTTCCTCAGTGTTCCTCATTTATACCTTGTCACCCCACTGGGGGAGTGGTAAGGGGGGAATGGGCTTGAGGACGGCCCCAAGAGGGTTCTTGTGCCAAACGGTTTTTCCCACCGAGTCTTACATCGGCTCCTCGTTAGCCTTCGAGCTTGGGAGAAACACGTCTCCAATTTCTTATTTGACGTGAAATTGAATATCACTCTCCTGGGGGAGATCTTGCATTTTGACCTTTAGGTCTTTCATGGCGCCGTGTGGTGCAGCGCTGCGGTTAAGCGCTTGACCCGCCGATGCCTGGGCCGGATGTCTTTGCGGTAACCACTTTGTGACTCCACCACGAGTGAACGGGGTGGGGGGAGGGGAGTGACGATTCCCCCTACAAATGGGTGGGATGAATTTGATTCGACTTTCATAGTGAACTGTATGTTAATGTAAAGTGAAACGATATATTGGTGAAATATCTTTGGTTGGGTAATTCTATAAAAAATACTGAAACAATTGTTAAAATATGTAGGTTGGAATTTTGGGGGACATTTCTTTATTTTATTTTCCAAGAATGACATAAAGGACTGCAGCTAAAGGACCAATTGAGGAGCTCGTAGCGACTCCATCTATCTGTTGGTAAATAGTAGGGTTAAACCAAAGGAGTACTTAAAAACCAGTTCTAAAAGCTGTTTAAAACATGGGCGGGTAATATTTTGAAAGTATTAAGAGGATTCAAAGATACAGTTTAAGATATGATCTATAGTTTCGGCCGCAGGTACATTCGTGGCAAGAGCTTAGGTCATTATTTACAAAAACTTGGTTACGTGGTGGGTTTAAATTTTTGAGTTGATTCACAAACGTATAGCTATTTTTAATTGAATATTGACTATTAACTTCTGGTAAAAGAATTTTAACAATAAATTTAGCTAGTTTATAGGATGGGAGCATATGTATACGAGGCCAAAATAGGCTTTAAAGGAGCATCGGGTTTATGATTTGGGGGGATACCGTAGAGCTGTCCTAGACCAGAACTAGTGGCTTAGAAGGCATCGTACTCAGAAGAATTAATTGCGAATGGGAGAGAAGCCTATTCACTTTATTTTCAAGTCTCGTAAATAATTTAGGAAACGGTTCGTCTACAAAGCAGGATTTGTTAAGGCCACTATCTAATGACCTCATCCTGCTATTGTAGTCTTCTCGGTCCATAAGAACTACACCAAAGCCTTTATCTGGTTTCGTAATAACAATGCTTTTGTTGGGGAGAGATTTCGAAGTAGGGTTAGATCATCGCGCCTAAAAATCAACGATGAAAATTTAAGATTTTTTATTTGTGAATAAAATCAAACGCAAGGCTTGATAAGGACGATACAAATTTCTTGTAATCTCCCAATATTGGGATATCTTCATGGTCCGAAATGAATTTCTCAAAGCAAACAAAAATAAGGATATGCTAGGTTTAAAATTAAGAATTTTAAAATGTAGTCCAATAGCAAGGACAAACTTCTCTCTAGAGGATAGAACATAGGAAGAAAATATTTTGATAACTTCCTCGGGAGAGTGAAACTTAGGGAAAGAGAGGCCTGATGTGGATAGTTTACGTTCATGGACTTTAGGTGTAAAATTGGAGTACGAGATCGAATCTTTAAAATTAAGACTGGACAGCCAAATATAATTTATATATGAGACGATACATTTAAGCGTTTTTGTAATTCGATGAAGGCACTAGACTTAGTCCTGATCACATTATTGAGTAAATAGTCCAGGGTTGATTTGTAGAGATCAGACGAGTAGAGAGAATCACGGTATATTTGAAGTAACAATCAAGCTGAACTTTTCAAAGGTTGCTGAAAGCACGGAGTTTTCGGAAGCCATCTTGTCCATATTTATTATATAGGGAGTCAAACAGGCTGCCATTGTGGAGCCTGATCTTTACTTTCACGAGGAAGACAGTGATAAAGAAGATCCGAGTCATTTCCTTCATTTTATAACGTTTCAACTTTACTCGCTCATCTTCAGATAATGACATCCTATACAATTAAAAAGGATTATAAATTAATTAAAACCGGTTTAAAAACGATATGACATTAAATGAGAGTAAGGATAAATAAACTAACCAAAATAAACGGCAAAAAGTGAAGCGGTTAATATAGTTTATAAGGTGCGGTTAATGTAAAAAAATAAAATGATAACCGACACTGCTTCAGGTCCTTGAGGCCCAGGCATCATCGTCACCAGGTGATCGACATTCGAGAAACCCATTTAATGTGTTCCGAAGAGTATGTTTTAATAGATCATGTTTACGTTTAATCTAGTTTACCGTCACAGAAAATTAAATAGTCGATTTTTTCCTATCTTTAAAATGTATTTAGCAAAGAAAACGTTGAAATGTTTAACGACTTCTCAATTTCCTATGACGGTAAACTAGTCTAAACATGAGAGGAAGCTATTAAAATGAGCTTTTTGTGACACGTCAGATGGGTTCCTCGAATGTAATAACATAACATAACATAATTTCATGGATGACAAAAGCCACAAGGGCCTATCAAAGGTCATCCGCATCCGTCAAAACCCACCCACAAAAAGCACCATCGCCAGGGAAAGACAAAATCAAAGTCCCCACAATATAATATAATATGTCAATAATACGTCAATAATATGTCAATAAAATGGAATCCTGTGAAAGTTGCGAATCGTGGAGTAAGTGATGGCTATGATCCAGCTCCCTTTCCAACTCCACCTTTCCCCTATTCTTCAATCCAAAACATATTCTTAGAGTTAAATATTCCAGTTAGAAAAGCCTCAAGTGAAAACTAGACAACACTGAAACAACCACTCTGGTTTTCAAATGAATTCGAAAAGATTTTCAATAATTAAGAACGATGGATCCTTGGGAGACGCTCCTTATTGGCGACAAGCGAGACACCTGTTATAATAGTGACCGTATTCCATAGATTTCGTTCAAGAAAAGTTCCTGGTACAGTCATAACTATGTACACGGTGGATACACACAGTTCACTCATACTATCATACACTGCTGTTGAAACAGTTCCTTGATCATCAATTGTAGTAGTGGTGGCTCGCCAACCTGCCTTTATCAAGATAGATACCCCCCCCCCCTAGATAATGAAAGAAACATAAAGGTCAGTGTGACACTCGCTGGTAAACCCGAGGGCACCAGCAGGCCGGTCCTCTTTGGGGAGGCTTTGAACCTTCGTTGTCCCGGGTCAGAGGGACCGCAGAGGGACCTGTTCAACGTCAGAGATATGTGGATATATATACCCACTGGCAGGATTTCTTGGAACAGAAATTGTGTGTGTTTTGTGCTGCGAAGATGGGAGAGGAAAGAAAGCACTGTTGTGTGTGTGTGTGTGTGTGTGTGTGTGTGTGATGAGAAGTGCAAAAGATCTACCCACCCGAATACAGGGCTAAGCACAGCGCATCAACAAATTGGTAGCCAGACGTTTGTGTCCGCTTTTTCCGTGATCGAACCCGGTACCGCGACGTTGGGAGACCAACGCGTATCCACAGCTCTATCGCCATTTGTGATAATGACTAATAAACAGCCTTGCAACGATTCGACTATTCTTAAATGTGGATTTATTGAAGCGCGAGTGATACGTTGGATGTTACCCTTCAGATTTGATTCGATTTCAAGACATGCCACTCCCCTTTTACGAAATTGAGTGCACTCCTTTGCTTACTCTACCCCTTCTTTCTCCAACCAAAATCTTAATCTTCTTTAATCCAAATCGCAAGAGTCTTTCACATCTCGGATTAATTTCCCCGAGATCCTTCCGCCATTCCTTAAAGTACTCGATTCCTCCTCCAATTTTTAAACATCGCTATATATATTTTAGTTAATCGAATTGTTTAATTCGACATAAATATTACTGATTGCTCTAAAAACAACGTGGTATTTCTAGTGATTAATATGATGCTTCTTGACCTCGCCAATTTTGGAGCCTATTGAAAACTGGGTTGCGGACGTCAATCATTGCCACCTCAGCGTTGGCCTACAAACGAAATAAAAGAAGCTAACTAATCGCATTCTGCTAACATATAAATTTTACCACTCAATGAAATAATGTATTATTAAGTGAGTCACTATTCTCTTTCCTTTGGCTGTGGTCTCCGGTCCGAGAATGACAAATGAAATACATATAGAGATCAGTATGATGATAAGAGAGAGCCCGTGGGTACCAGGAGCTAATCCTGGTTAGTGGAGCGAGGGGGATAGGGAAAGGTAGTTTTGTCCTTTTCACTTTACGAGCATCCCTAATTTTCTTGTGTCGGTTCATTAGCTATTTCTTGGAATCGATCCAAGTACCCGGAGGGGGGGGGATAATCCGACGCCTTATCCTCCTGCTTGCTGTTACGAACACACATAATACACACGTCGAGCTCCTGAGGTGAAGAAACTCGTAGCATCGAACGAATCTTCTCATTACTCTTGCACCTTCAACATATCAACGATGTTCATTTTAAAGCAGATTAATTAATTTACATTACGAAAAAGAGCCTAAAACACACCCCATGTCACGACATCTCACGCTACATCGCCTCGCCATGCAATCCACAGTTAAAAGCTCTTAAAAAGCACGTCAAAGAATCGACTAACATGAAACTAAGTTTTAACTTTCTAACCACACAAAAAGAGCATCCGATCTTTATGCAAACGAATACAACTAAGGCAGAGGAATAAAACCGACGTTCTTCCATTCATGTTTTCCTGAAACCATGGAATAAAAGGGACGAAGCTAATTTGCATACCGCAAAAAGAAAGTTATCGAATAAACTGATTCCCTTCTCACCTTCAACTTTATTTAGGCAAAATTATATTCCTCTCTAGCAGAAGATGCTTTTTTTTTTCATATTCGTGTCACGTAGTTGCTAAATATTCATATTTATATAGACTGTACTCGAATCCACCCTAACTCTTCTCACGCAATTAGTACACCAAAGAGAATTTCCACCAGAAATATATTTCTTTGACAGTAAATTAGACACTCACTTATATTTTTTTAATTTAGGGGGAAAACGTCAGAAAAATGACTTACATATTTTACCAATTACTCCAAAAGTGAATGGGGTGGGTTGAGAAATGAATGGTGAAATGGTAGAATATGGTGATGGTGTACAAAAGAGGGCAGCAAAATATGATGATTTTAGATAAAAGATAAGGAAAATTGGCTAAATGGTAAATAAAAGGTCATAATTAAATTCCGGATGCCCAAAAATACAGGAATATTGAAGAGTCAAAGGATGCATTTGAAGGGAAATAAACCGATGGGTAAGTAGGGAACGTGAGAGAAAATTAATTATAAGGGAGAGTAAAGTTGAGAGAGTATTTAAGAGAGGAAGAAAAAGAAAAGAGAGGGAAATTATTTAAAGATAGGAGGTGGGAGATAGGCTCTAGAAAGGATGAGAAGGGATAGGAACAGAGATGTGAGGATGAGATTTAAGGGATGATGAAAGATCAAGTAGCCAGATTAAGAGGATAGATTATTTTCCCTCTCGACCTCAAGATGCGTTAGGATTCGAGAAGATGATGTATGTATGTACATGCGCATGTATTTTATCATTTCTATTTTATATTTACATGTGTATGTGGGGGTGTGCACGTCTCCGGTCGAGTTTACTTGACATCCGGACTTTCAGACATTTTCGCTCCGCCAAAATTTCCCTACTTCACGAACTTCAATAAAAAAAATTAGAGGGAAATTCCTTCGTTATTTCACACTTATTTAATAAAATGAAGTGGATGTAGTGAAAGACAATTCGTTGTGGCGATAATAAACAGAGGCATTTTATTCAGTGGGGAAAGGTGGATATGCTACTCCTCGTGAATGCCTGTGTAGACTCACAATCAGATACACAGCCTATTATACTACTCCAACATGCAGGCATATACCCTCACACTCCCATTTACTCTTGCATCCACTTCCAAGACTAGACCTACACACTAGCGTCCACATCTTCACATATGCCGATCTAAACCTACACACCCGCAAATTGTGGCAGTCGCCAGATAGCCCCTTAAAAAAAAACAAAGAAAACACACCCGCAAATATGAAAGGAAATCATCGAGTTGCGGTTGTAGGCTTACCATTCTGGTAGATGTCATCTCGCCAAAGGTGGAGGGATGGGGGATTGTCAAAGTGGGAAAGGGATGATATTCTCTTCCTTGTCCTCCCCCTAAAGGGGGGACGATGGTGTTAAACCCTTTTATGTTAATCGGAATCTCAACTGCGTTTCTATCAACTGGCCTAATTCGGTGATCATGGGCTTAGGGACGATGCCTTGGACGCTTTATTTGTTGCCTGGTCTCATCTGATTGATAGCAGGATGTCGAATTCACGAGAGCGCCGCCATCTATCAATGAAACACGATAGATTTTGTATAGAATCTAGTAATCTCAGGGTGGGGAACTCAAATGAGATGTAAAACCGTGATCCTGAATGCACCAAAGTATATTGAATCTATTATGATAATCGCGGTGTAGTTCTGGAATGATTTGTTCGTTAATCATGTTAAGGTACAGATCTCGATTCAGGTTTATTGAACTGCATCTCCCGATCCACAGAGAAACTTTCAAACGATTAGCGCGGTCAAAGTTGAATTTATGACGGTTGTTCAGTGGTGCACACTGTCAAATATTGTGGTAATTAACTTTTCAATCAATAAAAACATGATGCCTCGTCACCAATCACGACTATAAAATCAGCAGTTGGTAGAGTCGCCGGCTATTCGGCCGAATCAAATTTAACAATTCAATTAAATTATGATTTAGGAATTTATATTCCATTCTTTCTGTCATTCTTTCAAGGTTTTATTGTAATATCTTCAATAATTTCCACGTTCTTTACTGACTTGTGGGGACATCAATGACTTTTATTTAAATTTAGGGATCAACTGGAGAATCCACCGCCCAGCTTGCCAGAAATGTTCCAACTGGAGAATCCGCCGCCCAGAATTATTCAACTTTTATTCGTTTTTTCATGCAGATTTCAAATATATAATCCATTTTTACCTATATGCTATAGTCATTCTGTAATTTTTATTTTCTCGTTTCCCCGAAAACTGCCCTCCGGACGGCCAGAGAGAGTGTTTGTAGAAAGCAAATACTTCACAGTACATAGTAGTAACATAGTAATAAGTGTTATTGTGCAAAATAGACATAATTTTTTTCCTTTTTCAGGTCTCATGTTAGAGTGATGGCTTCGTCAAGAGGAAATTGCGTTAATGATCCAGACACCTTCTGCTACATATGTGGATGTTACATGCTAGTTCGTCAAAGGCAATTTTGTGATCCGCACTTATAAGGCATATTTTGATGTTCCTCTTGGCGATCAAGCTAAAAAGTTAGCCCCACATGCTGTTTGCCATAGTTGTGTGTAACATCTTCGTGAGTGGACGAAAGGAAAGAGAAATGGTCTTCCTTTTGGAATCCCCCATGGTGTGGCGAGAGCCAAAGGATCATGTATCGGACTGTTATTTCTGTCTGGTAAATACTAAAGGGATTGGCAAGAAAAATCGGCACAAGATCGACTACCCCAACATTCCCTCGGCGATCCGGCCAGTACCTCATTCTAAGTCTTTACCAGTTCCGATTTTCAGTGGATATGCTTCCTCCGAGGATGAAAATGATGTACCTGATATGGACTTCCACGGAATGGATTCAGAGTTTGCAAATTCATCATCAGATGCTGAACAGTCATTAACTCCTCATTGTTTCAATCAAGAAGATTTGAATGATTTTATACGTGATTTGGCGCTCTCCAAGAAAGCTGCAGAACTTTTAGCCTCCAGGTTGAGTGAAAGACATATGCTTGAGAGGTCGGTACGGGTATCATATTACCGAACAAGATAAAGTACATTTGTTAAGTATTTCTCTGAGGACAAACAATTTGTATAATGCCACGATGTTCCAGGTCTGTTTACCGAGTTGGGACTTGGCACCTATAGCCCTGCTGAGTGGAGACTGTTTTTGGATAGCTCCAAGCGTAGCCTCAAGTGTGTCATTTTTCATAATGGCAATGACTTTGGTGCAGTGCCTCTCGGTCACTCTGTCCATCTGCGAGAAACTCACGATGACATAAGAATGGTCATGGATTTACCTAAGTACCATGAACACAAATGGATCATATGTGTAGACCTTAAGATGGTCAACTTCCTTCTTAGCCAGCAGAAGGAATATACAAAGTTTCCATGCTATATCTGTATGTAGGACAGCCGAGCCCGTGACAAACACTGGACCCAAAAAGATTGGCCAGTTCGGGAAACTTTGGAAGCAGGAATGCCAAGCATTGTTAATGAGCCAATCGTAAGCCAGGAGAAGATCGTTTTTCCTCCTCTTCATCTCAAACTAAGGTTGATGAAGCAGTATGTCAAGGCGTTGAGCACTGTCAATGATTGTTTTTAGTACTTAGTATCGGCGTTTGCTGCTTTGTCATACGAAAAAATAAAAGCAGGAGTATTTGGTGGTCCCCAAATCTGAAGACTTCTGAGCGATTCTAGATTCGTGAACACCATGAATAAAAAAGAGAAGGAAGCCTGGCTCTCATTTTCTGCCGTTGTTCGTAACTTCTTAGGAAACGAAAAAGCGCATAACTACGAGGATCTGGTTACTAATATGCTTTTAGCATATCGTGATCTTGGATGCAACATGAGTGTGTGAAGCTGCATTTCCTAAATAATCAATTCGACCGATTCTCAGAGAATCTGGCAACCGTGAGCGACGAACAAGGGAAACGATTCCATCAGTATTTGATGACGATGAAGAGCGCTACCCAAGTCACTAGGATAGACACATAATGGCGGACTATTGCTTGACGATTAGAAGAGATCAGCCAGAGAAGACTTACAAGAGAAAGAGTTACAAACGCAAATATTTGCCCGATTGAAATCAAGAAGAGGTCCTCCAGCCTGATGTACGGTCATTAATAAATTAGCATCTATTTGATTACAGTATTTGTAATCCTAATGTGTAATTCAGGTTTCTTCTCATATGCAATAAAATGTTTGTGCAAAAAACCTGCTTTACTATAAATAATGCAAAAGGATGATTCAAAATTAATTCAGGGCCTGATGATAGGCGTGATAAAATGAAAATTATTGTATAATATTAGTTATTGATATTACCAAAAATCTGTAGCATTTAGAGAGAATCTGATTTCAGATTTGAATTCAGTATGCTCGAATTAAGTAGAAAAATGTACTTTTGTCAATTCACCAAATACAGGGTGTTCCCCAGTGTAATTTATAGGCATAAAATAGCAAAAAGCAATTAATGTTTATATTTATGATACACAAATTAAATATGTAACTTAACATAATAAACAGTAAATAATTATACAAGATTGAATGATTTTACACTTTTTTTATAGGGTAAAAACCTATCATGAATATAGTTCGCTTATATGTTCGCATTAATACTGGAAAGCATTGGTTCCAAACCTATCTCGCCACATCATTTCACTTAAATAGGTTGCTAATAAATTTCTTCGACAACCTCCCATTTGTTTAATTTTCTGTTTCTGTTTATTCCAATATGACTCAATAGCTTGGATATGCACACCAGTGTGAGGATCTACAAAGTTAATGCTATGATTTACTGTCCTGTGCTTAAGTCCAAGATTTCGTTGAATATGGCGATAAGATTTCCATTCATCCGTGTGAATAACAGAACCGGGTCCTACAACAGCATCGATTATTCCAAGAAGCGTAATGGAATCTCTGCGTTCTACAATTTTCATGTAGCCAACAGCTGGAGTGAAACTAGTGTCCACTAGTCCAAAACCCCAAATAGGTTTTTCATTTCCTTGTCCTCTGGGGTGCTTTACTTTATGGGCAAAGTAAGATTCATCAGCTTGAACAATGATTCCAGGTCCTCCCAATTGAATAGGATGCCTCTCAAAGTATCTTTGGCACACTTCACAAAAAAATTGAAAATGTCGATGATAATTCTTTGGCAAATTGACACCATATTAACTGCATTTTGTACACTTTCTTGGATGCACCACATGTACATTATGTGCAACCAAACACTTAATTTCAAATTGTACTTCTCGAAAAAAAATCCTTTTCTGATTGGAGTAATACATGCTTTATACTTTTGGCATCTTATCATTTGGATTTTATTTATATTAGATTATGAATACAAAAAAATTATGATGTCAACTTTAGAATCGTTAGTCTCCAGTTGATCCAGCTTGCCAGAAATGTTCCAACTGGAGAATCCGCCGCCCAGAATTACTCAACTGGAGAATCCGCCGCCCAAGACATCTGGGCTGCAGATTCTCCAGTTGATCCAAATTTAGATTAGTACCGTCAATTTTGAATTCCTGAACATTGTTCCAAATGGTGGATTAAGTTGGACACTGCCTATCAAGATAAAGTAGCTCAAATAGTGCTTGTATAATGCTTTTAGTTTTCATCCAGCGTGCAACCACGAATATTCGGAGTTAGGTAGCACCATTCGTCCCTCTCATCGTGGAAGAGAGTTCGCGACCTGATAATGAAATGTACATTAAGATTAGAGAGAAATTGTCTGTGGGAATTTAATTAAAGTAACTAGAGCCAATCCTCATTTAAGGGGGAGGGGCAATGTTGGGGGGGGGGGTTGACACCATCCAGCGATGGCGGAATTCTTTTTGACCCCATGAGTGTCTACTAATATTATTAAAATATGTTCAGCATCTGGCGTAACTTCATTGGATTTAATGCTTAAATCTGGCCTGTTCTCCTTTAATTAACATAATAACAAATTAAATGAACTGTGAGTACGATGTTCGTAAGTAAATTTCAGGCTGTTTCGTCTGGTAATCTTTTGATGAAGGGAAACTTTAACAAGGAGTTTCGAATACTGTAATTATGTCGTTTACGTAGCGCGTGTAGGAATTTGACTTGAAGTACTAGTAGTTTTCTTCCATTATCTTGTTTTCGAGTTCTGCCATGAAGAAATCTACTAATGTTGGATCGAGGAGCGTTTCCATAGCAACTCGCCTTTCTGGAGGTTATATCTCTTTTTGAAGTGGAATTGTTTTTATGGTTCATATTAGTAAGGGTTCCCTTATAATTCCTTGAGCATCATACGTGGAAGCTTGTGAAAAGATTCCAAGTGTAGAGAAGCTAAGTTGTGTAAGCTATTGATTAACAGGGAAGTTAATTTTAGCCCTCTCCTCACACATGACCTGCGAAACGTTTCCATCACCATTTATATATCCTTCTCAATCACTGCCATTAGCGTTAGGTCATAATCATATACTAACATGGAATCTATCCATGACCTTTATCATCCATCTCACATTCATTTCCTTCATTATTTCTAAACCCTGAAAAGTAACCAGTTTACACCTTAAAAACAATCATATTCACTTTCACTTTGTCTTTCATGCCTACATTATACAACTATAGAAAGTAGTCATTTAATTTTGACCGCATCATTGCTAATATTAACACCTTTTTCTTATTGAAATTCCGTCGACTATTTGTAATTGGTTTCTAACTGGTTGCCCTTACTTAAGTAATATCGTCCTGTTCCCTTTCGGATCCTCTTTTATCTTCCGTCTGAAATGTTTTATTTGATGTTTTTCTATTCTGATTAATCGTTAGTTTTACCTTCTCTTTTACGTGCTTTCATCTGCGTTTCTCTGTTATTCTCATCTGCATTATTAGTTATTTGGAACTATGTCTCCTTTTTTCTCTCGACTCTACCGGTCATATCGTCATTCGCCCAATAAGCTTTCTCCTTTCTCCTTCCGGTTCTTGACCATTCGGATACTGCCCATATACTACCCTCTATCACTTCTTAGAATTTATTCATCGTGTGCTCTATCTCCGCGTTTACCCTCACTTATTTTCTCCTTGAGAAAATGCATTCAACTGGCTTTCTATCTTGATTTTTTATTCCATTTCAGCTTCTCCAAGGCTTCTCAATCATGCATAAAACAAGTTAACCATGCACGGATATTCCTCTAATTATAACACACACAAATTTCATATAAAATACACCTCACATTATTTTCTGCCTTATTTTGCATAGATTAATCATACTCTTACATTCATACTTTCTTTTTTTCCAAACCTACCTTTGTGCTGGAAGAATGTCTTCGCCACACACAAGATTCTTTCTGAACAAAACTCTATCTCAATCTCTCTGTACCAAATAGTTCAGTAATTACTTATCACATGCTGTCACTACTCGTCCATTCCTATCCCCTACAGCCAACAATCGATACTCATGTCAGTGTTCGATCCAACATCTACCCCAATTCATTTTAATTTATCTTTTCGTTAGCTCCACTCAATCATTGCACTACAACTACACAATTTTACCTCTGTAAATCTGAACTTCAGCCACATAATTCTCGAGCTCACACATTTCATATCCACCATTGTATAATGCCATTCTTCGCTCAAAAGTACTGCCACATCATCTTTACTCCTACTATCATGATTCACAACCCGATCACACCCCAATCACTCCATCCCACACAAATTATTCATTCCCGTTCATGTTTCTCCTACCTAGTGCAAATATCTATGATCTTCTTTTAAACATATTTTCTACCTCTTCCATCTTTACCTCATTACATACATATACCCAACGCATCCTTTGAATGTCCAGCCCATTACCATCAATACAATTCTAATATAAAGCTTTCTGAGGCACAATTTCTCCGACCAGCGGTCCCTTATCTGGAATTTGTCGCCTTTTAATACAGGCACCAGCAGACGGTATTGGTATTATTCCTTCCCCACATACATTCAAAATAATAAGAATAATATGAACAACAGAAATTTAAGATGAATAAAATAATAGCAATAATAATGATTTATTAAATGAAACTAAGTTAAACAAATAATGGATGCCACTAAATAAGTGTGCAAGATGATGATGGTAAACAGGGTTTCCCCGATTAGTTATCGCATGAATCCTCAATCCTGCCAATCTTCCCTAAATCAATTGATTGTCTATGAGATTTTATGTCGGCATCATGTTTATTAATGAGCCTTCTTATGTTCCGGATGGCACCAGCTCC
Organism: Ceratothoa steindachneri; assembly: GCA_963969495.1. Lineage (NCBI taxonomy): Eukaryota > Metazoa > Arthropoda > Malacostraca > Isopoda > Cymothoidae > Ceratothoa > Ceratothoa steindachneri. Next base: position 120,035,899 of record OZ018324.1, read on the forward strand.
CATAATGGTGGACCTCTGGTGTGTGTCGTATTTATCACCCGGTATCGGGACCTCGGAATTATGGATCCCATACTTTTTTATATAAATACATCCACAATTAAGGATCATATACCTTTATTATCAAACAGAGTGACACAATGAGTGCCTAAAACGTTGGCACTGAGTGTATTTAAATTAATGTCTATGATCTCTTACTCGGTGTAACCTAAAAGCCAGCTTTTAAACGTCGTTGAGGACCTACCCAACCTGAGACGGACTGAGAAAGGGAGAAGCAAATTACCACAATTGAGAATTTTGGGCACAGGGTGTGACTTAACTAAGGCTTGCAACTATAAAACCGTATTGTCACTTGGAAATCAGATATACCAAATTTCCTCTAGTGCTAAGTTTATGCGTGACACTCTATGCTTTCGGTGGGATTGACTCCTTGCTTAAAGAGGGTATATAGAGCATACGATGGCAACATTTATCAGTGTAGAGCTATAATTAATTTGGTCAATAATCTCCTCTGTTCGTTGCCATTCCTCTTATACTCCCACAAGACCGCAATTTGTTCCGGATATCTATGTTTCGCCATGGTATTTGGAAGCCTTTTCTCGCTAATTTCCCTCATGGCCATCGCTAATCTCCGCTGATATTTTTCCTTACAATGGTGAAAGACTTTCCTGCCCGCATCATTTTTCATTCCGGCTTTCAAGTCATAGAAAAAAATGCCCCTTTTCGCTGTCTACTCATAAAATGAGAATTTATTCTTCCTAAGCCTGATTGCTTTCAATGTATTACAATTTTATATTAGCTTAATCGATGTAGCGGTTCGGCACGAAAAATTAATCCCCCAAGGAAGGCGAGGGAAAAAGGATAGCATAAAAGAAGACGTAGGAGGAAATTGCCCATCAATATTGTAAAAATAAACATAAAACATTTTGCGGTGAAAATGTTGACTTTTGCGAAGAAAATATTTACGAATGTGTCTCGGGTGTCATAAATATTGAGGTAGAAAACCTGGATAATATTCACGAATCTACCGAATAATTATCTTCAATAAACACATCTTAAAATCGGAAGATATTATAGAAAAAGTCAATTTTCGACGTCGAAAATATGAAGATGTTCAAATTTCATAAACCTACTGTGATGCATTCAGTCATTTGGAGAACCTTTGAATTTACTCAAGCTATAAAGTCCATTAGTTAAAAATATCCGCGGGAATATGTACATTCAGTGTATTATTCCATTTAATTTCAAAAAGGTAATAGATCTTTATCATGGGAATATAAGTTAATCAACCAGACGTTCGAATTGGGCTAAAATTTACAATCAATTAATCATTGCCAATTCGCTATAAATTATATTTTTTGGCGAAGTGCAAAGAATTTACATTGCAATAATCCACTGTTATTGTTTATTTTTCCTCGAATTAAAAGCGCAATACCAATGAGCTCGTACCACTTCGAAAGTTTGCAATGGAAGAGCTGTAAGGAAAGAAGGGAAGCGAGAGAAAGTGTAGAGCGTGCAAGATATTATCTAGCTTCACATCCTACAACAGGCATTGGAGTCATGAAGCTTCTATTAAAAGAACTCGTATGCTAAGAATTCGCTTTATTTTTTTACATATTCATCAAAACACAGGATTCTTAAAGAGAAATAGATGCAATTTAATAGAAATTTCAACATTCCGATAGATCCAGTACTACCTAACTCCAAGCAACTAAAGAAGGTAACAAATTTCGGTATTTGGTAGAATTGATATAATTACCAAAGTGTAGATCCCATAACACCTAACTCCAAGCAAATAAAGAAGGTAACAAATTTCGGTATTCAGTAGAATTGATATAATTACCAAAGTGTAGATCCAGTAACACCTAACTCCAAGCAAATAAAGAAGGTAACAAATTTCGGTATTCGGTAGAATTGATATAATTACCAAAGTGTAGATCCAGTACCACCTAACTCCAAGCAACTAAAGAAGGTAACAAATTTCGGTTTTCGGTAGAATTGATATAATTACCAAAGTGTAGATCCAGTACCACCTAACTCCAAGCAACTAAAGAAGGTAACAAATTTCGGTATTCGGTAGAATTGATATAATTACTAAAGTGTAGATCCAGTACCACCTAACTCCAAGCAAATAAAGAAGGTAACAAATTTCGGTATTTGGTAGAATTGATATAATTACCAAAGTGTAGATCCAGTACCACCTAACTCCAAGCAACTAAAGAAGGTAACAAATTTCGGTATTCAGTAGAATTGATATAATTACCAAAGTGTAGATCCAGTACCACCTAACTCCAAGCAACTAAAGAAGGTAACAAATTTCGGTATTCAGTAGAATTGATATAATTACCAAAGTGTAGATCCAGTAACACCTAACTCCAAGCAAATAAAGAAGGTAACAAATTTCGGTATTCAGTAGAATTGATATAATTACCAAAGTGTAGATCCAGTAACACCTAACTCCAAGCAACTAAAGAAGGTAACAAATTTCGGTATTCGGTAGAATTGATATAATTACCAAAGTGTAGATCCAGTACCACCTAACTCCAAGCAACTAAAGAAGGTAACAAATTTCGGTTTTCGGTAGAATTGATATAATTACCAAAGTGTAGATCCAGTACCACCTAACTCCAAGCAACTAAAGAAGGTAACAAATTTCGGTATTCGGTAGAATTGATATAATTACTAAAGTGTAGATCCAGTACCACCTAACTCCAAGCAACTAAAGAAGGTAACAAATTTCGGTATTTGGTAGAATTGATATAATTACCAAAGTGTAGATCCAGTACCACCTAACTCCAAGCAACTAAAGAAGGTAACAAATTTCGGTATTCGGTAGAATTGATATAATTACTAAAGTGTAGATCCAGTACCACCTAACTCCAAGCAACTAAAGAAGGTAACAAATTTCGGTATTTGGTAGAATTGATATAATTACCAAAGTGTAGATCCAGTACCACCTAACTCCAAGCAAATAAAGAAGGTAACAAATTTCGGTATTTGGTAGAATTGATATAATTACCAAAGTGTAGAAAAAGTACCACCTAACTCCAAGCAACTAAAGAAGGTAACAAATTTCGGTATTTGGTAGAATTGATATAATTACCATAGTGTAGATCCAGTACCACCTAACTCCAAGCAACTAAAGAAGGTAACAAATTTCGGTTTTCGGTAGAATTGATATAATTACCAAAGTGTAGATCCAGTACCACCTAACCCTAAGCAACTAAAGAAGGTAACAAATTTCGGTATTTGGTAGAATTGATATAATTACCAAAGTGTAGATCCAGTAACACCTAACTCCAAGCAAATAAAGAAGGTAACAAATTTCGGTATTCGGTAGAATTGATATAATTACCAAAGTGTAGATCCAGTACCACCTAACTCCAAGCAACTAAAGAAGGTAACAAATTTCGGTATTCGGTAGAATTGATATAATTACCAAAGTGTAGATCCAGTACTACCTAACTCCAAGCAACTAAAGAAGGTAACAAATTTCGGTATTCGGTAGAATTGATATAATTACCAAAGTGTAGATCCAGTACCACCTAACTCCAAGCAAATAAAGAAGGTAACAAATTTCGGTATTTGGTAGAATTGATATAATTACCATAGTGTAGATCCAGTAACACCTAACTCCAAGCAACTAAAGAAAGTAACAAATTTCGGTATTCGGTAGAATTGATATAATTACCAAAGTGTAGATCCAGTACCACCTAACTCCAAGCAAATAAAGAAGGTAACAAATTTCGGTATTTGGTAGAATTGATATAATTACCAAAGTGTAGATCCAGTACCACCTAACTCCAAGCAACTAAAGAAGGTAACAAATTTCGGTATTTGGTAGAATTGATATAATTACCATAGTGTAGATCCAGTACCACCTAACTCCAAGCAACTAAAGAAGGTAACAAATTTCGGTTTTCGGTAGAATTGATATAATTACCAAAGTGTAGATCCAGTACCACCTAACCCTAAGCAACTAAAGAAGGTAACAAATTTCGGTATTTGGTAGAATTGATATAATTACCAAAGTGTAGATCCAGTAACACCTAACTCCAAGCAAATAAAGAAGGTAACAAATTTCGGTATTCGGTAGAATTGATATAATTACCAAAGTGTAGATCCAGTACCACCTAACTCCAAGCAACTAAAGAAGGTAACAAATTTCGGTATTCAGTAGAATTGATATAATTACCAAAGTGTAGATCCAGTACCACCTAACTCCAAGCAAATAAAGAAGGTAACAAATTTCGGTATTCAGTAGAATTGATATAATTACCAAAGTGTAGATCCAGTAACACCTAACTCCAAGCAACTAAAGAAGGTAACAAATTTCGGTATTCGGTAGAATTGATATAATTACCAAAGTGTAGATCCAGTACCACCTAACTCCAAGCAACTAAAGAAGGTAACAAATTTCGGTTTTCGGTAGAATTGATATAATTACCAAAGTGTAGATCCAGTACCACCTAACTCCAAGCAACTAAAGAAGGTAACAAATTTCGGTATTCGGTAGAATTGATATAATTACTAAAGTGTAGATCCAGTACCACCTAACTCCAAGCAACTAAAGAAGGTAACAAATTTCGGTATTTGGTAGAATTGATATAATTACCAAAGTGTAGATCCAGTACCACCTAACTCCAAGCAACTAAAGAAGGTAACAAATTTCGGTATTCGGTAGAATTGATATAATTACTAAAGTGTAGATCCAGTACCACCTAACTCCAAGCAACTAAAGAAGGTAACAAATTTCGGTATTTGGTAGAATTGATATAATTACCAAAGTGTAGATCCAGTACCACCTAACTCCAAGCAAATAAAGAAGGTAACAAATTTCGGTATTTGGTAGAATTGATATAATTACCAAAGTGTAGATCCAGTACCACCTAACTCCAAGCAACTAAAGAAGGTAACAAATTTCGGTATTTGGTAGAATTGATATAATTACCAAAGTGTAGATCCAGTACCACCTAACCCTAAGCAACTAAAGAAGGTAACAAATTTCGGTATTTGGTAGAATTGATATAATTACCAAAGTGTAGATCCAGTAACACCTAACTCCAAGCAAATAAAGAAGGTAACAAATTTCGGTATTCGGTAGAATTGATATAATTACCAAAGTGTAGATCCAGTACCACCTAACTCCAAGCAACTAAAGAAGGTAACAAATTTCGGTATTCGGTAGAATTGATATAATTACCAAAGTGTAGATCCAGTACCACCTAACTCCAAGCAACTAAAGAAGGTAACAAATTTCGGTATTCGGTAGAATTGATATAATTACCAAAGTGTAGATCCAGTACCACCTAACTCCAAGCAAATAAAGAAGGTAACAAATTTCGGTATTTGGTAGAATTGATATAATTACCATAGTGTAGATCCAGTAACACCTAACCCCAAGCAAATAAAGAAGGTAACAAATTTCGGTATTCGGTAGAATTGATATAATTACCAAAGTGTAGATCCAGTACCACCTAACTCCAAGCAACTAAAGAAGGTAACAAATTTCGGTATTCGGTAGAATTGATATAATTACCAAAGTGTAGATCCAGTACCACCTAACTCCAAGCAAATAAAGAAGGTAACAAATTTCGGTATTTGGTAGAATTGATATAATTACCAAAGTGTAGATCCAGTACCACCTAACTCCAAGCAACTAAAGAAGGTAACAAATTTCGGTATTTGGTAGAATTGATATAATTACCATAGTGTAGATCCAGTACCACCTAACTCCAAGCAACTAAAGAAGGTAACAAATTTCGGTTTTCGGTAGAATTGATATAATTACCAAAGTGTAGATCCAGTACCACCTAACCCTAAGCAACTAAAGAAGGTAACAAATTTCGGTATTTGGTAGAATTGATATAATTACCAAAGTGTAGATCCAGTAACACCTAACTCCAAGCAAATAAAGAAGGTAACAAATTTCGGTATTCGGTAGAATTGATATAATTACCAAAGTGTAGATCCAGTACCACCTAACTCCAAGCAACTAAAGAAGGTAACAAATTTCGGTATTCAGTAGAATTGATATAATTACCAAAGTGTAGATCCAGTACCACCTAACTCCAAGCAAATAAAGAGGGTAACAAATTTCGGTATTCGGTAGAATTGATATAATTACCAAATTGTCAAAAAAAAAGGAGAAAAAGCTTTGAAAAATGCGTTGCATCAAAATGAAGATTAGAGATCTGAAATTTCCGATTTTCTAGAATAAAGATTAGATAGTGTATATTGACGTAGAGTCTCTTGCTATCGTATAAGAATGCTATAATGAGGAATTTATATCTTTTTCTTTCAGATTATAAATAAAATATCTTTGATAATCTCATTCGGTATTCACCCCTATCTTCGTCCCATCTAAAGATCGAGCTAGACATGTTTTACTCCATGAGATTCATAAAGGTGTCAATGCAAGTACAGGGGTAAAATCGATTCAGAGCACATTTGGAAATGATGCAGTAAATAAAGGAAGTGACAGGAAGTGATTTTTTGTCTCTTCCGAAGTGTGGATTTCAGTCTAAAAAACGGACCCAAAAAGATCGTCCATAAAAACTTGGTCCAAAAGAATTGGAAGCTGTTGTCAAAGCGAATCCTACTAAAAATTGTATGGAACTTGCAAACAATTTAAGGTCACCCATACGACTATCCTACGCCAAATATAAAAAAAATTGGAACGGCTCTAGTGATTGGAGAATGGGTCCCGCACGAACTGTCCACGACGAATCTGCAACATCGTATTGTTTACTGGGAGCCATTGCTTTCACGACACATTCAGGCACGATTTTTGTTCAGGCTTGTTACCGTTAAAGGCTACGGTTAATGGGTCAGTCGAGGAAGCAGAATTAATTCTAATCTATACTGCAATCAACTTCGTCATTTGAAACTCGGTTTGGGCCAAAGGCGACCCTGCTTAGTCAAGAGGAAGGGTCTCATCCTCCGTCAAGATAATGCCCGTCCTCATAATAACCAAAGATCACTTGGAAGAGCTCAGTAGGGAAATATTGCTTCACCCTCGATATTTTCATGATTAATTATCACATGTTTATGGGATTACAGAACCAATGGGATGGTCTTAGATTGACACCAGCAGAAGACGTTGAAAACGAGTTTAATTCATATTTTGCATAAAAAGCTAAAGAATTTTATACGTGTGGCATTTCGAAAGTTGATGACAGATGGAATAAGGTTCTAGATAGCAAGAGGCGTTGCTTATGATTAAATATCTCCATTATCATAAGTTTTTCAATTTCAATATATACCATAAAATCGGACATTACTTTCGTTCCAACCTGAGAGTAAAGTGTGTCTTTTATATCTTAAAATAAATTCACGCTATTGTGAAATTCTTCTGCCTATATATATATATATACAAGCCATGGCTTCGCTTAGATTGCTACCAGCCCTTCGGGCTGTTGGCCTTCGGCCTATTTGATCTTTCAAATCGATTGTGATCACCTCTACTGCCCCAGCTCCATGTTCCCTACCCTGTCATCTCCCTCTTTCTCTAACCATATCACATCACCTACTCCTCCCCCTACCTCATTCTCTCACCTATCCCCATTCCTAATCCCTTTACCCTTCCCTCTCTCTTCCCTTATCTCTTCTCCTTCTCAACATGGAGGGGGGCAGGGCGAGTGGGGAGCTCATTCATAAATTAAACTATAATAAAATTAAAAATTATTAAAAAATTACGTTCTAAAAATATACACTTTACCCTCTCTCTCCCCCTCCTCCACTATTTCCCCCTTCGCCCCTCCCTTCTCTTCCCTTTCCCACCATTTGCCTGTTCTCCTCTCTCTCCTTCCCCCTCTCCAACACTATCCATAGAAGAAAAAACGGTGAGGGGTAGATGATATAGATAGATATGGAAAGGTAGATATAGGTAGAAAGAGTAGGGAGAGGGGGAAGGGGAGAGGGGAAGAGTGGAAGGGGAGAGGAAGAAGGGGTAGACTGAGCAAGAAGAAATAGGGGAGGGGAGATAGGGAGGGGGTAGTAGGGGGAGTGAGGGAGAGATTTGGGGAGAAGGGGAGAGGGTGGAGAGATAGAGGGGAGAGATGGGGAAAGGGGGGGAAAAGAGGGAGGGAGAGAGAGGGGGAAATAGAGAGGCGGATGGAGAGCAGGGAGAGGGAGAATGGGAGATAGAGGGTGGGACAGGATGCGAGGATATAGAGTTGGGGGAGAGGGAGGGGGATTGGGGGGATTGGAAGAGATAGAGGAGGGGGAGAGAAGGGCATAGAGGATGGGGAAAATTGAAGGGCAAGAGGGGTGGATGAGGGAGAGTGGGTGGAGGGGGAGGTGGAGGAGGAGTTGGAGGGTAGTAAAGAATGCACTGGAGATTCCTACCAGTTTACTTGTCTACCTATTTAAAAATAATTAAAAAATATTTAGAAAACCACGTTCTAAACATACAGGGTTATTGAGGTAGGTTGTTGTTAGAGCCCAACCCTTTACAAAATTCCTCAGCCCGAGGGAGGGAGGCCTATGAAAGATTTGTCCGCTATGAGCGTGAGGGGAAATTATAAATACGAATCAGAGTGCAGTTGAGGTTGGCCATTGCTTAGCTATCTTTGAAGGTCCTGAGTTAATAGACACGAAGTACAAAATATATTTTGCTACTATGGAAATAATATATTCACAATATTAAAAGGGGTTTTAACTGAGGAAAATAAATATAGGGGACGTACACGAGTCTCGACTTCAAAGAGCGACCCGGGCGGTGTTGACCACCATACATAGGAATGGACATTGACAGATGGGATGCTCAAATGACCATGAGCGCATTCGAAGCCCAGATGACGGAAGCTTAAAAAGGGAGGGGGGGAGCTTCCACAGGAGAGTTGTTCGTTGCGGTTACCTCGAATTTGACGCGTCGCGTTCGGGTAACGGGTATGGAGTTGACTCTCGCGAGGCCGAGGAGAATACACAGAACTTGACGGGTTCTGCAAGGGTTCAAGCGGAACTAAAGATGGCAGATACTCGTGAATACTCGGGACACAGGCGTTTAATTAGTGCTATACAAGGCAGACGTTTTATAAGGGTGAGACGGATGGGCCTTTCCCTCGCTCGAAAGGAAAAGGGTTACAGTTGATAGACCCTTCGCCGGACCATCGCCATCACAGGATATTCTCCGGCGGGACCCATCGTGCTCTTAAGCAGGTTTCACGAAGTCGGGTCTCCAGCCCATCACGGTCTTCGCAATTTTGCGCCTCGCACTCTCTCTCTCTCTCTCTTTCTTTCTTTCTCTCTCTCTCTTTCTTTCTCTCTCTCTCTCCTTGAAAGGGACGACGCGCGCGTCTTTTCTCTTTCTGGAAAAAGGTTTATCCTAATTGCAAAAATAGTCGTGGTGCAGAGGTTAGGATCGAGCCAAGCACACTGAGGCAGCGAGCAACCGAGTGGTCTAAGGTTCGCTTTAACTGAGATCAAAGCGGTTACTAACGGCCCCATTGTGCTTGGTTCGACCAATGCACGGATTTTTTTGCAATTTGAAAAAAAACATTTTTACAACGAAAAATTACTTTGTTTATATTCTTTCTCTTTGCGGTATGACCTATTTATTGTCAAAATTAAAGAATTCTTACTATTACTTTTACCTAACCACATATTAGGGTGGTCCAAAGAACTGAAAAAGATATTTCTTTTTCTCTACCTCTCTACAGGGCTAATTTTATTACACTTCACCAAAAAGAATTACACGTAAAATTTAGTCTCATCATTTGGGGTTCGCCCCACTTTTTACTTTTACTTAGTAAGGTTGTTCTTCGAGGGTCTCGGACTAAAAGTGGGATGACCTCTAAATATCATTGTATTGTGATGAATTTCCGCAAGAAAAGATAGGAATGCCACACAAAAAAAAAGCAGTGGTGTAGAAAAAGGATCAGTGTGTTTTGAAATTTTACCCCTGTTTATTTGAAAAATTACAAAAGGAGAAACTGAAATTTCTCGCATACAAGAAATAAGCAAAAAAAATGGAAGGAAATAATGAGGGTAGGTAGGGTGGGCCGAGGGTAGGAGATGCGTTCCAGACACGTGTAAAACGACCAAATGGGGCCTCGAGCTCGCGAACCTCTTTATATAGTAACATGAGAGTCAGGCGCGAGCCACGCTGAATTTAAATTGCTGAAAGATCTCAAGTCCCCATCGGCCATTTACACGTGTCTGGCACGCATCTCCTACCGTCGGCTCCACTCATTTTCTTCCTTTGAATTACTCCCAGCAGCCTTGCGGCTTACGTGGAATGAGCCGCCAGACTCGTAGTAGGGTCGTCCCCCTTCAACCGGAGCACGCTTAAGAATCTCAGTAATCAACACAGTCTACTAGAACTCAGCCTTTCATCTCATCTGAACCCATCACTCGTTACTTGGTGGCGAGTCGGACGCCGTTCCAGGACAGGGGTACCTCGGCCTACTCACTCTCAAGAGATCCGAGTGAATCCGAAGAACTAGAACTACACCTGTTAGAACTTTCACCGGGCCCAATGGGTTCCAGCGAAACCTTGGAAGGATTATGGGAAAACGCTCCCTTTGCACATACGAGTATCTCCAGCGAGAAAGACAACGAAGAAGAAGAAGACTTCCCTACGAATCCCCATCCCCCTTCGCAGGAAAGACCAGTGCTACCTTCTCCATTGTAAGTGATTCCCTATGTCCCAGTGCTCCCCTCCACCTTGCAAGGATCTCCGAGGAGTAGATGACGTCGGCCTCGAGGACGAGGTTACCATTGTCATCAATAGCCCTAGGGAAGCTATGAAAGACTTTGGGGAGGAAGCGGCCGAAGAATTATGTGGACTTGTAATAAGAGAAGAAGAGCCGCCCGGCCCTACTTCTATTACCCATCTTTCCCTTCCCGGCTTGGCCGTACCAAGCATCATTGAAATCCCACCGCCGTCTCCCGATCCCTCAGTGGCCTCCAACCACCCTTCGGAACATGTAGACGTTATACTGGATGAACCTAGCGCCCCTCTAGATATAATGATTGGAGGAAGAAGGGGCGACAACAATAATTAGAATAACCACAACAACGGCAACAACAATGAAGATAGAAACCAGGGCGACCGTAGCCCTAGAGATGATAGAGGCGCTGAATGGGTCAGCCCTGGAATAGACCCCCTGGAACCCGAAAACCAACAGACTAACCATGAGGCCCGACTGGACGTCACGCATCCAGGAACCTTGAACAGTCTTTCCCCGGTTAACCAGCTCTTGAAGTCGGTACAAGCCAACCGACTGAACTGAAGATCTCCATTAATCGAGGTTATCACAGATGGGAGGCTTCGGTACCTTCCACTCTCCCCTTACTGGAACAACTCTTGCAAGCAGACGTTATTGAAGAGTCTTCCCACATTACAGGTGTATGACATGATTGGAGTCCAGGAGTACTTCGACCCCCTGGCCTTCCTTCTACCTCCGCTAAAGAAAGTCCTGGAATCTACAAGCATGAAAGATTGGGCTGCTAAACTCGACTTAAAAGACGGTTTCTACCATCTTCCCCTGCATCAGAAGGCTTGCCATTGGTTCGGAATTAGCTGCAATAACAGAAAATTCCGTTTCGAAAAACTCCCGATGGGCTTTGCAGGAGCCCCCTTTCTCATGCAGGCAACAGTAGGTGTCGGAATCTCGGCCTTCGCCAACAAATGGAAATGCCGTACGCACTGCTACCTAGACGACATCCTCATCTTTGGTACTAGAAACAACGTTAGGAAGTGCGTCAGTGCCCTCCTAAAAGTTCTCTTAACATTATTACTAGAAAAAGTGTTATCGTGCCGAGTCAAAAGCTTACTTATTTAGGTATAAAAATCGACATAAAAAAACTGGCATTCGTTAACCAGTGAGAGAGGCATTAAAAGTGGTATGTGATAATTACATTTCCGTACAATCGTGGAAAAGATTTGCTGGCCTTTTAATTTTTATAATAGCAGTGTTAAAACTGCCCTTTCTGTGGCTACAAATTTGCCTCGACCAGCCCGTTAATCGTAACCGTGATGCACTAAGAAAATTAATTCCATTAATAACTAGTAAATAGAAAAAGTGGTCCAACTCTAAGGCGAGTTAAAGAACTGTGTTTACGGACGCTTCCAAGTCCGGCTTAGGTATTGGTCGGCACATGTTGCCCAGACAGTTCCTCTGCCTAGTGAAGTGTTTGGAAATATATTCCTGGCAGAATCCACTGCATCGTCGATCGGGAAATTACTCTCCCCCGACGCTCGCATATTCTTCGATAATATGGCGGCAATCTATAACACCCTTAGGGGTAAGTTACACTTGGACTTGCTTCGACGAATTTCTCCTACCACCCTAAGATACATCTCAAAATATATTATCCTTGACCCATTCTTACTACTACATCTAAGCAGAATGTTTTCCTTAGACTACCCCATCTCGAGCATTTGACATCCAAGTTTAACAAACTCATTCGCTCTACCCTCAACAACCATTTCCCTCAATGCCAATCCTTTTGTATCAATTCCAACCCTGTCTCGCTGAGTTCCTTTTTTATGAATAAGGAGCCAATTCCTCTGGGCTTGCGATCCTGTATAGTTTACAATTATACATGTACGACCTGCCACAGTCGTTATGTAGGCCAAACTGGCTTACAACTCAAATGCAGGATCGCAAAGTACTTAGGTTTGTCTCATAGGACTGGTATTCCCATCTCTAAACCTGAAGCCTCTTCCATCAGGCAACACTCTCAGTATCACCATCATCCTCTTAATTCTGACTCATTTACTATCTTATCTTCAGCCTTAACTTCTCTCGATTTGAAAATCTTAGAGTCGCTGTACATCAATAAAATAAATCCCAACCTAAATAATTAAACCTCTTTAATTAAACTATTCACTATATAACCAACCAACAGTTCAATATATTTACTAGCCAACCGACCAACCGAATAAATCTCATTAGTAGTTTTTCTATCGTTAGTTAGTTAATTTCACAACTCTGTTTAATTCGTTCACATTTGCTTTCGTTTTGGGTTGTTTTATTTATTTAATATAATAGTTTATTTTATTGTTTATTCCAGTTTCCTTTAATTTTTGATACTCAAGTCAGTTTATGTTAAAACTTCACTTCTTTCTATTATTTTTTTCAAAATTACACTGGATAGTATTAAGTAATTTTCTATATTGTAATTTTTATTTTTACTTTCCTATCAATATTTGTCAATTTTATTGATTTGCCTTGCCTTCCTCTGCTTTTTAAGCCGTTATATAATGCATTTTTTCAACTCTTAAACTATTACTGTTAATATTTCTTCCCCTTCTCATTAATCTATACAGTCGCTGATGATGTTCCTAGCGAAGGTCCGAAACGTCCGGCCAATAAATGATTAGTGTAATCTCCTGGGTTTTCATTATTCCTACTCTCTATCTTATATATATATATATATATATATATATATATATATATATATATATATATATATATATATATTAAAGGGAATGTAGTGTATAATTAGGTACTTCATAAAATCACTGTAACCATCAGTAATCACATGTAATCTCTAAAATGTTAAGAGATTTCGTGTAAATACTCAAACATCTGCTTAGAGATTTCCTGAAATAACTATTGTGTATAACAAACCTTTATTTAAAGAGCAACAAACAATGTATTAATTTACAAAGCGATATTTTAAACACAGTATGCATAATTGCAAGGTAAACTTTTAAACACAGTATGTAATATGATATATATCACTTATTAGGGAAGGAAGGCTACTATGACACCTGCTATTGCATTTGAGTTTCACTTTGAAGCATTTACACCTGTTGTTTTTGCATTGATTAGGGCCACAGTCACATTTGTGGAGACCTTGCCCTCCATAATTGGACTCTGAGCCAACAGCAGTTCAGAGAGATACTTCAGCGTTCGTTTTTAGGTCAGTTATTGACAATAGACGCTGAAGACACACCTCAAAATCGTTGCGAGAATAGAAACCTTTTAAGAGACCTGACTTCGCCCAAATCCTGAGGTGGTCATTCATTGGATCATGCTGAACAATGACACCGAGAATGTTCCTGGGATCTTCCCGCCCCCTGTCCACAGTGGGTAATGTAAGTGCTACAATATCACATTGTACTTTTTAATATAACTTTGCGGCGTCTGATTATCCGATCTGCCTGATTACACGGAATATGGTAGGCCCCATTCCGATGCCGTTTAATATTGGTCATTGACTGATTAAGGTTATCAGCCACACTTAAGTTAGTGACGTCAGCTGCAGAGGTGGGTTTGTTGACATTATCTGCTGAGTTGCTGTCGCTTTCCGAGGTGTGGCATTTATGTTATCTACCATGGGAGAGTTAATGACATCATTTGCCGATGTGGGAGTGTTGATGTCATTTGCAGTGGGGGTGCTGTTGATGTCAGCGGAAGAGTTGGAATTGTTAACATCATCTGCTGAGGTGGGCTTGTTGTCATCTGTCGAGGTGGGGGTTTTGACGAGCCTAAGTAGCTATCTTCTGTTTCCATTCTGTCAATGATGTCATTTGGAAGTCTAGAGGAAGTGAGGCCAATCTTAGCGGGGAAACCAAATATGGCTTCCTATGGACTGCGCTTGATAGCTGCATGAAGACTCGAATTCTTTTGAAATTGTACAAACTTAATGCCAACATTCCAGTCTCCAGTGATGTTGTCTGCAAGCCAGGCAGTAAGCTTATCTTTTATATCACTGTTGCCCCTCTCCACTGACCCCTGGCTCTGTGAGTGGCGTGGCCTACCATGTACGATCTTTAAGGATGGCCACAAATCGTTCAGTTCAGTGATGGCGTGAGTGGTAAATTCACTGCCATTGTCACACTGAAGTATGACTCATGCTCCTAGCAGCAAAAATATGTCCATCAGGTGATAAGAAACTTTTGCTGCTCTCTTGATGTAATAGCACAAAGCACACAGGACCTGGTGAGCTGATCCTGGTACACCATGATCCCCTTGTAATTCTTGGCGGATAGTGACTGTGAGTCAATGAGGTCGACTTTTCCTATTGAGTTGTACTCAGAGCTAACAATGTGCTTCAAAACAACATCAGTTGCAACTTGTTTCTTGACCTTCCATTGGCACTTAAAGCAGAATTATTTGTATGTCTCCACAGCCCATGTGATTAGGTTAGCGTACTTCTTGATAGCTTGTTAAGAATGCGATCTCTTCTTCCATGACCTATGGAAATATGAGCACGTGGGATGATGTCAAAGGTGTCTTCTATTGTCGCAAAGTAAATAGTAGTTGGGTCATCAAGATTCTTCTTCTTTTTTATTAGCTTCTCTACATCTCCACATTGAAGGACCTCGTAGCTGCAATAGACAAGACAATACACTAGATTATATAAGTTTTTGTGTTTATAATAGTATAAAGAAAAATGGAGCAATATGAAAGAAGAGATAAAGAGAGAGAATGTGTGTGTATGTGTGCTTTATAAAAGTGGCAACGCTTAAGATGGTCAGAATACTAATTATGAAAAATATAACACTGCGCAACTGCTCACTTCAGTAATTTAATATATTTCACTTTTCATTATGTGAATATACAAAACCTCCCCCAGTGTAAAAAAAAATGGAACAATAACTAAAAAAAAAACAGCTAATAAACACGCTAGCACACTTATTAAACTTTAAAATTTAAACTATTAAAAACGTAAATAAACTTAATAAACACTTTTGTAACTTATTTGCTCAGTTGTTAATACTGCTTGCTAGCGTGGGTCACGGATATATAGTAAAAATTTCAAAGTGAACTTTTTGTTTCTGCACTCGTGAATTATTGTGAGGCTTCATGAGAAACTCCCAAATCCGGAGTTTCATCCAAATCAAAGCATGTTGAGGGGTCGCACCGAGTGATCGAAAGTTTGCTTTGGTTTACCTTAGTATAGTGTACATACCATACACTGAGTTATGGGCGTTATGCCTTTAGATATACTTCTTGGTGATGTCAACTAATTTTTTGCATACCCGACGTAGTTTTTGCTGTTATATAGCTCTGTCTTTATACTGTCAGACCCAGAACTAAGCTAAAAACATCCTCCTTTTCTCCTCAGGTCTAAATGGCGAGTTCAACTTGGAAACAGAATGAACTGTTTTTGTTGGGACAGTCCCTTGAACCATTCAGCCATATTGTCCTTTTAACAGGGAAAAATGTTCTGCGGCGACTCCTCTGTCATGGATCGAACAGCAATTACAATCGAAAAGCTGTAATCGACGAAGTCGCCAAAGTTTGGGAACGTGCCCAAATTCCTGTTATCCCGCTGCGATCATTCATGAACAAACTGGAAACCCTCGTCGGGAAGTACGAAGCCAGTAAGAAAGTGAAATAACGTCATTCCGAGGGAGACAAGGTCTCCAACGCCCTCCTCCAGGGACACTAGTGGTCACTGTTTGACATAGCAGCCCCTGTCACTTCTTCCTCCATGATCCAACTCAACCAGGAGGACAAGAACTTCCTCGACGACCAAAGGGGCCATAGGAAAATGTTCATGAGTACTCTTGACAATGAGAGCGTGGCAAAAGAGTCTAGAAAACATGAGAGGATGGTTCCTGAGAGAAAGAGGAAGGAAAAGTAGTTGGCATAGACTTTGGAGAGGGAAGAGACGGTTGAGTTAGCGAGCGGGAGTTCCATCACCGCTTCTTCATCAACTTCTTGTCCGCCCTTAACTCTCCTACTCGGGGAGACGCCGCTGCTTCTGCTTCTCCTCCGAAAAGGCTCAGCAGCGGCTGACCAGGGAATGTTGAATCCGTCCACCTCGTCCATTCGCCGACACCGGAAAGTTTTGCGGAAGGAGACAGCAGAAGCAGCCGTCAAGGATTATCAAAACCAAGTACAGTAGCACGACGCGGTTCTCGTCCTTCATTGGGATGGGAAACTCTTGCTGTCCCTCGAAGGAGACAAACTCCTGGCTATCCCTGCCTTGCCACCTAGATCCGGTACCGGAGAAGCAATGGCAAGCAAAGTCGAGGAGACAATCAGACACTGGATGTTCTAAGACAGAGTTGGGGGTCTCTGCTTTGACAACACTGCTTCAAACACAGACGTCCATGCTGTCTGTTGCACACTCATTGAACAGAAGTTGGATCGTCCTTTGTTGAACTTGGCGTGCCGCCACCACGTTATGGAGCTCAACTTGGCCTCAGCTTTCGAGGCCACCTTCGACGACGCTACGTCCAGCCCAGACGTTCAACTATTCAAACGGTACCGAAAAAAGTGGCCCACTCTCGTACATGTCAATGCTACGATCATCAACGACACTCGGTTGGCTGACCATGACGAATGGAAGAGGATGACCCTTGAGGCTGTTGCCAAGGCGGCCGAAACGACAAGAGACGATTATAAATAGTTCGCGAAACTAACGGCAAAGGCCATCAAGTGGGAGGTTCCCACCCCCTTCCGCAAACCAGGAGCTCACCACCACGCGAGATGGATGGCAAAGGCGATCTACATGCTCAAGATCACGATGTTCAAGGACGAGTTCGAACTCACGTCGAGGCTTTCGCGTAGCCTGCAGGAGATGAGTGTGTTCATCATCCTAATCTACGCCGCTCGTGCCTGGTCCGAGGCTACCTTTGCACCAGACGCTCCTTTCAACGATCTCACTCTCTCCCAGGATCTCCACAACTACAGAGACCTCAACTCAAAGATCTTGGAGGCCACGGTGAAGACCTTCAAGCGGCACTTTCGGTACTTGGAGACGGACCTCGTTGGCCTTGCCTTGTTCAGCGACAAAGTCGCGATCGAGGAGAAGACCAAGATGGTGGAGAAGCTGGCCATTGACAACGATCTCGACAAGAAGCGATGGACGACAGCGCCCCAAGATCTTTCTTCGGTGACTTTGAGTGACCTTGTCACCAAGCAGTCACTTTTCTCCTTAGCGGCACTGAAGTTGGATGCCTCGTTTCTCCAATCTCCTGTGCTCAGTTGGAAGAAAAACGAGGCGTACAACCAGGGGAAGGAGATCGTCCACCATCTGGCAGTGACCAATAATGCAGCGGAACGGGCGATCAAACTGATCACTGATTATTCCCAGATCCTCACTAAGGAAGAGAGCAATCGACAAGCTCTCGCAGGCTGTCGAGCGCCACCCACGGCTGAACTTGAATCCTAACTGATCTTACAGAAGAATATACAAATCGTTTCAATCGTTATTTCAGCCATTTTTAGTTGTATTTTGAAGAAAATCCAGGAAATATGCCATTCCTATCACTGTTCCTCGTATAGTATCAGAGTAATATTCCTCCAATATACACTGATGTATCGTGAAATGTTCCTAGAATAGTCATATACCTCACTTTAGAGCAAATAGTTTCGTTTCTGTGGCATTTATAGTTGATGTGAATAAATAAGCTTGAGAAATGAACACTTGTATGATTTCTAAAAATCAACTACCCTCTGCGACCCCTAAATCTCACAATATTTCATGGGCGCCGTAAAAGATTTAAAACTTATGGTTTTTTTTACCCACCCTACAGTGATTGCGTTGTTTGGTGCTCGTAAGATTGCTTGCGGTCTTAACTTCCTCAATGATCTTGATTCAGGAAGCCTTTTGAATAACAAAGTGTAGGTTCTTTATCCAGTGAGAGAACACTTCGTTATGCAAAAGGCTTCTTGAATCTACCTTTTGGGGGGTTGAAGATGGTAGCTCTAACTATGAGCGTCGCAGTCATATAAGCGATGAGCGCTTGATGACCCAGGTTCAAATCCAACTTCTTTATTTTATTTTCATATAACGGTTAAAATAGTTTGCCCTATTTTTCTATTCTCTACATCTCCCATTTTCCTTCTTAAGATTTCATTGGTTCATGTAATATTCTCCTTAACGTTTTTCCGGGTTGTGGTACCAATTTTTCTATTTTCCTTGGACCTTTAAATACATCTATATATCACGTGTCATGTGATTTTCAATTATATTGATTTGTGTATGAAGTATAAAATTTAGGGGAGGTAAAACAGCCGTTTGTAAAATAACTAAATCAGGAGGCAGAATAAAATTACCAAAATACCTTAAACTTGTTTGCTGAGTAGTTAGTTAAATTATAATTATTGATAGAGAAATGTAAGCCCATGAAAAATGGATCCAGAAACTATGATTTAACTTACGTTGTAATTGGATCCCTTTTCTAAAGGTAATAGGAAGGAAACTATTTGTCGTCATGACGACCAAACACTTAAAATTCACTATGAAGAGTGAAAAAGCATAAAAATGCAAGTGCTCGGAAGCAACATTGTAATTGCGATAATTCTGGAGTACATGTTTACTGTACACAATCTCTGAATGCCTTTAGCCACACTCGGGGCTGATGGAGACGGGCCACTTCGTCTGAGACTCGAGGCAGACCAATATCCAATGTCTGGCTTCCGACTAGGCAGCCGAGGGCAGTGGAATGGCGGCCAGCTCATGCCTCTTCCTTTCAACACTCTCAAAATCACCCTCAAAATTACTCGCGCCTAATACATTCGCCTGCAACTAAACTAATATGACGCAACCAGTTTTACCGAAAATCCTAACCTGATTTCACTTTCTAAGCCCAAGTAATATACGTAGCAGAAAACAATAAGTTCACAATGCGTCCACACTTCCTTATAAACGGCTTAACATATGAAATCATGGCTATTTATAATTCTCTAGATCAACTTCACATATTCACTATTAGCTAAAAGGGCATAACATTAAATTATATATTTTCTGCTACATTTGTTCGGTAAAGCCAAAATGTAAGGTAAATATACAGGCAGAGCTACATGTAAGTATACAGTATTTTATATATTTAAAATTTCCCTTTATTTTACAAATAAAAATGCATAAGAAATTAATAAGGCTTACATATACCTTAGGGATATAGTGTGTATATATATATTTAGCTCATTGAAGAGTCAGCTTTAAACTATTGTAAATAGAACCAGGATCGGATGCAAAAAGACATCCCTTGATAAATTGGAGCTTGGAAAAGAACTAAAAATATTGGATTCCATCGTATCAGAAAAAACAATAGACACAGAATATTGGAATAATTAATGGACTTTAAAGTATCTGGAAAATAATAATATTAAAAAATCTTAATATGATTTTGGATTTGTTTAAATATTGAAGCGGCCAAAACAATAAACTAATTTGGATTCGACTATGTCAATCTACTTGAAAATCGACCGTTCTTAAATGTACTCAGTGTTTTTAATACTTTGGAATAAAAACGCAAAATAAATCAATAAATTCTCCAACGTTAATAAGAATTAACATTACCACTAAACGCCATTAACAGCCCCCTCCCGAGCTTGCGGGGTTGTTGTTCGGATTTTCGTTACTCCTACCTCAGGGTGAAAAATGTAATCGTCATTTATTGGAGAAGAAAAGGAACCTGTGTAATCCAACGAGGGGCAACTAAGTGGCAAAGGAATGAGGATGAGATCGGATAAAGAAGCAAACAAAGCAAGGAGGAGATAAAAGATTAAGTAAAAGTTCGGGCAAAAGATTGGCTAAAAGAACAACTAAAACTTTATATAAAAGATCGCATAGAACAGAAGATAAAAATAGGAGAGAAAATAAGGTAAAAGATTAGAAAAATACTAGATGAAAGATCTGATATACGATCAGTTAGAACATTTGGATAAAAGCTTAGATAAAGATCAAATAATTTCGGAAAATTGATCAGATAAAAGACTATAAGTAAAAGTCGTATAGAAATATAATAAAGATGGGATGAAAGATATGAAAAATCGATAAATGATCAGATAAAAGATCATAAATAAGAATTAAAACAATGATTAACCTGATAAGATTAAAATACTGGGGCCGAGATAAAGACAAATTTGAGAGCCCAGTTTCCTTTCTCTATTCTGGGGCTAAAGGCGAGCAGATCAGGTAATCCTTGTGGCCATATAAACACACTTTAACACATATGTACATACATACAAGTGTAGATAACTCACAAAGTATCCAGTGAGTAAGCAATAAATGCAACAAAGTTCTCAAGTAAAATGAAACAAAGATTCCAAGTACTTTCGAACTCTCTTCCAAGTTTCATTATCAAGGAATGACGGGAAATCTTTAATAAATAGGCAAGTTTTCTATTTTTTCCCGTCATTCCTTGATGATGAAAGCTGGAATAAAGTTTGAAAGCACTTGGAATCTTTGTTTCATTTTATTTGTGCGCTTTGCTGCATACATGTAACTATGTCGTTCTTACCCAAAAGAATAAGAACAAAGTGGATAAAGATGAAGAATTGTGAATAAATTTAAGGATATTAGACTCCATGAACAATCTCTCGCAGAGTATCTGTACTCAAATGTACAAAGAGCACTTGTACTCAAAGTTATGAACTTTAATTCCCTTGTAGGGATTTAAGGATTCTTGGTGAGAACCAAAATTCTCACCAGCAGTCGGGTATAGTAGTCTCTGCCCTTTAAATGGTAAGGCTGATATGGTGGGGATGCTTTACTTAACCAACCACTGGTATAGTGGGAAAGGTCCGTCTGCTGGTATAAGACGACTGCGAGTTGCCATAGAAACAGGTTCTGGTTCCTCCTGGGCGATAAAACGAGGTAAGGGTTCGAGTGTCAATTAATAGGTAACAGATAGGTCAGGATATTGAAATTGTTTGAAAAGTTTAAATAATGAGGGAATAATGACTGTTGCCGAGGTTTAGTAAATGGTCGAGTAAAATATAATGGTCCGGAATTGAATACGATAAGAAGCACAAAGTTAAAATTTACAACCAGTAAAAAAGATCTACGAAGAAAGGAGGACACACTCCTTTATGATATCACTTTCTTAAAACGAGGAAAAGATTAGGAAAGTATCCTACTTCCATCATCAGTCTCGAAATAATCAGTCATCCGCTTAAGTGGAGCTGATGATCAAGAAATGAAAAGATGATGGATGTGAAAGGATGGGAAAAGTTAGTACAGCGTATAGTTTCTGGGTTTTTTATTTATTTTAATTTGTTCAAAGAAGAATCCAGTTCGTTTGATGTGCGTTATTCTACTTGCTTTTATCTTGCTGTTCTTTCCTTTGCCTGGTGAGATGTTGCCTGCGCGCAGTACAAAAGTGTTCTGCGCAGTCAATAATGAGACAAGATTCCTGAGAAAGCTCCTTAATTACTCTGATTTTTTTAGTTAGAAAATGGAATTTTTGAAAGACTAAAAAGAAAAATAGCAATGCTTTATATACCTACATGAAAGGTTAGATCTGATAAAAAATGATTTCAAACCCAATCAAATGATAGAAAAATATATAGGAGATAAAAGTAACAATTAATGGAATGAAAAGAGAAATAAGGGGCAGAAGAATATCTGAATGGAAGAATAGGGGTTCTGGTAATCTATACCTATATAGAGAGGGTTAAGGGGACGAAATTTCTTCCGGATATCCAGGTGTCTTTTTACAATCCTCGGTAATTCCTAGTTCAACGTAAGGGTATTATTATTTTCCATAGGATTATTTTGAAAATTTGCTTAGGCGTTGAGGTGAGGTGATTTGGAAAGTTGTTCAGTCTCTTCTTATATGAGTGTAGATCCATGATATACGAATTGTATTAAAGAGAACGAAACTCTTCGTGCTGGAAATTGAAGGGAAGTTAACAGTTCTGTATTAAAGAGGAAATTGCTTCTCATAGACACATAATTTCAGAAAAAAGAGATCCAAAAAAAAGGTTTCGTGTTTTAGATATAAGGACACAGTGGCAATCTTTTTCCTCTCAGTAGTCGCGGTGGTACAAGTAACTGAATGACAGGAAACGTCAATTAATTAATCTGATTACAACCTCAGCGAATTGGGTTAAATGAGTGCAGTTGAGTTAGGAAGTGACTGTACTAGTTATGGAATTTTGAGGGCGAGGAGCTTTCTCGTTCGCCCCTGAAAGTGAAAGAAGACATACGACAGATGGTAGAATAGCGAGCGAGATCTGCCAGCGGATAAGAAATGCCAGGTGAGGATTATGATAACGATCAGAAAAGTATAGTTGTGGTCTAAATTTTAGTAAAAATAGAATAATAATACTTGAATTATTAATCGCCAGATCGCTAACTGGTGTCCCAGCCCCAGTCTGACTTCGATATCGCTCCGGAAGTTTACCGAAAGGTTCCGATGGAATGTTCTTCGTTCTATTAATTATCTTATATGGGAAAATATAGTAGTCTTTAAACTTTTGAACATTATCATATATATATATATATACAGTAAACTCTCGATATAAAGAACCTCAATGTAACGATTTTCGGATATAACGAACCAAATTTCCTGGCCCAACTCCATCGGGTTTAACAGGCAAGCGTTACAACCAGCCTGAGTGAGTGTTGGTGTGTCACATGTCTCCTACAGTGCTAGGTTCGTATCAATACTATGTTGTGTAGTCCACTTAACTTTATTAGTAATTACATACGTATTACATATCCATAAAGAACTTGGTTCGTTATTTCCATTGCTTTTAACGCCCATTGGGTTTAACGAGCTGTCGACTTTAACGAACGACCCCCCGCCCCATATAGTTCGTTATATCGAGGGTTTATTGTATATATGTGAGAATGGGAGGAGGAAGTAAAAATCCGGAAAATACATTGAAATTCTTTATACACGGTTGGCGATCTTCCTCATCCCATTCTCACCTATACCTCGGGATATTCCTACAATATGTCAGGTGATGGGGAAGGACTGGAAACAATACAACTGGAATTCTACAGAAGGATGAAGATCGCCAGCCGTGTATAAAGAACTTTAGTGTATTTCCGGGAATTCACTTCCTCCTCGATTCTCATATATATATATATATATATATATATATATATATATATATATATATATATATATATATATATATATATATATATATATATATATATATATATATATATATATATATATATATATATATATATATATATATATATATATATATATATATATATATAATCATGGTCAAAAGTTTTAAGACTACTATATTTTCCCCTATAAGATAATTAATAGAACTAATCAAACGCTGCATTTTATTTTAGTATGTTTGTATCACAAATCGAAGAGTCAATATCCAGAAATTTAAAGCCGAAACCCATTTAATTAATAAATACATTCAATTGATGCGTGCAATTAATGTTTACAAAGATGTCCTTTGTTTTTAAGGAATGCTTAAAAATATTGTGGCATGCTGCCGACTGAATTTGTAATGATAGCTTGACTTACGAGAGGCGGTCAATAGGTTTTGCAATTCGGATATAAGGAAACGAGATATGAGGAAAAGTGTTTTGTTATTTTTCAATATAACTACCCTCGACTTCAATGCACTTGCGCCACTTGTCCCTGAGGCTTCGAATTCCCGACAACCAGAAATCTCCCGACTGCTGTTCAATGCACTCCTGGACGGCGAGTTGTACATCTTCATCGTCCCCAAACCGGCGTCCACGCGGTGCAACCTTGCGCTGGCGGAATAAAAAGTAGTCGCTAGTGGCCAAATCTGGACTGTAAGGGGGATGGTTAAGCTCCTCGAATCCGCACTCGCGCAGGGCAGCTTGTGCAACTCTGGCCTTGTGGACTTTGACGACGTTGAAGTCGATCATGGGGCGTGAGGTTTCTAGGGATTCAACGATAATTTGGTCATGGCCAAATTATCGTGGATGATGTTGATAACACTTACATGTGATATTCCAAAGGTTCTCGCTCGATTTCTTCGACCTTCACCCGTCGATTTTCGAGGATCATCCTCTCCACACGGGCCACATTGTCCTCGCTGGTCACGTCTGACGGGCGTTCTGGACGGGGTTCATCTTCAAGGGACTCACGACCATGGCGGAACTCCCTGTTCTATTGAGCAATGGTGTCATAGAAAGGGGCGGTGTCGGTGTACACTGCAACTATGCGTTCATGGATCCCTTTTGCATTCTTGCCTTCCTTGGTCAAATAGTTGATCACTGCGCGGTGCTCAACCTTCTCCATTGTTGAAAAATTTGTGACTGACGATCCGCGATCAGCTACTGCTTCTTAAATAGACTAGGCAGGAGCGTGCGGCTGCAGGTCCTGACTTATCATAACTTGTCCTAACACCCCCACAAACAGCCATCCCCCTTTCTCTGTTTTGCCCTACCCATTCGCAAAACTTATTGACCGCCCCTCTTATGTATAATTCTCAATCTTTGTTCAATAAGCATCCATAACTGCTTACTTTTGGATGGCTTCTGTTTATCACTGGCCAGTTTGATTATCGCCTACAAATTTTCGATTGGGTTCAAATCTGGCTGATTCCCGGGCCAAGGTCTCACAATTTCAATGTTATTTTCGGCAAAGAACTTTGTTATTTATTTGATTTGTGAAGAGGTGCGCCATCATTTTTGATAAAATACAGTTATCGTCCCCACAAAATCGGTAATGAACTGATGGGATAATATATATATGAAAAAAATACCACATGAAAATGAAAGACGGATTCCAAGTAATTTTCGAACTTGTTCAGTTCATTCTCAAGGAATAATTAATTATTTTACAAAGGTGGTATATACAAGAGACAGCAAAGCGGTGCCCTGCCTACGTACAGCGAAAGGACACAAAAAGAAAAAGTAATATCAGAAATGGGATTAAATACCAGATACGAAAAGTAAAAGCATTAAGATAAGATCTCTTCCAGAAGTTCCAACTGTGAGAAAAGAATGTAGACAAAATAGGTCAAAAAGCTGAGTACATACACATGCAACTATAAATACATTGAAATAACAAAAAAAATACAGCAAATTTAGTAAATAAGAGGGCTAAGATTTAAAATGGACAATTTCGTAACAAATAAACCTTTAAATTACATGGGCTAATTTAAAGAGACCGGGGTATATTTGGAAATTAGACGAAGAATTGATGAATGAACATTCGACAATATTTATTTTAACATAGTCATCAGATTTCTAAATAAATTTAGCCGAAATCCAATTGATAGGGTAACTATTTTCAGATAAATGAAAAAAGAAAGCACTATTATTTTCACATCTTCTAATATTGTATTTATGTTGGATCAAGTGTACATTTAATGATTTTCCGATTTGCCCGAAGTATTGCTCAGGGCAAACGGCACAATGGACAGAATACCCCCTCGCCCCCGTATGCTGTTTTTATTATTTCGAATCAACAATTTGTATATGTTAGACTCATACTTTAATAGGACTGAAACATTTAAACTTTTAAGAGGCGGAGAAGCAAAAACAGACTTAGAAAAAAGTAAAACATGGGAGTTCTTAAAATTGTATCTGGGAGGGATTTCAGTTCTATAAAACGATATTTTTGACAAATCTAGGCACACTGCAAGAAATATTTGAGTGTAGTAAAGATTGTTACCTATTTCAAAGATCATAGAAATCTCAAGATCCACGAAATAGGTAACATTAATTGCACCGACTCTCTTTTTTAGCGTGTTGAACTAAATCAGACATAAAATTGAGTTGAATAAATTGAGGCTCTTCATTTGGTAGTGGCAATAAAGATCCAATAGGAAAATACACTTTCCCTTGGACTTTAAATGTAGCCATAAATCCTTCCTCACAAATAATCTTGGCACCAAAAAAGTTAATCCGAAATGCATTATTATAGTTCATAATATTTTTAAGAAAGTCCTTTGAATAATTTGTTGCACTGGTGAAGAGTTCCCTAATTGGTTATGGATGATCTTGTAGAAGCTTCAAATTGACCTTACCACCTATGCAGCACATACCAATATGTTCATTTTCCCACTTCTTTGCTCCACATTAGGTACAAAGTTTTGCCATTGGCTCAATCTGCACTTTGGGATGAGATGCATAATCACCCCCTGGATAAAATTCATACCCTCCGAATGCCATTGGAAAATTTGTCTGTTGCGTGATTGGAAACTACTTAACTTTTCAATAGAAAGTCTTTCAGATCTTTACAGTTCAGTTTCATTTTGTATTTCCACCTAATCTCTTGTCCTTATCTCTACCATCCTGTAAGATATCCGTACTTCTAATTCATTTTGTCTCCCTTGTTAAATTCTTACCCTCCTCTGTGAAGTCTTTCTCTTCCGTTTCATTTTGTCTTTCAGGTCGATTGCTAACCCTCATCTGTTCCAACTTGGACAGGCTCATTTTTTCTGTCTTGCAATTTTTATCCTTGCTTCTTCAATTCTTGCTTCCTCTGCTCTTTAGTTTGATTTTGTCTTATCCGGTACAATCAATTGACAAGAAAATTAATGTGAATTTGGATACAAAGTACTGGCTCCAGACAAGGTTATTTCGTTTGGCTTCTTTAATCCTGTTAGAGGAAATAAATTCAGGGTAGGTTTGGATACGCTCATGGAGTGGTATTTTACAAGAGCAATTATATTTGAGTATCTTTTCAAGAGCTAAATAAAATTCCTTTTTAGATTTTTGAAAGTTTCCATCAAAAGGTTCATTCTTCTCTGTTTCCATTCCCTTTGTCTTTTCTTGTTCAATCTACTTTTTATATTTTTCAAAATTTAATTCGGCATTAGGAGAGGAAGAAGGAATATTTTTTTAGGATCATGCGTACCCCTACAGACTTACACACTCACACACACACACACACACACACACACACATATATATATATATATATATATATATATATATATATATATATATATATATATATATATATATATATATATATATATATATATATATATATATATATATGAGAAAATAAGAATTGGACGCGAATGAGCAAATTCGCGTCCAATTCTTATTTTCTCCTGTACTATATGTATTTATAGTCAGCTATACAAGGTTTCTGCATCTTTCTTTCTGTCTTCAAATTTTATTTGAAAGACAGAAAATAAAAATGGCATAGCCCTGTGGTGGTTGTATTATCAACCGCAGATCCTGTAGTTGCTTTTTTTGTATATATATATATATATATATATATATATATATATATATATATATATATATATATATATATAATTCTTACAGCGAAGGCAAGGGCGCAGAAGATGCTCAAGTGCATATATTTATTTCAATTTTGGAAACAACGTTTCGGGCAACATGCCCATCTTCAGGTTCTAAGATTAAAATTGTAAAAAAAAATGAATTATAAAGTCATTAAAGTTGTGAAAAAGAAAATAATTCGAAGTAAAGTTTTAAATGGAATAATAAAAGGGGGTTATTTTTCCTATAAAAAATATTAAGAGTATACAACTAAATTGATTAAAAGATACACAAAAAGACATAAACAAATAAATTGATAAAAAGTAATTAAAAAAAAACCCGAAAGAAATAACATAAATAATAAAATGAATCAAAATTGTATTAACCTATTTTATAAAAAAAAACTAAAAAGGCAAAAGGGCAATTAAAAATATAAATTAATAAATCAAATCAAATAAACTAAGAAAACGGTGAGTAAAATGACAAAAAAAAATTAAAAACTGAATGTATGAACTAAAATAAATACTAATCTGAATCAAAGTGGTTTCTTCTCTCAGAGACCACACTATACAGTGCCAAACTGTTTGCTCGATCAACAATTTTAAAATTAGAGGCCGTAACACTAATGAATATAGCCTGCGAATATTAGAATCTCTTCTTATAAAAGTCAAATCTCCCAACCTCAACCATGATAATTCTTCAGTCCCCCTTCTAATTACTCAATTATATATTCCTGGTGTATTTACCAACCTATTCCTCTACACCAAACAACCACCTAACATAAATCCAAGGTTTCCTTTAACTTCCTCATTACTTAAATTCTCAATCTGGGCTCTATCTCCAACTCCGTTTGGTAACCACTTCATTCTTAATTGTTTAGTTAATATTTTTAAACACTTGAATTTTTCTTTTACTTTATACCTTTAATTGACTTCCACCATCTTAAACCATTTAAATTGTTACCCCTTTGATTCAGATTAGTATTTATTTTAGTTCATACATTCAGTTTTTTATTTTTTTTGTCTTTTTACTCACTGTTTTCTTAGTTTATTTGATTTGATTTATTAATTTATATTTTTAATTGCCTTTTTAGTTTTTTTTATAAAATAGGCAATACTCTTTTGATTCATTTTAGTAATTATGTTATTTCTTTCGGGGTTTTTTTTTAATTACTTTTTATCAATTTATTTGTTTATGTCTTTTTGTGTATCTTTCAATCAATTTAGTTGTATACTCTTAATATTTTTTATAGGAAAAATAACCCCCTTTTATTATTCCATTTAAAACTTTACTTCGAATTATTTTCTTTTTCACAACTTTAATGACTTTATAATTCATTTTTTTTTTACAATTTTAATCTTAGAACCTGAAGATGGGCATGTTGCCCGAAACGTTTTTTCCAAAATTGAAATAAATATATGCACTTGAGCATCTTCTGCGCCCTTGCCTTCGCTGTGAAATTAAAAATCAGCCTAGTTAGCAGCAATACTTACGACTATATATATATATATATATATATATATATATATATATATATATATATATATATATATATATATATATATATACATTGAGGGTGACGGGTGTCCGGAATGGGGGTCATCTTCAAGGAAGTCACGCCCATGGTGGAACTCCCTATTCCAGCGAGCAATGGTTGCATAGGAAGGGGCGGTGTCGGTGTACACTGCAACCATCGTTCATGGATCTCTTTTGCGTTCTTGCCTTCCTTGGTCAAAAATCTGATCACTGCGTGGTGCTCAACCTTCTTCATTGTTGAAAAATTTGTGACTGACGATCTGCGATCAGCTAATGCTTCTTAACTAGACGAGGCAGGAGCGTGCGGCTGCAGGTCCTCACTTGCCATAACTTGTCCTAACGCCCCCACAAACAGCCACCCATCTTCCTCTGTTTTGACCTACCGATTCGCAAAACTTATTGACCACCCCTCGTGTATAAAACCACAGTAATAGGACTAATTTTATATGCGAAACCAGGTTTCGACGGAGACATCCGTCTTTGTCAGTCGCTAGTGAACAAGTGAGATACAGAAGTTGCTTAACGTACAAACACACAAATCAGTGGCGCTAAGGTGGAATATGCGAGAATGTGTCGGCATTTTTGAGAAACGGAAGTATGAATTTCTTGCTTATTAAGGTATTAATATTGAATTGGCCGTTGGAAGTATTAAAGTTGGGAATTTCTTTTATAAGTGCCGATTCAATTAAGCATAGAAGTATATAAATGTTAGACTTATAAACTATTTTAGCACTATCAATGTCAATTTGATGATTTTCATTGGACATATGTAGAAATAAACTCGAAGTGAGGGCTCCACGTAGCATATCGCATTTGTGTTCATTCATTCTCTTGGGAAATCTGCTGCTTTCACCGACATATAATTCATTACATGATTTGCAGGGATTAAAATAAATTCCCTGTTCTTTATCGATCGATCTATTTTTGGATAGGCTATTTCTGATCGTATTCTCGTACTGAAAGGCAACATTGATGTTATTGTTCCGTGCCAACTTTTTGAAATTGATTAACTGGGGGAGTATGGAAAGGTAACATAATATTTGTCACATCTGTTTTCCTTATAATTAGCTGGGGAGTAATAGATGGTTCTGGCTTAATAGTGACACTTTTTTATGAACCAAAGAGGATATTGCAGTTCAATGAATGTTTGGATGATTGTATTAATTTCGTTTTGCAAGAAACAAGGATCACAAATGCGATATGCTCTCAGGAACATGAAAGAAACTATAGACCTTTTAACGGATACATCGAGGCACGAGAAATAATGAATATAGGCATTAGAATTAGTTGGTTTCCGGTACACGGAACAATTTGCCTTGTCGTTTATTTTAGATATTTTTACATCCAGAAACGGCAATGAGTTGTTCAGTTCCCATTCTATTTTAAATGTAATAGTTGGGTGGATCTTATTCAATTTTTCAAAGAAAGAATCAAACCTTTTATCATTGATGGGCCATGTGACACATATATCTTCTACATAGCAGAACCACGTTATGGGATTGTGTAAAATGAGGGGAAGGAGGTGCTTTTCAAAATCCTCCATAAACAGATAGCATAATATCGGGGAAAGGGGATTATCCATACTCATGCGTCATACACAAACGAACTAATTTTACAATTTTGTTACACAGTAGGAGTAATGTTAGGTTAGACAAAGGCAAGTTTTTCATAATCACATCCGGAGCTTCTTCGACGGGTACTTTTGTAAAAAGGATATTGACATAAAGACTTAACAACTGCTTATTCGATAGGTCAACCTCTTTAATTTTATTTACAAAGTCACCAGAATGGATAATGTGAGCATCAGAAAAGCTACGAATTAATTTAGATATGATTTTCGCTAGCCATTGAGAGAGTTGGCACGCATGGGATCCTACGCTGGAAATTATCAGCCTAGGCGGAGTACCATCTTTGTGTGTTTTCGGTAAACCATACATGTACGGTAGCGAGGGATTGTGCACTTTGTTTAATAAGATCAGAATTACCTGTGAGAATATTTTCGAGTGAGATATTAAACGATTTTGTTTTGTTTACCAGAGGATCATTATTTAGTTTTTCGTACGTGTTCCTGTCATTTAGCAACTCGTTCAATTTATCAGAATCCTGCTCACTCTCCAAATTCACTACCTGATTCGTTTTGTCAGATTTAGTAATCACTTTATTCTTGTTTCGTTTAAGTTCTTTCAAAACACTTTGCAATCGGAAGGGGATGGACGCAAAAATTACGATCGGAATTTGAGACGATAAGTAAGTAACCACAGATGAAATCACTATTGATGGATGTATTTTTAGATTTCTCAATTGATACTAAATGTTGGACGTTGAGGGGGTCACTAAATTAAATTGAAAATGACAGGCCAAAACTTATCCACCAGAGACTGACAATGACGGAGGTCTCCGTCGAAACCTGGTTTCGCTTATAAAATTAGTCCTATTTACTGTGGTTTTATCCCTATAGTTACACGTACGCTACTGTACCTTTTGGATATATATATATATATATATATATATATATATATATATATATATATATATATATATATATATATATCAGTAATTTAACATTGAAAGTTGCAAATTAGTTGTTCTTTTCAAGGGAATTTATTGGAAACGATGCATTTGCAAGTGAATCAGCCATGTTGTTTACAAAAAAGTTGTCCATTCTTCATAAACACTTTTGGAAGCTCTTTCCTATATATATATATATATATATATATATATATATATATATATATATATATATATATATATATATATATATATATATATATATATATTGTATGTGCCTACAAAGCTACAAATGTTATCTAGTGATATAATTTTGATAACAATGTGAAATGTTGATATATTACTCTCGACCCTAAGAAAATTTCAAAAACACAACTTTTTAGGAATGTTTAACTTTATAGGATCAAAACAGGAGTCGAAGTCAGATGTTTTAACCGACTCCAACTTCGGCTCCTCTACAAATGTCTCCGCTCCGACCCTACAGCCCTGGTGCAAACTCAAGTCATATAGAAGGAGATGGTTAAACAAAAGTTGTAAGCTAGCGGGCACTTCATGGAGCGAAAAACCCTGTTTTGATGTAGTGGCATAGAAGTGGATTAATTAGGAAAGGAAAGATCTGTCATTAGAAACTGCACGAAAGTAAACTGAGCAATTTTAGAACCGGATACATGACACTTGAATTTCTACGTTGGTCGTGATTTCAAGATTTGTGGTGGAAAAGTGAGGGATACTTAATACACCCCCCCCCCTAAAAAAAACAATTAAATAAAAGCAGAAATTCAATTTTGAATCGTTGACGAAGAGAAGGAAAAGAGAGAGAAGGGGAGGGGAGGCGATAGGGATAAGGAGGGGGAAGAGAGTGTGAACCGGTTGATTTTACTATGCATGGTCCTGTAAGTGTTTCTCTCTCTATCTATCTATCTATCTATCTATATTATATATATATATATATATATATATATATATATATATATATATATAGAGAGAGAGAGAGAGAGAGAGAGAGAGAGAGAGAGAAAGAAAGAAAAATTACATGACACGTGATGTATAATATATGTATTTTAAAGGCCCAAAGAAACAAAAACTGGTAACACAACCCGGAAAAACGCTAAGGAAATTATTATTAAGTGTACCATTAAAGTTTAAGAAGGAAAATGGAAGATATAGTAACATAAAGATAGGGGCAAACTATTTTAACCGTTATACGAAAATGAATAAAGGAGTTGAATTTGAATTCTTTATTAGGGGTTTTTGTTAAAATCGTAGGAAATTCTTTCGTTTTATCGAGGGTTTTCTGTTTCGGCGAGGGGGCGGCCCTTTTAACGAATCCGAAGCGGAATTCAACGCTCTTTAGAATGGTATCAGACTCATATGTCTGACTTAAAGTTTGGAGGTAGACACACACCAAAACAAATTGTTTTTCGTCGACATTAAGATTTAGCAAAGTCAGACCGAGAGGCAAGAACGAGTCAAGAACAGAGCCAAAAGGGGTAAAACGATTAATGGTTAAAGCGATAGTCTAAAGAGGGAGATTAGGAGAGACACGAGAAGTAAATTGAAACGAAGGGGAGAAGGACAAGCCATCCCTCTCCTACTTCCTCATTGGTGATTTATTGTCTTAGAGGCGGTCCTTTATCTTTTACTAGCTTATATATACCCTTATATATTATTTTCTCTGGTACTTATCCTTGAGAATGAACTGAATAAAGTTCGAAAGTACTTGGAAGCACCTTTTCATTTTTACTGCGGGACATCTTATAAAAACTTATAAAAACTTAAATTAACATCTGAAGCGTGTAGGGTCCTTGGGCAGCTGAGAGGCGTAGCTTAGTTTACGTCGAAACGTTGGTTAGGCTTTATTTGTGTTGTGAACGGCGTGGAGATTTGTAGATAGCAAATCAGCTCTACTTAAAATGGGCCGGAAAAGCGACGTCATGGAATGTCAAAACGGTGGGATTGCATTTGGCCGCGCCAAAGGTCATCATGTGAAGGAGGTGGCGGAATTTGGCAGTGTTTCAAGAAATGAAAGAACTCCCAAAACGCGAAAAACTCTCGCCAGAATTGCGAAGGGAAGGAGGTGTTGACAGACAGGGGCCGTCGTAGAATCTTGAGGCTTGTAATTGCAAATTGATTTACTTCAAGGCAGGAATTGCTACAAAACGTCGATTCTGGTCCTTCACCACCCATTTCAGAAAGAACATTACAGAATGAATTCCATGGCATGAACATATGGAGCAAAGTGGCGTGCAAGAGGCCCTATTGTGGTTACAAGTGACTAATATTATGTCCGGTGAGCTTATATATATATATATATATTTATATATATATATATATATATATATATATATATATATATGTATATTTCTCTCAAAGTAGCGCGAGAGAATGATGAAAATGAATCCATTAAACCACATTGAAAGAGAAAACGGAATAATTTTTCCTTGCGTACCGTAGTGTACTAACGGCATACTTTTAACTGAGATGAAAGCGGTGCTCGCTGCCTCAGTGTGCCTGGTTCGAATCGCTTCCCTGCACGGATTTTTCGAAAAAAGGTAATAAAAATATTACTGCAAGGAAAAATTATTCCGTTTTGACTTTCAATGTGGTTTAATGGATATATATCTTGTAAATAGATACGATGAATACTAATAGAGCTATCCGTAAATTTATCTAAGCAGTCACGAGTTTGTCTAGATTTTTGACACTCAAGTTATAATTGATGACAATAACTTTGTCAATTTTGTGGATAGGGCAAATCCTTCCATATAGTGTATTAAACTACACATTCAAACACGTGTAATGATATATATCGGATATGGGTAACCTATCTATGTTCGTTAAATACAGGGGTTCGACCCATAAAATTCGTGTCGAAAATTCCAATATCAATTTTAATTAAAACTTATTTTCATTAAAGGTTTTCATCACCGAATGACTAAACTATTAATGCTGCAATGAATATACCTTCCAAAAATAGACAGAAGGACCTAAATACCTCCGGTAAATTAAGTATAGATTCCTATCTTTTTAAAATATGAATTTTAAAAATCATTTAAAGAACTATCAAACTAAGAGAGTAGATAAGAGCACCATTGGAAAGAGCGGAAAATTTTCGAGCAAAATAGTGAAGGTTCAATCGCTTTAGGCCTCATATTGCTCGCAGCTTTAATAGTTTTAATAGTAAAAATATTCTTAGGCTATAAGTCGTACGTCTTAGGGAATTTAATCAGACTGAAGGGAATGTGATAGCCAGTATATGTTTCAAATTTCATTAAAATCGGCCCCAAACTTAATATTTTATCATAAGTTTCTCATTCTGTCTGCACTTTTATCCCCTTTTTCTAATCTATATATTAAGGCCGTACGGTCAGCCGAAGCAGAATCCGAGGCTCTTTCGAATGGTCAAAGTTGTGTAAATCTAGTCCTCGAAAAAGATCATGAATAGTACCCAATTGGTGGCGTATATATCGTTGATAATGTGCGCCTGTGGAGTTTGGCGGGGCTAACTTTGGAATGTTTTGTAACTAGCATCATTTGAAAGGGCATGCAATTATTTATTAGGTATTTTCGTTAAGATCGTAGGAAATTCTTCTGTTTTATCGCGGATTTTCTGTTTAGGGGAGAGGGGCACACTCTATCGACTAATGCAAATAACCTCTTAACGAATTCGAAGCGGAATTCAATGCTCTTTAGAATAGTGTAAGACTCATAGGTCTATGACCCAAAGTTTTGGGGTAGAGACACACCACAACAAATTGTTTTTCGTCGACATTTCTAGAACTATGAGGACTAGAGCGATAGAACCTACGCCATTCGACTCTAAAACTGTCCGCTCTTTTGAATCAAGATATTCTAGAAGCTCTACATACCATAGGTCTTTAGATAATTTTTCCAAATCAAATTTGTTCAAAAAAAGAAATCTCAAACTTATTAGACTCTAGGTATTTCGGTACGTTCCGTCTATTTTTTTTGGTCTCATTTTCGTGGTAATTATAGTTTAGAAGATATTATTTTTTCTTAAAGTCTATCGATCAAATCTTATTGGAAGTTATATAAATATAAAGAGAGTGTAAATGTACATTAGCGGTTTAAATTTAGCTAGAATCAGCTAGATATTAACTATTTTATGTGAGAAAAGTTAGGAAAATATTAATGTTTTTTCACAGTCTATGGGACAGATCGCCCCGATTCTAACGAAATTTTAAAAATTCATGTAGTATCGCAATGCCTTACGAATAATATGATTCTCAAAGTCGTCCTAAGGTTAGTCCAGGAATTATTTACAGAAAAGTTAGAATAGGATGTGTAACTCCCATACACCCTTATCAAATTTTTGGCGTTAAAATGATATCCTAAATATTCGATTATATCTCCCTAAGTTACCGTGCAAATATTTGAAATTAACGAAGTTGCGAGGTAGGACTATTATCTACCTGACAAAATCATTTATCGGGCTCTTCACTTTTTTTATTAGCTTCAGGAAGTTGTCAAAATTGCCGTCAAAACACGCGACATTTTTCACTCTGGCTTTTGTATTTATGCGTTATTGTTGCTTTTTTTTTTACACGCCGGAACATTACTTCTCGTGTAGAAACTGTTATTGTTATGTTCAGACCAAAAGTGGAATAACTTTCTAACCAACGCGCCGAATTTAACAAAGATTTGAATACTTATATAGTTTTAGATGTTCTCTCGAATGATATAATGGCCAAGGGCCTACCACAGTTAGTTCAGTAGTTATTCAAAGAAAGATAACTATATGTCGGAAACGGTTGCCAAATGGTAGGTAAAGCCTTCAACTCCTCCGAGTCTAAAATCTTTTCTTCAACCGAATAGTCAATTTATAGAATGGTCTCTCTCCCCCGTAACTTCATTAAGTGTACTACAGTTGATTCGTTTAAACACAAACTAGACAAACACTTCGCCTTAAACACAAGAATGACTATGTTTATAAAGGAGTAATATTTTCTTTTTATCGCCCTCCATCAGATAAGCGAACATCAATGATCGAGGCGGAGAAGTTTACTAAACTTAACTAGTGTCTGCATGCAAATTCATAAGAATCGAATAGTCTGATGTTTGTATGCGGCAGTATGCGCCGTCTGCCCGCCACGTCAGTATCCTCTCCCCGCTCCCGTCAGTCCCCGCTATTCGCGTCCCGTTGGACTCTACACAATTCTCGCAAAACCCCTCAAGCTCCGGGTATTCTCGATTAATTCTCGTGAGTCTATCCAGTACTCATTCTAACCGTTCTTTGAACGCAACGCGCCTAGTCTCGATTTGTGTGCTAACTCGAAAGCAAGATCTAAGTTCATCCCGTAATAGTCATTGTCAAGAGAGTATTATTTGAACTTTGCACCAACAGCAACGCGCAACTCTCCTGTGCAAGTGCTCTTTCTACCCCCTCCCCCCAGTGTAAGCCTGTATCATCGGCTTCGTATGCGCTCAAGGTCATTCGAGCGACCCTCGGTCAATATTGTTCACTTGTTTGCACGGCGACCGTCCCCGCTAAGTCTCACCCTCCCCTTTTAGCCGCCGAGACTCTTGTACATCTAATGTGTATATAACTTGTTTTAAAATCTCTTTTAACCTTGTAAAAGAATATTAATTTGCATATTAGTGAAGTTATTTTTGTACCCGTTTTTCTATTGTCCCTGAACCTCTAAGATAGTCAACTGTTTGGCCAACCTACATTTAGTTAATTCGCACTCTGCTAGTATTATAAATCTCCCACGCACATAGACCTCATCAGCCTCGGCTGAGAAAAGCAGAAAGGGTTAACTTGACCCTATTCTACGACAATCTTGATTCTATATATTCTAGAATAAATTAAACGACAGTTTAGTAACAAAAGTGAAACGGAAATGGTAAATTTAATGCTCTAGAACGACTACAATTAGAGTACTGCGCCCATGTTTGGTCACCTTTATTCAGGAAAGATATAGAAAGAGTAGTAAAAGGCCGATGGCTACAAAAATGATAACTATATTAATAAAATACAGATATGAAATGGGTCTAAAATCGACAATGTAGACAACACTGTTTCAAATTTAATAAGAATATTACACGCAATAAAAGCATGAAAGTTGTACCAAAACAATATAGAACGAATGGATGTGATAAATCTTCTCCTATAAAAATTTCAACGCATTGAATCAATTGTAAGGATAAATTGTATCGAGTAACACCTTAAATACATTTAAAAAAGGTTAAACAAAGTGATAAGAAAAATTAAGAATATAATTATTGGATGTTCATTCATATTGTTTCCGAAGAGAAAATATGAAAGGAAAAACAAAATATCCACTACCCATCGACATATTTTTTTCCGTATGCAGGATTTCTT
Organism: Ceratothoa steindachneri; assembly: GCA_963969495.1. Classification (NCBI taxonomy): domain Eukaryota; kingdom Metazoa; phylum Arthropoda; class Malacostraca; order Isopoda; family Cymothoidae; genus Ceratothoa; species Ceratothoa steindachneri. Next base: position 120,074,132 of record OZ018324.1, read on the forward strand.
CACGAACCGCCTCTGTCTGAATGCTTCTATTTAATATGCAAGTTTTATATCCATGTTTGTATTTTCAGGAGTTAACAAGAATCAAAACAATGTTGCATACCCTGAATTCCAATACCCGGCCCATCGCAAACCTCGGTGATTCTGATGATGAAGTGAACACTTATGCCAATGATTAGTCTCAGTCGTTTAGACCTCCCAATATCGCTTGAAATGAAGCGGGGTCATTCATCCATGCCAAAATTAATGACTTACCAGTGATTTATGACTTTCCAAATTAGCTGCTGGAATCTTAGTCTCACGACTTCGAGAGGACAACTTGTTGGCACGGGGAACAACATTCTCCTGTTATAGAGCGAGGGAAATAATTCCGCCATCTTTTGGAACTGCACAAAAACTCTGGTCATTAGGGTAGAGCCGCAATGTTGAGCGCTAATCTTATGGTTGGGCTAATCGTATCGGAATGTAGGCTAAATATGGACTCGTCAAAACAAAGTTTGAAAGCAGTTCTTCTCAACATTGAGAATAAGGTTGCATCAATCCCTGTAGCACATTCTGTACAACTTACTGAAAGCTACCATAACATGAAAATTTTATTAGAGTTTATCATATACGACCAACAAATTTGGAGGAACTGGGGAGATTTGAAGGTAATACTAAGCTCTACTCGAACCTATGTTCCCTCAATCGATTACCATTAACTGTTGTTTTTTACTAAGTGATTCCAGAGCGTGTGAGAACACAAACTTCCAACAGATGTGATACGCTCCAATGCATAGAGTGTTTCATCTGATAGAAAAAATGATCTGTAATTTTTGTATTCTTTCATTATTTTCAGGTTTAGCGTGGCAGGAGAGAATTAGCGAAGTCAAATACCCTTCCCCCCTGATTTAGCTATTATTTCGTTTATTATGCTCACACCACCAGAACTGATGATATAGCTTCTCAACTTTCAACGTACATATAAGAATTCTCATGCTCTTATGTGTGTATGTGCTGCCAGCATCTTTTATCGAAGACGGTTCCCGTTGAATGCCCGACGTAATCTGTTTGAAAGGATTCGGGGCATAAAGAAAACCGTCAATGACTTTAAGGGAAGGTAAATAACAGCGATAAACATTGCAAACCCTAATTAGAGGCCGTGCGGGCGTATCCAGAGAGTCGAGAACAAATTAGTAGGAAGATAAGAGGCACTTAAAAGTATGAGCAAAAGTGAAATTTTTTTTTTCTACGGGACTTCGCAATGAAGTCATCCCTAGATCTCTCGCATTTGTCATCATCCATAACGAAAATCAACCTTGAGCGTTTGAAAGATTTGAGACATTTGTCTTAAAACGTCAAATCCTGATGGACATACACATGGGCGAATATTCCGGCACTATATTTCCCTTCCCCCCTTTCTAGGCACGTCCTAGCTCTCCCATCTAATTTCTCCCACTCCAAGATGTCCCACTCTCAGACTTTATCGCCTGTTCAATACCTGGCTGAGGAGGATATGTACCCTCGAATTTTAAGCGCAATAACAAAGAGGCCGTATCACGCTGGAAGTTTGAAGGAGAGACCTGTTAAGAAAGCGGCGAAGCGAGAGAAAGCGAAGGAAAAGTGTGGGTGTTAGGGCTGAGATGGATGCCCTTGATAAAAAAACCCTCGGGGAGGCCAATAGGATTTCAAAGGAAACTCAAGATCAGGACTATAAACACTCAAGATTAGGACTATAAACACTCAAGATTAGGACTATAAACACTCAAGATCAGGACTATAAACACTCAAGATTAGGACTATAAACACTCAAGATCAGGACTATAAACACTCAAGATTAGGACTATAAACACTCAAGATCAGGAGTATAAACACTAAAGATTAGGACTATAAACACTCAAAATCAGGACTATAAACACTCAAAATCAGGACTATAAACACTCAAGATTAGGACTATAAACACTCAAGATCAAGACTATAAACACTCAAGATCAGGACTATAAACACTCAAGATCAGGACTATAAACACTCAAGATCAGGACTATAAACACTCCAGATTCCGTGGAAGGCGCAAAGAATCTAAAATGGCCAATTTAAATCGAAATAAGGGGAATTTTTATTTTATAGCTAGATTGCAATAATGATCCGTTTTTCTTCAATACATTGGAAAGATTTAAAATTTAAGTTTTGTTTGGCCACTTTTTTTTCATGCTATCTTTTGCATAAAGTTCTATATCTGCGCAGCTGTGTAGTTTAAAGAGTTTTTTTCTTTTGTCTTAATACAATTCCCTAGCAAAAAAATATTCTCTCGACAAATGCTAACGAGTGTAAGAAGATATTTACCATTGTTCATCAAGATCATTCAGATTGTTTTCTGCCACACTAGAATGTGGAAAGTGGAATGATAGATACAGGAGAAAATCTGATAATAAGCACTATTTTTTAATCTACGAGTAATTCCTACGTTTAGTTCAGCTATAATTCCATCTTTATTGAAAGTACCTCTCTTTCTTATTCTGATACAGAATTCCAATAGATATTTCAAATAATCGATTTTAAGTCTTGCACTATCTAATTATAATCAATGTTGATTTAGTAATTATACTATTGCCTTTCCTCTAAGTTAAACATCATTGGTATTTTTCCAGTTTTTGTTCATTGCTTGGATCAATAACTGATAATTTATCATTCCTGAGTAATTTGTCTGTAATAAATAAGCTAAAAAATATTATGAGCTGTTCCACCCTCAACTATTACATTATAAATTAACGTTTCTATTACATTCTGCTTGGAGAGGAATTAAAACGTAACGCCACCCAGAGGACCAAGCGGACATATATATTAAAAATCCCTCTTCAGAGAGAGCGAGAGAAAAGAACAAGCAATTGAGGTGCATGAGAACGGCAGGCGTCTTATTAACAGTCAAACTGCCGAATGGCTCTGATCTCCCCGCCCGGTGGGTAGTCGACTCGAGCTGCCCATCCCAAGGAAGCCGCAAAAGGCCATTAAGAAGCCCTAATAAGAAACTGGCCCCGGCGAAATTGCGGAAGAAATCCATTTTGCTGACGGTTTGAACAACTCGCTAGGCAAAACACCAAGTTAATCACCGCACTCAAAAGATCCGATTACCTACGAGGTCAGGAGGCCCGCGGTTAGAGCGTCAAAGAGCGGCGTAAGAACAAAAGACCACCGAGGAGAAACGCGCCTAGTCTCGATTTGTGTGCTAACTCGAAAGCAAGATCTAAGTTCATCCCGTAATAGTCATTGTCAAGAGAGTATTATTTGAACTTTGCACCAACAGCAACGCGCAACTCTCCTGTGCAAGTGCTCTTTCTACCCCCTCCCCCCAGTGTAAGCCTGTATCATCGGCTTCGTATGCGCTCAAGGTCATTCGAGCGACCCTCGGTCAATATTGTTCACTTGTTTGCACGGCGACCGTCCCCGCTAAGTCTCACCCTCCCCTTTTAGCCGCCGAGACTCTTGTACATCTAATGTGTATATAACTTGTTTTAAAATCTCTTTTAACCTTGTAAAAGAATATTAATTTGCATATTAGTGAAGTTATTTTTGTACCCGTTTTTCTATTGTCCCTGAACCTCTAAGATAGTCAACTGTTTGGCCAACCTACATTTAGTTAATTCGCACTCTGCTAGTATTATAAATCTCCCACGCACATAGACCTCATCAGCCTCGGCTGAGAAAAGCAGAAAGGGTTAACTTGACCCTATTCTACGACAATCTTGATTCTATATATTCTAGAATAAATTAAACGACAGTTTAGTAACAAAAGTGAAACGGAAATGGTAAATTTAATGCTCTAGAACGACTACAATTAGAGTACTGCGCCCATGTTTGGTCACCTTTATTCAGGAAAGATATAGAAAGAGTAGTAAAAGGCCGATGGCTACAAAAATGATAACTATATTAATAAAATACAGATATGAAATGGGTCTAAAATCGACAATGTAGACAACACTGTTTCAAATTTAATAAGAATATTACACGCAATAAAAGCATGAAAGTTGTACCAAAACAATATAGAACGAATGGATGTGATAAATCTTCTCCTATAAAAATTTCAACGCATTGAATCAATTGTAAGGATAAATTGTATCGAGTAACACCTTAAATACATTTAAAAAAGGTTAAACAAAGTGATAAGAAAAATTAAGAATATAATTATTGGATGTTCATTCATATTGTTTCCGAAGAGAAAATATGAAAGGAAAAACAAAATATCCACTACCCATCGACATATTTTTTTCCGTATGCAGGATTTCTTCACGAACCGCCTCTGTCTGAATGCTTCTATTTAATATGCAAGTTTTATATCCATGTTTGTATTTTCAGGAGTTAACAAGAATCAAAACAATGTTGCATACCCTGAATTCCAATACCCGGCCCATCGCAAACCTCGGTGATTCTGATGATGAAGTGAACACTTATGCCAATGATTAGTCTCAGTCGTTTAGACCTCCCAATATCGCTTGAAATGAAGCGGGGTCATTCATCCATGCCAAAATTAATGACTTACCAGTGATTTATGACTTTCCAAATTAGCTGCTGGAATCTTAGTCTCACGACTTCGAGAGGACAACTTGTTGGCACGGGGAACAACATTCTCCTGTTATAGAGCGAGGGAAATAATTCCGCCATCTTTTGGAACTGCACAAAAACTCTGGTCATTAGGGTAGAGCCGCAATGTTGAGCGCTAATCTTATGGTTGGGCTAATCGTATCGGAATGTAGGCTAAATATGGACTCGTCAAAACAAAGTTTGAAAGCAGTTCTTCTCAACATTGAGAATAAGGTTGCATCAATCCCTGTAGCACATTCTGTACAACTTACTGAAAGCTACCATAACATGAAAATTTTATTAGAGTTTATCATATACGACCAACAAATTTGGAGGAACTGGGGAGATTTGAAGGTAATACTAAGCTCTACTCGAACCTATGTTCCCTCAATCGATTACCATTAACTGTTGTTTTTTACTAAGTGATTCCAGAGCGTGTGAGAACACAAACTTCCAACAGATGTGATACGCTCCAATGCATAGAGTGTTTCATCTGATAGAAAAAATGATCTGTAATTTTTGTATTCTTTCATTATTTTCAGGTTTAGCGTGGCAGGAGAGAATTAGCGAAGTCAAATACCCTTCCCCCCTGATTTAGCTATTATTTCGTTTATTATGCTCACACCACCAGAACTGATGATATTAGCTTCTCAACTTTCAACGTACATATAAGAATTCTCATGCTCTTATGTGTGTATGTGCTGCCAGCATCTTTTATCGAAGACGGTTCCCGTTGAATGCCCGACGTAATCTGTTTGAAAGGATTCGGGGCATAAAGAAAACCGTCAATGACTTTAAGGGAAGGTAAATAACAGCGATAAACATTGCAAACCCTAATTAGAGGCCGTGCGGGCGTATCCAGAGAGTCGAGAACAAATTAGTAGGAAGATAAGAGGCACTTAAAAGTATGAGCAAAAGTGAAATTTTTTTTTTCTACGGGACTTCGCAATGAAGTCATCCCTAGATCTCTCGCATTTGTCATCATCCATAACGAAAATCAACCTTGAGCGTTTGAAAGATTTGAGACATTTGTCTTAAAACGTCAAATCCTGATGGACATACACATGGGCGAATATTCCGGCACTATATTTCCCTTCCCCCCTTTCTAGGCACGTCCTAGCTCTCCCATCTAATTTCTCCCACTCCAAGATGTCCCACTCTCAGACTTTATCGCCTGTTCAATACCTGGCTGAGGAGGATATGTACCCTCGAATTTTAAGCGCAATAACAAAGAGGCCGTATCACGCTGGAAGTTTGAAGGAGAGACCTGTTAAGAAAGCGGCGAAGCGAGAGAAAGCGAAGGAAAAGTGTGGGTGTTAGGGCTGAGATGGATGCCCTTGATAAAAAAACCCTCGGGGAGGCCAATAGGATTTCAAAGGAAACTCAAGATCAGGACTATAAACACTCAAGATTAGGACTATAAACACTCAAGATTAGGACTATAAACACTCAAGATCAGGACTATAAACACTCAAGATTAGGACTATAAACACTCAAGATCAGGACTATAAACACTCAAGATTAGGACTATAAACACTCAAGATCAGGAGTATAAACACTAAAGATTAGGACTATAAACACTCAAAATCAGGACTATAAACACTCAAAATCAGGACTATAAACACTCAAGATTAGGACTATAAACACTCAAGATCAAGACTATAAACACTCAAGATCAGGACTATAAACACTCAAGATCAGGACTATAAACACTCAAGATCAGGACTATAAACACTCCAGATTCCGTGGAAGGCGCAAAGAATCTAAAATGGCCAATTTAAATCGAAATAAGGGGAATTTTTATTTTATAGCTAGATTGCAATAATGATCCGTTTTTCTTCAATACATTGGAAAGATTTAAAATTTAAGTTTTGTTTGGCCACTTTTTTTTCATGCTATCTTTTGCATAAAGTTCTATATCTGCGCAGCTGTGTAGTTCAAAGAGTTTTTTTCTTTTGTCTTAATACAATTCCCTAGCAAAAAAATATTCTCTCGACAAATGCTAACGAGTGTAAGAAGATATTTACCATTGTTCATCAAGATCATTCAGATTGTTTTCTGCCACACTAGAATGTGGAAAGTGGAATGATAGATACAGGAGAAAATCTGATAATAAGCACTATTTTTTAATCTACGAGTAATTCCTACGTTTAGTTCAGCTATAATTCCATCTTTATTGAAAGTACCTCTCTTTCTTATTCTGATACAGAATTCCAATAGATATTTCAAATAATCGATTTTAAGTCTTGCACTATCTAATTATAATCAATGTTGATTTAGTAATTATACTATTGCCTTTCCTCTAAGTTAAACATCATTGGTATTTTTCCAGTTTTTGTTCATTGCTTGGATCAATAACTGATAATTTATCATTCCTGAGTAATTTGTCTGTAATAAATAAGCTAAAAAATATTATGAGCTGTTCCACCCTCAACTATTACATTATAAATTAACGTTTCTATTACATTCTGCTTGGAGAGGAATTAAAACGTAACGCCACCCAGAGGACCAAGCGGACATATATATTAAAAATCCCTCTTCAGAGAGAGCGAGAGAAAAGAACAAGCAATTGAGGTGCATGAGAACGGCAGGCGTCTTATTAACAGTCAAACTGCCGAATGGCTCTGATCTCCCCGCCCGGTGGGTAGTCGACTCGAGCTGCCCATCCCAAGGAAGCCGCAAAAGGCCATTAAGAAGCCCTAATAAGAAACTGGCCCCGGCGAAATTGCGGAAGAAATCCATTTTGCTGACGGTTTGAACAACTCGCTAGGCAAAACACCAAGTTAATCACCGCACTCAAAAGATCCGATTACCTACGAGGTCAGGAGGCCCGCGGTTAGAGCGTCAAAGAGCGGCGTAAGAACAAAAGACCACCGAGGAGAAATAGTGGGATGGTTGTCGGTGCATCTCCTTGGGAAGCAAACCTGGGCTCCGTGGTGTCAACCCCCTCCTACCCCCTCGCGCTCCCCTCAGTGGCATTACCCCGTCCCCCTTAGTTGGGGCGGTCCCCTGGCTATAAATAAGCCCCGTAAGGAAGGAAACAGATTAATTCTGTTAGAGATGATAGAGGACTAGATTTTTGTGATCAGTCCCTCGCACTGTTCCGGACTCGACTTCGTATCGATGCCATACCGATTCATCCCTCGCTGACTTAGTTAGAGGTCTGGTTGGATCAAAATTCCTAAGTGTCAAACAGGAATTTCGGGAGCAAGATAAAAGAAGTTATCAGCTCACCCTCGAGGGACTCTCAAGTCGAAATCTCATTAATTTTGAAAGAAGAAGAATTGATTCTCAAGTTAGTTACCTTTAATTACTTTCGGGATCACCCCATATACCAAAACCCAGTTTGGGAACTCGGCGAAGTAGACGAGGGTACAAGAAGAACTCGAGAGCTACAAAGAAGAGTACTCCTTGAACCAGAGAGCACAACCCCTCTCTACAACGAATGCCTTGCCGTTCATTGAGTATTTATAAGTTGAGAAGTCTAAGGTCGTCTTTGAGACTTATAACTGGGTCGATAAAATCATAAGAGATCGACATCGGTTTCTACTGTCACCGGGACAACCCCCTCATTCCCCCCTTCAATGTTATAACTGGACACTGAATTTTCTCTTCATCGTGAAGTCTTGAGACTCCCGAACACTCGCTGAAAAATCCAGTATAGCGACATCCGTCAACCCCTGTCCCGATCAAGGTCATGAAAGTCCGAGTGACTAAATATATTTGTTTGGGTTAATTAGGATTTTTAAAAGTGTCCCAAGTTAACTAAGGGAGAAATAGTATTTCGTGACTTTTGTAATATTTTAGTTAGATTAGGGAGAGTAAATGGTGGTTTAACTCTGTAACTTAGAGGCCTCCAGAAATTAGCTATCTAGCAATTGGTTTGATCAGATGTTTTGATCAGAGCTTTCGTTAGGGGTAGGCCAATATTCGAATCGTGTGATCGAAGACCATGTTAAACTGAGAGAATTTCGTGTAAATATAAATATCTGAGTTAATTGAAAAATTAAAAGATATATATTTTGGTTAATACTTGGTGTTTTATTGTATACTTACGTGCTAACCGGCTCTTTCATTAAAACTGATTAAACGCTGTGGTACTCTCATAATTCAGTAATTATACTCCTTTAGATAAATGCGGAGTCCACTCAGTCAATATAGGAATTATTTCCCTTCCTAAGTGGTGTCAGACCGGCTCGCTAAAAGTCAGTAAATAAATATATACTTTGACAAAGAGGTATTGAAGAATAATTCTCCGACAAAAGTGGGGAGACAATTCCTCGACACTGCTTATTCACATTAAATCAATTTACTTAAATCAAACTTAACCTGATACAACTCAACATAACCATGTTTTTCTTCCTAGTGTCCGCTTCCTACTTTTATTGAAAATCTTAGATTGGTGAGGGATTCCGGACCTGTTCGGGTTCATATCAAATACTCCTGGTGTCCGGACCATGGGCTACCTTATTGGTTACCAACAGAGGAAAGCTGCACTCATACACTCGTACAAGCAAGATTTTTATCGTCTTTCAGAAGAGACACATTGGAGAAAGGGAAGCCATTCTCTTCCCCTTTGCGTGTGAAAGTGGCGACTAAATATTTGGTCAAATCAAACCTAGATGCCAACGTGGTCTGATGGCTGATTGGGTCTCTCTCGTTGATAGTGCATTCTCCCTTCAATTTGATTTGTAAGATTGAAGTTGGAGAATAAACTGTTTGATTGGGGTCGATTGCGACTAGTACCTGATGTTTGTAAATAGTACGAAATGTGGGGAGAGGGATTTTTAGGCGGCCGAGTTCAGTTTGGTTCCTCAAGGAAACCAAGGTCAATTTAGTCCTACCCCCTAAAATGGGGATGGCAGGAGCACCCTAGTCTGCTCGTTGGTCGTTTACAATCAGAACACAGCTATGATTCCCCACGCGGAAAAATTAGTCGGCCTTTTAAGAAATTAAGGGTTTTCACAGAGCTTGATGTGCCGGGAGTCAAGGCCGCACCTTTAGTATTTCCTTCGGAGAAAGAGACACCTCGGGAGCAAAATGGTCCTATCCTGCATCGTCATTTCCCCAAACCATCAAACTTGACACCATTTGCTTACAAAAGCTTCCTCTCAAAAGGTAATCCGATGGGCCCTACTAGAACATTCAATGAGTTTCCCCTAACCCACTTCCTATGATTACGGCGACTCCTGCCCTGGTTCAGACGGTATCGTGCAGCCTCTTTTCAAATTCATTGTTCTAATAAAGCTTTAACACCTTATTTCCAAATATCCAAGTCAACTTTCATCCCTTTTTACAATTAACTACCAAATAAGGGAAAAAAATTGTAGACCCAACTCGTCTCAAAGCATCGTTAGAAAGTCATTTAACTTTTCCAAACTATTAATCCTATTTTTCGTTAACTACCCTAAAGCCCTTTTGTTAGCTCGCCCTAACGCAGGCCAAAATGACCCTGTGTTGAGTCTTTTCTCAGCAACATTTTAAATTTGCTTAGTAAATTAAATGCACCACCCATCCCTTAATAATTATGCACAAGGAAGTCCGATTGGTTAATGAAATTCAGGTAAAATTGAGAATATCAATCGGTAGTAAGACCGATGGCACCAAAGGTTGGTCCCTATTGCAAAGCCGGGTGGGGGCAGGTGGCAAAAGAGAGGTAGTACTGATTTCCAACCAGCTGTGACTGTGGGAAGCATTCTTGAGCCGAGGGAGAGAAACCCATTCCGCTTCAGGGAAGGGTCCACATGGAAACCCCTTTGACGTGTGAGTGATTGGAGTGTATGCGCAAGGGAAGGGGAGGAAGAGAGGTGCGTTAGGATTGTTTAGCGTGCGATGAAGTCTGTGGGTTGAGGTACTTGCCTGCCTAAGACAAATCGTCGCACCACTTATTTATAGTAATTCCGGACGCGCACTGTTTTCATCGCGACTCGATCCATGTTCCTAAGCGTGGAAATGCAACGCCTATCCACTAATCCGGCTGGCAATAGCTCCTTCCTTATCATGGTCATGTCTCGCCCTCTCTCTTTCTCTCCCCCTCACCCCTATATTGCCCTCCCTCCCCTTTTCCCTCCCTCTCCCTTTCTCTCCATCTCCCTCCATTTCCCTCCCATTGCCTTCCTCTACCTCTCCAGTCTTCCGGTCGAAGTGGTGAATAGTCCGCATGCTATGGATAAACCCTCAAAGAAAAAGAAAAGAAGGAAAGAAACAGGAAGAAGAGAAAGTTGAAACAGAAGATAAAGTAGAAGCTGAAAAAGAGAAAGTTGAAGCAGAGGAAGAAAAGAGAAAAACAGAAGAGTATGTAACAAAGATAAGGGGGAAGAGATGAATAAGAAAAAGAAGAACAAGAAAAATAAGATGGAGAAGAGAGAGGGAACCGAGAGTTCGCTTCCGCAAGGAAATCCTCAAACCTATGCACGGAAATGTCCGAGGGTTACCCTTGTGGGCGATTCCCAAGCACAAGGTTTGCAGCCCCTGCTAGCGGCCCGCCTTCGCACTAGTGTGGAGGTTTGCTGCCAGCTAGGACGGGGAAACCACCACATCAGGGTAGAGGCTGAGAAATCTCAGATCTCCGAGAATTCAGTCGTCGCCCTGATGGTGAGTGGGAATGACCTCTACCTCCGAGGAGGCAAAGTAGGCCCCAGCAAGAAAATTCTCAACACGGTCATGGGAGCTGTGGACGACTGTGGATTGAGAACTCGCAAACGGGTCGTTGTAGAAATGCTCCCAAGAAGAGGTCCTAGCCGGACAGCTCATTCTAGGAACGTGACCCTGAGCCAGCGCCTGTCCGACCTCTGTACGGCGGAAGGGGTCTTCTTTCTGGACCTTTACCGCACCTTTTACGGTCGAAACGACCTTTACCAAATGGACGGAGTGACCCTTTCAATCAAGGGAAAGGCTGTACTCAGTAACTTAATCCAGGATGTCGTAGAGCGGACGCAGAGGAGCGTCCGACCCAGAGTGAAGGCGGACATAAGACAGTATGCCCGTGTCACTCCTGGAACGACAGTCTTAGATGTGGCAAAGAGGGGTACTGCCACACAAAAGAAGCCGGGAAACGGCAGAGCGTAGGGAGTCCTACACTGGGGGACTCCCTAAATGTTCTTCTGTTCAACGCGAGGTCAATCAGAAATAAGTTTCTTGAGCTCCGTGGCTTCGTAACAACAGAGGAACCTGAGATGGTGGCCATAACGGAGACGTGGATTAAAACCTCAAGCCAAGATTTTGAAGGTGAATTCACGATTCCCGGTTACCAGCTCTTCCAGAAAGATAGGCCAGACAGAGAAGGTGGCAGGGTGATGTTGTATGTCAAGGATACTCTCAACTCGACGGATTGCAACATCGTATCCGACCATGAACTACTAGGTGTTGACCTAGAGATAGGTCCTGACAAAAACAGGACCCTGGTGCTTTATAGACCTCCTACCCAACTCGTTGAAAAGGACAGAGATCTGTACCAGCTACTAGGAGAACTTGTCGAAGACAGAGTGTGTATCGTCATGGGTGATTTCAACACACAAGTTGACTGGGAAACCAGAGAACCCTGTGGCGAGAACGCACTACTCCTGGAGTTCACGAACAACGAGTTCCTGACTCAATGGGCGAGAGAGCCAACGAGAGGAGACAATATTCTCGACTTGGTTTTCACCTCTGAGGATGACATCGTTGAGGACCTCTCTGTTGGCGAAGAGCTCAGTGGCAGTGACCACCGACTAATTAGATTTGTAGTCAAAGTCCCCAAGGCAGAGCCTTCAACTAGTAAATCAAGGAAACTCAATTTGAGAAGAGCAGATTTTGCAGGTCTACGCGCGGGACTGACTGACGCGAGGCTAGAAGAGTGTGAGGCTGTTGAAGACTCTTGGAACAGTTTCAAAACCACATTCATGAGTCTTCAATCACGTTTTATCCCTCTGAAATGCCCCCGTCGGTCCTCTGTTCAACCAAAGTGGTTTAATCGAGAAATCGGGCAACTGCTTAGGGAGAAGAGAAATGTGTACCGGCAATCGAAGATCTCGGGTGACTTTGACGAATACCGGAGGCTAGCCAGGAGAGTGAAGTCCAACATAAGGGTGGCTAAGCGGTCTGAGGAACTCCGAGTAGCGAGACTCTGTAAAGAGAATCCCAAGGAGTTTTTTGGATATGTGAACAGCCGTAAACCAATCCGTCGAACGATTGGCCCTTTGAGGAATGAGGAGGGTACATTAAAGAAATCAGATGCAGAAAATGCTAACCTCCTCAACGACTACTTCTCTTCCGTGTTTACTGAAGAGTGTGGTCCCATTTCCCAGCCGACGGATTCCTACTCGGGGGAAAAGCTGGAGGCAATGGACTTCACCGAAGGAGAAATAAAGAAAAAGATCGCTGACCTAAAGACAAATAAGTCCCCTGGACCGGACGGGTTTCTACCTAAAGTGTTGAAGGAAGTGTGCGATGAAGTATCATGACATCTGTGCACTATCTTTAACATGTCAATCCGGACCAAATGCGTTCCTAGAGACTGGCGTGAGGCGGATGTGACTCCTATCTTCAAGAAAGGAGACCGTAACCAACCGTAGAACTACCGACCTATCAGTCTTACTTCGATAGTCGGTAAACTCATGGAAAGCATGATGGTGGACAAAGTGTTGTCGTATTTAGAGTAAAACCTGCTACTGAGGAGTTCCCAGCACGGCTTCCGAAGGCAACGGTCATGCCTGACGAACCTTGTGGAATTCTTCCACTTCGTGTTCAGTTAGCACGATCGGGACAAGGCAGTGGATGTGGTTTACTTAGACTTTCAGAAAGCCTTTGATAAGGTACCACACCACCGCCTTCTCCGGAAAGTGCGAGCGCTGGGCATAGACGGAAAAGTAGCCGGCTGGATCTAGAACTGGCTAAGTGGCAGACGGCAACGGGTGGTGGTGAATGGACAGTCTTCTGAGTGGGTGCCCGTTACTAGCGGGGTGCCTCAAGGTTCTGTCCTGGGACCACTACTATTCATCATCTACGTCAACAACATTGACGGTGACATGGTTGCCAAGATTTCAAAATTTGCCGACGATACCAAGCTTGGTATGAACGTTGCAAAGGATGGAAATACTGCCCGCCTGCAGGAAGATCTTGGGAAGATTGGGGAGTGGTCGGACACGTGGCAAATGCCTTTTAACGTGGGGAAATGCAAAGTGATGCATATCGGCCACAGAAACCCCCAATCTCAGTATATCCTTAAGGGCACTGCTATGGAATTCACCGACACTGAGAAGGATTTGGGTGTAACAATCACTAGTGACCTCAAGTTCTCGAAACAGTGCATTGAGGCGGAGAAAAAGGCCCAAAGGATGCTAGGCTATATTAAGCGCCAGTTTGGTTATCGGAACCAGGAGATTGTACTGTGCCTGTACAACTCACTTGTCCGACCACACCTGGAGTATGCCGTACAATTTTGGAGTCCTTCATTGCGAAAGGACATCGCGAGATTGGAACGCGTACAAGCTAGGGCAACCAAACTGATTCCCTCTATCTGACATAAAAGTTATGAGGATAGGCTAAGGGAGTTAGATCTGTTTTCGCTTTCGCTGGAAACCCGTAGACTGCGTGGTCAGCTCATCGAAGTCTTCAAAATACTTCGAGGGTTCGACAATGTTGACTACCGGGATATTTTCACACTGAGTGAGAACAGAACGCGCAATCACGGCTTCAAACTTGAACTGAAGCGTTACAACCGCAATATGTGTGGAAATATATTCACTTACAGTATCTGCGGTAAGTGGAACGCACTTCCAGTGGAAGTTGTCAACAGTGAATCTGTTGACCAGTTCAAGTCAAGTCTAGACAAAGTCTTGAAAAGTGGCCGTTTAGGGACGCAAAACAATTGAGCAGCCATGTGCCCGCTCGATTGTTAGTCCAAAGGTACCCTCTTTGAATGGACCGTAAGGTCTCCTAGGGTACTTACTTTCCTTGTTACTCCTTGTTACTCCTTGTTACTAGATGATGTAATCCATAAATATAATATATAGAACATAGATTATAGAAGCAAGTAAAACAGGTTTCAGCTATACTATTAAAATTTCGTTATTCTGATCCTTTTTCTCATCACAATCAGGTTTCTTTCCCGCTTTCTGTGCCCGCAAAAGCGGATGGGAGAAGTGAGAGAGGAGAGCCTTCGCCTGTGCTATGCTTTCTCATATACAATAGGTTAGGACCTTCCCAAAATAGTACATCCACGGTATGGACAGCAATGTCCTTTGAGGTACAACTTTTCCTTGTGACTCCTTGTGACTGCCTCCAGTTAAAAGATGAAAATGGATAGAAAGAACATAATTTCACGGATGACAAAAGCCATAAGGGCCTAAACAGTAATAAGAAAATGGAATTAAGAAAACAAGAGTTGTATTAGCACATATCCCTAAATATTTAAGCCCGGGAAAACATTATTAAACTTCGTTAACAAATTTGTTCAATAAAGACCAACTCAAAGACTCAAAATTGCCTCCCTCCTTGCAGGGAGACGCTTCTCTTTTTGCTTGCTATATCCCATCTCGACCGTCAAGAAGGTTTCAGGTCTTTAGAATTGGAACCACGTTGCCCTTGATATATAGTGAAATGCGTTTCCTAATGCCTACAAATCCCTTAATGCATAAGATTAATTTTGTTTGTGATTCCATCTTGTAAATTATCACTGAGTAACAGATTTTCAAAAACTTTTGTTTCTCTTATTTTTTTAGTGTTTTTAATACTAAATTTTGCGCTGATTCCAAATATGTACTTACCTTTTCTCTACTATTGAATGTTTGAAAGATATAACAAATTATGCTAATATAAAGAAATGTATGGGGTACGGGTAAAGCACACTTATATTTTTCGCTAATTTATTTATTTTCTTTTTCAAGTTTATTTGATAAATATTGACTTTCTTGATTATGGCTACCAGAGGATGCAAAAATTCACCAGATTCGTTATGTTTTGTGTATGGTTTCTTTGTTGGACCTAAGCATGTATAACACAAAATTGTGAAAGGTGTAAAGTACTTGATTGCTTATAGATTGTACTTTGGGATAAGTATGGGTGACCAAGAAAAACCATGGGCCTCTTATGTGATATGTGGAAGTTGTGATCATATTTAGATGCATGGCTGAGAGGTGCAAGAAAAGCAATGCCATTTGCTGTGACAAGAGTTTGGCGAGAGCCAAAAAAGCATCACATAAATGTTAAGGCAAGAAAGTCCCTTCTATATCCCAACATTTCATCCTCTATTGCACCTGTGCCACATGATGATACCTTATTGGTTCCACGGCCGCCAGAAAATGTAAATAAATCCTGTCAAATTGTAAGCTCTATTCTTTGTAACAGAATCAATACTGAAATATTCCAAACATCTAGCTAAGGTTTCTTGTAATGTGATTACACATGCAATCAATATTTATGCTCCAGCTATTAAATGCATCTCTTTTTATATATATTTTTCAGGTGAAGGGTATGATGGAGGTCTCATCAGGAGAGTTGGAAGGTTGTGACAATGAAGAAATGGATGAAACGTTTGAGCCAAGAATAAGTACCCACCCACACTTCCTAAATCAACAAGAATTAGGTGATCTCATCGGGGACTTGGGTCTCACTAAGTCAGGAGCTGATCTTTTGGCATCCAGACTTAATGAATCGAATGTGTTGGGGGAGGACTGCAGATCAACAGTATACAGGAAGCGCCTTGAGAAATTTGAAGTATACTTTGATATAAGTGAGGATCTCTGCTTCTGCAAAGATATTAATGGCTTTTTTAAAACTATTGGAATTGATCACAATCCTGAAGAATGGCGACTTTTCATAGATAGTTTTACAAAAAGCCTCAAAGCTGTTTTACTACATAATGGGAATCAGTATCCTTTCCTGCCTATAGCATTCTCGGTACAGATGAAGGAAGAATATAACGATGTATAAAAGCTTCTCGAGAAGGTAAACTATACAAAGTGTCGTGGTATGACATTATATTATATCAATACAATATTATATCTATGGGGGAGGGACAAATAACTTAAAGGCGAACTGACAGAGGGACTGCACACCACGAGTTTCTCGCTGAATAGCGAGAAAGAGTGTAACAAGGTTAAGTAAAATTTAGGCAATGGCAAAGTTCAAGGTTAATTAAAGAGGCATATACAAAAATATTATTTTATTGAAATAAAAATGAGAGAATTGATGGGCAAAATTACATCAGAGAATTGATGGGCAAAATTACATCAGTAAACAAGGAGGGGAATTGCAGAGTTAGGCATCAGACTATGAAATTAAAAATTAATGTATTACGGGAGGAGACTATTCAAATGGGGAGGATTAACTCAAATAGGTTACTGACGGGGGAGAAGGGTTGGCTTACGGAGGATTCCGGGTGAGACGTCGGAGTAAGGCTTCACGGATGTCTTCTGCACGTGAGGCGAGGCCGCTCGGAGCTTTTGAGTGGGATGTTAAAGTGATGACGGTTCTTCAAAGGAGAGGGGGGCAACTTCCGGTCCAGGGGAGAGTATTTCGGCCACCCGAAAACGAGGGGCGAACGAGGAGGGCTTCGACAGGAGTTGATGAGTGAAGTCGGAAAAATCGCCCGGTAGCGAAAGTTAAATGGAATTACCTCACTGGTTGGGGCTAATTCCAATACACAAATAGTTCAGCCGTCACTTTGCTTTGTTGTTAGCAACTGACTTGGAACTAGGGGAATCTTCTTTGGTCCGGGCGAAACTTCTCAACTCTGTGTCTGCCTCATGGGAAACGAGCACTATATATGTCTGAGGCTCTCCCCGTGAGGGGGGAGGGAGTGGGAAACAGCTCTACTCTCGAATGGCCTCGAATCTTCTTGCCGGGACTATTCTAACCCGTGTAAAGGTGGACTGTGGTGGACGCGGTTCGAGGCCACCGCTCGTGGAAGGGGGGGAGGGGTTAGGCTTACTAATTTAAGCCTAACAGAACCTTCTACATCGCATGGAAGTTCCGTGCTGGACAAGAAATTCCACGTGGGATTCCCCCACACTAAGTTTAAATGAGATGTTTGTGGTGATTTTAAAATATTTGCCTTCTTACTCGAATTGCAGGGTGGGTACACCAAGAATTCATGTTTTCTTTACCTATGAGACAGTAGGGCTCATCATGAACATTACCAGAAGGTTGAGTGGCCCCCACGAGATTACTTGCAGCCAGGAAAACTAAATGTTACTAGACAGCCTCTTATAGTGCCTGCCAAAGTTTTGCTACTTCCACTTCATATAAAGCTTGGTTTTGTCAAACAGTTGGAGAAGCATTTCAAAAGATTCATTTATTCTTTATATTTCTATCAGAGGCCAAAGTTAAGGATGGTATATTTACTGGACCGAGAGTAAGGAAAATGTTGATGTCAGTACAACTTGAGAATGCAGAGTGATGTCGAAAGTGAGGGTTGTGTGCATTTCGAAATATAGTTAATTGATTCCTTGGTAGAAATAAAAACCTAAACTACAAGCAGCTCATAGCAAAACTTTTAGAAAGTTATAAGAATTTAGGATGTAGAATGTCACTAAAGGTGCACTTTTTGCATTTACATTTGGAGTTCTTTCGTACGAATTTGGGAGAAGTGAGTGAGGAGCATGTTGAGCGGTTCCATCAGGACATTGCTGTAATGGAGAAGATATAACAAGGAAGATGGTACACTGCTATGATGTGGCACTATATATGGTCACTGGTGCCTAAAGATCAAGAGCTCACAGTAAGATAGTACGTTCTTTAGTGAACTTTTAGTAGATTTCTCGTATAATCACATTTTCTCATGAGTTTAAGAAGGAATACAAGGACAAAATATTATGAGCTATTATTCATGGACAATGTGAATATGCTAAATTTAGTGATCTGTCGCAGCTGTTTACGTTTAGGTTTATATACAAAATTCCAATTATCTCCAGAATTATCGATGCTATGCAATTTTCAATGGTATTTTCGGAATCAGGAGGTAAAACCACTTTAGAAATACGTAAAACATTTAAAGAAACAAAACTAGTCTTACCAGTGTTATAAATAATATATCCCACCAAGGAATATATTATTTTTATCGAAAAGACAAAAATATCTTGAAACATAACTGAATACAATTTAGATAATTTAGATACTTATACCAAAAGACCATTTCTTCTTGCCTAAATATCGGTTTGTCTTATTTTAAGCAATCAAAAGACCATTTCTTCCTGCCAAATTTCGGTTTGTCTTGTTTTAAGCAACCAAAAGACCATTTCTTCCTGCCTAAAAATCGGTTTGTCTGATTTTAAGGAACTAAAAGACCATTTCTTCCTGCCTAAATATCGGTTTTTCTAATTTTAAGCAACTAAGAGACCATATCTTTCTGCTAAATTTCGGTCTGTCTTGCTTTAAGCAACCAAAAGACCATTTCTTCCTGCCTAAATTTCGGTTTGTCTTGTTTTAAGCAACCAAAAGACCATTTCTCCCTGCCTAAATATCGGTTTGTCTTGCTTTAAGCAACCAAAATACCATTTCTCCCTGCCTAAATTTCGGTTTGTCTTGTTTTAAACAACCGAAAGACCATTTCTTCCTGCCTAAATTTCGGTTTGTCTTACTTTAAGCAACTAAAAGACCATTTCTTTCTGCCTAAATATCGGTTTGTCTTGTTTGAAACAACCAAAAGACCATTTCTTCTTGCCTAAATATCGGTTTGTCTTATTTTAAGCAACTAAAAGACCATTTCATCCTGCCTAAATATCGGTTTGTCTTGTTTTAAACAACCAAAAGACCATTTCTTCTTGCCTAAATATCGGTTTGTCTTGTTTTAAGCAACCAAAAGACCATTTCTTCTTGCCTAAATATCGGTTTGTCTTATTTTAAGCAACTAAAAGACCATTTCTTCCTGCCTAAATTTCGGTTTGTCTTGTTTTAAGCAACCAAAAGACCATTTATTCCTGCCTAAACTTCGGTTTATCTTGTTTTAAGTAAACAATGTATTAGTGAGTCTCAATCTTTGAGATGGTCCAGGTTCTTGAAAGAGACGCACTCTCCCAGTTCCTGCTAGTCCAAGTTATCTTCCCTCTACACCAACGTAGTTAAGCTTTACACAATATCCTTTTCCCTATATTCACACTTTGTTCACGAAATTACAATAAACCTTCTGAAGGCGGTGTCTTTGTTGGCTTTAGTTCTTAGTTTTAAGTTAATCATAACTATTTTAACCTCAATACTCACTATTTTCCTGTACTCGGAGACTCGGTTATGAGTATACGCTTGGTATAGCAATCGTTAGCCCCTTCACACTGCATCGGTCATGCCTTGGGACGACGCCTTTGAAAATTTTACCTTATTGCTTCATCATAACAGTAATTGAATATGTTGCTTCAAAATTTATAATATTTTTACAAACAACTTTTGATTTTAAATCAATGTAACATGCAATTTGTAACATTAAACATAAACAAGGTTGTCATTTTGATATTTGCGAAAATATCCGATATCAGGAAATGAATCCCAAAAGAACAGTTTAGCTTATTGCTTCCTATGTGAAATTAATTAACATAATGCTTCCCACTGGACTTGGGAAGCAATAATCTAAAATTATTTCGTCGTTCAATTTATATTCCTCCATGGTATTCTAAATGACATTTCGACAAACAGATTCCTCCGGCGAATCGATGAACACTCTCTACTCTCTATATCCAGCGATGGCATAATTCAAAGTTAAAATGTTGTCACTAGAAACTTTATTTCCTAATGTTAAATTGGTCAATAGGATACATTCACTTGCATGGCGTAACGGAAGAGCGTCTCCTAGGCAGGCCCGATGCAGTATGAAGGTAGTTATCAATAATTTCACCAAATTCTGCCTACAATGAACTTTATCTGGCAACCAAATTGTAGTCCAAGTGACGAGTGGCAAATTCCATTTATTTTGGTTTGAAGTTCCCTTCAAAAGAAGTGAGGATTAGTAGCTGAATAGAACTCTCCTTTTCATTCTTCTCATGCTGGAAATGGGGAAAGCGGAATGAAATCTGAAGATGCGGGGAGGAGAGATGTTTGTTCAGAGCATATAGACGGGAAAAAGATGTAAGAATATAGATGAATTAATAAAGAGAATGATTTTCACATGGTATGGCCAGAAGGTATCGATTTGGTGGTGTGAGTGGTTGATTACCTAAAGAGCTTGGAGGAATTTGATAAATAATAACCAAAGCAATATTATATTGCTGTTATTTGTATTCTAAATATTAAGATATTAATATTTAAAGAATTAATATTTACACCTCAATTGTAGTCAATATATTTCAAATTTTAAATAGTATAAGTCCTAATAGCTCTTTGTTCTCGCAGGATATGCGGACAGCCTTTGAAAGAAAGATGTATGTGATGGAACTATATTAAATTAGTTATGGTAGGTTAGACCACGGAAGAATGAGTAGATGATTTACTAACGATGTAGTTTGATTGCTCTCATTCTAGAGGATAAGCTGATTTACCAGCGTTTTAATTCTTTTCAAAAAGATATAAGTGTCAGGAATTAAATAATATTAGCAAAGTTAATAAAGCAGTGGGGCGTTTGCAGGCTTAAATATCTTCACCACTGGCGAGGTATAAAGTGATTGTGATAAAACAGTAATAATCACAGCTAGACGCTAATGAATGGCAACTAGTACCAATGACTAAAATAGATATAAATCAATGCAATTGATTTTTTAATTACTAAGAGTAGCTCTTGAATTTGGATCGCGATAATAATCATTTTGCATGATCAGTTTTACTACTTTTTAGAATGCAATACGATTAAGGCCAAAAAATTGGGTGAGTTAAAAATGACGATAAGATTAACGAAGTGAAATTATCGGGTATAGATCTCATCAGATGAGAAGTAGAAAAAGAGGAACACATAGAAGCGTTCACAACAGCAGAACATTAACGAGCCCAGAGGTTCACTTGTAGAGGAACGTTATGCCAGCGAAGGAAAATTGACAGTCGAAGATTGAGAATGCCTTCGAGGAAAAATGCCGTGACGTTAATGGACCGACAGTTGAAATAGTCTGGTGGTGATCTCATATTAGTTTCTCTGTTTTAGATTTCTTAGTTATGTCCGAATGCTTGATGAAAAGGTATGGTAGCCGTTCAGGTAAAGCAGAGCAGCATCTCAGCGAGTTGGTTTAATGTTCTCTTCTTTCTTCTGTATGGAACCCGAAACCCAAATATAGAGGTAACGTGAGTTGGGCTAAAATAGAAAGAAGTAAATCGCTTATAATCAGTTCGAGATGGTGACGCTTGCATCAATGGTGAAACACTTTAATTAAGAAAGATTCTCATTTCGCAATGCTATTATTTCCTGGTTTAATCAATGGACAGTCTTCAGTTAATATATGATGCACTCATCTACATTGTGGGTGGATACGGTTCCGTATGAGGTTATTATTGAGAAGAGAGTCGTGTTTCCTGAATTTTTAGCACGATTATGACTTGTTCCATTATATCATGAGACTGATAATATCCCTAATCCGAGCTAATGACACCAAAAATAAACAGACAGAGGTCACGTTGCTTTGTAATAAATAAATATTTTATATATAAATGACACGCAAAGCGAGTAAAGAAGAAAATAATAGTTCATGAATCTTTATTTCACACTCCTTGGTAAAATTAAAATTGGAAGGACATTAGGCTAAAAGAAAAACAAGGTCTGTTGACCAAAAAGTCGCGCGCCCTCACTTAATCTGACTTATGATCTTACGAACTTTAAAACTTTCAATAATTCTCAGAGAAATATGGAGAAGACCTTGGTAATTCTATCATTCGAAAGAGAATGTAGACAATTTTATGGGTTTCAAATTTCGTTAAAATAGGCGGAATAGTGATGATGTTATTGCCAAAACAAAATAATTCCCGGGCTAACCTTGGGAGAACTTTGGCAATTATATTATTTGAAAGAGAATGCAAAACAATATAAGGGTTTCAAATTCCGTTAGAATCAGCAGAATAGTTATGATGTTATTTACCCCTTAAAATAATTCACGGGTTGCTTTTTAATGGAAGTTGAAGATATGGTTGGTATTTTTAATGTCACTGCATGAATTCAATCCTTTCCATCTTGAGCATCAGCTATTTGTTCTTCATTTTCTTCAGGAGAGAAAATTATTTTACTTAATGGCATTGAAACATTGGCCCTACCTATGGTAAGCAACTCTTCTTCCTTCACCTTCTTGTCGCTTATACTTATTGACTTGTGTAGTTTACTCAATTAATCTCGAAAGCAAACCTGATGTAATCCAAAAGAAGTAATCATTTCTCTCTGACCTTTAATGAAAGCAAGTTCCTTCAGAGATCTTCGTTTTCGCAACCAGAGTAGCCAAATTCACAGGTTTAGTTTTGTAATGAAAGTGTTTTAGGCCAGTAGTTCTCCTCTTCCAAGGAATATGTTTTTGGCCTGCTCTCAGTTATTTTGGATCTGTTTAATTTTGTGACTCTTAAATTTAGAACGGGGGATATAAAAGAACTTTGCAAGATTGGCTGCTGGGTAGACTGCTTTGGTTGCCTCAGCTAGTCTGCTGTCCCGCTGTGCCAAATTTTTTGTTCGGAACTTTGGCAAACAACTTTTGCGAAAGTGAAATTGTGAGACTCACTTCGAGTAGTGAAAATAAAAACTGGGTAAAGTGAAAAAGCACGATACGTTTGAAGAGTGAACCACTGGTATTCGATCTAGGATGGTGAAAGGCGAAATCTTCACTCCTTCGTTAGATTCAAGGACCGGAGCCTTATCTCGACGAAGCCAACTTGAATAACGAGCAGCAACACGGCTTCAGAAGAAAAAGAGGGACTGACACGGCACTAGCCGTTGTCACCGAAAAGCTTGCCAAGATCAAGACAGACAAAAGGCATGCCGACCTAGTGTTTCGCGATGTCAAGAAAGCCTTTGACAAGGTTTGAAAGAGAGGACTTCAATTTAAAATCCTTCAAGTAGGCCTCAACCCCATTCTTGAGAGGATTATATGTGACCATAGAATGGAGAGGAGAGCATACATTCATATCAGAGAAAACAAAGGCCCCGAATTCGAACTCGAAGCATGGGTCCCACAAGGGAGCTGTCTCAGTCCCTTTTTATGCAACATTTACACACGCGACCTACCACAGCCTCTCTCCGAGGGTACGATATACGTACAGTTCGCTGACGATATATCGCAAATTTGTACCGCCGCTTATGTTCACATGGAATTTATGGCGAGAAATACGGCTAGGGAGATATCTAACATCAACTCTTTTCGAGAGGAAATGGAAGATATCAACCAATGCCCCCAAATTCAAAATAATTCCCATGTTTCGCAAGACCTTCAATGATATACGGGTAGAAGGGGAGCGAATCTCCTACTGCCTAGAAGGGGCGGTTCTGGGGCTCAAAATCACCACAGGGGGCTACAAGAGTCATATCAAGCGAACAGTCGCGAATAGCAAGAGAGATTTGAGGGATTTTTATAGGTTCCGTGAACTAAATCGCTCAAATAAACTCAAGATATTCAATGCGTGCATTTGCTCGAGATTCCTGTACCCCCCGGTGCCGCTGAATGCGAGCGCCAAGACCCACATTGCGAATCTACAAATTATCCAGAATAAAGCGGTGCTTCTTATTACAAACACCCGAAGAAGAGAACAAAAACGACAGAGGGAGCTCCACGACTCGGTTGGATTATCTCCGATCAACGTGGCGCTCGACGAGAGAGCTAAGAGGATATGGCAAGCCATTCGCACCTGCTTGACCCCTGAATTCTCTCGCACACACCTGGACATCGAGGTCAACCGACAAATAAGACCATTAAAAGCAGTAAGATACAGTCTGACGGTGACGTGAAGCCAAAATACACATGACAAAATCGACTAAACACAAAAACGACTAGTGTAATGCTGAAGTTTCTTTAGTAGAAATTCAAAAACTTTGCAAAAATTCAAATGAAACTAAAAATAAACCTTTTTGAAAACTCACAGCGGGAATAAAACCCCCGCCTCAAATAAAGGCTTGAATGCCAAAAAGATCACTAATATCTAAAAATCAAGAATTAAATTAACAAAATTAATTTAATTCAATAAACTATAAATTTTATAGTTTATTAAATAAAAAACAAATAAAAAACAAAAAAATTCACCCCAAAACAAAAAAAAACAGAGATACCCTTTCACCAGGGACCTATTTATTCTCTCTCCACACATCCTCTATTCTTTAAACTCACCCTACTTCACCACTTTCCTCTTTTACTATCTTTCCATAAAACTCTCCCTAAATCTCATCACTTTTATGTCCAAGGTCCAAGGTCCTGCTTGGTAGTTTCTCAAATCCACATTACAGAACGTCAACAAGAGTTTAGAATTGAGATGGCAACAACTCTGCTATTTTCAATTTAGGTGTTCAAATGTGTGAATGTTGCCAGTCTTGTCCTAATTTTAAAAGTAATTGTGGATCAAATCCCACTGGTAGGATGGTAGTACTGAAGGCCACGTAAGCTACTATTGTCTAGCATAGCATAGCCTAGTATAAGCCTAGAATAAACCTGCCTAAACTTGCCTAGTATAGCATAGCATATCATATCCAAGCATAGCCTAGTATAACCTAGCCTGTTTTAGTCTGGTATAGCCAAGGCTAGCCAAACATAGGATAGCCTAGCCTAAAATAGAATGGCCTAGCTGTGCCGGGCCTAACATAGCCTAGTTTAGTATAATCTACCTAGCTTAATATATCCTAGCATACTAAAGCCTACTTTATCGTACCTTAGCTTAGTATAGACTAGCCTATCGTATCCTAGTATAGCCTAGCCTAGCTTAGTAAACCCTAGTCTAACCTAGCATATAATAGTATAACTGAGCTTAGCCTATCCTATTATAGCCTTGCCTAGCGTAGCATTGCCTAGTTAGCCTAGCCTAACCAGGTATGGCTTAGAATTGCATGCCATAGCCTAGCCTACCTTAGCGTCGCCTAGAGTAGCCTAACCTAGAATAGCCAAGCTAGAATAGGCTACTATAGCCTTGCAAATATATCCTTACATACGATAGCCTAGCCTAGCATACTATAGACAAGCTTGGTAAAGCCTATAATAGCATAACCACACCTAACATAATATAGCCAAGGTATCATATTCTAGCCTAGCTTAGTATATCCTAGACTAGTATAACATACCATAGACTAGAATAATCTTGCCTAGCTTAGCCTATTATAGCCTAGGTTAGCTAGCCTATCATAGCCTAACATAACATAGCATAGCAGAGCATTGCCCTCCCTAGCTTATTATACTTTAGCCTACCCTTGCATAGCATAGTATAGCCGTGCCTAGCCGAGTATAGCTTAGCTTAGCGATCTATTTTATCCATAAAAAAATACTTATATGCAAATTTAATTTTAGTCGATTAGTCAAAAGCGTATGACACTTTTCCCAAATTGAGCCATAAATTGGTAGGGATTAATAGCAAGACAGAAGCGACAAATTTAAATAATTCCTGCTGAAAATAGAATACAGCGGTGTAATTGCTAAATAGCGTACGTTAATTAACTTTATGCAAGGGCGATGCTGTGTTGCGTTATCGCTTCTGATAAAAGCACTACGGAAATAAAGGTTTGTTTTATGCTTATTTGCATTCTGACACGTAGAGAAGGAGAATGAACAAAGAAAGCGCTGTTTGAGCGCGTGAATTAGCTCAATGAATGATGCAGTAAGAGAGAGAGAGAAAGAGAGCCTCGGCATATCACGGCAAGTTGTGTTGCCATTTAATATTTCTCTAATCATTTAATGTTGAATTGATGTGGTATAGATGAATGGAAAGGTACAACACAAAACACCTCTAACAATCGCAGATTACGAGACAATGTTTTCAGATATAATGGGGCCTTCTTCCTAAACTCTCAATTGATTATCTAACCTGAACCCGTTCGAGGGTGTAAGCTACTTGGGACTTTTGGCACCCACCGAAAATATTTGGTGTTTGTGTTGTATGCAATAATTTCATTTTTACGCAAAAATTCCCATGACGGGCAAATGCAGATTTGTGGAAGTGATTTGTCGCCTGACCACTGAAAACTATTCGCAGCAATAACGGAGCCTCAGGTCCCTTGCTATCTTCCCCGTCGTTCTTGTCTCACGCTCGATGAAGAATGGCAGCCGTAATACAGATGTATCTTATTTTTTCCCTGTTTTCATTCACTTTCTTTACAAGAACACGTGCTAACCAGAATCTCACCCAAATCAACTAGTACAATACACTGCGCAATCTAAAGCTATTCCATATATAAGTGGATAACCTGCACCATTCACATCATATTATCGACCGCCATAATAAGCCATATTTGGGGAACTATCCCTTAAGCAACGCGGCTACATTAAAAAAATTAACCTAAATTTATTCAAATTAAATTCATTATTTTCTATTTAATAATAGGTGTATTTATTTTATTACATTTTATAACTACAGGGTTACTCAAAAGTCCCGCTACATATTTTTTTTTCACAGATTTTAAACCGAGAACTTCAATTTCTTAGCATAATATAGTTCACTAAATTAAAATTTGTTGGTTTATAATTTGAACCCTACATCTGGTCAAAATGGGTGATCATTTGACTTTGGAAATGAAGTGTAGAATCGCTGCCTGGCAGGAAGTTTACCAATCTCCAACCAGAACTCAAAGAGGAGATTCCGTGCTTTAAATGAGACGCCTACTTGTCCAGCACGCTCGAAAATTTATTCCTTCCATGATATTTACGGAAACAGGTTCTGCGGCTGATAAACCACGCACAGGAAGACCTTTGACGGCGCATCGAGTGTTTCTTTTTCGCTAGCTTTTTACTATTTACATAGGGAATCAAAATGCTCGACACCAAGACTCCAGCAGATTAGCTCGCAGGTGGACTCAAAGAACAATGGGTCGTCGTCATGACTGCGGGAGCTTGTCTTCAGGTGAGTAAGAATAATGCGGCCTTAGGGCAATGCTTGCAGTACCTTACCTCCAGGAGAATACGAAGTATGAGGTCTTGTATCAAACTTGCGGTTATTTACCGACAGGGGGCTGCGAATACTACGACTCGGGGATCATGCTTGCAGTAACTTGGCCTGCAAGTGAATCCGTTATTCCAGCTGAAGAGCTACCCTTCTTGTGCCCGATCTCAAGAAGGCGAACTTTGGAGAGCTGGTGGAGATACTTCCAGTTTTAACTACCAGCGTTGAATATCGAACATCTTCATCACGTCCGGTATATATATATATATATATATATATATATATATATATATATATATATATATATATATATATATATATATATATATCAATGATTCGGCCCATCTTCCACGTTAGCCGCAGACCATTATTGTGAATGAGTATGGTGTTACCGATGTTAGGATTCGGTCCGTGTCAATACTTGCACGGAGTAAGCCCGCACGCCACATATATTCAATCATGTCAGCTAGCCCAAGTCTGCGCTGTCAGACTGATTCCATCTCCCTTTAACTTCTCTTCAAGGCAAACGGTGTCACATATTTTAAATCTGCATCTTGTAATTAAGCTGCGGAGTGACCTTCCTGCATCGATAAATAGACGTAATATAATTTATTCGCACAGAGTGCGGATTAGCATTGGAAGCGAGCATCTCCCTTTCTTCACCTTTTGTATTTCCTTGAGTCAATAATTCGTCGTTGTGCAAAACTCCAAAATGATGCGGTGGCTGACGCTTCCTGTCCTGGAAGACTTACCTAAAGACTTCCTTTACAAAGCAGAATAAACCTCCAAACCAAGACTGTAACCTTGATTACATTCGAAAAAGTATTATCTAGGCAAATATTGATAAGATCGTATTGGTTATAAAGGAAGAGAACATAATTAGGCTGAGAAATAAGTTTCAGCTCTGACCACAAATCGCTAAAATCTACTCTGGTTCATTTGACCATATTTGCTTTTATCTCACAATTTGCCAAGTCAGAAGAGTTTAGATGGGACTCGACGTCACGCCATTCGTTACCATGGGATAGGGATCTATGTAGTTTCCTTAGCCTTTTCCTTTATATCTGGTATAATGCAAGAGTCTGACAAGAGACATTTTAGTATGATTTTATTATTTGTCCAGTGAAAGGATTTAACTGTGGGCGGTTGAACAGCCTTCTAAATTTCCTGGAATAATCTAGATGCAAAAGGAGAAGTAGTTAGTTCCATTTAGAGGAAAATAACCTGCTTTCCAAACATTTTTGCTTCGGCTATGACATGATGCAGTTTGTAATTAATTACAAAATGTGTATAACTGCTACAAAGGCAACGAAGCTGGTGTTATCAAAGTAATGGGACTCAAATTCACTTGATGGTAGCTCTTGTCTTAAAAATGAGACAGTAAACCATTCCTTTAGTTAAGATATTAACTGACTCCACTGAGATTAGGTATCTGCGTCCAGAATTTTTCCCCAATCTAACTTTATATCCCATAAACTTCATAAAAAATCGAGTTTAAATAGTTACCGGGAGTAAATGCTCCATGCAGTAATAGAGTATAGAACCTAAATTCAGATGCAAATTGTGGGAAGTCATACCTCACATACAATATTTATACCTAAGGACCATTACAAGTTCCAGAGCCAAATTATCACCTTCCCTGAAAATAGAATTATCAAGTAGCGAGATGGCCGATGAGTTCCTAAGATTTAAACCCTGCTTGGATAAGGATTTCCTTTGATACCTTATAAAATTGATTTACATTCTTCAATGTGGCAAAAAAACAAAGCAAATTGTAACGTAAAACTTCTTTGCATTAAATTAGAATAGATTTTGCCCTTTTCTTCAATCAGTTGTGGAAGTGAGTCATTAAATCATAATTGTCTATTCGCTGTCTCGAAAAATATAACTTCCTACCTATGTCACAAGGAGCTATTAGGCTCCTTCAACCCTAGAAACTGGGTAGAATATTTATCCTCATCCTTAAATAGGGTTTACAAGAATGCCTTTAATGTATCTGCCCTGTAAGTGAGGGGGTAATATTTTAACATTAACAAATTATGAAATGAATTGTTAATGATGTAAGGCCAAGGATTTAAACGATAGTTTAAACTGATCCTTCTTGAGGGGCAATCAAATAAACTCTTAGATTGGTGGTGACAGAATCCTAAAGAACACTATCGTAATTATGGTAATACGAAGGCTCGACGGAGTCTCCTCTTCGATATATCCTCTTATTAAATGGTATTTAAAGTCACCGACGTACAATTTTATCAGCGACGAGTTCTTTCGCCTTAAAGGATTCGTCATTGTAGATAGTTAGGTCTTAACGATCATAAAATTGTCCCTTAGATTTAAACTGAGCCTATTCATTTTAATTGATGGTAGAAAAGTCGTAGGATGTTACACCTATGAAATCCCTTGTTCGCACGTCATTAATATCATCCTTGGGGCAATATAGGATTCGTACCACTGAATTCATGGACTTTATCTACAGTCGAAAACGAGGAAAAAACACCAAAATCGCTGTTTTCTTGAAAATATTCGTTTAATATCTATGAAAATTGCACAGTTTATTCTTTGGAATTTGTCTCTAATATTTTCCAGTTTTATTTCATAGATCCGAAAATAAAAAAGTTCCGAAGAAAGTTCGGAGCAGTGGAGGAAAAGATGCTTCTAAAACTAGAAATCTTCATCATGATCTCATAGACATTTTGACAAAAAGTTAATAAGAAGTATTCAGGCCCTCATTCTGAATTACTTGAGCCTATTATGGGTAGTATCACCTCCAATTTGCGCATTGTCCGATTGTGATTTCATTCCATCGTTCTTCCAATCTTTGCTAAAGATTTTCAACATTTGTCGCTTTTTGAGCCATAACTTTCTCACCATCTTCCATAAGGTTTTAATTAGGGATTTGCCGGGGCAAGTTCATCATCTCGATTTTTCAGGATCTAAAGCAAGTGTGGGGAAACCCTCGCCTGCGGGCCGAATTCCCATCGCCCCCTGAGTAATATATTTATATGCACAAACTTTCAATACTGCAATTTAAATAATTATTGTATGTCCAATTTCCGTGGTGGCAGGCAATAAAAATGTTGGATATTACTGCCTGAATATATCGCATCGTGTAATAAATTTAAACAACATTTACAAAGATACAAGAGTCAAATTTTATTTATCGCCCACCGACTTCTTTAATTAGAAATTTTCACCCACGGCTCAAAAAGGTTTCTCCATCCCTGATCTAAAGACTACTTTACCCTCTTCGCTATGTATCACAGAGCAGAGTCCTGCATTAAAACAGTCTTATTGAGTGACACTGTTCGAAGAGAGGGAATCACAGGTTTCTAAGGCGGCGTCCTGCATTAAAACAGTCTTATGGAGTGCCACTGTTCGAAGAGAGGGAATCACAGGTTTCTAAGGCGGCGTCCTGCATTAAAACAGTCTTATGGAGTGCCACTGTTCGAAGAGAGGGAATCACAGGTTTCTAAGCCAGATTCTTGTATAGAGGCAGCGTTGACTTTAGAATGGTTCACATGGCCAGTTAATATTCGTGATGGTATGACTCCATCACATATTTTGGATTTATTAAATTATTGAATTATATTTACTAATTTACCAATTATTGTGTCTTTTTAATAAAGAAGTTGTTTATGCAAAATATCTTTGTTTTGAAAAGAACCTCTTCTAGCACCCTTGCTACTATTCCGGTTTCCTAAGTCAAAGCGAGACATTTTAAAGATATTTTTTACCCTATCAAGTGATGACAATGCGCTTTACTGCGCATGCGTCAGACACCGACATGGGCAACGCGTTATAAACTAAAAGATAATGCGAACTTAAAATAAAATAAATACCTGACCTTTTTGCACCCATTCGAGCCAATAATTTCAACCTGTGAAATCGGTAAAGCAAGACCAGAATTGAGATTGAATAACAAAAACTAAGTTTCATTTACCTTCTTCTTAGCTCTCGTGTTGACAGACGAGAAAAACATGTTAGAAAGATGTCTACCATTACAGACTGAAAATTTGTACTTAGGAAGACAATTTTTTAGTTTTCTGGTTAAGGATAAACATTTAGTATTAACCTTAAAACCTTGGAACGTTTGTATTTGAGGGCAGCTTAGGGATAATTTAAGTAATCGTAAACCTTATGAGATTCACCGCACATGGCACATTATATGTAAGTCCAAATTACGTGTGACTTTCACATTTGGATATCTTACCGTCCCATTTCGGTAATTACCATAGGTTGGTTGGTGCTTCTGGCTTTATTGGGAAAGCAGAAACAAGCCGCTTCACTCTCTCGGCCAACCCACATTTCTTGGGATGATTCACTATTTATATTTCCCGCTCTAAAACTTTACAAAACTAATAAGATCCCAATTTTTCCTCTGTTCATCAAATTGGTTATGTATCTGCTTTATAATATTGAAGGAAACTCTCTCATGAGCGCCGTAACAATAGAAACCCTCGCTCTACTTACCTCTAACTACATCGCATTTAGTTACGAAAAATGCCTTCATAAGCAGCCAAACCGAGTGACTGTGCTTCATTATTTAGTTTATTTAAGTCGAAAATCTCATGTACATTCGATCTTATGACTACACATTTGTTTCCGTAAGTCCATTTTAGTAACTCGTAAGCCTCGAAATAATGGTCACCTGGCATTGTAAAACCGTTTCACAGTTTCAGCACAACACCTTTAATTTTTTCCATAGGGTACACAAACTACTGACATTCGAAATTAATGATAAGTTTATTGGGGATATGATTAGCCCTTTGAGTGATTTTGAGTTAACTTACATTCTATCCGCATATTGAATATATTCTTCGGCCATATACTTCATATTAACCTCACAAGTCTCCATAGGTCCTTTGTTATCGCGTCCTGGTTATCTAGTTCCTCTACCAGACTATCAACTTCCTTGGTTAAAGAGTAAATACTGTCTAGGTAGTGCCCTTTGATATGAAAAAAAAGTGACATTTGTAATTTTATTTACAGTTTGTATATTATCGTGTTAGTTCTCGTTGTTACGCACACAATGAAGTTGAACGCATGGTGTTGGAGGTTGCGCGCCAAGCAAGGGTGAGTTTTGACTGAAGGTAACTGATGGAGAGAAAATGAAGGACCTGAGTTCGAGAACAGATTGGCGGTCAAAAAAGATAAAGAGAAATACAAAGAGAAAGAAGAGGAGAACGAGAACAAGAACGAGAAAGGGAAATAATATGAGAAAAGGAAAGTAAAAGAGTATGGGAATGGGAGCGAGAAAGTGAAAGAAAAAAAGGAAAGGGAACGATAAATAGAAAGAAAAAGGGAAAAGAAAGGGAACGAGAAATAGAAAGAATATGGCAATTTGAAAGAGCAAGAGAGATAGGAAGAGTGTGTGTAGGAGTGTAATATAGATAAAATATGCTGGACACAAAGACTATTGATAAATGGCGCGAGTTCCAAAATGTCACAAAGTTTCCTCAGTCCCATCAATCAGTGCTAAATAAACTCGTATCGTGCGAAACATTATGAGGCCGTGCATAAAATAATGAACCTCATATATACTTTGGCCAACTTTCCTGTAATTTACAATAATATGAATAAGAATGGTATTATTATTATACCAA
Organism: Ceratothoa steindachneri; assembly: GCA_963969495.1. Lineage (NCBI taxonomy): Eukaryota > Metazoa > Arthropoda > Malacostraca > Isopoda > Cymothoidae > Ceratothoa > Ceratothoa steindachneri. The sequence continues at coordinate 120,107,215 of OZ018324.1, forward strand.
GGTACAATCGAACAATTTAAAATCATAATAAGAATAATAGCATCTTGGTTAATATACTTATATAACAGCCCAATGAAAGGAAAGGTGGTATTACAACCTGCGGAAACGCTAAGAAATACATTACCTGACGATTAAAAGCTTAATAAAAAGAAATTGGAGGTTTAGAAAGAGAGAAAATACTTTTCTGTATTTTCTCTGTTTCTAAATCGACCATTTTCTTTCTTGGGTTTTTAATGGTCACGTAATATATTCCTCAGTGTTTCACCAGGTTGTGATACTATTTTTCAATCGCTTAGGTTATTAACAACATCCAATGTACATTACTTGTCATGAGATTTTTCCTTATTATACTATATGTTGGTACCCTCCTTATTTGACAGCTATTTGAGACTTGATCTCATGGAAACAACCCTAATTTCAAGCCTATAAAAAATATATCGGCCATTTTAAAGCAAGAAATAAAAAAAAAGCGATATAAATATATTTATGCCAGGAAATGGGTTTGCCACTCTCCCCTACGGGGGGAGCTTGCGCTTCGCTACAAAGATCAAAATTTAAAATCTAAAAAAAAGCAGCAAATTATAATAATTTTAAAAATGAACTCTAAACTATTTCCCCCTTTCAAAAAATCACGTTGCTAAAATATAGTTATAGATAAAATAAAAAAGCAGCCTGACTTAAATGTTAATAAATTTTCTGAACTTCACCGATTGTAATTCATTTTCTTTTAAAACATTATAAAGCATTGGATAATCCTATTTATTTGTTCTGAACTAAACTATTTAGTTTGTTCAAACTCTAAAGAAATTCTTAGAAATTACCTTGAAAAAAAATTAACTAAAACATAAGTCATAACCAAACTAAGATGAAATTATTATTCAAATACTCAAAAAAATCCCGTTCTTAAATTATAGTTAGTGATGGTGATGATGATGATAATTAAAATAATTATGACATTATTTCGGGCGTGGTGGAGAAATATCCGCAAACATATTCCAGCTGCACTAAATAAAATGGAAAAAGCAATATTGTTAACTATAACATATTTCTTTTAATGCGCCTACAGAACATATAGAAGGTATATCTAGTGCAATTGCAGTATCGTACTAGTTTTATTAATAGCTGCGTAATGATATTAAAAATATTGATTTATTGAATATTAGAACTCAACTCCGTAGAATGTACATTATAAATATATATTTGCTATTTTTAATTTCTGCTACAATTGATCTACAGATAATATTATATTTTCTTGTTCATTTACTCGATATGACTATTTCTATTGCCACTATATCCAACGCAAATGGATAGTTTCTTGCTATTTTTATATATTCACTATGACAATGAACGCACTTTTCGAAACATATTGATAAACTTTGCGCTGAAAACGTGCGCATTATTACATGCGCTGTAAATTTTACTACTCCTGCCTAGTATTTCTTCGATTTACCAGAGGAGGTGTTAACTGAATTTTAGGTTGACATAGGACAGATTGATGGAAATGAACTGTTTAAATCTCTACGAACTTTACGGTGCTTTTTTTGATTTGCGAAAATTAGCTTTGAGTAAAAAACTGCAATGTTTATATATATTTTGTTTTCATTTGTATGAACGTGGTAGCAGAAACGGAATTTCACCGCCAGGAATTTATAGAGTTAAGTAATAGTTATTTTTGAATATAAATGAGTTAAGTACAGGTTGGAAATGCGAATTGTAGACTGGTTTTACAAATCATTTTTAATATATTGATATACTATTAATTAATTTCTTGCAGGTTTTTTTTTAGGATTTAATGAATTTTCTGAATCAAAATCTATATACATAAAAAAAATAGTCGTTTACAAATATGACTGGAAAATCTGAGCCTTCATGTATCTGTATAGAATCAGGATGACAGCTGGCGATATTTTGAAAATGTTGTACCCCCACTGTGAGCAGATCTGGATGTTGTAAAGCTACTAAACGTCTCGCATCCAAGAGTGAGTACCACTCTGCCCCAATCAGTGAGAACCCCCCATCCCCTCATCAACAACACGATCAACAAGATCAGGCGAAATCCAAGGGGGAGGGCCAGATAATTTGAGAAGGAGGACAAAGTGAGCCATGTAACCATGAAAAAAATGCAAAGAGTTGATCTGAAACTTCGTCTATTCAAGAGAACTAAAGGATGACTGTTCTCCCAGGAAGGAAGTACGTTTCGGCGTCGGGGGGGAGGCCCGCCTCCTTCCGGCGCATGATCATGCGACCAATATTAAAGAGAGTCAAAAAATTAAATAGTCCACAAGTCTATGTACGGACCCGTTCAGAGTACGAGGGACAAGCGGTAGCGAACCCGCTCGTCTCGGTACCGGGACAGGTAACGTATGTGAAAATCACCGAAGATGAGACATTCAACATGAATGTATCGAACAGTCTGGGAGATAAGGCAGGAGTCGCAATAAGGTGTAATGGAGCGCTCCATCAAATGGCGGTGCGTCCCGCGAGAGTGTCGAAATCGGAGACGAGAGAAAGCGACTTACAGTCATTGTGGATTATGTCCATGGGAACAGTTGCGTAGAAATGGACTCGCAACCTCCAGTTATCTGAACGAATGAGAAGTTGTTTCCTGTCCAGACCAGCCACAATGGACAGGATGATCGTGTTTGGGCACAATTTTCTTGTTGGCCAGAAAGTCCTGAATCACTTACGAAGCGGAAAGATAACAAACTTTTATGGAGCATCAACAACATTTATTCTTAAAAATAAAGTCTATCAATCTCTAAGATCTTCTTGCAGTGATCAGCCAGCATCCGAATCTGTCCCAGATACTAGTCAGCTTTGAATAAATAAAACTATAAACAAGCTTGCCGTTGAACGGAATAGGCCATAGTGACACAGAGCAGCACCGGGACTGAATGATGGATGTAGAAGAATCTCAACACCGTCCATCGGTTTGAACTTCTCCATATTCAACCTGGCAGTGTGTGGCCTCGCATTGTCTTGCTGAAACAAAGTCTGACCTCAATTAATCAAAGCAGGATGATCCTTTAGTTTGTCATACACTCGGTCTAGCTGCTGTTGGATATACAGTTTAGCGTTAATGGTGCAACCATGTGGAACAAGCTCGAAATCCAGTTCTCCTTGGAAATTCCACCAGACAGAGATCATAACCTTTGCGTCAAACCGATTCCGTTGTGGGACGGATGCTGGTTGTTCACCTTGCGGAACCCATTTCCTCTCCAGATCGTAATTAAACAAGTACACCTGTCAGAAAGAGACTTAGGCCAACTATCGCACTCAGTTTGTTATTGTTTCTCACGTGTTCAGGGAATCCGATCGTGGCCTTCGTGAATGAGAAGGCCGCGTCATTCGGCCCGTGACATCACACCTGGAGGCCATAGCTGCGCTGCCGTCCACTGCAGTTTCCACCTTATTTGCCCTTCATTTTGTGCATATACACTTAGTATGTCTATTATCGTCATACATAACATCTTTTATCATTATAAAACGACCATGAACTTAGAAAATACTGAAATCACCTTTTTATAATCAAACTGATCATAACACAATGGAAGATAAATAAAAAGATAATAGCTATGTATTCCTACTTTTATTGACAAATATGGACATCCTAAATACTACTAAAATCAAGGCGGACAGTTCACATATAGGCCTATTCTATAGTCTGCCGCTTCCTTTTTTCCCCTGATGTCTTGCTTTCACAAATAAAATCATTTTCTTTAGCACAAAAATTGTTGAGGAAAGTATTGGTTGAGGCCCACAGCAGCATTTTTTTAATTTTCTCTATGTCATGACCATTATTACAATTATTCCTTGGGAGAAATCCATCATTATCAGTTAGTACATTGAGTGTTACTTCTGTAGCAATAGTCCTTAAGTAAAGTGATTTTATGAATTGAGGATCTTTTGTAAGTTTATTTATAACTAAATAGTTATACATAATAATATTTACTACAGCGTCGTCAAGATATAAAAGTGACCCTCTGCTAATACCACGTATATAATCATGGTTGTGTGGTAAACTTTATATGGTTTCATTGGAGGTAAGAAGGTCTTTGCAAAATGCGCATTTCATTTTCTTTGCAACGCTAAAACAAAAATATCCAGCTATGTATGTAAAAACTTGTTGATACCCCATACAATCTTCAATATCATTTTCAGTGATGTCTATATCATACTTCTCCAAATTTCGCAAATCAGTTATTTCCAACTCATTTCTTCAAATATTTTCAACTCTACACTTTTGTTGCAGAAAGGTGATTTCAGCACAGACATCATTCTCAGTTTTTTCTCACACTCGAACACTTGCCGAACTGATATGTTATAATTGCCACCCGCAAGCTTGCGATATGTGCCAAACCTTTCCCCAATTGATCTGTCTGGAATTTTCCAGGTAAAATATATTTCCAGTTAAGTTCACGTATGCAGTAATCGGTTAGTTGCAATATACCAGTGGTTGTGTGTTTGAGAGCATTAAAGGTTTCACGAGTAAGTTTTCCCGTCACCTCCGTCATGGAATCCCAGAGATTTAGCCACTTGAGAAAATAATGCAAGAAAAAATATCCTTCAATATTCTCGTCTTTCGTCAGAGGGGTAGCATATTTATTTTTAAGACTAAGACCTTTGGATGGGTTTTTTACATTCATTATTGTCCACCAAACAGGAATTAATTCTATGTACTTTGCAACATCTTCGAAGCAAAGTAACTTATGTACTTTCCCAAGAGTTAGTAATGCTTGGACAATATACTCATTGAAAATATGAGTAACTAAATTGACATTTTGCTTCTCCATAGTTGAGGGTGACAGAGCCTTTAGCGTAAGCTTATAAGCATATTTTAGAAGAGAATCTGCTTCTACAGAGTGAAGTTTCTTTAGAGTTGTAGAAGGAGCCTTGCAAATTCTAGTTACTGAGTCACACACATTTTCTAAAGAAAAGTGGGGAAATTCCATACATTTGTCACCATTTTTCTGGTTAAGCCAATTGTTTCTAATACATTTGAATATATGTACAGAATCAAACATAAAAACAAAGGTCTAGAATTTTGTGCTGGGTGGTGATATACAGTGGAACATAGAGGGGGAGTGTGAAAGTATGACATGGCTTTCTCGTTGATGGCATTGTTATCTGTCACAACACAGATGACTCGGAAGCCTATTTGCTATAATCCAGTGATGACTAGCCCTATTATTGTATGCAACGTTTCTGCTTTCAACGTTTTAGCTTTCAAAATGTGAACAACGTCCAAAACTTTGAGAGCAAACTACTTATCATAAATACAAAAGTACTTTTTGCTACCTCTGTGCTGTTGAAACCCGAAGCAACAACATTGCCTCCTTTGTAATCAAAATACTGTTTAATATGAATTTCATCAACCATCAGTATGACAGTTATGTAACTTTGTGATCAAAATTTAAATTTATTTTTTAATATAGATTAAAAAGTTATTATCATGTTGTTCAACTGCTGGACTCAAATGCAATGACAGCGTAAGTAGAGTTGCTTGGCAATATTAAGTACCCTGTGTATTTAAGTACCTTGGTGTATTTCGTAGGCACAAAATCCTCTCGTCATATTGCTCTCACCCAATAAACAGATAATACCTCGTCTTTAGGAAAAGAAAACACACCCACTTTGTTCCCATTTCCATAATTGCCTCGGCATACTGGAACACAACACTTGTTTGGCATGTTGCACCAGGCTTGTATTGAAAAACCACCATGAAAATTACTTAAATATCCAGGTTCACTTCACTTGACCCTTGTTCTCTCGTGACCCACAGCAAACTGAAATTGGGTCAGTTGCCGATTAGTCCGGCCGTTAAGTTGCCAAATAGCCTTCCAGCGGGAGGCCGCCGCCCGCTTGGTGATGACGTAGGCGCCGCTCACGGACCGAGTGATGAGGCTTTCTCATTCACGAAGGCCACGCTCCGATTGTCCCCAATATTTTGACTCCCCCCCACTAGTTCCGTCTGAAGAGAGTCAGTACAAGGTCAATCAACGACCTTGACTCTACAACAACACCCACTTCTAATCTGATGTGACAATTATCCTCCACAATCGTTCGTCCATTTGGTTATTGAGAAGTAGGATGCAAATCTCTACTCTACGGGCAGCTTGTGCTTCGGTGGAGTCATATTGATCCAATCGGGTTTTTCAGCACAGTCTGATGACATGACATTCCAACAACTTTCGCGAGATCCCAGCTTGCAGAAGGTTCAACTTTCAATGCTACAACTAAAGGTTGATGGTCGGCCAGAACGTGGTTGATCGTCAAGGGTAAGATCCCCGTTGTTGAAACGTCTGTACCACCTCGAGACCTACTCCTGACTGACTGTGCCTTCTCCTTCAGTATCGCAAAGTTCCTTCACAGCAACGCAAAAAACAACAGCAGCGTACGGGAACTGGTAGTCGAATGAGTAAGGTTAACTTAACCTGATATAGTAGAATGAGTAAGGCTAACCTAACCTGATATAGTAGAATGAGTAAGGTTAACCTAACCTAATGTTGGTGTTACTCCTTAAAATGTTGTTGTTTACTTTACGCTTTTTAAGTGAGTCAGGACTTTCTGGCCAGCCATATATTAAAATGAGATTCCGGTTGAACAGCAAACATCTTTCAGGAAAAAGTATTGAAAAAATCAATATCAATACTTTTCTGTAAAAAATCAACACGTTAGTCCCCTCAATTAAATTTACTTTAGGAAATGAAAAAGCTAACACTATCTCTTTCTTAGATATTTTGATCCACCGAACATACCAAGGTTTCAAATATGAAATTTATAGAAAACCTATAGCCATTGATTCATACATCCATTTCTATTCCGATTACCATATTAAAAAAAGTGTTTTCTCTTCCATGTTTCTTCGTGCCCTGAGAATTGTTTCACCCGAATATTTGGAAAAAGAGGTTGATAGGATATATAATATAGGTTTAAATTTATGTTACCCTTTCTGCGTACTTAAAAATTGTTAGAATTCTGCTAAGCGTTCATTTTATCAACCTAATCGTAACATCCCTAAGTTTCATGCCAAAAATGTATTAGTTTTACCTTTTAACCAAATTTTTATTAAATTACCTCATTTACTAAAACCTTTGAACATAAATGTTATTTTTAAATATGAAAACATTATCCATCCCCTTTTCGTAAAAAATTCACCCCCCAAACAAGGCATTGTATATTCTATTGGTTGCAATAATTGTGAAAAATGCTATTATGGACAGACAGGTAAAGAATTGAATGTTAGAGTTAAACAGAACCAAACTAACGTTCGTAATTTTTGTCAACAATCTGCATTATTTTTACATATCTATAGTCAGGATCATACTATTAATTGGAATAGTGATAAACCTATTATTTAATGTACAAACTACATTTCAAGGAATATTTTGGAGTCAATCTCTATTAATACTTTCCCAAATTTTAATATTAGCCCCGGATTGTTTAACCTAGATCCTATCATATGTAATTATATTAAATCACAAATTAAAGTGTTTAAAGAATTTGCACCCCCTAGTTAGGGTTTTGATGCAGGTAGCCGTTTTAACCCCCCACTCTTTACTATTTAAGACATTGTCTGTCCTGACCTACGTTATTCCATGAAGAGGTCTTTTAGAATAAAAACGAAAGCGCTCGGAATCGTTTTTCCATTTTCCTTATGGGTGTTATTTATCATATATATATATATATATATAATGAGTTTTACATTGGATAATTACATATTAAGTAACTCAACTCAACTCTTATATATTCACTTATAGATGGAAACACGAATTTGCTCTGAAAATCAAGCCATCCTAAGAAAAGATTCGTCGCACCCGCAAAGCCAAAAACCAGCGGTTCCGTTTCACATACTCCCCCTCCTTACCCGCCTTTACAACCCTTTTCTCTATCCCCATCTCTCTTCACTCGATAGATCTTCCGCAATATCAAATTAATTTAAGGAACTAATGTGCCCTTCAAAAGAAAAGGGTCGCTCGATTTGCTTCGAGCGATCTTCCTCTTTCAAAGTTGCGCTTCAAAAAAAGGGGATCGGAGAGAAGAAATGGCGGGTAAATAACGCGTAGGACCAGGTCGGAGAAATCCACCCGAATTATTGACACGGAAAAATGGAATTGAATTAGGAACTCTTGGTTAAAATACGATTGAATGAATTGCTATATTTTGACAAGGCTTTCGGCATAAAAATAGTCTATGTCGATTGATAAAGGGTAAAAAATTGACACACCTACTGCTATACCTCTGTAACAAACATGACCAACATTATAAATTAACTGAATACGCGCTTTGTCTTACAGTTCAAAGCGACAAATTCACTTAACTTTGCCTTATTTACTTTTCTTTATTCCGAATCATTCTATTTCCCCCTCGAATTTGAAGTGCAATAGCAACGAGGCCGTATTAAAACTTTGTAATGAGAGATTGGAATAAGGTGGTGGAGAGGAGCACTGTTAGGGATGTCGTGGGTTTTAAATCCCCCTTTCCACCCCTTGGTCAAAAGGGATCTTCGTAAGATCCATACTAAAGGGACAGGAACGTCTAAGCTCGTGGATTTGGGCTCTCGATCCTACTCCAAATCCTTGACGGATGTGTAATCCAATTTCAAAGCTACAAAATCTGGAGGAGGGACGAGGGTGGAGGGATGGGGGTGGAGGTTGGGGGTTTCACATGCACTGCAATTTTTTCTTGTTCCTTTTACTGTTTTTACCTTCTTTAATTTCACCCCCTCGCTCATCTGTAAGGAGATTTGAAAAAAAAATGATATGGGGTTTACTACAATGTTGTGAGGAATTGCCAGATGTTGATGTCTTCAAGTTTTACCACGGATCTCCACTCATGTTGAAGGCATTTATTTATCAGTTTGGGGGGGGGGGGGACCTACTGTTTAACGTGTAATCTGAAACACGGGAATCTTTATCCTATGACAGCCACGGAGAAGGCGAGCCGATCCATCCGGCGACTAATCGCAGGCGATGTAGTGCGGGGGAGAGGGGAGTAACTCGGTTACGTCGTACACCCTGAGTCAACTATAATCCAAGTCATAGGAAATGTGAGTCAATATGAATAAATATGTATGTCAGAATGAATCAAGCTTTGTACCAAGGCGAGTCAAAGGAGAACAAGAGTGAGCTGATTTGAGTGCCACATTGAGTCAAGATATTCACTAAAAACCAAACAAAATTTAGCTTGATTTTTACAAAACACATTCATTTAAAAAAGATATGAATACTGGACAAGTCATCCACTATCTTTAAGATGGAATAAAAAAGATAGTGAGAAGAAAAGAAAGTTTACAAAGGAAATTAATTAACGCAAAATACACAATGGTCTTCAACAAAATTTGCATATATATATATATATATATATATATATATATATATATATATATATATATATATATATATATATATATATATATATATATATATATATATATATATATATATATATACCGGGTGTCCCAGAAAAAAAGTTAACCGTAATTTGAATTAGCATAACTCAAAAATTATTTTGGTCTTGTCAAAAGTGTTTTATTTACCAACTATTTATCTGTCGATTCTGAAAATTTCATTAAATTCCCTTTTATGATATTGATACACTAATGGGTTTAGTGGAGGCTATCAAAAATATGTTTGGGCAAGGAAGTAAAATAATGAAACGAGGCCTACGAAGGCTAGGCCACCGTGCACTTTCAAGAGAACCTAGGGAGCCTAGGTTGCCTAGGTCTTTGTGTGATTTTCCAAGCATAGCTTAGGCCATCTTATAGTGGTTTTTTCAGCCACGCTGTGGTATGGTCTCGTCATTATTGCTTACTAAGCAAATGAAAGCGTTCCTGTGTAAAAGTTTACTTCCATAGAACCTTTTTAATCATGCAGTTAACAAAAGATCAACGCGTATTTGTAGTCACAAACTTTATTAAGACTGGCAGTATTAAACAAGTACAAGATTAATTTGAACAATGTTTTCTAGGTCAACACCCTCCAAGCAAACCCACACTTTGAAAAAAGGTTCGCAAATACCAACATGAAGGAACATGCTTAAATTTAAATAAAGGTCGTTCGGTTCGTATGAGAACCATAAGAACAACAGAAAATATCGAAAATGTTCAGATGACACTTCTTCAAAATCCACATGTATCAGTCAGAAAGAATGGATTACAATGGCCAAAGTCATCATTTAACCGCATTATTAAACATGACTTAAAATGGCATCCCTATAAGATGCATGCAAGACACCAGCTTCTTGAAACTGATTTTCCTTATAGACAATTTGTCGAATGGCTTCTCCATAAACCTGTTCGTTTCTTGGAAAACATTGTGATTGGTGACGAGGCAGCCTTTTTCATGAATGGAAAGGTAAATAGCCATAACATTCGGCAATATGCGCCGCTGCCCCCCCCCCCTCTCCCAGCATTCAACTTTGATACACGTATTTGTGAGCAGAAAGTGTCTCTGTGGATCGGAATATGCGGGAATGGCTATCTTGTCGGCCCATTGTTTTACGAGATTAACTTGAATAGTGCTGCCTACCTGAGCATGATCAGCGAAAGGATCTTCCGGGAACTCCGCCAGATTTATGTCAATTAATTCAATAGACTTTGGTGGATTCAGGATGGCGCACCAGCTCATAGGCAGCTTGCTGTAAGAACAAAACTAAGAGAAACGTTTGACAACCGCATTTTCACGCTAAATCATGCAATTGAATGGCCCTCAAGATCCCCTGACCTAACACCGTGTGATTATTTCTTATGGAGATATCTAAAGAATAAAGTGTATTCTACTCTGCCACAAAGCATCAACCAGTTAAGAGATAGTATCACACGTGAAGTCAATAGACTTAAGTAAAATCAAAAGTTAATCAAAAAAGTTGTTCAATTAATGCGACCAAGGCGCAACTGTGCTTGGAAAGAAATGGAAGACATGTGGAAGGAAACGGTGCTTAGAAAATTGAAAAAAAGGAATTTGTATTACCCATATGAAGAGGTGTTTTTGTTAAAAATGGATTTAAATATATTTGTTAATTTTAAAGTTCGAAGTTTCATTATTTTACTTCCTTGCGCAAACATAATTTTGAAAACCTCCACTAAACCCATTAGTGTATCAAGATTCTAAATGGAAATTTAATGAAATTTCCAGAATCGACAGATAAATAGTAGATATACTTGTTTTGTTTTACAGGACTCAAAAATCTCCAATAGGTTTTGAGTTATACTAATTCAAAGTACGGTTAACTTTTTTCTGGGACACCTTGTATATATATATATATATATATATATATATATATATATATATATATATATATATATATATATATATATATATATATATATATATATATGTGTGTGTGTGTGTGTGTGTGTGTTTATATAATAAAAATCAAGTCTGTCTGTCCATCTATATGAAGAAAGGTTAGAAAATATATATAAAAACTCAAAGTGTATTCCTATGTAAAAAAATTCCGAGGAAGATAATGAGCTCTAAGTGCCCCCCTCCCCTCCAAATGGAGCTACGTGCACTTTTCCAAACTTGCCCTGCCTGCTCAATTGAGGGAACTTGAGCTGGGTTTAAGCCCTTGAGAGACAGGTTAACTTTACCTTACATCATTATTCACATGTGGGAAGCAAAGGCAACCTGTTTGTCCATGCACCGCAAGGAAAGACGAAGAAAATTGTCTACCAAGAAGCGTTAAGATGTAGCATTGGTTAAAGAATATATATTTTTTTAAATAAGAATTTCAATCTATATCTTGCTTATGATTTTTTTTTTTTACCCAGGCAACGCTGGTTCCCTTATTTAGTGGCTCGTAAGTGAGCCTTAGAAGCATTAGGTAGGACAATGCGAGACATCAGGGAGATGTTACTCTTTTGACTTAAGGTGATTTCAAGCAGACATTTCCGGTGATCCATCAATTAACCAGGACAGATGAGGTCAGGGTTTGCCTAAAATAATTTTATTTGTGGAGAAATATTATAACACTGTCTCTAAACACAAATATGAGAACAGGGAGCTCTTTGGCTATCAACTCTCAGCACAATTCGCCAAAAACATTCTGACAGTGGAAAATGGCAAAGTACATCTTGATGCTGATGGTATAATAGAAATATCTCCTATCTGCATAGTTATTAATAATATTAATAATCTGTATGCAAAGGTATTACCCAATCTTCAGTAAAATTACAAAAACTCCAACTGGCTTTGTGAAAAAGCTATATTGGCTCTGAAGAACAACAATGTCTGCCGAAACAATAAACATCTACTGCTTTCCCTCTCACGAAGTCCACAAATTTACAAGTCAGTTGATACAATTTCTCTAGAACCTCCTCACATAATACCTCACCAACCTGAACTGAAGGTAGTAAATCTAAATAATGTTGTTTCGCAATTTGGATCCACCAAACCTCTGTAATAGCACTCGGCTGGCGGTAAAGAATTTAATGCCACATGTCATAGAGGCAACCATTCCTACTGGAAGTGGAAAAGGAGAGGATGTCTTCGTTCACATAATGCCCCGAAATCAATTAGGATCAGCATTGCCATTTACATTCCGAAGACGACATTTCCCAACCCGTATAAGTTTTGCGATGTAAATTAAAAAAAAAAATCGTAACGTAAGATTCGATTAGTGGCATAGATGCAATTAGATGAACCCTGTTTTTCTTATGGTCAACTCTAATGTTGATTGCTCTAGAGTTGGAAGCAAATGTAATCTGTTTGTATATACTCCAAAAGAAAAAATTAAGAATATTCTGTACCAACAGACTCTGTAGCCTTACTGAAAATAGTTCATAGAATGAGAATATTGTTAGTAAAAAATAAAAAAAGAAAAATATCAAATCCATCTTAGTTTATTTACGAACGCATATTTTAACCGGGCAACGACGGGTATCTCTCCTGCTATATATATATACATATTATATATATATATATATATATATATATATATATATATATATATATATATATATATATATATTGAAAAATATGAAGAAAAAAGGCGAAAAAATGAAAGCCAAAAATGAGAAAAGTAAAGAAGGAGATCAAAAAATGGAAATAATAGAGAAATAAGAAAAAAAAAAGAATGGATAAGCCGCTTGGTCCCAAACTTGGTCCCAAAGAGCGTCCTCGGAGAATGTGTTCCATAGTTTAGCTGAGTTCACCCCAAAAGCATGCAACACATGTGGGGGCCCTATTTAACAAGGTTTCCCCTTCTCTGAGCCCCTTTCGCTCTTGCTCGATGTAAGGTTACATAGTCCTTCCTACTGGAAGCAGTTCCTTTTGGAAGGCTCGAGCTTGCTTTTGGGAGTGACTCATTGGGTAGAATCCACCCATTTTCTCTCCTTCCTACTGAATGATGTTCATTTTGGAACTTCTTACTTGGTTCTGGTAGTGACTCATTGGGTGGAAACCGGTTCCTTTCTCTCCATTGGTCAAGCCAATATTCAGATGGTGTCTGATATTCTAATCACTTAACTGTCATGAAGCTCCTACGTGCTCGTAGTCTTCGCCTTGTTCTAAGGTAACCATGATGTGCGTGCCTATTTTCGTTCATTTGTTCTCACAATATCAGTACTTTGCCTAATAGTGGCACGTGACATGCTTGCAACTCGGTAGACACCTTGTAATGATGTTGTTGATTTTAGTATATCAGTGATAATGCAACAATATTGGTTTAGTTCTAGGTCGACCTTGGATACATGCCACGATCTATCTCAAACAGGCGAACACTATTCAGCGATCGAGTAGCATAGATCCAATGCTGTTTGTTTGAGTGTTCTTGGGTCTCCTCCCCAGGTGAAATTGGCAAGATTGATAAGTAAGTTGTTTCTTTCCTTTCAACTTAGTTGTCACCCATATTATTTTTAGGTGATCTCCACCCATTAGCGTTATGAAGTTGTGCACGGGAAAAAATTCTTCTTGGAGGTTAGTATTCTGGGGCCACAATTAATCATGCTAGATCTAGTTTGATTTTTTTTGTGCTAAATATGCTCGGTCTGTTTTTTTTAATAAATCTAAGGCTTCTTTTTATCGCTATACCCGCTCTGTCATGTCTTTTCGCCGTTGAATTAGTCGATATGACGGTGTAGATAAATATTTTTATTTTGTTTTCTTTGTTGCAAAATCTATATTCCGAGTTGCGTATAATGTCTGGATAGATCTTTATAATAATGTTTCCGATGGTTGTTCTTTTTCCGATCTAGTTAGTACCATTTAATTGTATAAACTTCCAGTTTTCTATATCTTTTGCTTCCTATTATTATGGCACATAACTTCAATAACAACTTGGATATTTTTTCAGTTTTCTTTGGGAGTGGTCTTAATAGTGACTTTGTTTGACGTTTTGGCCTTTAAGTTGAACTTCCTTTTCTTCGTGAGGAGAATGTCGAGCTTGAGAGGGTTAACACATCAACAATATAAATTTTAATTCTAGCTTCCAGGAGAAGTCTTTCAATCTATTTTTCTTTGTTATCTTCCTTCTATGTTCATTTACACTTCTGCTCTTTGAGTGCCTGAACCATGGCTTTCTGTTTAAATTTTCGTGGAAGCGGCATTGCGTCGCTCGCATAGAACTTCAAGTTGAGATCTTTGGCTTTGTCCAAAAAATCCTTTTTCTTCGGTTTCGCTTGAAGGGGGTCGTCTATTTTCATGGTTTGAATCACTTACGTCTGCGCCTTTTCATCTCTTTGAGAATGTTCTTTCTTAATATGTTAGAATATGCTGGACCTACAAAGAAGATCAAGATGAAAAGGAAAGAGAGAGAGAGACAGAGAGTGCTAGAAAGAGGATATAGCTAACAATTGAGCTAGAGAGAGAAAGCGTAAAGAGCAAGAACTTGAGAGAGAAGAGCAAGAGAGAGAGAGAGCATGAGAAGGGGAGCTAGATATATATAGTTAGAGAAAAGGTGCCATAGAAAGAGAGAGGAAAAAATGGTGAAAGAAAAACAGAAACACAAATAAAAGGAATAAATAAGCAAAAAGAGAAGAATAGGCAGAGACTCGGGTTGGTGCAAGCAGAAATGACAACCCTTACAAGGAAAGAGAATTACATTTCGTTTAATAACTTAAATGCGACAGTGAAAAATTAGTTATGGAATTCGATTCCATTCCTGCGAGAATTCCTCCTCCCTAAGTTTATAGAAGAGGTCTTCGGTTCTCCGTTCCAGCGCCTTATCCGGATCGGATGGTTCCTATGGAGACAATTCCTCGCTGGCGATGACCTCGATTATATCCCGAGTCTCTTAGGATAATAAACTCAGAGATTCCAATAGTTTGCGGCAACTCTTAGGTCTAATGGAAAGAAGTTGACAGAAGGCCATGTATGTATGTAATTATGTGGGAGTGCAAAGAGTCAGGGTGAATACCTTTGTAGTGCTTTCAAGTGAATCTTGCTGAGTAATCAAGTGAATACCTACATGAGGTAAGAGGACAACAGAGAGAACACTTAAGCTTTATTGATATTCCTTGGGGATAAAAATGCCCCATCACCCATTCACCTCACTCGGCGTCTCGAACATCCACCCTATCCGCCATCCCGGATGTCTGAAATGAAATAAAATCGGGGAGGAAATTCTGAAGAGGCGAAATAAAAATATATTGTATGTAAACACCACTGCGGAGGTTATATCGTGTACATATCCGTGTGAGTAATCGGGAGTGAGCAAATGACTACATCCCTCCACTTACATTTGATACAAGTTTGCAACCATGCACGTTCGGTGTCATTTAGAGCGGAATTGGGTGTAAGGAATACGGTTAGACAAAACAGAATTTTGAGTGGATTTTCAAACTTCAGGAAGCAATTTATATGAAAATCTTCTTCTTTTATTTATGGACAAGAAGCCAACACATAAAAAACAGAACAACGAGTGTAAAGAAAGCATATTGTTGGCGGTTTTTCTCTTTCTTTACTATCTGTATCCTATAGAGGATATTTAGCTGTGAACACGTTTTCCGATTATTAAAACTTGAACTAAAGATGAAGAGAGAAAACTAGAAAAATTGGAACTGAAGCATTAAACAGAAAACGGAAAATTCGTTGGCAACCGAGAAATTTGTTGGAAATGAAACATAAAACCGAACGCAGAAAGCCGCTCCTCACCTAAAGGTAAAATGATAAACAAAAAGAAAGAACGAAATCTTTTAACATAAATTGCCATTCCAAGCCATAAAGCAGTGATTTTCAACCTTTTTTATGATACTGACACCCTAATTGCTATCTCGAAGCAGCCGTGGCATCCCGATATAAAACAATTTACGTATAAATACTTAATTACGTGGAAAACACTTCCAAATTAACTACGATTGACATTTAACCTAATTTAATCGAACTAAGACATACAATTTTGAAAATAAATAAATATTACGTTTAAAAGTTTAATGGGAAATTTGAACTTGATGAGTATCGCATAATTCTTTAATATTGGGAGGTACTCGTATATTTGACACGGCAACTCTCATTTTTTTTTTATTCACTGAAATCTTTTCTCTTTTCGTTGTTTTTAAGTTGCAAATTGCAGAGAAGCTAGTTTCAAAATACTTTCAAGTGTCGTTAGGTTTCGTTATTTTGCAATTTTGTCATCTTAAAAATGATTTTTTGTTGCGTTACTGCGGCACCTCGGTTGAAAATCACTGCTCTAATGGAGATGATATTCGATTGTTGATTTCTTAGCAGAAGTTCGCACGATTCATTTTTCATCCAACTTCTCGTTATAACCAGATATATATATTTTGAAATGAACTTTATCAAATTAGATGGAAAACCACGCATTTAATTGCATTGAACGTAAAAATATTCACTTATGATTAAAAATAAAATAAACAAATTAAAAAGTAAGGGATACAGGGTGACTTCCCCCGCCCCCCACAAAAAAAACGGGTTCCATCTTACGATAGTCTTCATTTCTTAATTCGACAAAATATTAAGAAATGAAGCCTATTGATGGTTGGAGGACCATTTATTGGGTTACCCTGTACAACTTATGGGAAATGTGACACTACAATTTAGCTATTTGCTTTCTTGCACCCGTTAAAATGCGGTAAATTTACTTAGTAAACCGAATCAGGTTAGTTAGGATTATACAGGGTGTTTCAAAAATAGATGGCCTAACTTCAGGATTATGTTCCCTATGTCTAAATAATAAAAATAGTTCCCATGAACCTATGTCCGGAATGCTTGGTTTCTGAGTTATAGGCTATTAGATTAGGTTAGGTTAGGTTAGCCTATAGCCTAACTTAAGCATACACGAAGTGCTCTGCTCTCTCTTGATTTGAGTACATGTCCACTCACGATGAACCCCTATCCAGACAACTACTTGATCGAGTTCAACGGAATCCTGTGCTGAAAGACGTCACTTGTGGAAGAAAAGGAATTCTGATTAGCATGTGTTTTAATAGCCTATAACTCGGAATCCAAGCATTTCCGGACAGTTGTTCACGGGAACTATTTTTATTATTTAGACACAGGGAACACACTCCCGAAGTTATGCCATTTATTTTGAAACACCCTGTATAACTATGATCGGGGACATGTACAATATTACCAGTAATTAAATAGCTTAAGCGCTTGATAAAAGTGACTTCGAAAGGAAGTTTCAGATTTCAGGAAACCAATGATTTGTTTATATTTTCTTTTGAACTGCGGGATTGATACCTAATAATATGGTCTCGTACTCGGCAAATTTCTCTTTCCTGTAAAGTTCGGCAGCTTGTTCCCAGATGAGCACAAACTTTTAAATAGAGGGACATAAGGGTGGAACCTACAGTACGTCTTTGGATTACATCCAGGAACGATACAAATATTCAGTGTTTTCCAAGGTAATTATTTTTGATGTGAAATGGCAATTAAATGTTGGAGAATAACACTTGAGAATTCTGCTGGTGGCTCTTTCATGAAAAAAAGAGAGCGTCTCGCGCAGCCTATCTTAGCATGCACAACATACAATGAACAGTTTCAGCAGCATTGGTGAGGGAATTGTGTGACAAAGGAGTCTCTCAAACTCTTTATTGTTAGGTATGTATAAAGAAGTGTTTGGTTATATTCTCAAACTTGAAGCTGGGAAAAAATAAACCTTACGGTGGAACAGATGCAATAAAGTGGAATTAAGAGACGGGGCCAAAAATATTCACACTTCATGCATTGTCATCTACATAAATACATTTAAATGAATTATAATTTAGATCTCAATTAAACTACAAGAGTTCAAAAAATATTTTTGTTATCTAAGGGGTTTCATTGAGCCTATACATAGATGTTAAATCACCTAAAAGAAAGATTTCAACCATTTAACCCAATACCTCTGCTGTATGTGAAACGCGATGGTACTATCTTTCTTAAGTGGTCTTAACAATTCATCCTCGATACAGATGCTTAAATCATATCTTTAAAACATCGCGAAAAATCAATTACTATGGGGTGAAGAAAGTATCAGCTAAGAAGAAGCTTTACTTACAAAATTGAACAACGTTGATTTTCTTATTGTATTTCTGCACCTCTAAAGACATTTAGAAGGTTCAATGGCAACACATAAAACAAGCTTGGAACAAAGCTAATAATGAATTCATTCGGTTTTTAGATGATATGAAGCGGCTACAAAACTAAGGTTCACTAGGAGAGTGCATCATTATCTAAAGTCTTTCTACAATCTACATGAAAAAGATAACACGGGAACATTTTTAATGTAGAAAGTTACTTAAAAGTTAAATAATTCAATTATTTAAATTAACCAAATCTATTGAACTTTCATTTTTCAGAGAAAAAAATTGCCACCTGATCCTATTACCTGACTTCTTCATCATCATCATCATCATCATCATCATCACATTCTCGATAATTGTATAACGGGATTTTTGAAGATGTGTGAAAAATTAAGAAAGGTATTTTTTTCACAAGTGGACAAATGACATGTTTTTTGTGTTTTTTTTTAAATAATTACAAATCGTGAAGTTCAGCAAATGTATTAAAATTAAGAGATGGAAGTTTTTTATTTTTTAGTATATAAAGGCAATTTCAGGTGAATAAAGCTCTCCTTTTTTTAAACCAAAACCCCGTAGGTATATTTAAAATTTTTATCAAAGTTATTTCTAATAATTCTTTTATAATATCAAAAAACAAAATGGTGAAGTTCATAAATGAATATAAGTATCGAAATTTTGTGATTTTTTAAACTCAAAGAATTACAAATGGTGAAGTTCAGAAAATTTATTTTTATATATCTTCTCCTATACTATATTTTAGCAAAGTGATATTTTGAAAGGGGGGAAATTTAGTTTAGAGTTCCTTTTTAAAATTATTAGAATTGGCGAAGTTCAGAAAATTTATAAAAATTTAACCATGGCTGCTTTTTTTTTATTTTAAATTTTAATCTCAGTAGCGAAGCGCAAGCTTCCCCGTAGGGAGGAGTGGCGAAGCCATTCCTGCTCTCTATATACATCAGGTGAAGCTCCAACTGTCAACAAAACATGTCTTCTAATCGATTTTTCTCTTTTCACTCTCCCTCTTCTCTTCCCTAGACTATCGGTTGAACCTGTTCCGTTTTAAGACAAATTGGTCTGTTTTTTGTTGTTTTTTAGAGGGGAGTGGAAGATCGAAGGATTTCATATCTTCCTCTTCCTCCTCGCACATATGGAGATAGGGGACACGGAGGACGATCGAGTTCCTATCCCTTAAAAAAAATAATGTCAATACATATGCTCCATAAGACTAGATACTGTTTAAGGCATAATACATATTGTTTATAATTGCCAAAAAAAACCCACACAATATTGTTAGAGCAAATTTGCTTAAAATAGTGTAGCGAGTGATATGCATATAAAATTGCATGTGGGTGTGCTAAAGGCCATGCTGTGAAGTATGTAGACACATTTTAAAGTGTCTCTACATGTATAGTCTTATGGGTCTATTTGCAATGGCGAAAATCCCAATCGAGAGGAAATTTTCAACAGAATTCTGGCCGAAATTCAATTCCTCTCGCTTGGGAAAAATACACATATGAAACCTTTATCACGTTTTGTAGTCATAAACGGTTCGTGATAGGAGCTTTCAACTTCCAGCTCAATCTCGGGTGTTGCATTCCTTGGTACATTTTTTAATATCTTCAAAGACATGTTAAATAAGGGTAGATCATGTGCAGGGGCAATGTTTTTGCCCTTGTTCTCAGAAGAGAATGGGTCTTTGCCCTTTTGTTTCAGTGGAAATGGGTAACATGCTCTCACATAGACTGAGCTTGTCTCTCGAGTGGCAATTCAACAAACATGATATTTTCATCACCGAGTTAATCTAGAAATCATTTTTCTTATTTTCCAAATGTATCGTCGAGTTTTTCAAAATATTTCGTTTTTTTCCATTCCCCCATCATGCAAGCTAGATTTTTTTTTAAGCTACAATCATGTGGATTCCCGTGCAATTATATTCAGGTAAATAATTAGTTCATCTTGCCCAATTGTTTTAATTTTTCATTATATTACCTGTGATCCAGAAAAGACACGCTGCGATCAACATTGTGACCAGCCTGTCATTTCTTACTCGCATTCATTCCTTCAACCGCGTTTTTTTCTTTTATTCTTCATTATCCGATTACTCAGATATGATATGCTAAGATTGCTTGGATAAAGAGTGACCATGTCTTGGATGAAGGAAGTTCATTATTATTTCATTTTTTTTCATTATCAAAAACAGCGACCCCGTATAAAGACGGGCTAATAAACTGACGACAAAGAAGATACGCCCTCTGGTCAATTCACTTATACCGTGTTGTATTATTCATTTTGTAATTATTTTAATCTCATTTTTATCTTTTATATGTATCTACTTATTTTGTTTTGTCAAGTAAATATCTTACGATTATTATGTTCTTTATGTACTCATTTTCACCTTATTATTTTCAACGATTATCTTGCGATTGTTTTGCTTTGATTTCTATGCATGCATTTGTTAATTTTCTCAATGATCTATATATGTTACTGCTATTTTGTTTCATTTCATGAATATTCTGTAATCATTTTTCGTCTTTAAACACTGTCATGCTACATGTGGGTAGATTTCATATATAAAATTACAGTATAATGATTTATAATTCAAGTTGAAAATTTTAAACAGTAAAATTGGATATCGAAATTTTAGGAGAAAAACTCTAAGCACTTCAAGCAAACACTAACCTTGTCCAATCAGTTGCAAACGAAGACTGCTTCGGAAAGTGGGAGGAGCGTAAGAAGAAAGAGACGATTAGGAGGTTGGTTAATACATTATAACAGAATTACTGGATTAATTATGACGCAATAAACTGTAAGTTCTGTGTCGAGGTATGCCTGTGTAAACCCTTTCGGTGTAGGGGCGCGTACACTTGCACGGGCAGATAGCCGATACGAGGCCGTCTGCGATAGGCTTTGGAGCAATTGAAGAAGTAGAAGGCCGCCTCCTTGAGTAAGTGCGTTTACAATTGGCCGTGATTTACCTATTGGCTTGCCAAGTCGCAGATCAAGGATATATAAAGATCAAGACCCCCTAAATATAATTTTAATATAAATAATAAACGGGGCAATATATACACAAAAGGGGAACAAATTATTCTTTATAAGGATAGTTAAGTAGATCAGGTCAATTTATAATGTGACAGAGTTAAGCGGGGACAGCTAAATTATCGTTAATCCGAATAATGGAGATTATTTAAATTTGAGCGAGGAGTCAATTAAAAAGGAGATGCTACGGAATCTAGGTGACCAATTACGGGGGAGGTAATCACTGGATTACAAAGCAAAATCGCTTTACCTTGAAACTTAGAATTGTTCGAAGGGGGAAGACCAACGGCACAGGTCTTCGAGAGATACTTCTGAGAGTGTTAACGAGGAGGACTCGTAGAAGGGGTTTGAGAGTACTTCTTGCAGAAGGACGAAATTTTCTCTGTTCCAGAGAGATGTGATCTCAAACACCAGAGACTGTTCTGCGGCACAGCAGGGAGTCTCAGAGACGGGGAACGGAAGTCTTGAAGGGGGATGTGAGACGAGAGGGGGCGCACGATTTGCCGGGACGAAGATGACTCGATAAGCTTTCCTCTGAACAGGGGCCAAAGCTTCACGAAGGGCGATCTACTGGTGAGATCTTAACGACGGGGTACGACTCGAACAGGGGTTGCGAGGCTTCACGGGAAACAGGCACATGGTCTGAACTGATGGACTAGCAGGCTCTCAATCTCCTCGAGGAATGGCTGACGCAGGGTTAAATAGCCCGGTGGCTTGTCCTTTAGATATCATCAGGGCATACCATCCCAAGAGAATTCACGACGCCAGTCTGTGCAAACTTATTTCTAGATAAGGGGTTGGATCGAACGGCGAAGTTTGCCTCAGGATATAGGGTTGAGCTTGTACGGGCGCGTTTGCGGGAGAAGGAAATGTCTGCGAGGCATGGAGGCGAGGGTTCGGCGTTATTGCGGAGAAGGGAGAGCGGTGTGTGTCCCTCTTAAGTAAAGACAGCCGGGTCGGCGGCTCAGTGCAAGACAGTTTCCTTCTCGTCGATTCTAGAATTGACGCCCCAAGGAGCACGTGGTCTGGGGCTCGAATGGGCTGAAAATAGGTATTTTGAGGGGCTTCGTCATACGCTGGTACTTCGAGGGGCTTCCTCTCACATTCTGCATTACTCTCTATATGAACGGGCAAAATTCTCTATCCTTCCAGTTCAATAATTTGAATGTTTTTAATTTTAAAATTGTTAAATAGCCTATTCCTGAATTTATATTTCCAGTCCCCAAAAATGTGTGAAATTAACGGACAAAACATTGTATTAATTTCTCCCTCTACGTCCTTTCATTCATCCTACAACCTATTTTTGTTGATTTTGTGGAATTTGTTTACAATTTTTAGAATACTTTTGTAGATCATCTTTCTCCATCTTATTTTGGGTTTTCTTCTCGTTCTTCTTTTATCAAGAGAAGGTCACTCGATAATTTTTCAGACCATCGATCGTCTTAGAATCTTGCCACATGGTCTGCCCAGCTCTATTTCATTTGTCATATAAATTGCATTATATCGTAAAGCTTGGTTTGTCCACGTATCCAAATGGCTGATTTTCTGTCATGCCTCGTTATCCCCATCCTAATGTATTTATGGGCTCTTTGTGTTGTTCTAAGTTTTTATTAAAGTTTTTTGGTCAGGTTCCAAGTTTCTGCACTATAGGTCATACTTGAGATTAGGGATTGGTTGTATACTTTTCTTATCAGGCACAGGAGCATCTTGCTTTTGAAGATGATGCTTGCTTTCCAAATGCATTCCAATCAAGAGTGATTCTGAGCTAGATTTCTTGATCTCTTCCTGGTAACATTGTAATCTGTTGACCAAGAGAGATATATTTAGCTGCCATTTCAATTTTCTAATATCAATTGTGATGTCTATTTTGTAGACCTATGGTTGGCTTTCATGAATTTTGTTTCTCTGAGATGTATTTGTAGTCCGACTCTTTTGTTTTCGTGGTTAAGTTCTTGAAATATTGTTTAAATCGCTTCTAGTTTATCAGCTAAGTACAATATCATCTGCGAATCTCAGGCGATTTAGGTAATATCTATCGATCTTATTCCTTTGTTTTACCAGAAGGTGGGAATACATTTGGAGATATACAGTGACTGGACATAAGTATTTGCACAACTCTATTTGTAATGTATTTTGAAAAGTTCGAGATCTTGTTTAGGGTAAAGAATACACGTAGTTTAGAGAATATATATTTAACAGAATATTTAAGCAGAACATACAAAAATATATTGAAAACCAGAAAATACACTAAACGAAAAAATGTATGGGACAAAAGTATTTGGCCAAAATAAATATCATGTTAAATCATTGTTAGTTTATCGCACAATTTGAGTATCTTAATTTAAAGTCGTCTTATAAAGCTGCCAAGAAACATCCAGAAGCACATGTAATGTAAACAAACTACGATCGGCACAATCATTACCTCTCCAGAGTTTGTTAAAGGTGGATGCTCAGTGAATACAATGCCGAAAGTCAAAGAAATACCCAAAGCTATTCGAAAGCAAATAGTTGGACTAAGTAATGAAGGATTAACCTATAGGCAAATTGCTAAACGTGTTAAGGTTCCATACTCAACTGTCGGGGCAATAGTTCGGAAGCATCGAGAGACTGGGGCAATCTCCAACCTGCCAAGTGTTGGAGCTCGTCGCAAGATCACAGGCCGCTCTCGACGCTATATGCTGCGTAAGGTGACGAATGTGACCATGACTACCCGTACAGACCTACAGAATGAACTGGAGTCACAAGGAGTTCACGTCAGTCGAAAAACAGTTTCTAGAGAATTACATCGAAGTGGTCTACATGTCTTCACTGCACGTAAAATTCCCCTTCTTATAGCAAAACATGTGAAGAATCGTTTACCGTTTGCCAAAGACCATCTTGACAAAGGAGTTGAGTTTTGGGAACGGGTTGTATGGTCCGACGAAAGCAAAATTGAACTTTTTGGCCGAAACGAAGCTTGTTATGTTTGGAGGAAAGCAGGGATTGCTTATGATTCCAAGAACACCATCCCTACCGTCAAGCATGGAGGAGGCAAGATCATGGTGTGGGGCTTTTTTACTGTCCATGGTGTAGGGGAACCCCAGATCATTGATGGAAAAATGGATAGTTCCATGTACAGGCAGATACTGAAACAGAAGCTGCTTCCGAGCGCAAAATAAATCTACGGACGGCGCAAGTGGATCTTTCAGCAAGACAATGACCCCAAACATACAGCGAATTAACGAAAGAATGGTTCGTAAATAAGAAAATAGGTATCCTTACATGGCTTAGCCAATCACCTGACCTCAATTCCATTGAAAATTTGTGGCGATTATTCAAAACTGCTGTGCACAAAAGGAGTCCAAAGAACCTTGCTGATTTGAGGATCATCTGCATGCAAGAATGAAACAATATACCACAAACGGAGTCTCAAAAGTTATTTTCCAGTTACAATAATCGTCTCCATGGTGTTATTGAAAATAAAGGTCACGCCACTAAATAATAAAGACTTGTTTTTTGTTTTGGCCAAATACTTTTGTCGCATACATTTTTTTGTTTAGTTGATTTTCTGGTTGTCAATATATTTTTGTCTGTTATGCTTAAATATTCTGTTAGATATATGTTATCTGAACTACGTGTATTCTTTACCCCAAACCAGATCTCGAACCTTTCAAAATACATCACAAATAAAGTTGTGCAAATACTTATGTTCAGTCACTGGAGTATCTCATTGTATTACACCTTTCTTTAATTGAAAGATGTCAGAGTCTTAAAGTTGAATCTGAAATGTAGAATCTGGTATCTATTCTAGGATATTTAAGGATGTTATGATCACAGGTGTTTTTATTGAATCAAGTGCTTTCTGGTAGTCTACAAATACCAAGTGTAGGGGTTTATTGTACTCTGAAGTCTTCTCAATGAGATGATTGATAAGATGTAGATGGTCAATCTTTGAGAAACCTTTTAGGAAGCTAGATTGTTATCTCGCTTGTTGGTCACTTAGCTGGTTTCTCAGTCTCTTTGTAATGACTTGTCAAGAATTTATAGACCTACGAGAGAAAGTTAATTGTTTGGTAGTATATAAGGTCCGTTTTATCATCATTTTATGTGAAAGTTTGTTATGACACTGTGACAGGCACCCAGAATCTTGCATTGCTTTGGACATTCAGTGATAAGGCAAAACTAGTTTGTCCACAATGACATTTCCAAAATCTTTTCGCAAGTCTGAGGTGATGTGTTGTATTAACCTAGTGTGTGTGGCTCTTTATTTGTTTGATATCAATTTCAGTATCTGATTTGAGAACGGCCGGGATATTATTGGATATTGTTGGTTGGTTGTGGTTCTGGATGGTGTTGTTGCTTGAGTACAACTTTTCATAGCACTCATTAGTTCTTTTAACTATTCTTTCTCGATCCTTGATGCTTGGACCATGTTCCCTTTTAAAAGTCCCTTTTTACTAATATTATAACCCCTTTACTTCTTTGATGGTGTTTTCCACAAGAGATATATTATATTTTCTGACGTCACATATCTGTCTAATTTTGATGAGTTAATTTAGTTCTGTTAATTCCATTTGTATGTTGGTGATTGTTTTTTTTTTAATTTGTTTGTGCTTCTTCATTAGGTTTTGTATTTCTTCTAAGACTTTGTTGTTATTTTTCTTTTTTGTTTTCTTATACTTTTCATCAGTGTCTGCTATATGTATCACCAAGTTAATGTTTATCGCTTGTATATTACTGGAGTTTCTGGAGTCAAGGAGATTTTCATAGTATGCTCTTATTAAAATGACGCTAGGATTCTGAAGCGACAATTTTCTGAGAAATTAATGGACTTACTTTTGGAATGAAATAGCTTTCTTATCTTTTTTTGAATGATAATTTTTATCCTACATCTCATGATCCCGTGCTCACTGATTTTGATGATTTTATTGATGAATTAGAAATTATTGAAAGTGATTATTTTTTTGTCGATAGCATGTAATCATTGTCATTATATATCTAATAGTTTGGGCTTTTTCAAGTCCATATTTGCTGTTGCTCTTTTATGGACATAGTGTTGCCAATTTTGAGGTGTTGGGCCAGCGTCAAGTCAAGGAGATTTTGTTCCTTTTCTCATGACGATATTAAATTCGCTTTGTTTTGGTTTAGGCCTTTCTTGATGTCATATTAGAGTCGATCTAATTCTTCCTCCGCTCTAGCAGATTTCGATGCGTACCCTTGGACTATCTTGACTTTGTACTTCTTAGAGACCTTTAGTTTTGTGTAAGCTGTTCTTTCTGATATGTCATCAAACTCTACTGCCATTTGTTTGAGCTCTCTCTATATATCAGAAATTTAACTTCCTGCTGCATTTGGTCTTCTTTTCCTTTATAGCAGAGTAGGTATCGGTCATTTGATAGTGAAACTACTGTAGAGGAGCATATAATTTATTTACGGGACTAGCTTCAGTATGAAGCTTACCGTACCTTCCTCACTCGTATACTGAGAATATAATGGACAGAAAAGTCGCTACACAGCCTTAAAATCCCAACAAAGAATAAAAAACGGAGAAACGGGGTCCTTTATCAGGGGATCTCTTATTAATATTGTTTCTACAATTTTTCTTTTACAGAATTCTTTACAATTTTATATTATTTGGGACTTCGAATAATCTATTTGGTGGTTGTACTTGTTAATGTGATAAAAAATACTGGATGTAGTACTGCCTCACTTGACATCACCTTTGTGTTCAATTAGCTTACTGATTTCTCTTTGTTTTTATTCATTGCTTTTTTAGTTTTCACCACTTTATTGCTTCTTTGGCTTTCCCCAATTTTACTCATAATACTATAAAATTCAACCGATCAGGATTGAGATATATTTAATCGTCATACTTATGTTTATTTTGGGAGTAACAGAACTTAGCATTAACAAATTGACCAATCAGCTTTTAGACATAAGCCCTGCAATTATTGTCTAATCAGCGCCAGGATAGATTTAAAAAGTTAATAATGCTCAAATCGTTTGCACATAAACACGGCTGAAATCCATTTACGATTAAGAAATTAAAAATACCAATTAACACATGCGGATGGAAAGACAAGGAAATTATGTACAGAAATTTATTCAGAAAGATTGACCCAGATGTTATACTAATATCAGAACATGGAAGAAACACCGAAAACGAGAAATTAAAGATATGGAACTACAATGTTATTAACAAAAATCTTTCAAGAGAAACGCACGATGGAGCGGCAATAGCGGTCAAGCAAGGATTGCAGCACAAAACAATACAAGGATTGGAGGATGCATATTTAGCTATAGAAATTAAAATGGGATTAAGCAATATCATTGTCGGAACTGGATACCAGCCACCCAGGCGCACCCAATCACCGGTACAAAACTTTACTAAACTCTTCAACTATAGGATACCGGTCATTTTGATAGGCGATTTAAACGCCCATTGCGCGGCTTCTGGGTACAGAAATACAAACAGAGTCGGAAAACAACTTAATAGGCTTATCAATAGACGTATACTGCAAAGACTGGGATCCAATTTCCCTACATACTTACAAAGAGATCACGCAACAAAACCGGACATCTGCCTGGCTAACTTCAATCTGCCCTTTAACTATTCTATGGAACCAGTTGATGTTCCTTGCAGTGACCACACTGCGACTCTAATGTAAATAAACAAGCATCCTATACAAATCCCTTCGAAGAAATGGAAGGCGTACCATAGAGCAGATTGGGATAAGTACAGAGAATTACTTCAGACGTACGAGCTCAGCCCGCTCGGGGAAGCCACTCTAGAAGAGATCGACGGGGAGTTGGATAAGATCAGAGAAAAAATTATAAGGGCAGAAAAGGGGGCTGTCCCCATTAACTCGTTCCAAACCATTAAAAAATTTAGGTGGACACCAGAAATGGTGACTTTGAGCGAGGAGATCGGCCGGGCGGCAGAAAATCTAGGAAGATTCAGAACATCAAGGGAAGCATACAACGCACTAAGGAGACAGAAAAGATAACTAATAGCACTAATTTATGAAAAAAACAGAAAGAGAAATGGGATCAGCATATCGAGAAAATAGATGTGGAAACATCACTAACAGAATTTTGGAAACATATCAACAGATTAAAGACTCGGATAACAACGGTTAAAATGAAAATTAAGGATGCAAGGAACAACATTTTAGAAGATGAGGAAGAAATAGAAGCATTATTTAGAGAGCAGTGGAGAAATGTATTCAAAATTAGCGAAGGAGAAAATGAGGACTATGACATTGATTTCGAATATCAGATCGTGGACGAACTCAATGGAGAGATCGAGGAAAGGAGAAACAACAACGACGCAATAGACGCAATCATTACATCTGATGAATTAAAAGAAACCATAGAGAACTTCCGACAGAGAGCCTTAGGCAGATCGGGACTCACCAGATTAAATTACATCGAAGCACCCCCGAACATACTGGAGGGAGTGAGCAACGTCTTCAATGCGTGCTTGAACACGGGATACTTTCCTGATGAACTGAAAGTGGCGAAGATGATATTCATACTCCAGGCGGAAAACCCCCCAGATCAAGTGGGTAACTACCACCCCGTCTTGCTGCTAAATTTCATCGGTAAGGTATTGGAAAAAATACTAAATAAGAGACTGTCAAAATTCCTCGATGATAATGGCTGAAGAAACAGCTGCCAATTTGGCTTCAGGAAAAACAGAAGCACGGAGATGGCCCTTGGAGTCAACCGCCGTACTCACAGTGCCCAAGGCCTACTTTGGCTCTAAACAGTATGACTATGGGGGTCTATAAAGGATTAATGGGCCTCCCGCCCTCCCTCCTTGGCCGCTGGGCGGGGGTAGGGTTGGAAGAGCTGTTCTTTGTCTTCCACCTCTCTTTTCATTTTATTTCCGAATTTGGATTTACTCAGTCTGTACGCTTGTTCTCTCGCTGGGAACTGGTAAAGGCTATCACAGGTAAAAGAGGGAAAATTTTAGGAAGGACCTAAATAAAACGCCATCTCAAGAAAACTTCTAAGAAGAAATATATGCGCTCCTGGCGCTGATTGGAGATTCCTCCTGTTCCTCTTGAGCGGTGTTTCCCCTCCCCCATAAATGGTTGTTCTTCCTTATTCTAAATTCTTGACTCTTTTTTCATACTTTTTACCTCAATCATACTCCTCACTAGCACTACATAACTTGATCACCGGCAAGGTCTGAGTTGCAGTTAGTAGTTAAGTATTGTGAACCCCTTCAGGAGACTCTCTTAGGGTGCCAGAAAAGCGGGGCCGATTCTCCGTCACGAGCCAGAACCCAAATGTGGACCGCTGTTAGGGCTAGGGTCAGATAGGTAGGGTTGACCAAGGAGAGTACAAAAATTGGAAGGTAGGCGAGATATAAGTAGGACAGATAGAGGAGCTCCTCCCACTTGTGGAGACTGGTTGAGACTCCACAGCTGAAGATCGACAGAAGAGCCCCTCTCCTCGGAAAGGGGACGATTCTCGGGAAGATAGACCCACTGGACTTCAAAAGGCTTTCCCTGAAACTCCTACTCAATGGAAGGAAAAGATCACCACAAGAAGTAGTGCAATGCATATTTATAGATCTGGAGATACCACTAATCAAATACATTGAGTCACCATCTGGACTCACAGTTATTTGCCCAGAAAACAAAGGCATAGAGCAGCTACTGTCATCTGCGGGAGCATTACGCTAAGGAAGTTGGACTTGGAAGCTAGAGTACCACCACAAATCACAACTAACAGAAGTGTCATCTGCCGAAAAATCGAATCCTTGGCAGGAGAGCACTCATGCCAAGAAATAAGAGAAGAACTTCAGGAGAGACAGAAATGGCTCAAAATTGCAGAGCTGGTCAGATTTAAAGATCACACTCACGTTTTCAAGGTCATTTGTGAATCTACCAAAATGGCTTCAAGGATCATGGAACAGGGACTTCTCGCATTCAATATGAGGATCTCAGCCGCCCACATACAAAGAGACGTCTCACAAGTATACAGATATGCTTCAGATGTTATGCGTTGGGAAAACATACGACGCAAATTTGCCCCCCAAAAGATCTTATAATCTGTTCTGAATGTGGAACTGAAATCCATTCTTGGTGATACTGCAACAACACAGTTAAAAGATGCATTAACTGCCAAGGGGGGCACAGAACTATGTCCATGATTTGTACCAAAAGAAGAGAAATTATAAAGAGAAAAGAAACAGAGTCAAACAGAAATAATACGAAGGTAAAATATAAACTCATGCGCAGCAATGGCAAAAAGTGACCAACAAGGACCGGCATCTCAGATTAATTTAGATGGTACGCTCAACGTAAAATTACGTACTTGTATATTAGATGCCCACGTGCTGAATATAGCTAACCCTAGAAGTTATGCAACAACAGTCAACAACATGTAACAGGAAAACGGGCTAGAATCGATGAAATTCCCCAAAGAAGTCGACTCATCGGCCATTTTCAGAATCAATGTCACAGAAAAGACAAAACATGAGTTAATCGAAGAGGCAAAAGGAAATCAAAATGCAGAAGAATCAGAAGAGGACACAATCAGCGAAGTCTCAGAGACTGAAAACTCCAACGACGACACAGAGCAAGAGTGCACACGGGTTACTCGCAGGAAAGCCCAAAGAAAGGACAGATCTAAATCCGGAAGTAAAAGTGGTCCATCACCCAGAGATGAACTACCAGAGGGACCCTCGAATGCAGTGCTTAGTAACGGACATTGAGCACCCCTACATATAAGAGCGCCTATTCTAGAAGATTTTCAGTGAATTACGCTAAACCCTTCAAAAGGAGATAATACTTTTTTTATCGACGATTCATAACTCAATGAGGTTAAGCTTAAGCGCCTCACTGCTCCCGTCCATCGCCCTGCGTGTGAACCGGCTCAGGTGTCTGCCATTCATTGATTTCGTCTTAACTATGCCGGTCACTTGAACTGACATAATTAGGGGCTTATGTGAAAACTGGTTTGAGGACTAGCCCACAGCGGAAGCATAAGTCAAAAATTATCTCAAACTAGGGCATAACTGCGGGTCCCGGACTGAGGAGAGATCCTCATCAATCAGGAGACCCAACCAAAATCATAGAGGGAAGTACACCCGTCTCTATGTAGTTGGATGCAGTTATGTCGTAAGTACCAGAGAGGGGGGGACAAAACTTAAGCGGCCGTTGATTCGGCCGCTACTGCATCTAGTCCACCATAATTCACCCCTCTTGATGTTCTCAGTCAAGATCCATCCCATCCACCCCATCCATCCAGCACCCATCATTTTGGCAGCAAACGAGCGGGGCACTAACAGGAAAATGGACGGGGGGAGGGCATCATTATTTCGCTAACCTCTACCTCTTTTACCACTTTATAACTTTCTTTTTCACTCCAAAACACCATAATTACACTTTGGTTTCAGAAAAAAAGACATCACAAGAGGACTTAGTTAGGACACGTAAGACTAGGGAGACCCTCACTAAGAGGGTCCCCCTAAAGACCATCCCCGGAAAGAAGAACCCCGAAAAAAGGCACCTATGTGAAACCATCTACCTAGAATTAAAAGTAGCACTGGTGAAACTTATTGAAGTCTCATCTGGATTCGCCGCTTTATGTGCCGAGACGGAGGACGTGGACCAGCTCCTATCGGAAGGAGCGAGGGTCCTCAGGAACATTGGACTGGAAGCCAAAACTGCTCTACAAGTGGCAGCAAACCGAAGCGTGATCTGCCGTAAAGCAGAGGGCTGGGTGGGTGAGCATACACCCTATGAGCTCAAAGAGGAGATTACCAAAAGCAATCCCTGAGCCCAAGTTCGTGAAATAATAAAATTTCGCGAACACACCCACTTGTTTAAGATAACTTTTGCTACCACTGAAATGGCCAACAAATCCACGCAGAATGGAATACTGGTATTTAATATGAGGAAACCAGGGGATAACTTTCAACAGGAGAAATTTAATAGCATACAAATGTGTTTTGTATGCTATAAACTTGAAAAACATACTACGAAGACGTGCCCAGACAAAAACAAACTGTGGTGCAGTGAATGCGCCACAGAAGGACATCGATTCAATAAGTGCGAGAGCGCTAAGAAGAAATGCCTTAATTGTACAGGGGAACATAGGACCATGGCTCTGAACTGCCCCAAGCGCTTCAAAATCATCAAAAGAAAGGAAGAAGTGAAGAGGAGAGGAAAACTAAAGAAATGACCTACGCGAACGTCGCCAAGAAGAATGCGGAAGTAAAGCTTGCACCTGCACTTGCACAGATGAACATGTGAGGAGATCTAAGTACAAAAATATTGATCTGCATTACCCATGAAAATGTGGCTAATGCAGTGAATCCTGGCTGCTATAACCAGGTACTCAATGCTCTCTTGAAAGCAAAAAATCTACCTTTACCAATTATGCCTGCAGACTTTGAATGCTCCAAAGCATTCAAGGATTCAGTCATAAGGAACAACACTGTCAAGTCTAGACTGAAGGAGATGGTCGAAGCTCGCTCATCGGATGAATGCGAAGAGGATTACGAAGAACAAGTAGAAAAGGCTGAAAGTGCGGAGGGATCCTTCTCTTCTGACAACGAAGAGGGCTCTTGCACCCGTACACGAGCTACGAGAGCAGGTCCAATACTCCGAGTCCCTCTCCCAAAAAGGAAAACCCTAGTTAGAGTAAAACTGCCCAACCAGCCCTTAAGAAGAAGAAGAATAAGAAGAAGCATAAGGAACAACAATTCACCATGTTACGGAACACACTGAAAATATTGGAAATTAATACCAACGGCTGGACGACTAAAAGACTTCTTTATGGAAATGTATTCAGGAAAATTGATGCGGACATCATCTTAATTTTGGAACACGGGATCGACACGCGTAGGGCAGAAATGAATTTCTGTAACTACCAAATGTTGATCACAAATTATTCGCAAGAGCGGTTCGACAGAGCCGTTATTGAAATCAAGAAAGGGATTACATACAAGCAAATGAGAAATCTAGAAGAATCCTACCTCTCGATTGAGGTCAAAATCGACATAGGAAAATTATTAATTGCTACCGGATATCATTAATATAGGGGGGGGGGCTCTTCTGCCCCCCCTTCCCCCCCTATATTAATGGGGGATCTGAACGCCAGATGCCAAGAATCCGGTTACAGGGCCTTCAACGGTATAGGAAGAAGCCTGGATCTATTGCTGTATAGAAATATTGCCCAGCGAATAGGCCCCGATTTGCCCACCTTTCTCGGAGCAGGAATTGCCACAAAAACAGATATCTGTCGTGCGAATCGTCAGCTGCCGTTCAATTACTAAATGGAACCAGTCCAGGTATCATATAGTACTAAAATAGGGATCTTACTCACTATCAATAGGAACCCTATAGAAGTTCGAGCTGTAGTAAATAGAACTACAAAAGAGCAGACTGGACTCGGTACGCGTGCCTTCTCGAGGCCTACGATCCGTACAACTTGGACCATGCAATTCTCGAGGAGATTGACGAGGCACTTGACGACCTCAATAACCATCTCACCAGCGCAGATAGGGCTTGTATCTCTAAAGCTGTGTATAGGACCATCTCTTCCTATAGATGGACCGAATAAATGAAGGATTTATACCGTGAGCTGAAGTTGCATGAAATCAACATCAGCAATGCGTCAGTTAACTCAATACGGCGAAGTAAAGAAGTCAAAGAAGAACTGAACCAGTTGATCCTCGAACAACAATGTAGACTATGGGATAATGCGATCAATAGCCTCGATCACGAAGCAACTCCCAAAGATTTTTGGAAAAAGATCAGAAATCTTAAAGGATTGACTGGAAAGAAGCAGAAGATCGAGCTACAAAAGGAAGATGGAAACATCAAAACGGAAGAAGGAAAAATTGAAGAGCTATTCCAAAATTATTGGGAAAAAATCTTCAGTATAAATGAGAAAGAAAGAGAAGACTATGACATAGAGTTTTAAAGCAACATCATCGATGAGCTTAACGAACAAATACACAAGACGCACCCTCACCACCAGGTGGATAGACAGCGCGACGGAGACGACGAGATTCCTGAAGAAGAACTACTCGGCGCGCTCCGCTCATTCCCCCCAAAATCCACAGGACAATCGGGGCTTACAGAGCTAAGCATTGAAAGGGCACCAACCAATATCATCGAAGGGATAAGAAGGATATATAACTCCTGTCTCAACACGGGATACTTTCCAGATTCTTATAAAACGGCTAAGATGATTTTCTTGCCTAAGCACGGAAAGGACCCAACGTTGAAGGAGAGCTACCGGCCAATTTGACTTCTAAAATTTGGCGGGAATCTCTTCGAGAAGATCCTCAACCGAACAGTAGTGACTCACATGGAGGAGAACTTCCTCTCCAACGCACATCAATTCGGGTTTAAGAGGAAGCAAAGTACGGATATGGCGTTTAATTTCATTACGGAAAAGCTAGCCCAAGCAAAACGGGAAAGGAGTTACGTGGACATTGTTTGTCGGGATGTATCAAAAGCGTTTGATAAGATGTGGCAACGGAGAATGCAATACAAGATCTTACGACTGGGCCTAAGTGAAAACGTAGATAGAACTCTCTGTGTCATAGAGAGAGCAGCGTACATCAGGTTAGGGTGCATGGATGGACCAAAGTGTCCGCTCACTGTGGGCCTCCCGTAGGGAGGGGAGGGTCCTGTCCCATACTCTCTACTTGATTTAAACCGTTGATGTCCCAGCCCCTGTAAGCCCGACTTGCCTCAACACTCAAATCACCGATGATTTCACCCAGATAATCACTTATCCATGGAGGAATGCGCATTGGCCAGCTCGTATGACAGCAGCAGAAATTTAAAATCTTAACACCTACGAGGCCTGGTGAAAGATCCGCAACAACCAGGAAAAGTTCAAAGTAGTCCCCATAGGCAGGATACTACTTTACGACGTCAGGGAGGAGGAGTATAGATGTTATCCCTACACCATGGAGTGCAATGTACTCGGAATGAAGCCTACTTCATCCTGGTACAAGAAACACGTTCAAGAAAGAATCATCAAGGCCACTGCTGCAGTCAAAACTCTAAAACAGTTCAGAAATCTTTGACAAAAGCAATAAGAAAAAGGTCTACAACGCACTTGTAAGTTCGACGCTGCTATACCCCGCCTTCCCCGCCTCGTGTGTCTCGAAGACACAACAGAGGAAACAAGTGGCGCATAATAAATGTATGTACCTCATTCCAGGTAGATATAGACATGAGAGAAGACGTCAGGAAGAGCTGCACCGGGAGACGAGGTTAATTCCCATTAACATTGCCATAGAAAAACGGAAAAGGAATATGCAGGAAATGGTTAATCGTGAATTGGACGATGATATCGTTCAAATGATTGACCAGAACAGAAGAGGAAAAAGTTGCGCCAGATTTCCAAGCTCCGCCGTGTTTTAGCTGGCGGAGAAGAAGTCCCGTTCTACTTATGAGAATAGAAATGTTTTTACCCTAAACCAAATAAAAAACCCGACCAAGAAAAAGATTACCTAATCGTGAAACCTCATCGATTTCTACAAATTCACCGATGAAGACCCAAATTTACCGAAGAAGGCATCTACGAAAAAAACGACACGAATTACACTCATTAAAAGATATACGAAAAAAAAACAAAGACACTTAGCACAACACTAAAGTAACTAATAAAGTAATTATTACCAAAACAGCAAATGCGCATATCATACCGAAGGACATTAATTATTTTTTGAAGACAAATGGCTTGAACGCCTTATTCTCTCTCTCTCTCTCTCTCTCTCTCTCTCTCTCTCTCTCTCTCTCTCTCTCTCTATATATATATATATATATATATATATATATATATATATATATATATATATATATATATATATAAACTAACTCAAAGACAACAAAGGAACCACAAGAAAAATACTTAAAAGCGATAGGCCTGATCACCAGGCACTAGCATCTCTTTGCGCCCTACCACACTTCTTTCTCTTTTGACCACTTCTCTATTTTCCGCTATTTGTCCCCATACCTTATCTCTATCTCCTAACCACACCTACTCTTACAACAATTCAAATTCAAATTTCCGAATTTTTAAGCACTCAATCAGATCTCGGATCAAGCACACGATACTGAATGTGTATTCTCGACAAAGGAGGTAAAGTTTGGAAGGAGTGACATCGATGGCGTGACTTTTCCCAACGAGGTCTTACAAGGAGAATAACAAAAAGTGCAAAGTAGTATCGACTCAACGATGTCGCTCTCTGTGACCCGCACGATTTGTGCTTCTAAAAGGTCCATCACATTTGCCTTTACGTCACTACCCGGCACAGGAGGCGACGGTTTCGGAAAGCTCCTTCACCTACCGAGTACATTAGGATTTTGTTCGTTTATTTACAAAATATAATACTCGGGAGTTTAACTTTCCATTTACAAAAGAGAGAATACTAAGCGAGAAGTCCATCTCCCTATTTACGAAAGAGATTAATACAAAAAGGGAAGTCTATCTTCCCATTTACGAAAGAGATTAATACAAAGCTGGAAGTCTATCTTCCCGGTCTGATTGTGATTAAGTTGGCACGCTTCACTTCATGGTGTAAAAAATGAGCAGCTTGTTGATGGCTGATGCGTCGCTTAGCAAATACATTTGTTTAGCCCACCGGGGGAGCTTTTATTGAACATGAAATTTAATTGTTGTTCCGAGTGAGAGGGAGCAGGTGGTGACTGCGATGACAAGGCAGAAGAATTAGGGGGAATAGAAGCGGTTACCTGATGGACCTGTTGATTAGGGGTGGTCCTTAGCTGCGAGTTCTGGGCGCCGTTATAACTTAGGTGACCATGAGTGCCACACGTAAAGCATACGATGAGTTTATGCGGGTAGTGAGACGGCGCAGAAGGAAATGTTGGAAGTTTTACGTCTTTTTGTTCACGCTGAGGATGAGGCTTTTGCTTATGGGGCGCCTGAATCTTCACGAAGCTACCATCATTCTTAGCATGGAACTTATTAGGCCCAAACTTATGTTTGGGGGACGGGGGAGGGAGTCTTCTTGATCTCCTTGGAGTATAGGTCGTGGCTGGAAGCGTGAAGGTCGGCTTATTCTACACACTCATTAAACGAAGAGGCTCTTCTAACTGTTACGAAGGCCTTCAATTCTCAGGGAAGGGTAGCCATGAGTTGATCCCTTAAAATATAGTCAATAAAGGACTCATAGTCGTTAGTCACTTGTGAGGAGCCAGCCCAAACTATAAATTGTGGCGAAGGGTGAACCCAAATTGCTTAAACGTTTGTCCGGGCTGTATCCTAGCCGAGCAGAATCTAACCAGATTTAACTCCGCATTCATATTAATAGCAGAGAGGAGCTCTGCTTTTAGGGTTTAATAATCCAGAGCTGTGTCCGAAGGCAGAGAAATGAAGATTTCACACAGATGAGTGTTTAAGAGGGGGCGTAGACGGCAACTGCATTTGGTTCTATATCTCAATTGTTGACTTCGAAAACTTTTTCAAAGTGGGTCAGATAAGAACAAAAATCTTCTCCGTCTTTATTCGCGGCGAGTTTTAAGGAGGGTACTTGTGGCTGATGGTAACGTGATCCCACAGAATAATTTAGACATGATCACGGCTTAATTCTCTCCCGTGTTGTCGTATTTGTTCTCTCTCTTTTGCTTCTTTCTTCTGCTTCTCTCTGTGCTTGTTCTTTTCTTTCTTCTTCTTCTCTCTGTGCTTGTTCTTTTCTTTCTTCTTCTTCTCTCTGTGCTTTCCTTTCTGCCCATTCGTTTCTCGTCTTGTTCTTCCTCTTAAACGTAAGCGATTAAATCATTTCGTGATGGTCCTAGGATCTGTCCCTGCTATAAAAACGATCGAACGAAGACAACCCGAATATGCTGCGTTCGTCTTTCGGTACTCGAGAAAGCTTACCAGAACAAGTGAGGATCTTCTTAACAAATCTAACCTACTTGTAATTAATAATTACCCCCCCCCCAAAAAAAAAACTTACTAAAGGTTCCAATTAATTATACACACCAGAAAAAAGAAAATAACTAACAAGTGAACCTGACTTAGGCCTAAGTCTTCTGGTAATCTTACCACAGCAAAACCAAAATTTGGCGGCTATTCTTGGCGTTTAATTAGTGGTATCTTGACTCAAGTAAATACGCTCAACTAAAAAAATATATAATATTTAATATTTTTGTTGAATATTCTTGACACTTGCAACGGTATAGTGTGGAAATAATGATCTTTGAGGAAATAGAAAACGATCAGGTAGGGTGGAATCTTTTACAAACCCAAAGACCTGATGCAAGTTTTATGTCGTGGTATGACCAGATGTACACGGTTATACGCACACTGGCCTATTGGCCGACCGAAATTAAAGCTCCACCTGGGGATGGTTCTAAAAGTGCTTTAAATACACAGTTTCTAGGCCAAGGAATATTCATACACGGCTACAAAAATAAACTTTAATAAAGACTAAAGTTTATATATACATATAGGACAAGTTAAATGGTAATGCAATTAAATATTAAAGGTTCAAGGCTAAGATGATTAACACAATCAATTAAGTTTGAACCGAAGGATAATTAATTAGGTAATGATTTTACAATTATGCAAGTTCTAGAGCAAAGGGGATCCTTGAGGTTCGACGCGGTAAAGGTGGGAGGAGCGTGATGAAGTGGGGGTTAAATCCCTTTTACCTTGATGTGCGGCGAGTAAGACTATGTAGGTAAGTTAGACCTTTAACTTGTAGGCGTATCATGGAACGCTCAATTCAACTTTGGGCCTCTTACCCTTAAGAGGCAAACGGGGGGTGCTTCCGGGATGGTTTTTCTGATCCTTAAAATCCGAAGACGTGGTGAGAGGGGTTGAAGCGCGTCTAACTATCTCCATGAACAACATTGAGTGACGACTAGCTCTTCCTTGGCTCTTCGACAATCACTCTATTCTTCTCTGGACGAGAATGTATTCGATTCCCTCTCGACTAGTGAAGACGTTATGGCTAACGTACTAAACGGCGGCTCCAGACCCAATCTGCA
Organism: Ceratothoa steindachneri; assembly: GCA_963969495.1. Classification (NCBI taxonomy): domain Eukaryota; kingdom Metazoa; phylum Arthropoda; class Malacostraca; order Isopoda; family Cymothoidae; genus Ceratothoa; species Ceratothoa steindachneri. The sequence continues at coordinate 120,146,704 of OZ018324.1, forward strand.
TGTAAACTTCTAAGTCTCGAATATATACTCCGAAATTATCTAGACGGGGAGAGAGATTCATTGCCAACAGACCTTCTTAATTGCCTTGGGTCGCGATAACGTTCCATAGCGTGAAGTCGCTATGCCTCCTTAATGGTCTTTCCATTGTTCTAATTTTCTCAGTATATAGGGCAGACGAATTTCGAGCGGTTAACGGCGAACTGGGGAAGTCAGGGGATGGGGGGAGATTCCTTCTCTCTCTCTTTTTTCTCCCACACACAGTTATATGTTAAAACAAAAACGTGTCTAAATGCTTCAAAACTATCACTGTTTCCTTTATTGAGAGCGTCCTAACGAGTGTAAAAGCACTTTTGCAATACCAGGTATTCGTCTCAAATAATTACTGCAGATAGTCAGAAGCTATGTACCGGGAATTCAATTCCGTAAACAGCCTGCCAGCCAATCCGTTGTCGTACGCTCGCTTATTCTCACCTTATGACACGAAAAGAGAAAGCCCGTGCCCTTAGATTTAATCGGAAACAGTGACCTTTCACCTGCAAATTTACTGAATACCCATCGAACCGATCCGTTTTAATTCGTATCGGCCCACCTATGTGGATATCTTTTTCTAGACAAGCCCCCGTTAGCTTAAACTGCCCTACAATTCAGGCCACTATCGTACTCCCATTTATTAGTTAAATCCCTCCATGTTGCTCTATTGGAACCGAGGCCATCAAGGTTTATATATCTCATTGCGCATAAATTTATTGACCTCAAAATCTTAACCTTGCTCTATTTCAAATCGAGTCCCCAAATTTATCGCTAAGTTCTGTAACTGTTCGCCCATTTCCAACTTAATAATTATGAAATAAAGCGCTCCAAACCTTTAATCGCCATTACAAGAGCCTCACGGAAATCCTTGGCATAATGCAACCCATCACGTACTACACCCACCACCGCAGAAGTTGTATTCTTCATTCTCCTCATACCCTTCATTTCCCTTAAACCAGTATTTTAGTTAAACTCTAACCCCAGCATCGAATATTAGAAATAACTTAAAATTTGCTAGACCTTTAGTGTAAGATTATTTTCAGAAGTTCCTCTTTTCGAAAACACCAAACATATTCGGCAGCACGGAAGAAGCATTCAAGCTTCTCGTATTCAAAATCGGCCTCCAAAACCACTTCAAGAGCTTAAAGCACCTTCACTGAAACTAGTTTGTCAACTAAAGGTCAAGTCTCGGACCTCGAATGTTAAATATTTAACTATAACGATTGTTAATTAATTCGGCCCTAAATTTACAGCCTTATTACATTAATTTCTCCAATCCCTGATACGTTGAGTTTAATATTCACGATCCGCTTGCTAAAAAATTCAGTTACTCATAGGATTTAGTATTTCCTAGTATTAAATCGATAATTTAAGGGTCCGACGCGGAGCAAAGAACCTAATTTCCACACTTTTCTTTACCAAAGGGAGTTAAGAACCTTAGCAATAAAGTAACTATGCCATAGTTAAATAAAAGGGGAAACCTGCCTTCTCACTTTCATACCACGGATATATATATATATATATATATATATATATATATATATATATATATATATATATATATATATATATATATATATATATATATATAATAAAAATTAAGTCTGTCTGTCTGTGTGTGTGTGGGTGTCTATTTTATAGGAAGAAAGGTTAGACAATCTACATAAAAAATAAAAGCGTATTCTTATGTACAATTTTCCGAGGAGGACATTGGATGTGGTCTTGAGTCTCTACGTCCCATCTTAATGGAGCTACGGGCCCTTTTCCAAACTTGCCCCGTCTGTTCAGTCGAGGGAATGTGAGCTGCATTTAGGCTTCCGCGAGACATGTTAGTTTTACCATACATCATTGTTCACGTTTAGGAAGCAAAAGCAATCTGTTTGCCTATTCACCAGAATGAAACACGAAGAATATTGTTTACCAAGAAGTATTGTGATGTAGCATTGGTTAAAGAATAACTTGTTATAAATCTAAGAATCTCAACCTGTATCTTGGTTATGATTTTATAAATTTTTCTTTACCCGGCAACGCCGAGTACCTCATTCAATGGCTCATAAGGGAGCCTTAGAAGCAATAAGCAAGACAATGCGAGACATCAGGGATTGTGAGGCTCCTATGGACGTGTCACTCTCTTGCTGTAAGGTCATTTCAGGCGGACACTTAGAGTGATTCCTAAAGGAACCAGGGTAGGGCAGAGCTCTTTGGTGATCAACTGTAACCATAATTTGCCCAAAACATTCTGACATTGTGAAATGGCAAAGTACCTCTTGATGATGATGGTGGAATAGAAATACCTATCTGCATAGTTATTAATACTATTGATAATATCAAAGCAAAGATATTACCAAATCTTCACCAAAACTACAAAAACTACAACTCGCTTTGTGAAAGGCTATATGGATCTGAAAAACAGCACTACCAGCAGAATCAATAAACATCTATTGTTTGCCCTCTCAGGGAGTCAACAAACTTACAAGTCAGTCTGAATGTAAATGGCAATGCTGATCCTAATTGATTTCGGTATATTATGTGAATGAAGACATCCTCTCCATCTCCTCTTCCAGTAGGAATGGTTGCCTTTATGACATGTGGCATCATTCTCAAATATTCGATTATTCCACAGAGTTCCTAAATCCTCTAGAACCTCTTGAAATGCCTCCTCACCAATTTGAACTAGAGGTAGTAATCCTAAATAATGTTGTTGCGCAATTTGGATCCACCAAACCTCTGTAATAGCACTCGGCTGGTGATAAAGAATTTGATGCCACATGTCATAGAGGCAACCATTCCTACTGGAAGTGGAAAAGGAGAGGATGTCTTCGTTCACATAATGCCCCGAAATCAATTAGGATCAGCATTGCCATTTACATTCCGAAGACGACATTTCCCACCCAATCCGTATAAGTTTTGCGATGTGAATTAAAAAAAAAATCGTAACGTAAAACTTGATTAGTGGCATAGATGCAATTAGATGAACCCTGTTTTTCTTATGGTAAACTCTAATGTGGATTGCTCTAGAGTTGGAAGCAAATGTAATCTGTTTGTATATGCTCCAAAAGGAAAACTAAGAATATTGTTTACCAAGAGATTCTGTAGCGTTGCTGAACAAGATTAAGTTTAGTTCATAGAATGAGAATATTGTTCGTGAAGAATAAAAAAAAGTAAAAGTAATTTCCGAACGCCAATTTTACCCTGGCAACGACGGGTATTTTTAATAGTGTATGTATATATATATATATATATATATATATATATATATATATATATATATATATATATATATATATATATATTGTGTTTCTAAAATATTTAATTTATATGATTTCGCAACCTAATAACTTTTCCAATTCTTGTTCGATAGACATCATATTGTAACAATGTGTGGTGGGAGCACGTAAAAATTCTGTCTAATGTTTTTTTATATTTTCAAATATACAAATGCCATTTATTGGAAAACAAGGTGCCTTTGGTGTGTTAGATTATGAGAGAATTTTCTAAGAATGCACTAAATGCAATGCATATTTGGATATACAGTATTACAAATGGTTCAAAGAGGAAAGTTATATGTGTAGGACAAATACATCTGCAAGACGATCACTCAAATCCGACAGGTGATGTTTATCTGCAAATCCTTCAGAACTAACTAGTGGTTGAGCTTATTGCAAATAAGCATGAATACCATTTTTCATCAACTAGACGGGACTCTACTTCACTGGTAGCCTATTATGGGGGCTGATACCAATCAAAACCGGCCAGGAAGATGGATCGGGCGTGCTGGTGATGGAGACAATGTACTGTTGAAATAGCTTCCATGTTCACCTCATCTGGACACGTTGCCATTTTTTTTCCTTTAGGGCGATGTGAAAGGAGTGGTCTATGACCCCCCTCTTCCTATAAACCTAGAGGAACTCAAGGATGTTTGGCAAACCTGGACTACCGACTTGACATGCTGGCCTGTCTCAGGTGTTCATATATTGAAAAGGTGTGAAATCGTTCATGAAATCCACATATCTTTGAATTTCTGATTCCAGCTTTGAAGAATAAATTTTACATTTCTCACCATTAAAAGTTTTCGGTTCCATCTGCCTAGAATTAAGCTCCTCCGATATTTACATCTTAAGTGATATCAAATTATTAGAAACACCCTGTATATATGTGCTCGAACTAGGGGGCAACCAAACTTGTAGAGACGGTGTCAGGTGTTCGTGGTCAACTTTGACAACCAATTTTGAGGCAAAGAAAAGAACCACCTCTTTGGTTTCAAAGAGGATTTAATAGGAAAACTAGCTTAAATTATCAATCGTTATCTTGAGCATAGGTCGCAGCTAGTTACCAAGCTAAGCAAGACTAAGGGACCATTGCGAGGGACTCTTTGCAATATTTGAAACAATAAAATATTTCAATAAATAAATATAAGAAATCTTATCCTTGGTAGTGAATTGGGTAGGTTCATACATCGTTCATAGTTTAGGTCAACTTTACCAAGTGGAGAAGAACTGATGGATGGCTGAATGAAAATTGAGGAATAAATAAAGGCACGGAGTATTAGTCTAAATATGTTATTTCTATGTATGCCAGGGGCGGGCAACCTTTTCAGAGTGAGGGACAGATTAGACGTTTGGGAGCAGACCACGGGCCGGAGTGACAAACGAAATCCCCGGCGTTATTAATTTTAACTTTTATTTTCTTAATATTTCTTACAAGTATTTTAACGGGGTCTTCGAGGCAATTTTTGAATAATTCCATTTCTGTTAATTTCCTGAAGATGACCTAACACGGTCGAAAGAGGTCTCGGAATAAAGAATGTAATTCGCGGATGTTTTTTTCTGGCCTCGAAGACCCGGTTAAACAACTTGTAAGAAATATTAAGAAAATACAAGTTAAAATTAATAACGCTGCCCCAGCTGTGGACTTCAATAGAACCTGCATACAACATAGCCTTTTATCTAATTATATATATATATATATATATATATATATATATATATATATAAATATATATATATATATATATATATATATATATATTGATGATGGATTCGTTCCTTGGGATCCTTATTCGTAGCAGGAATATGAAGACATATGCGATAGTTACGAACATTTAATTTTCCGGACGTTTCGGTCATTAACGATGACCATCATCAGCGAATTATGTTGAGAAAAATTGGACATCCAGTTTGGCCTACTCAAGTTTTTTGAAGGTGGATTCTAAGCTGCAAAATCGACGGACAACGTCTTCATTGTATCTCTTCCTCAATGTATTGGTGATGGAGTGGTTCCTTGGGAACCTTATTCGTAGCAGGAATATGAAGACATATGCGATGGATACATATATATATATATATATATATATATATATATATATATATATATATATATATATATATATATATATATATATATATATATACATATATATATATATATATATAAATATATAATTTTCAATAAGAAACCAATGGCGAGGAGCTGACATAAATCCAACATAAAAAAAAATATTTATTAAGATTGAATAGTGCAACGTTTCGACCTTACGGTCATCTTCTGGCTCTAGCAAACTAAAAAACAGATTAAGATATACAAATATGCAAAATAGTTCTAAGTGTTCACCACGAATTATAATTATAATAACAGGGAAGTAAAATACAAGGATTTAAAGAAAGAAGTAAAGTAAAATTATAGAGCAAAAACAACTAATAAACTGGCTAATAAAAGCTTAAAAAGCAAAAAACAAAAATCAATACAAACCAAACGGATCAAATGAGAAACATACCTTGAATCTTTAATATCCAGTGGAAATATGTTGTGGTAGAGAGGTGACGAGAAATATAACAGTTTCGCTAGTAGTGGTCGTTTAAAGGATGTTTATTGTAATAAAAGAGGAATCAGAATTGAGGGAACGAGATAATGTTTTGATATAAATAGATTCAGAGATACGTAGTGTCAGTTGGAGTCCAAAATCTCGAAGTCAATCAGGGATGGAATTGTTTTGCAGTTTTGCATTTAATCGTGGGGTCTCTTATAGAAGAATGTTCTTTTTATTAAGAAGTTTCCCTCTTCCAAGGCTGATGCCCATGTGAGAGAAAAAACGGGCCTGAAGGGTACGTAGGGTGCTTACAACATATTTTCCAGATGTACCCTCTGGAGAAGAATAAAATTAAACTACACCACTATGTAATTTAAAAAAAAAAAATCCAATTGTGTGGTTGTTGGAAAAAAACAACTTTAAATTCAGTTTGCATAAAATTTTTGTTAATAGTTTAGAGATATCTTTTCTGAAGTTTCGATTAAAAAAAACATCTCAGGAACAACAAGAAATCTAACTTCTTTAGGTGCAGAAAAGGGAGGGGAATATATGTTATTTAAAAATTGTTTTGTTGTCCTTTCAATTAAGAGTGACGGAAAGCTGTTTTTTATCAAGAGTGACTTCAAGTTCTGGAACTCATGGTGTATTTGGAGGAAGGATGAGCAAAGGTGAAAGCTCCTGGGTACAAGAGTCTTAATGGTAGAAATTTTATATTTAAAATCACTGAAACTATAAAAGTTAATCCCTATGGATTGAGGTCACGAAATCGCCGTTTTCTTTGGAATTAGAAATGTATATAAAGGGGATACTGTTATTATTTTCTGTTTCAATAGTAAAAGAAATATTCAGGTGTAAGGAATTAATAAATTCAAGAAACTTTGGAGCTTGTAAAGGTTCATTAAAAACTGCGATGCAGTCATCGACAAAACGACGGTAAATAAGTGGTTTATAATCGTCGGCACACTGATGAACATCAAGTCTTCTAAAAAATTCATGAAAAGTTCAGCAGCGGTTGGGCCAATAGGATACCCCATCGCTATCCCATCCGTACGTTGATAGATATTATTATCGAATGTGAAATGGGACTCATTAAATATAAGATCCAAAAGTTGTTTGGAAAGAGGTCTAGAAAAACCCTGAAAAGTTTGTTGGTGATTGAAAATTTTGTTAAGAATTATTTCACTGGTTTGATTGACAGGTACATTTGTGAAAAGTGATTTGACATCAAAACTTACAAAATACTGATTTTGTGTGAATTTCTGTCTTAGAATATCCTTTTGAAATTAATAGGATTTAACTACAGTAAATGTATTACCTTTAATGGGAGACAACAGTTTGACAATAAACTTCGCTAATTTATAAGTTGGTAGAGGGTATGAAGCTATAATAGGGCAGACAATACATTTTGGCTAAGCCAGTACCAGTAGTTTAAGCTTATAACTCAACCAGCCAAAGATGTGATCTTAAGAATGGAAGATAGAGTAAATAGATTTCTCATGAAATTGAAGTCCCAAGGAATTATTAATCAGAGCACCTATAAAGATCTTTTCGCTAGATTTTTTGTTGTTCCTGAGATGGGTTTTTTGAATCGAACCTTTAGAAAAGATATCTCTAAACTATTAACAAAATATTTTATGCAAACTTAATTCAAAGTTGTTTTTTCGAACAACCACACAATTGGAATTTTTTTTTAATTAAAGATCAAACTCCTAAGGACTTACGTAGTGGTGTAGTTTATTTTTACCCTTGCCCAGAGTGTACCTCTGGAAAATATGTTGAAAGGACCCTACGTACCCTTCAGGCCCGTTTTTTTCACTCACATGGGCATCAGCCTTAGAACAGGGAAACTTCTTAATAAAAAGAACATTCTTCTATAAGAGACCCCACCATTAAATGCAAAACTGCAAAACAATTCCACCCCTGATTGACTTCGAGATTTTGGACTCCAGCTCAAACCCACTGTCACTACGTACTCGTATCTCTGAATCTATTTATATTAAAACGCTATCTCCTTCACTCAATTCTGATTCCTCTTCTATTACATTGAACATATTTTAAACGACCACTACTAGCGAAACTGTTATATTTCCCGTTACCTCTCTACCACACCATATTTTCACTGGATATCAAAGATTCAAGGTATGTTCCTCATTTGATCCGTTTGGTTTGTATGGATTTTTGTTTTGTTGTTTTTTAATTTTTATTAGCCAGTTTTTTAGTTGTTTTTTTTGTACAATTTTACCTTACTTCTTTTCCTAAATCGTTGTATTTTACTTCCCTGTTATTATAATTATAATTAGTGGTGAACACTTAAACCTATTTTGTATATTTGTATATTTTAATCTGTTTTCTAGACTTTTTGATGTTGGATTTAAGTCAGCTCCTCGCCATAGGTTCCTTATTGAAAATTAAATTAAGGCTGCACAGCAAAAATACATGGATTATATATATATATATATATATATATATATATATATATATATATATATATATATATATATATATATATATATATATATATCTTCATCGTCCCCAAACCTGCCTCCACGCAGTTCATGCAGCCTTGAGCTGGCGGAATAAAAAGTAGCCGCTGGGGGCCAGCTCTGGACTGTATGGTGGATGGTTGAACTCCTCGAATCGGCACTCGCGCAGGGCATCTTGTGCAACTCTGGCCTTGTGGACTTTGACGACGTTGAAGTTGATCATGGGGAGTGAGGTTTCTAGGGACCCAACATGCAGACCTTGGTCATGGCCAAATTGTCGTGGATGGTGTTGATAACACTTCCATGTGGTATTCCAAGTTTTTGCTTGATTTCTTCGACCTTCACCCGTCGATTTTCAAGGATCATCCTCTCCACAAGGGCCACATTGTCCTCAATGGTCACGTCTGACGGGCGTCCTGGACGGGGGTCATCTTCAAGGGACTCACGACCATGGCGGAACTCCCTGTTCCAGCGAGCAATGGTTGCATAGGAAGGGGCGGTGTCGGTGTACACTGCAACCATGCGCTTATGGATCTCTTTCGCATTCTTGGTCAAAAATTTGATCACTGCGCGGTGCTCAACCTTCTCCATTATTGAAAAAATTGTGACTGACGATCTGCGATCAGCTACTGCTTCTTAAATAGACGAGGCAGGAGCGTGCGGCTGCAGGTTTTGACTTGTCATAACTTGTCCTAACACCCCCACAAACAGCCATCCCCCTTCTTCTGTTTTACCCTACCGATTCGCATAACTTATTGAGCGCCCCTCGTACGTTTGATTCGTACATGAGTTAATCCGTTCCACTTTTCCCTAAGAGTGCTCTAATTTAATTCTTTAACCAAGGGAGATTTTGTATTATGATATATCTATTGCCAGTTCTGCGTTCGAGGATCTAATTATACAACTCAGACAAAAATATACTTTTAATTACATAAAATAATGAAATATTAAATCTTTAAATACACTTTCGCACGGAATGGGAAATAATAAAAATTAATAAATTTTGGATTCGTTTTACCTTTACCTCAGAGTGTGTCGACAGTTGGGTGAACTTGAAAGTGAGCTTCCTCGCTGAGTTTAAGCGAGCGTATGGGTTTCGGAAAAACAGCCTATGCTTCTCCCGGGGTTAGTTGAAGGCGTGTGACGAGGCTTCTCTCGACTTGACGATGCAAGTAAGGGAATCTTGGATGAACCTAAGTTATCCCGATCCCTGTGTTACCAATTCTGGCTTCTCGATCATGAGACTTAACCAAGATGTGAATCTTTCCTCGAATGAGAATTCCCGTTGGTATTCCTCAATGATGAGGGGTATCCCTGTTTTTTTCAGAAAACTGAGATACGGGATTTTCTCTGGACGAGAATGGTATGAGAGTTGGTCTCGATACCACTGGTCTGCTCTTCTAAGCGACTAAAGGAACAGCCTTGAGAAGGTAAATCCTGCTCGGTTCCAACCATCTTTATTCCTTGTTTGACTCAGGGACTCGTCTTCTTTTTTCGAGGGCTACACCGCTTCTCTTTTCAATTTCTCAAGATCGAACTATATATACGTTGACTATGCCCTGGAGGGAGGGGAGACGAGGGAGTTTATGAGGAGCAAATCCTCACTAGCCCAGAGTTAAGCCTCTCTCCGATGGCATAAATTTTCAACGCTATGACACTTCGCCCTTTCAGGGTTACACACGGGGAGGGTGAAATTTCGTCTATTTGGTAAGAAATAGACATAAACAATCGGAAGGGACAGTGAACCTGTTCATAGGTTTTCTGCCGACGAAGCCTTAGCCAGCAAGATTTTAATTCTAACGGTTAACACACCCTCCTATGTTTATATCAACGAACTACACCAAAATCCTTCTTTGCGAGCGACTTCGAAGGATCTTGGGTCAGCGGAGAAAGGGGGGGGGGTGAAAGTCTTGGCCCATTTCTTTGACATTTCACTCATCCCGAGGTAAAATGAGGTCCTTAATTTAACGTTCCACTCAATTCGACCTGGAATTAGGTCCTTTATTTAACGTTTCACTCATCCCCTTCTGAAATATTGGTCTTTATTCGACGCATCGCTTATCCCGAGCTGGTTGGAATAACCTGCTCTTTAATAAGTTTTAGCTCCCATCGAGTTGGAATGAGGTTCTTTATTTCACGTTTTGCTCATTTCCCACTGAAATAATGTATTTTTCTTGACGTTTTACTCGTTGGGAGCATAAATCAGGTCCTATCATTGACCTTTCACTAATCCCGAACTTGAATGTGTTCCTCTAGTTGACGTTTCGCTCATACGATCTTGAATGAGGTCGTTTATTTGCCAATTCGCTCATCCTCAGCTCGATGTAGGTTCTTTCACATTTTTTTGGCTCATCCTCTGCGGAAATGATACCTTTACTTGAAGTTTCGCTCGTCCTGAGTTCGAATGAGGTCGTTACTTTGACGTTTCACTCATCTCGAACTGGAATAAGGTCTTTTATTTAACTTTTCGCTCATTCCAAGCTTTAATGAGTTCCTTTTGATAATATCGATTGTCTTTATTTTAAGTTTTACCCGTCTGAAACTCGAATGATGTCCTTTATTTCAATTTTTGCACACCAGAGTTCTAATGAAGTATATATTTGACGTTTCACTCATCTTCAGAATGACAAAAATGGAAAAACACCGCCGGATTACTTAGCGAACTCATAACCGAATTTAAAAAAAAGCTTGTGAACATTATTTGAACATGAACACGAGTTTTTGTTGAAGGAAAATCTGAAAGACTTTTCGAGCAACTGCGACCAACGGCATTCGCAGAAGATAGAGAGAGACGAAGGACTGGAAGCAAACACTTTGTTCCAACGTTTAGATATTTTTTTTCAAAAGTTGAAGCACACAACCTACGAGGGCATCTCTTACAAAAAGTGTATAAGGGAAGATAGAGAAGCAAAGTGGAGAACGTAGAGAAAGCGTAAATTAAGTGTAGTATATATTTCTACTCAGATTGTCACAGAGACAACGAGACTTGGAGGTGGGACGTAATTCTCCAATTGTCAGCTGTGAATTTGTTTTTATTCTACACCTGACAGCTTTGCGAGGGTTGGGGGGTATTATAAGAGAAAGAATAGGGGGGTATAAGGGGAAAAGGGTAGAAAGGAAGCCTGTTAAAACCTTCACACACACACACACACACACCGATACCAAGAGGGAGACGTGAACACCCCATCCAATTCCGCCAAGGGGCGAGTGGACGAATGTTGGTCAGCGACTAGCCTGTAAAATTAGCCGCCATTCAAGAAGAAAAAGTAAAGAAGGGCGCTTGTAAAGTAGCTGGCGACAAAGGGGTAAAATGTAGAAGTCAAGAAATGGAAAGCACACGTAGTAGCAATCAAGTTTGAGACTACAGTGGCCAAGAGGGCATGTCACTCCACCAAGGGCCAACTAAAACAGTCTCCCCCGGGGCCTCCTTTAGGGGTAAGGTTCAAAGCTTCTTGAAGAATTATTATAGAACGAGAAACTTATATGGGAGTAAGATGAACTAATATTGAATTACTCCTACAAGGAGTGCGGCTTACGTTGGATTACTCCTGCAAGGAGTGCGCCTTACGTTGGATTATTCCTGCAAGGATTGCGCCTTACGTTGGATTATTCCTACAAAGAGTGCGCCTTAACTTGTTGCGAGTAAACACACCGAGGAGCTTCTAGGCCTCTTTGATCGAAAGGTTTGCTGCTTTCTGTCGATCCAAATCGGAAACACTCGTGAAACGCTGCGCTGTCTGATGGAGCACTCCCCTGACTAAAGGACACAAAGGAGCCATCCTAATCACGGAACGAGGTCATTCAGCAGAAACTGTATAGCACCTATCTCGCTAGAGACTCACGTTAAACTCTACTTCAAATGATACTAAAGAAGCTCTCTATCATTACCAATCAAGATAAATAAACTTTGATTCTGAGCAAGACGCCATTAGAACAAAGTTTGAAAGATGGTGCAATTATTGAGGGAATTATCTGGGTGATTTCCAAATAGAAAGATGAAGATTCAATTCCAGAGGATGGAAATTAAGGAATCTCACCTATAAAGTCAAATCTGGCTTAAGTCAGACCCATTTGCTGAACTCTCCGCACTAAGAATTTAAAACACAACTCGCCGGTCGTTGCGGAACTCCTCCTCCACATCCAGGTACAACAGGAGAAAGAAAAAATTCCTCAGAGCTACCTATGTATACAAAAAAATTAAACCGCTAAATTGGTTACTCTACCTCACAAATTGACAATAGTGTATATAAATATAGGAGAATGAAAACAAAAAGGGAACTATATTTTTCAAGCAGGACCTTGACATACTCGTAGTACTAATAACCGAGCAGGGAATTAACACTTGGCCCCCTAAAATTAAATTATTCTTCACGATATATTGTCAAATCAACCAAAACACTAAAGATTAGATGGTGCAAGCATCGCCAACAAACGATATATATATATATATATATATATATATATATATATATATATATGAAAAAAAGCTCACAAAATGCACGTGAGTCAAAGTTATGCAGATACACCGACAAAGGAAAAGTGAAAAACGATTCCGAGTGCTTTCGTCTTTATTCTTAAAGACCTTTTCAAGGAATGAACAGAGGCTGGACATACATTGCCTTAAATAGTGGAAGGGGGGGATTAGAATACCCACCTCTGAACCTTAATTAGGGGGCTACAAAATCCTGAAACAACTTTATTTGAGATTTTATGTATGTAGTGATAATGGGGTCTAGTGTCAACAAACCAGGGTTAAGATTGAAATTTGGGAACGCGTTAATGGAGATACATTCTAATATATTTCTCGAATTATAATTACTGCATTTTATGACTGGTTTGGCTCTGTTCGAGTTAATGCTATGGTTAAGATTGTACATATGTAGAAAATCGCAGATTGTTCATTGTGATTACGTACATTTGCTTGATGTTGCTTAACTCGGACATCTAGTTCTTTCCTGGTTTGTCCATAACATTTTTGGTAGTTGTTGTAGCCTATCGAATATACAATGCCAGGTCGGGGGGGGATGATTTTTGACAAGGATGCGATAAATTGTAGTTTCGTACATAAAAATAACATTTATGTTCAGAGGCCTAAGTAAACGAGGTAATTTAATGAAAATATGGTTATAGGGTAAACTTAATAAGGTTTTGGGCTGAAACTTAGGAATGTTCAACATTAGTTTGATAATCGGAACGCTTGGCGGACTTATAACAATTGTCGAGAAAGTACAGAGGGTAGCACAAACTTATCGCTATTTTATATATTTTATCGACTTCTTTGTCTAGGTATTCTGGTGAAACAATTCTAAAGGCACACAGAAACATAGAGGAGAACACACTTTGTTTGGTGCTATTATGGTGGTTAGAATAAAAATGTATATAAGAGTTTACTGCAGTGGGTTTTCTATATATTTCACATTTGAAACAATGGTTTGTCCGATGGATTAGAATATCTAGGAAAGGGAGTGTGGGATCTTTTTCAACTTCTAAAGTAAATTTAATCGAGGGCACTAAGGTGTTAATTTTAATAAGAAATGTATTAATATTTAAATTATTAGGCTAAAGGCAAAGGATTTCATCAACATATCGCATCCAAGTTATAGGGGTTTCATTAATTCGAGGAAGTATTCTAGATTCAAAGAATTCTATGTATAGGTTTGCGAGCATAGGGGACAAACAATTCTCCATTGCAATTCCAAAGGTTTGGCGATAAAATTTTCCATTAAAGGTAAATTTGCAATTGTTGATGCAAATAACAATGACTTTAATGAGGGTAGAAGCGGGTATAGACAGAGCAACTGTGTCGAGGTGTTCTTCAAGGAAATTCAAGAGATCGGGTACAGGAACTTTAGTAAAGAGGGAACACACATCGAAACTAACCAGGCTAAAATTATCAGGGTAGGGGAGCTCAATAAGTTTACTAATGAGGTGCATATTATTGATAATATTTGTCTTTATTAATTAACAATGAAGATTCAAATAAGTCTCTTATTACGTTTGGTAAGTTATTCAAATTCCCTACAAAAAGGATGTCGTCTAAATAAACTTAAGTTCTAACACCATGTGTTTTTGCTAAATTGTTACATATTGTGGACATAATATTTCGCATAATAAAGAGGCTTCCACAAAACCCCATTGGTAATTTAGTGAATGCATAGTTTTCTTTATTTATTTTAATACCGAAAATTTTCTGTGCCTCTGGATGTAATGGGATATGGTAGAAACCATACTTTAAGTATATTTTATAGCAAATTCTACCTGCTTAAGATTGTTAAAGACTTTATTGATATTGGGAAGTGAGAATCTAAGTAGTTTGAATTTTGAGGTTAAATCTGACGTCATATATTGCTCTAACTATAGGTGCCTTTTTCTCGCAGAGGAATAGCCTATGTGCGTACCTGATTTTGTAATTTTTTACTATAATACCTGCACTTAATAGTTCCTTGATAAACTTCTCTCTCTTTCTCTCTCTCTCTCTCTCTCTCTCTCTCTCTCTCTCTCTCTATATATATATATATATATATATATATATATATATATATATATATATATATTATATATAATAGAAGATATCACATTAGCGTGATATATATCAGTGAGAAGATAATAGTAAACCACAATATTTGAACAAGATTTATTTATAACCACAGAAGTAGTTCTAGCCAAGTTATAATTACCGTTTTCAACTAAATAATGAAAAAACCAAGCAAGGAACCAAGTATATATAAGACGAACCAAATACTAAACCAAATGAAAACGCAGGAAACAATCTTGATAAAACCCAGTATATATAAGGCGAACAAAATACTAAACAAAATGAAATGCAGGAAGCAATATGGAAAGTTACTAATCTCCGAGAGCAATTGATTCCGGGTGTTTATAAATAGGATTGGCGACTTTATTCGATATATATTTGTTGAATTTGTATTGCCCTTCGGATGAATTGAAATTATCGACTTTGTTAATGATGATAGATTCTGCAATTTTCCTTTCAATATAATTGTTTGATTTATAAATTATTTTTGCTTGGTTTAAATTAATTCTATGGTCGTAATTTTGCATGTGCATAAAGAGACTTGGAGAACTTGCACCCCTTCTTATATCAGCTTGATGTTCTTTTATCCACTTATTAAAGTGGCCAGACTCTCCAATGTATGCGAAGTTGCAATTATGGTATGGTATAAGGTAGTCGCCAGCGTCATGATTGATGGGACGCAGTCTAGTCAAGGATTTTTGTATGGTATTTGAATATTTAAATGTAATCTTTATCTCATTTCCGTTCACATATGATTTTAAGTGGGCCAAAGCTGGAGCATATGGAAAACTAACATATTTTTTAAATTGGTCCCTTCGCGGTGTGGAGATGACATAAAAGTTTTTTCGTGCCTTTGAATGGCATCTGTTTATGAAGTAAATAGGGTATTATAGTTTGATTTAATTGCAGATAAGGTGGTTAATTTCATCCTGAAGGAAGATTGGGTCGCATGTTCTGTTTGCTCGGAGAAAAGGGGAAGAAAGAATAGATATCTGAATGGATTTCTCATGTAATGATAAGATTATTTAAACGGTGGATTATTACGTCTAGGAACGGTAAAAGGTTGTTATGTTCAAATTCTACTTTGAATTTTATCGATGGGTGTAAAGAATTCAGGTTGTGGAAAAATTCATTGAAATTGTTATTGCCTAGGGGCCATGCTGATAGGATGTCGTCTACATATCGGAACCAGATATGTGACGCACATGCAAAATTACGACCATAGAATAAATTTCGTGCCTTTGAATGGCATCTTTTATGAAGTAAATTGGGTATTTTAGTTCGATTTAATTGCCGATAAATTGGTTAATTTCATCCTGAAGGAAGATTGGGTCCCATGTTCTGTTTGCTCGAACAATTATATTTGCTCAAACAATTATATTGAGAGGAGAATTAGAGAATCTATCATCATTAAAAAGTCGAAAATTTCACTTCATCCGAAGAGTAATACAAATTCAACAAATATATATCGAGTAAATTCGGCAATCGTATTTATAAGCCCCCGGAAGCAATTGTTCTCGGAGATTAGTAACTTCTTCTGAATCCACCTAAATAGTTATATTTTCTCTAGCTTGTTTCTTGCCTTTTCATATTGTTTAGTATTTTGTTAGCTTTATATATTCTGAGGTCCTTGCTTGGCTTTTTCATTACTCAGTTGAAAATGGCATCAATTATACGAGTAACTATGCTGAAACTAGTTCTGTTGTTATAAATAAATCTTGATTCAAATATTGTGGATTACTATTATTTTCTCACTGATATATATCACGCTAATGTGATATCTTTTATTCTAATATATATATATATATATATATATATATATATATATATATATATATATATATATATAAGAATAGAACATTGTTTTTTTATATATCAGTGAATGAACACCCTTATATACAAACAAACAAAGAGATCAATAAGTGGGAACGTTCTGAAAAACTTGTGAGCAAGTTAAGTCAAGGTCGAAAGAGGTAGGCTTAGGAACGAAGGTCAAATTAGCGGTCACGTCCAAAGAGATGATGACCTTAAGGATCCCTTTCGATCTTGACTTAACTTTCTCACAAGTTAAGTTTGCCTTGTAGTTCGGATCCTATTTCTACCGCTTGGCAGTATTCCATTCTAATTAAATTCAATGTTAAGCTTAGGCTGTTTTTCTTGTACAGTCAAACCTAGCTTAACGAACACTTCGCATAACGAGCAATTTTTTATTTGACTCATTTAACGAGCGACGTTTTGCATACCGAGCAAATATAAATTGACCGTGCGTATTTTTAGGGTGATTCGTATTAGCGACGTGAAGGCTCCTTTCTACCTAGCGAGCCACGAGTCACGATGTCCCAATGCGAGCTCCCTTGTATTCTACTCCTGACTCCCCCACCTGCTTCTTGGCTATCAGTCTATGTTTAGAGCTTGTTCCGGCAGCATCTTAGTGTCAATTGTGATAGTCCATTTTCCAAACTTGGGTTCAGACGCATCATTTGTGAATTATTTTTAGTGCAAAGTTTAATAACCTTTGTAATAATGTTCCCTAAGAAAACGCCGCAAGAAAATA
The DNA here is from genome assembly GCA_963969495.1 of Ceratothoa steindachneri. Taxonomy (NCBI): domain Eukaryota; kingdom Metazoa; phylum Arthropoda; class Malacostraca; order Isopoda; family Cymothoidae; genus Ceratothoa; species Ceratothoa steindachneri. The sequence goes on from OZ018324.1 coordinate 120,164,112, forward strand.
GTGATAAGAGAAAAAGAATCAACGTAGAAGTGAAACGTGAAATCATTGAAAAGCGAGAACGAGGTGTGAGCGTGGCTGACCTAGCACATACACTCGGACTACATCAACAATTTGCACTATTCTCAGCAACAAAGACAATATTAAGGGAATAATTGCTTCAAAGGGAGTGCCAAGAATATATATTCAACGGCCAAGTATTCTTGACGATGCTGAAAGGTTGCTTCCTATATGGATCAACGAGAAGCAAATGCAAAGTGACAATATTAAAAAGCATCATTTGTGTGAAGACGAACGTGATTTTCGCCGACCTCGCTAAGAAAACGCCGTGAGCATCAACGGATGAAGAAGAAGCATTCAGGGCAAGTCGTGAGTGGTTCGAGAAGTTTAAAACAAGAACCGACATCCTCCTTCAGGCCAATAACCCGCCCCCCGTCGGCGTCTCCCTTGCGCCACGATCGACCTTCTTTTTTTGTAAGTTGTAACTGTATTTATTTTTATTTTACTTCACTAATTATTTATTTTTCCCGGGTTCATTTATATTAATAATATTTTTATTTTATGCGTTAATAATTAAAAAAAAAACGATTTTAGATATTATTACAAATTATTTGGGGGTATTTTTTAAGGCCTGGGATGCATTATCGTATTCTACATTGATTCCTAGGGTGAAAATTGTTTCACTTAACGAGTGTTTCGCATTACGAGTAAGATTCGGGAATGAATTATGCAGGTTAAGCGAGGTTCCATTGTATATGGATGGCTTCTAGAAAAAGTAGCTGTTGATGATCTGGTTCAAAGCCAATAGATTTGGTGTTTTCTTCTAACAATTTTCTGTCGAGAATAGTTCCATGTATATATATATATATATATATATATATATATATATATATATATATATATATATATATATATATATATATATATATATATATATATATATATATATATATATATATATATATATATTCATAGAATTTGGCGACGAGGACTTAAATTCAAGTTAATCAAACTAGGAGCGAGTCATATTTTAGATAAGATCCTCTGCGATGATGTTATGAATCGCCTGGCCTATATCACATACCAGGCTTATAAGGAGGTAGAATATGAGTCAAGTAAGAAAATCTCACAAGGAGGTTATCTCAGCCTCTCACTATATTTATATACATTAGAAAACTGCCTCAGCCCATAATTACCAGATACGGCTTATGTTCAATTTGCCCAAGACACCTCACAAACAGTTTCTTTTCCTTATAGAAATGAAAGAATAATAAACAAGCAAATCACCGAAGAAATTGTTAATATAATTATAAATGAAAACAATGGGAATTTTAAATATAGGCAGAATTTCAAAATAATTCACTTTTACAGGAGGAAATTTGCGGATATGGAGGAAATAGGAGTAGTGAAAACAAAGTCTTAATACTTCATATTACGAGTGACGATATATACATATAACACCTCCGACAAAATGTTGCCCGTACAAAGAGTGATTTGAGGCAACTCGACAAATTCCTAGAAGTTCACCAACCGAATATTATTCCCCAAATCTACTAACATACATTTGGTTCAAATGCTTCTTTTCACCTATACTTATAATTACCACATTAAAATACAAATACTCCGGTGAATATCTTTCAAAATATAACTCCCTTGATAATTACAAATGGTAAGCGAAACGAAGACAAACGTTATAATAGATTTGCATACCAGAGTTTCATGTGTTCCAGTTATCGTTGAGCTGAAAACTTGATTAATACAAATTTGGAATAAACTAATTTCGAAGTTTGGAAGAAAGGTTTATTCAACTACTTCTATGTAGTTATTCTCCGAATAGATCCCTTTTGTGCAGAAGTTTATTTAGCAGTAAATAAACTCTACATAAAAGTGGATTTCGAACCGCTTTATACGTAAATTGAAGCCTCTATATTAATATAAAACTAGACTTGACTACTTACCAAAGAAGAAATCGCCCGACTACAGTCCTTTACAGCCAACGTCTGAAAAAAAAAAAGAAAATCAAGAAACAGTTGCAGAGATTCGAATTGCATCTTATTTAGCAAATAATAATAATGATGATGATCATCGCTAATTCTATAATTTAAGCAGGGGATTTTTTTTTAGTATTTGAATAATAATTTCATCTTGGTTTGGTTATGACTTATGTTTTTTATCAAAGTTATTTCTAATAATTCTTATATAATATATATAAATATATATATATATATATATATATATATATATATATATATATATATATATATATATATATATATATATATATATATATATATATATATATATAAATGGTGAAGTTCAGAAATAAATATGAGTATCGAAATTTTGTGAATTTTTTAAAACCCAGAGAATTACAAATGGTAAATTTCAGAAAATTTATTTATATATATATATATATATATCTTCTTCTATAACTATATTTTAGCACGTGATATTTTGAAAGGGGGGGAAATTTAGTTTATTTTTCCTTTTTCAAATTATTATAATTGGCGAAGTTCAGAAAATTTATCAAATTTAACCATGGCTGCTTTTTTTTATATTTCAAATTTTAATCTTAGTAGTGAAGCGCAAGCTCCCCCCGTAGGTAGGAGTGGCGAAGCCATTGCTTGGCATATATATATATATATATATATATATATATATATATATATATATATATATATATATATATGCAATTTTTTTTTAAGACCATTGTGTATTTTGCTTTAATTAATCTCTTTTGGCAACTTTCTCTTCTTCTAACTATCATTTCATTCCATCTTGTAGATGGTAATTAATTAAGGCAAAATACACAATGGTCTTCAACAAAGTTGTTGCATTCAGGAAAGACTGCTATCCAACTACACTATATATATATATATATATATATATATATATATATATATATATTTAATTTTAACTTGCTTTTTCTTAATATTTCTACAAGTTTTTTAACTGGGTCTTCGAGGCGAGAAAAAATATATATATACATATATATATATATATATATATATATATATATATATATACGTCATATTATAAGTTCTGTTTCTTATGCTTTCTCTAAATGGCTTACCTCTTTTCTGACAACTCTATTTGAGACCATTTCTCATTCACATGTTGCCAATAACTACGTCCATATTCCTAAACTCAATGCCATTCAGTATTCGAATAATTTGACCCTTGTTAGTTTCGATGTCTACTCATTATTTACCAAGGTTCCAATTAAAGATCTTTTCAATTTCCTTAATGATAAATTGTAAAGTATTGTTCTTCCCGTACCTGCTACTATTTTTATGAAACTCATTTCACTTTTTACCCCAAATTGTAAGTTTTCGTTCGATGGCAAATATTTTCTTCAAAAGTTTGGATTAGCCTTTCACCTGTTCTCTCTAACTTATATATGGAGTTCTTTGAAAGAAGACTCCTCCCTACTATTCTTGACTTCTGTATTGTTTGGTACAGGTATATTGATGATGTCATTTGCCTGTGGCCTAATTCTAAAGATGTTAATAGCTTTCTTACCAAACTTAATTCACTCGTCCCTTCCATTAAATTTACCCATGAGGTTGAAAATAATAGAACCCTCCCCTTTCTCGATATTCTTATTTATAGAACACAGACTGGTTTTAAATACCCCATCTATTGCAAACCTACTAATTCAAACTCTTATATTCATTTTTACTCTTCGCTTAGTCCCAAAGTCAAACGTTCCGTTTTTTCCTCTATGTTTTTTACGGACTTTATGAATATTTGTATTCTGAATTCTCCAATATCTTTGAAATTGGCCATAAACTACGTTACCTTTATCCCTTTCTTCTAAACTGTCTTTCCTCTGCAAAAAAAAACGTTCTATAATACAGCTCCTACTCTCCCCTTTAATGCTAAAAACATTTTGGTTTTACCCTTCTTTGTTTGTTTCATTGACCTTCCCCGTCTTTTAAAAAACTTTAACATTTCAGTTGCTTTCAAATACGAGTCAATTATAAAAAACATTCTAGTTCACAATAATTTTAATAATATTGGGGAAGTCTATTCGGTCGAATGTTCTGTTTGTCCAAGTAAACATTTTGGACAGACAGGAAAGCAATTATCTGTCCGTATTAATCAACATAAATACAATGTTAGGAGAGCTGTAAATAATAGTGCGTTTTAAGTTCATATGTCCGAAAATAAATACTTAATTAATTGGAATTCAGAAAAAGTTATTTTTTGCTCAAATGACTCAATTAAAAGAAACCTTGTTGAATGTTCATATATAAGCCAATTTAATAACTAACATTTCCCCTGGCCTTTTTTAAATTGATGCTGTTATGTAAAACTCATTATTAAAGAAATTTGTTTTGACTTATGTTCTTCTTTTTTTTTGCAATTTTCATCTTTATGGGCACCCGATTTGTCAATTTATTATTGCATTTTGATTTTGTATTAACATTATTTTATTTTTCTTCCTCTCTCCTTGCCCCTCTCCCCTACGTATCTGCTTACTTGTCGTGTCTCTCTTTATCTCCCTCTTTAGCCTATCGCTGTATCCGTTAATCGTTTTAACCCCTTTTGGCTGATCTTGACTCTTTCTTGCCTCTCGGTTTGACCTTGTTACCTGTTATAGCTAAATCTCAATGTGAATTTACCCATCCCTCTCCTACTTCTTCATTGGTGATTTCTTGTCTTAGAGGCGGTCCTTTATCTTTTACTAGCTTAAATATACCCTTATTATAATATTTTCTCTTGTAGTTATCCTTCAGAATGAACTGATTAAAGTTCGAAAGTACTTGGAAGCACCTTTTTCATTTTGCCTGCGGGACATTGCATTCATTGCGAACCTCACGTGCTAATTGGTGAGTTATTCATTTTATATCTATGTGTGTTTAAAAAAAAATAAATAATGTAGACAGTTTTCTCCTTGGGCAAATTCCAAAGGAGTGCTTTTTTTGTTGTTAGGCTATTGCAATTGTATCATAATGTATTATACATAATTTTTAATGAAATTTCGAAATCGGGGGCTTCCTCTCCATAACACCATATAAATTTTGGCGTTTGCACCCTCACACCCCTGTTATTTTTAAATAAACTCATAGTATTCCAATTCCAAAGCGTATCATTAGATTCGAATTCAGAGGTGATTAGGCATCTAGTTTTTCTACCGTGTTGCTTGACTTCAGACATTATAAACAAACAAACAAAACATTTATTTAGGAAAAGTACATAAAAACTCTTACGTGGCATAAAGGTAGAGACATGATATATACATTTAATAGTTATGAATAATATCCAGGGCGCACAAAGCTTCAAGGAGCTGTGTAAGCGCACCCCTTACAAAAAAAAAGTCAGGTCTACATTTTCCAATAATCTTTTAAAAGTTTGAACATTATTAGCAATTACTACAGATTCTGGTAGTTGATTCCAAATCTACATGCGAAGGAATATTTTCTACAATTTGTTCTAGAAAATTCAACATTTAGTTTAAAGGAGTGTCCTCTGTTGGTCTGCGGTTGAAACTAAACACGCAGTCGAAGTCTATTTCGACTAGCCTATGAATGATTTTATATAAATAGAATAGATCGGATTTTATTCTTCGTATTTCAAGCGATTCAATCTGGAGCAAATCGAGGCGCCGGAGATACGGCCTATCTCTCATATTTGATAGTTTTTTTTGTTAACTTTCGCTGTACTCTCTCGATACATTCAATATCCTAGATCTTTGAGGGGCTCCCAAATGCTATTTAAATCAATCATATTTTCTTTAAAATTATTAATATTGAACCAAACAAAAAGCGTTATTCCACCGGCAATTGCCGTGGCATAAGCCTTCTGAATGACTCATCTTTATGACGGTTGTGATACACCAGTGATTGCATTCTCGTTAATATATAGAACAAGCCATACTTCGTATTCTTTCTTACAGAAAGAACTTGGTTCCACAGGCACTCCTTCGGCGTGTTGCTACGGCCTATTTGCTATTCTAAACCGCTTTTTTTATACCCATTTATAGACTCTTTATTTTAACACCCTGAAGACCTTTTTCAACATAGATACCCTGAAACCTTTTTTTAAAAGTTATTTTACCTTTTATTATATTGTCTTTATCCCTTGAAGATTTATGTATAGTTGAGAATTTTCCAAACACTTTTTTCAACATAGAAACCCTGAAACCTTTTTTTAAGTTATTTCACCTGGTTTGATATAGAGAAAAACCTTCGTCAGATCTCTTTTTTCATCTAAATTTGTTTTATATACGAAATGATAGTAAAAAAGCGCCAAAGCCCTAATTTTAATACATTTTTTGAACTTCACGATTTGTATGTAATTTCATTCCAAATCATTCGATAATTATATTTATTTTTTCTGAACTCTTAGAAAGAACTTTGATAAAAGCTCGAAACATACAAAAAACAGCCTTGCGAATAAAAGTTTCAAATAAACTAAACTAAAAAACATGAAAGGTTACTTGTCCACTTAGCAAAAAAAAAACATTTTCAAAAATTTCAAAAATTCACCAGGTTAAATTATAGAGTTAAGGATTACCAAAAATAAACCTGTTAAAATAACCTACTTACTACCCATAAGCGCCTACAACATAGTTAAATAAGCGTCTTACCTAAATGTGATGCTAATCATCATACACTCAAAGCAAAATAATAGCTCGATGGCTCGGAAAATACTACTTCCAAGTCATAAGAAATCGGAAAATAGTGTTTTCCGAGCCGAATTCGCAACACATACTTCAAATAGGCCTATAGAATAGATTAAAAGTGAATTTTCTGCATAAACGGTTACACTCCGAACTCGTCACATATTTTACGTCTTTCAATGCCATGGGTATCCATTTAGCTTAGGGTAGCCTCACAGACTTTAGTGCATTTTCGTATCAAATCTGACCCCAAGTCCCTCGCCTAGAAAAGTGGATCCAAGCAACAGAGAAAGTCGAAAAATAAAGCCTCATTATGCGGCATGTAACATACTCGATATATTTGTATTTAATGTTATGTAAGTCCAATTAATAAATAAATTGTAGATTTTGAAGACACTTTTATATTCCGTAATTATCTTAAAATTAGCTACATTAAAAGTTTTTGGGTGCTTTGCAGGCCTTACTTGCCTGAAGATTAATATAGTTAAAAATATATATAAAAGGATTATTTAATAATGGTTACATATGTGCTCGTGTGTGTGTATGTGTGTTTATAAGCGGGTGCACGCGTGTGGGACATCTAATTAAAGTTGGCAACCCTGTCTGTATTTATTACTGAGAAAACAGGGAAGGTGGGGCCTAGTCTATTCTTTAGGCTCTTTTATGTTACTATTTTCCCTCGTCTTATACTTGAAGTCTATTCTTTGTAACAAAATAACGCTTGTGAGGTCAAAGGGAGCATTTCAATAAACCAAAATATTTATAGCTCCCATTGTCTACCCCCTTTTACGACTATATTGCCAAAAAAATCAATTACTTTGGACAGTAATTTATCACATAATTTAACGAGGCACTCAAGCCTCTTAGCCTATGGCTCGGTATAATAAAAAAGTATTTTCTCCATTATCCTAATTTTATACTTAAATATAAAATAAAAAATATATATAAATAAAATGTAGCAGTTATGTTGTGGCCTTTGTTTATAAAATGGAAATTAATTTTCAAAATGCGTTGACATTTCCCAGATTTAAATTTTGCGCACCTAGGCTTGCGCTTCTTAAAGTGTGGCACCCGTGACTTGCAGCTATTCCTGAACCCAACAGAGAGCGATATTTACACAGGATATTTACCTCTGCGACGTCCATACGTCGTCAATTCCAGATTGCGATTTTACAACAAATGGAGGATCTTTCAGAAAGGCTTGAGCGATTACAAGAGAACTGTGCCCAAATCACAGACTCTGCAAAATCATTGTCGCAAGAAGGCTTAAAGACGATGCAATTACTGAGGGTATCCTTCCCCGCAGATATGGTAGGCTCGCTTTGTTCCAACACTTCATATAGGCTTGTGGTCCCGCAGTGACCATGTGCTAGGGCACAAACCTCCTCTAATACATTTGTTTATAATAAAACTAATTCAAAATGGAAATTTTTATTCTCTAAATAAGACGAATTAACATTTATTTGTTAATATAAATTAATGAAATGAATATGACGTGATAAAATTCCCAATTTTTCCTATAGACATGCAAACGAACATTGATGTAATCCCACGAGGACATGGTGCCAGTTAGTAAAAGACGTAGATAACAGACAAATGAATAAAGAAAAGAAATAACAAGAATGGTCGTAAAGATAAGACGTGGGATAAATACGAATGAATAGAGTGGATAGAAATTTCATTTCAACCCTTAGCGTTGTGACCGAGAGGAAGCAGAGACCCGACTAAGAGTGAAAGATGGCGCTAAGCTCACGTGTCATACATAACCCAAATGGGCAGGAGGAGCTGAGCCCCTTCTTTTATTCTTACCCACGATTTTATAAACCCGACCCAAGAGCACGGGGGTGTTAGCCCCCTAAATCTTTAATAACCCAACCATCTCCCCTTCCGCAGGTGAGCGCGTTGTGCGAGGCAATAGCCCCTCGCATTGCGCGCCACATCGAATCGCAGAACGTAACGACGCAGGAAAAGTTAGTCCGCATCGAGGACGACCTTGGCGCGGCCGTATGCGGCTTTGAGGTTCTCTCGACGTCGAGGGCGAGCTTGCTTGACTTCTACAACAGCGTGACGCACCCGAAGCTCCTCGAGGGCGACCCAAGGCAAACTACGGTGAGTATTGCTACACTCAATCTCGAAGAGTCTCAAGTTGTTACTTTGGAGTAACAAGTTCGTAACTTGGAGCAGACACGTCCGAATATCACTTTCGTAAGTTTAAGTATTAAGTTCTTAACTTTGAGGAAAATGTTCTTACTTGGATGACATTGCTCACGTCTCAAGTTATAGTGATCTCGAGTTTGTTGCCTGGAGTATCAACTGTGTAACTGGACACCATGTTCGTACTTATAGAATCATATTCGAGTATAACTTTGTAAGTTCATATTCTTAACCTGGGGTAACAAGTTCGTAAGTTGGGCTATCAAGGTCGAAAATTGGAGAACCATGTCCCTACTTTTAGTAACATGACCGAATGTCAAGTTGGTAAGTTGTAGCATCATGTTCGTAACTATGAGTGCTGGGTTGAAAAACTGGAGTATCAAGTTCGTAACATGAAGGACCCTTTTCGGGTAGCAACATATAATTGGTAGTATCATGTTCGCAACGTGGAGTATTGGTTTGTAGCTTGGGTGACCATGTCTGAGCACCAAGTTGGAGAGCAGAGATCGTAGCCGGAAATAAAGAGTTCGTAATTGGGAACGTCAGTTTCGCAATTATGAGTCGCTGCTATCATTAGCACGAATTTGTTCATTGAGGCTGCTAGTGCGTCCATTTAGTACCCCTGGTTGCTACATCACTAAATCCATTCCCCCTCCAGTTTGTGAAGATGGGAGGTAAGGGGGGGGAGGTATGCGCCTAAGAGACCACCAGTATTCAAAGATACGAACTTTGCCTCCGCCTAACGGAGACGAAAGTGGGGCTGGTGCCAAAGGAACTTTGCCGAGAGATTGTTTACCCCGACAGGTGGGTGCGGAAGGTCTGAGCCTCGTTACGGTGGACTCGATCCAGGAATCGACCCAGAATGCCGTAGGACGCATCAACGCCCTGCGCGACGACCACGAGATTCTTTTCAACGACCTCCAGCAGGCCATCGTCACCCAGGTAAGGGACTTCTTTCTTTCTTTATTTCTATGTTTCTTTGTTTTTCTTTTCTTTTTCTTTCTTTTATTTTATTTCCTTTTCTTTCTTTATTTATTTCTTTTATTTTCTTTCTTTCTTTCTTGGGTCTGGGGGTAACATTCTTGCTTTCTTCCCTTCCTTTTTCTTCTCTCGATTGCACCCTTTCCTTATCGATCCTTTTACGCCCCAGAAGGAGTTCGGGTGTTTTAGCGCGTGGAACCTTGCTCCTGCTGACATCTGGAGGGTTGTGTGCCCACCCGACCCCAACACCCGCAGTGGTTTGACCTCCCGGCCCCATTGACTGGAGATGCCATCTTTGCTATTGCGCTCAAAATTCGGTCGGTGTTGGGTAGGGCGGGTGTCTATTTCGTCCTCTCTAGTTCTCTCCCTTCCCCCTCTCTCTACCTTTGGATTTCTACCATATGAAAACCACAAGCCATTTATTCGGTACCTCCTTTGGGGTACTTCCTGTTCCCTTAACTCCTTCGCCTCTCTCTTCTCTCTCTCTCTCTCTCTCTCTCTCTCTCTCTCTCTCTCTCTCTCTCTCTCTCTCTCTCCTCCCTCGCAGGAGAGTACACTGTTATGTAAACTTGGTATCTAGAGTAGTTGCACATCCTCCTGGTCTGAGTGCCAATTAGGGACACCTTGTTACTAGGTTCGGTGTCAAACGCCGAACCTGAATCCACCGCTGTAGAAGCTTCCCTCACGTTGCTTGTGTCCCCGATGAATCCCAAGGAGAAAATGGACTCCCTTCCCGGTCTGCTGCCCCTTTGACTTTCAAGACTTTCTCCCTCCTGGTGAAAGATCTTGCTGAAGCCGTTCCATCCGTGCTAGTGGTTTGTTCCGGCTGTGGAGAGAATTAGGTTCATTCCCCACTCTCCTCTCCTAAAAAGAAATGAAAAGGGAGACAAACAGGACTAAGGGTTCCTCTCTCTCCATGGGAGCTCATGGAGCTCCCAAGCAGCTAGGCCAAGATCTGCAAGTCTGGCTCCGAAGCGGCCTCGGATGGGGGCCCATAATCAAGACCATAGTACAAATGCGCTTAGTGGAGCCTCGATTACGTCGGAGTCCCTAATTGAGAGACTACTTGGCGTTTTCGAGCCCGCGAAATCCAAACGCTTTCTTGTAATTTGCTTAAGTGATGATAGTATTTTGGCCAAGGGCAACAGGATCCATCAGAGGAGGGCATTGCGAGTACCTAGCTTGATTGGCAGAGAGCCAAAGCTTACCCGTTTCTCGGACGAAAGCCTTCTGGCAAATGCTTCATGTCCACCTCGGATTCGCTCCGAGGTAGCCATGATTAGGGCCTTTCGGGTACTTAATGGTTCGCATGTGAGTGTGACCCCACACGTTACCATGAATTTTGTGAAAGAAGTGGAGTATGTTAGGGAACTCGTCGACTACTCCTTAGAAGACATGGTCTTAGAGCTTGCCTAACCACTGATTGGTTAAAGTCGAACGCTTGATGAGAAAACAAGGGAGCCACCCATACCCTCTAGGTCACGTTCGACAGTGACATGCTCCCTGAGTTGGTGCGTGCCAGTTGGTATCGTTACCACGTGAAGGCATTCGTGGTACTGCCGCGGAGGTGCTACTACTGCCACCCTTTCGGCAATGCAAATCGCTCCTGTAGACGAGCAAATTCGAGTTTACTCGAAGTCTGTGTAAGTTTCTCTAAGGTCGTACACCATAAATCTCTATCAGGAATTGCCAAGTGTGTCATTTGCGGAGAGCTGTACCCCACTTTCTCGAAGTCGTGTGGTGTTTATCTTCTAGAGAAGGAAATCGTGGCTGTTCAGGTTATGGATCGTCTCTCATTTCGCGAGCCTAAGGACTTGGTCCTGGCGCTGGCCACGCTACGTGGGACGTCTTACGCCTCAATTTTAAAAGAGCTACCCTCTGATTCTCTCACCTACAGGCCTAAGAGCACTGTCGTTTCCGAGCCCATTCGGAACCCTTCTGAGGGTTCTATCCCCCAGCCCCCGGAAGTTCACCCAGTACAGTTGGCGGTACAAAGGGTTTACAACCTGCCTCGGATAAAACCAAGGCTCCCACCCTCTTCCCCCAGCGTGACCTTTTCATATAAAGTGAAATCCCCCCCCCCTTAGACTCACAGGGTCCAACAACCCTTTAAAGTTGTTGTGAGGCCGTCTTTTGCGGTTCCTAAAACTGCCCCCTCCTCTAAGAAGGAGAGCCTCAAAAGAACTTCGGCTCTTTCGATCCCACCCAAGGTGGACTCCCGCCTCCGTAGCTAACCTTTATCTCGAATGTTTCGAAGCGGAGGGAGACTAATACTTGCATAGCGAGCCCAACCTCTCCCGATAAGTCCTCGAAGGCTACAGCGCCTCGTTCGACTAACAGCGCCAAGAGTTCTGCTTCCAGGAAGCGTACGCTAATTGCCGTGAGAGTTTCTCTTCGAGAAAGGCCTTTGCATCTCTTTCGAGCTAAGCCTAGATGGCATATTCCTTCATTAGAATTGCCGCAGACTCCGGGCCAACTGGGAGCTTAGGAGGCTCGTCTCCTCCGGTCTCCGTTAATTATCTTTTTATAAGAGACCAGTCTCGGTAAGTGCTTCCTGCTCACCCTTCCGAGGTAAGGGTTTTACGACCCCACCGCCACGGGATGGGGCAGGGAATTAGGATGTGCCATTTACAACCAGCATGATGTCTTCGTTCTTTTTTTTGCTTTAAATACCTCCTTACAGTCAGTCAAAGTGAGGCCGCACATGGAGGTATACTGTTATTTCTGCGTATATTCCACCGTCAACCGACTTCGACCCGGGGGACTTCCTCTCCAACGTGGCACGGTTGCCGAGGGCTTTCTTCTTGCTAGGAAATTTGAACGGTAGACACTCTCTCTGGAGAGATGAGTCGATCAATCGCGGTTCTCCTAAATGTGGATAAAGTTACGCATCACTGCGCGAGAACCACTTCATCTTCCCGTCTCGATCTTTCTCGCAACTCTCCCGATTCACAGTCTGATATTTGGTGGGAGATTGTCGATGACCTCCATTTTCGTTTTAAATTTCCTAATCAAATATTATTATCTAGACTACTGCGACCTAAGAGGCCACCCCTCTCGTCGGTGGTGCTTAGCACGGTTTGCATTTCAAGAAGTGACTGATTTCTCTTTGACACTCGAGGATTTTAGGTGGACTGATGAGCCGTGTATAATTCTTCTCCGGCAATATCATCACAGTGGCACTAACTACTATTCCTAGAATTTCTGCCGTTGTGCATGCCGACCGCTTCCGTGGTGGTCAGCTGAGTGTGAAACGGCCATAAAACAGAAGCGTTATACCTACATGCGCTATAATCACCGCCCGAACGATTTTACTCTGGGTTAATTTATTCGAACTAGGGCACGCCCGCGGCTCTTTCAGGCGGTTATACCTGTCTTTACATAACGAAATGAGACCTCTTGCAGAGATGTGAAAGCAAGTCAAAAGGATTCAGAGCAAGCAAGTTCTCGCAGGAACCCCCTCCCGTTCTCCAGGAGAATGGGGTCGCAATCTAGGAACTCGCGTCCGTGGCAGATTCCTTCACCACCGCGTTCTCCACATTCTCTAGCCGAGATGATGCTCCACTAGCATTCAATGTACGTCTAGATCAGCGGTCGCCAACCTTTAGAACTTAATGGACCACTAAATGTATAATTTTTTATTTGGCGGACCACTAATATGAATTTAGATTAAAAGGTACTGTAAATATATTTATACAATATTAATCATAAAAGTTTTATTTTTTTAATACGAAATACACACATTAAAGGTAAAGAAGTTATATAGTAATTATTAAAAAAAAAACCCTGAACTTTAGTTAAATATTACCCATTTTTAGTGTGATGGTTGTTACTGTTTATTTGACATCAGTATTTGGAGCTTCGGCTCCAATGACGTCACTGCAAGACGGAGAGCTGCGTCTATTTCAAGCCGAGAGCGGTACCGAGTTTTAATTACTATGACTGATGAAAATGTCTTTTCGCATGAATATGTTGTTGAAAATTGAATCAAAATTTCCATTGCTTCCTCACTCAGTGATCCTCATTTTTCCCTGAAAATCTTAAAGTTCTCCCTCAGGGCGGAATTCACCCCTGGTTGAGAACCACTGATCTATGTCTATGATAAGTTTTGTTAATCGTAATTTTTTTATTTGAATGTTCATGAAATATAAATAATGACACATTTTTTCCGTGGACCACCTAAGTATTTTCACGGCGTGGACCACCAGTGGTCCGTGGACCACAGGTTGGCGACCGCTGGTCTAGATGTCGCTGAAAGCCGCCGAACGGACTTTAACTACAAAAGTGGTGAATCCTTCAACGACAGGTTCAGTTTGAGTGAATGTCCTTCCATTCTCGCTTCGTGCGCGAACACCGTCCCTGGTCCGGATGATGTGCCGTATGTTATGCTTCGACAACTAGGTGAGCGCGGCATGGCCTTTCTGTTAGATTTGTTCAACAGGATCTGGACAGAAAGTATCCTCCCTAACTCCTGGCGAATGGCTACTGTGCTCGCCTTAGGTAAATTGGGGAGAGATCACTCTATCTCGGCCAGTTTCCTCCCAATATCTCTAACCTCCTGCGTCTGTAAGTTGATGGTGAAATTCGTAAATGTTAAAGTAGCCTTTTCCTAAATAGCGGGACAACCTGTTTTCCGCACAGTGTGGCTTTCGTAAGTTCCATTCCACGTCAGATGCTCGGGTCGGACAGAAAAATGACCTCTGCGAGGCTTTCCTTCGTAAACAGCACAACGCCACGGTGTTTTTCGCCTTTATGCGCGTACCCGACGCCTCCCTCAGGTGCCAACGGCTCTCAGGGCCCAAAGCTGCCAATCTTGACTCTGTCTATGCCACCGAGAGACGCCATTCATACCCTAATTCATTTGAATTTAGTGTTATGAAAATCATGTCACGCTGGATCCGTGCCAGTGTATACGGATGGCTCCAGCTCCCAGGAGGGTATTCTGTTTCCAGGTCTTATCTCCTCCGTTGGAAGTCAAGGAGGCTCTACAGGCGCGACGTCTGTCTTCACGGCCCAGCCGATTAGAATTCACCTCTCGGTACGGCAGAAAACGCATCATGCCCGGTTCGGAGACCGGATTGTGATCTTCAGCGAATAGCAAAGCGCCATGAGTGCTCTTAGGACATTTGAATATCCACGGACTCGCGTTCGTGGTATCTGTGACGCCACGGAGGCCGCTATCCTGGCGGGTGTAGATATTCTCTTCTGCGGAGGACTTGGCAACCAGACCAGCGTTTCGCCCTTCTTTAATCCATTACATGGCATGATTCAGAGAAGCCCTCCTGTTTGCTTATAAGAAGATGTGACAGCTTCAGGTTGGTTTCTGTCCTCTTCGAATTGAGCACACCTGCGGGACACACCACCATTTGGTGGAGTGCTCGCATTCACTTTAGTGCGAAGAAGGCGTTGCCCCCCCGCCCCCTTAGAGTGTTGGCCACATACATTCTTGTTGAATATCTGTCTTGGTATCGAAACGAGCTGAGTCACTAGCGCTTGTCCCTTGTACTAGGGACGGGTTAGCGCACACAGACTTGTGGATTATCTGAATTTAGGGAAAAAGCTAACCTACATTTTAGTTGACTCTCTCTGTTGTAGGTCGCATGTTCCTGCGTCGGAAGACGCCCGCCTCCCCCGAAGCCGGAGCGTACTTCCACCGTCCTGTTTGTTTTGATTTATTTTTTAATTTAAAATAGCCTCGCACTTGACTGAAATTTTAAATTATGGCGACTTATGGCCTTGAAGGGAGTCGCCAGATAGGCGAGTAACTTATATTTATATATATTTAATATATATATATATATATATATATATATATATATATATATATATATATATATATATATATATATATATATATATATATCATAAGAGAGCAGAGGGGTTGCGCGTTGCCAGGGGTATACGTATTTTTAGTATAAATTATAAATTTTGAGGTTAAATTTAGGAAGTTTATTCTCAAGGATATGACATTATAAATATATATGTTTGTATATATTTATAAGGTGATATCCTTGAGGATGGGTTCCTACTGGAAAGGTCGGTATCAGGAAGTTAATATATAATAATGAACTTCCTAAATGTAGCCTGCTTATTTATCCTAAAATAATATATATATATATATATATATATATATATATATATATATATATATATATATATATATATATATATATATATATATATATATATATATATCATCACTAACTCTATAATTTAAGAAGGGGAATTTTTTGAGTATTTGAATAATAATTTCATCTTAGTTTGGTTATGACTTAGGTTTTTTATCAAAGTTATTTCTAATAATTCTTTTATAATATCAAAAGACAAAATGGTGAAGTTCAGAAATAAATATAAGTATCGAAATTTTGTGAATTTTTTAAAACCCAAAGAATTACAAATGGTGAAGTTCAGAAAATTAATTTTCTATATCTTCTTCTATCTATAACTATATTTTAGCAACGTGATATTTTGAAATGGGAAAAATTTAGTTTAGAGTTCCCTTTTAAAATTATTATAATTAGCGAAGTTCAGAAAATTTATAAAAATTTAACCATAGCTGCTCTTTTTAGATTTTAAATTTTAATCTTAGTAGAGAAGCGCAAGCTTCTCCCGTAGGAGGGAGTGGTGAAGCTATTGCCTGGTATATATATATATATATATATATATATATATATATATATATATATATATATATATATATATATATATATATATATATATATATATATATATATATATATATCTTTGTTAAAGTTCCTAAAAACTGTCCTTAAAGAGTTTCCCTTCATACAGACAAACAAAAACTTCTAAAAGTTAGTGGAAAATTTTCATTTTGGTCTAGTTTTTATGAAATTTCTGAAAAGAAAAACATCGTATATTAAAAACAAGTTTTTAAAATGGGGACAAAAAACTTAGGGGAGGAGATAAAATGCCTAGTTTGCACCCCTTATCCCTGCTAATATGTGTCCCTTGTATCTTGGCAATCAAGGCTTTCAGATGTGAACCGGACCACGTTAATGGGCAATTTCCGTTAAACGAACCGCACCGATTTCTCCGCCTCATTAAACAGGCAAAGAAATGGGGTCCATTCTGCAGGAAAGAGATCCTAAACTAACCCCCTCTTTCAGGAATTGAACCCTGTTTTTTTTTAGGGCCGGGTGATAGGGAAAGAAAAATATGGTGAAGTATCGAAGGTATGGAATGAAAAATATGGTGAGAGGAAGATAAAATGTAAATATATTCGGTATTCTATTATCAATGATGATAAATACAGCGAAAGTAGTTTATTATTATTAGTAAGATTAAAATTTAAAATCTAAAAAAAAGCAGCCATGGTTAATTTTTTATAAATTTTCTGAACTTTGCCAATTATAATAATTTGAAAAAGGAACTCGAAACTAAATTTCCCCATTTCAAAATATCACGTGCTAAAATATAGTTATAGAAGAAGATATATAAAAATAAATTTTCTGAACTTCACCATTTGTAATTCTTTGGGTCTAAAAAATTCACAAAATTTCGATACTCATATTTATTTCTGAACTTCACCATTTTGTCTTTTGATATTATAAAAGAATTATTAGAAATAACTTTGATAAAAAAACATAAGTCATAACCAAACTAAGATGAAATTATTATTCAACACACTCCCAAAATCCCCTTCTTAAATTATAGAGTTAGTGATGATGATGATGATGATTACTATTATTAATGATAATAATATTATTATCATTATTATTATAATAATAACAAGAGGAGCAGCTTCCCCACCCCTCCTTACAGAGAAGCTTGCGCTTTGCTGGCAGACTTTCGTTCTCTGGCCTACGGCCTATCATGATTCTTTTTTTTCTCCATCTAAATTTGCTCTAATAACCTCCATGAGAAAATTTTAATACATTTTCTGAACTTCACCATTTGTAATTCTTTTAATTTAAAAAAAAATCACAAAAATTCCATACTTATATTTATTCCTGAACTTCACCATTTATTTTCTTTATATTATAAAAGAATTATCAGAAATAACTCAAATAAAAAAATTAAATATACTTAGGCAACAACCGAACTAAAAGAAAAAAAAATCTTGTTCTTAAAATAGAGAGTTATGGAAAATAATACGTGCTCGTACGTGAGTCTGCTCTCCTGCGCAGACGCCCACATAAAGTTTTTGGTTCTGGCGATCGGGATACGCATAAGCGGTAATGCAGAGGGAGGAAGAGGGCGCTACTGCAGACCACGCCCACCTTGGCGATTAATCAATGAAGATGTGTGAACCAAATCGATGTGTGGAATGTGAGGCGTATATGTGATGAAGGGAATAGGAAAGAGGTAATAAATGTGTTTAAAAAGGGAAGATTGGGGATGACTGCATTTTGTGTGACAATCTTAAAAGGGAATGAAGAGTTTTTCATGGGATGAATTGAATGGAGTGTGATTAAGTATGATTGATAATGTTAGGAGTAAAGAGTGTGGCAGCACGAATGCGTGGCTCGATAATTATGTGAGTGAAGATGATATTTATTAGAAATAAACTGCGTGGTTGCAGTGTACAGTGATGGCTCAAAGCTTTGAGACTACGGTATTCATCATCATCATCACTAACTCGATAATTTAAGAAGGGTTTTTTTTGGAGTTTTTGAATGATAATTTCATCTTAGTTTGGTTATGACTTATGTTTTTTATCAAAGTTCAGAAATAAATAAAAGTATCGAAATTTTGTGATTTTTTTAAAACCCAAAGAATTACAAATGATGAAGTTCAGAAAATTTAACCATGGCTGCTTTTTTTGAGATTTTAAATTTTAATCTTAGTAGCGAAGCGCAAGCTCCCTCCCCCGTAGGGGGGAGTGGCGAAGCCATTGCCTGGTTTTTCATATAAAAAAAAAAAATTAAAAGGTTTCCCTTTTTCGTCAGGACTGCTTCATTTCGGTTTGATATGCTGCAAACCAGGCGCTGATCCAGGGGGGAGGTTAGTGGGCTGAAGCCACCCTAAATTTCATAACTGGTTATGTTTATATTCCTTTTTTTAAACCATATTTATATTCTACTATTCAGATAGACTTATGTAGTAATATAGAATCTTGAAAAAGAATAGTCAAGAAGCCCCGCATGGACCCCAGAAACCCACGTGGCTCTCAAACATGAGATAAAAGGACGAGAGTAAGGGGCGTAAGAATAAAGCGAAGAGGCTTTCAGAACACAACTGTGTTTATTATGGAGGTTTCCCCGTATGCCTTGAGACAATCTTGCCTCCCTTTCACCTACCATCTTGAAGCATGTGAAAGCGAGGAAGGACACCTGTTATCGTAAATTCCAGGCTGGAAGACGTCCAGCCCCCTGCTCTGTGTTTACCTTGGGAGAATTCCCTCCGTGGCCAGAGGCGATTTTACCCCATCGTCAGGTGGTATTTAACGCCAGACTCAGCCGGGTCAAATTAGTACCGGCCCGCTATCACGCTCGAGACACGTCACTTATCGATTTGGCTTCGTTTGCGTCTACACGAGCGCAAAGGCAAGAAACTCCCGTCGGAAGTCCGCCTGAGTCAATTGGCGATTTCCAGCAACGGCCGTTCTTGTTCACCAGCGCAAGTACTCCCTCGTCAAGGTATTCTGAGCTAAATCTCAACCTTCTGCCATTCTCTTCCTCGAATCACCTCCTTGCCTTTGTCATCCAAGCATTACCTTTTGCAAGGCGTCAACGAGTGCGGATATCTTTAATCCGGTCATCCCATAAAGATCTATTTGTATTTCAGCTCAGCGAAGCCTTTGAAGACTCAATCCGAGTTTGGACATTTACCTGCCTTAAGATCACTAGCCTTGTCCCTTTTTTTCCAGACTATCGAGCACACCATAGCCTCGGAAAATCCAATTTAATTTTATTTGTGTAAATATTGCCTCTTTTTTTGTTGCGTTATTAAATATTATTTTTGTACTACTCTTTTAAATAACCCAGAACAGCACTCAGCCCTGGCTAAGTAATTAATGGCCAATTTGCACTCGCTTTTTGTTATTTGCCCTCGTACTCAAGGGAAAGCTTTCTTTCCCCACTCATTGGCTTACTCCCATCATCTGGTAACGGAGCCGAGGAGAGGTCAACTCAGCGTCCTTTCGCCCTATTCCACTCCACTCGGCTAATCAAATCCCCTCCATAAATATACATGTATCAGCTATACATCGACATATATATATATATATATATATATATATATATATATATATATATATATATATATATATATATATTAGAGGTCGCTATGTGTCTCCGTATTTTTAAATATCAGTCAAAATATTGGTTGTTACTTATATATTATCATATATTTGTCATTGATAACTCATTCCTTATGAATTACAATAATTCGCAAAAAAATCAAGATATTGTATTATCTGAAAAGTGGAATGACATTCAGATACTCGGCGTATAATACAATAATAATGTTGTTTCAGCTTGTTGATTTCTGAGCCCATTTGTAAAGTGATGACGCAATAACGCCCCCTCGTTTCAAATGGTGATTCAATCGCACCATTTCCTATATAAGTCAGCGAGGATTTATTAATTGTTCATTTGTAGTTTAAGTTTAACAGTTGACGTAATACAAGTGAATACAAGTGCTAGTTTATGCAAGTATATATATAATTATTTAGGTAAGTAATATACTTCGTTTATTCAGTGCATAGATAATTTGCAGTTTTTTTATCAATATCAGACTTACTTAAAGAATATTAGAATTATATGTTAACACACTTAACAATATATATATATATATATATATATATATATATTAATTAAGCATGACTGCCGAAATTTTTTACAAACAGGAGCCTATTTAATTATGTTAAATGAAAGCTTATTCTTTCATGAATATTGAATATTTAGATATTTTAGTGTATAAAAAAAATATCTTCTAAGTATAACTAAATTGAGGGGAACCGTGAGCTCACTCAGTTCCAATAAATTTTTATTGCTGTTGTTTCAAATTATGGCTGGAAGTACTCGTTCATCTGCGGCAGTCTGGCTTTTAGGACATCCTACTAGTGAGCTTTCATATGCAAGACTACCAGCATGTGGTGATGTGTTTCGTGTTGTTCAGTACCACCCTCGAGTGGAGTTAATAACTTTGACACAAAGTTACAACCTCGCTTGCAAAAAAGTCATAAAAGTATGGGAAAAGCACTAAATCCCACACAGCGAATAGACTCTTGCGTTAGGAAACTCTCAAGGTTGTATGAAGAATACCTTTCTTTGAAGAAGAACCGCAAAACCGAACTGTACTCATGTAGAATGAATGAGCGTAATTTCGGATCTACTCTTTCAAAACTTTTTGACATAGCCTCAAAAAATGCTTTAAATGTGGTAAAAAATGAAGCCCGCCAATTTCTGTTGATGCAGAGAGAGAACATTTTCTCCTGTAGTATGTCGTGCCGTGATAAGATTACTTCAGCCAAGGAATCCAGCAAAAGATATCGACATGAGAAGGCTTTACAATACAAAGAAAAAGTATATAGTTCTAAAAATAAAGAAGAGGCTGCTGCTCATGCAGATTTCGAGTCATCATCATCTGAAGGAGAAAGTTTAATTGCGGCAGACAAAGAGTTTTAAAAAGAATGCACAATGTGGTCCTTCAAATTAAAAAAAAATATCTTTACAACTTCAGGTGTGGCTGTTGTTCTTGATCGTGCAAATATTACGGATAGTCAATCAACAATGGTTGCTGGATCAATGGCACAAGCCTTGGGTCAGGATATTGCAGCTATGACACTTTCCAGGAGTTCTATACGACGTTCCAGAAAGCAAGTAAGAGAGGCAACATGCAATGAAGACAAAGCTCTGTTGTCTGTTGAAGGACCGATCCTTCTTCACTGGGATGGAAAACTACTACCTGCTATTGATGGGGCAAAGGAAACAGTAGAACGAATTGCAATAATAGTTTCTGTAAATGGAATGGAAAAACTTCTTGGTGTGCCAAAAAATAACACGAGAAACAGGAGAAGAACACGCTATGACATGCATTTCATCAATTAATGACTGGAATCTTCGTGACGAAGTTCAAGGCCTTGTATTTGACACAACTGCATAAAAATAAAATACAGGCCTACAAAAAGGAGCCTGTACCATAATTGAGAAAGTATTAAGAAGGGAGCTTGTTTGGATTGCGTGCCGTCATCATATTTTCGAAATTATGTTGTCATGTGCTTGCAGTATATTACTTGGGCCTACAAGTGATCCAAAGAGGAGTCTCTTTGAAAGTTTTAAAGAACAATTGTCGCCACTTACAAAGGATTCTTTTTTAGAGGCGGATAGCAGTTTATTCGTCAATCCAGTAATGCATAATCTTCGAGGAGAAATGGTCCCATATTTTCAGAAAGCTTTGAAATCTCGTCAGTTGCGTAACGATTATGAAGAATTGCTGCGACTCAGTCTCATCTTTCTTGGGGGCATTGATAAGACAGAAGTTACATTAAGAGCCCCAGGAGTGACTCATCATGCACGCTGGATGGCTAAGGCTATATATATCCTGAAAATATACTTGTTTAAGCATCAACTGAAACTAACGGAACGTGAAAAGGCCAATATTACAGAGTGCTCTCTTTTTATTGCTTTGGTTTACTCGCGTTAGTGGAATGAAGCCCATTTTGGAATTAATGTTCCTTTAAATGACATTCTGCTTCTTAAAACTTTGCAAAAGTACCCAAATCACACAATATCTAAAGAAGCAACCACAGCTCTTCACATATACCTTTGGTATCTTGCAGAACATCTTGTTGGTCTTGCATTTTTCGATCATAGAATTAATGCTGAGACCAAACAGAAGATGGTCTCCAATCTCCAACGTAATGAAAAGACCAAAGTTGTTCGTCGATTGAATCTTACAAAAAACATCGAGGATTTGGAGTTGCGTGAACTGGTTGCCCCTAAAACTAAGCTAATCTTCAGTCTCCTAATGAAAGATGGATACAAGTTTGCAGAGAATACATTCCTGAAGACTAACCCAAGTTCTTGGGAAGAGAATACGTGCTTTCAAGAATTTCAACGTCGAGCGATTAACTTAATGGTTGTTAACGATCAAGCAGAAAGAGGTATTGCACTTATCAAATCGTATAATGCATCTCTAACAAAAGATGAAGAACAGAAACAGTTGCTTCTCAGACTTGTGTCAAAAGATCACAAAAATTTTCCCTCATGCTCAAAAGGATCAATGTTTAATCACCAATTTTAGTTAGAATTTGTGTAAAAAAGAAATCATTTGCAATTTAACTATTTTCTTTTCACTTTAATATAAATATTTAAAAAAAATGTCTTTCAACACTAAGATCTGTTTCAAATAAACTAGTATTTGCAAAGACTGTTCATTTCTTTCCCAAAAATTAATTTACCTGCAGACTAATAAGTTAAGATCCATAAAGCGACCAGTAAATATTGTTTGATTTTGATGAAATCGAGTATGTGACTTACTGTCCAATGTGGTAATACAATCAGGAATGTGGAGATAAAAACCGTTGCGATCGAATGTGTCGAATAAGTTTCGGATCTGATATAGTGCACTCTCCTATGTTATATACTGTTATTTATTATCAATGCTCTGTAAGATTACCATTGTTAATATTCAATGCCCCTTTTCTCAGACTCCTCATTAGGAGGAAATCAGGTTCGTCCCCACCCCGATTTTTATCATGGATCCGCCACTGCTGCAGACCAAATTTGGGAATCTTGACGAATATTGCTCCATTTTTGTTTATTAAGCACCAGTAATTGATGATAGTTAGATAGCTTCTCTTTATTATTTCCCAGTTTGATTATCGCCCCAAAATTCTCTAATGGCTTCAAATCTAGGGAATTTCCGGGCTGAGGTTACAAATTCAATGTTACTTTCAGCCAAGAAGTTTGTTATTGCTTTGGTTTTGTGAGAAGGTGCGCCATCGCGCACCTTCGCCAGTTATCGCCAGGTTGGCCATGAACTGTTGGATAAATGTGATGATGAAGCACGTTTTGGTACCATTTTGACTTCATAGCAGTGTTCATGGGCAAAGTCGTTAGTACTCCAAATTCTCATAAATAAGAAGCAGCTTCAGACATGGAGAGTAGAAATGCTTTGCAGTGATCTCGACACAGGATTCCTGCAAGCGGTCGCCGTTTCTTGTATGTTCTTTGCATCCATTTTTACTCCGAGGTATGTGTATTGTGCATAGGTGGGCGTTATCACGATAATTTATCGCGATAACGATATCGAGTTATCGGTTATCCGATATTTTTTCCGCGTTATCGATTCATCGGTATCGCCCATACTTTTGGTTCCAAACTAGCGATAATCGATAATTTTAGTTTTTGGTTCCAGTTTAGCATAGGGGCGAGCCGCGCGTGCCTTGAAGTTTCTAACTTTTCTAAGATAAAGATAAAAATAGAGATTTGGATTTATCGATTTTTTTTATTTAAAATATCAATATCCTTATCACTAGTATCAGAATTTTGGATTTATCGGTTATCACTTTATCGGGCGATAAATTTATCGCCAGTTATCGATTATTGGTTATCGTTATCGATTTATCGGTTATCTTGATACATTTTTCGTTATCGCGCCCACCACTGGTATTGCGCGACTCGATTTAGTTTGTCAGTTTCCATGTACATATCTTACTCTTCACTGGTTCGACTAACAGCCATAAACTCAGTTTTTCCTTTATTGGTGTTAATTTTCATTCCTTTTTGCGACATTCCTTCAGGCCAGTCATTTATGAGTTCTCGTAAATCAGTGATCGAATTTGCCACTACTGGCACGTCGTCCGCATATGCTATGTAGTGTTCCTTTCTGATGTTCTCCTACTCATGTTCCTTCAAGTATACGAAAATCCAGCGCTTCCAGCTGGTTTTAGAACTGTATATAAAATTTTGGTAAGAACTTTGATAAAAATTTCCTAAAATATTTATTTGAGAAGTCCATCGAGAGAGATGATGACGGATACCCTCTTGAGGGCATCAAACCTGCACTAGGTTTAAACGGGTAGGAATGTGAGCAGTCTTCGGACCCGTATCTTGACCGAGGGGAGAAGGACCCTGGTTGCAGGAGATGATCGAGATGACCAGGCTTCATTCTCGGCTGCAGGAAGTTGCCGAGACAACCGGTCTTTTAGTGCTCGCCTATAGGCATTTGTGATCCTGATTTGTGATCGAGGTATCCTTCCTCTAGCCTTTCCCGAAAAATGCAGGGGGGGGGGGCTGGTTGGTAGGCGTCAGTCTTATTGATTATTCCTATCACGTAAATTTTCACAACGATTGAAAAAATAAAAATATATAGTAGTCTCAAAACTTTTGGCCATACCGTGTAATGATAGAAGCGAGGCTGAGTAAAAGAGGTCTGGAATGGTCTGGGGCGAGTGGTGTGTGGGGATGTGTATTTGTTGATAGTGGAATAAGTTACGATTGGACGAGTAATTGATAGGATGAGAAATGGGATAACAGGAGTGTATGGTACACCTGAAGAGAATGAAAAGGTGCTAAACGCGTTTCAGCACAAGGATGTACATAAATATACATAGGTTGGGTAAAGTAGAGGGAGAGAATATAAGAGCATGAGTGATCTGCTCCTGGTGAGAAATAATGCTACAGAGAGGTGAAAGTGTTTTGTATGAAATCTGTGGCAGATATGAATATGAAACTATTTGGCTATGCGAGAATGCCTGAGAGGACAGAGGAAGTGTGAACATGAGGATAGAACAAATGTGGATCAAATTTAAATAAATCATATTGTGTAGTGCAGTGGTTGTTTTTCAGTGCAAAGAAAAGTTATAAATAACGT
Source organism: Ceratothoa steindachneri (assembly GCA_963969495.1). Taxonomy (NCBI): domain Eukaryota; kingdom Metazoa; phylum Arthropoda; class Malacostraca; order Isopoda; family Cymothoidae; genus Ceratothoa; species Ceratothoa steindachneri. The sequence continues at coordinate 120,189,655 of OZ018324.1, forward strand.
TTGGCGTGTGATGGTGGATTTACTATGATACAAGAGTCCATGGTGCTTCAGAGCAATTGTGATATTCTAACGAGTTGTTCGGACCTTAAGACGCCGAAGGCAACTTTCCCTCACCTGTGTCGTTCGCAGCAGGAAAAAACTCAAAAATTAAAGAAGTATCGAATGGCGGAAGTTCAAAGATACATAAATTCAGCCTGACAGTAATCAAAATAAAAAAAATACCGAAGAAAAGATATTTTAGTTATTTAATATGAAACTTATTGAAAGCGAACTGCATATTTTCAAACTAAAAATTCATTTAGACTGATTATTTCAAATAACCCAGCGGGCACACCTGCACCCTCTAGCACGCATTTGAGCGCCTCTAATTTAGAGTGGGTGTACCGTGAATGAAAGTGTGACTAATGAAGAAGTTTGTGACCACAAGATTTAGAATAGTATGAAAGCTTCAGCGGAGATATGCCATGAAACTGAATAAGAGTATGCTGGTGCCAAAGTTAGCGTGGTAGAATGTTTCGAAGGAAGAAAAAACCTACAGCGAGAACTGTTCAAATAGACAATTTGATAGGGCGCATGGTGTGCAAAGAGTAGATTGAGTGAGGAAGATGTTTATGGTTAGAAGAAGTGTAGGAGTTAGGTTGTGGCTGAAAATGTTCTGATGTAGTATGGGTATATAAGAAGAAGAGACTCCTAAAGAAAATATGGGAGAGTGAGTGTAAAGGTGCGTGAAGAAGAAATCCATGATATTGATAACGATATAGGCGCGAGTGCCAGGGGTCTATGAGGCGGTGTGCTTGGAGCCTCGTTAGGTCTTGCAAGGTGCATTATTACAGAGAGGGGTTAAAGGCGGCCGAAAGGGACTCGAAAAAGACATAATTAGGTGAGTTGGCATAGCGTTTAGCACTATCTACTTTATCTACCCTATTCATTTATTTATTCATGATAAAGGGAGAGCCTATTGGCTGAAGTGGCAGGAAATGAAAATGCTTGATGATTCAGGGTAGCCAAAAGGTTGCTTTGTGATACTTGAATAAAAGGGTCCCGTACGACACCGTGCAATGTAATGATTGAGTGTCACTAATTAGCGAGGAGTTTTTTTATTAATCATGAACAAGAATGAGGCCTATGAATTTATGGATTTTTTTAATTTAGGAAGCTCATCGGAAGGCAGTCCACCGAGGCGTTGCAGCCAAACTTTCAGACATGAGCCTATCTTTAGGCTACTTTCAAACAAATATACGAAAATCAAAATATAACAAAGTAAGAAAAAATAAATCAGTAAAGTAATTCCCTCAAACAATAAAAGATAGAAAAAATGTGACAAAGGCTCAATCAGGGGCAGCAGAGAGGCTTGCTTTCCTAGTAGCCTGATGGCGCAGCCAACAGAATAAATAATTCAATATTATAGACGACGTCTTCTTCCGTCAAGAACGCAATAACATCACCGACTAGTGTGAAGAATCTAGGGCCTCGTGATTTCGACTTCACTTGTCACTCCGACAGATTAAAACATTCAACCTAAAAGTAGCTTAATGTGTCTAATTCGGAGGAAAAAGAAACCCGACCTCGATCTATCCTTGTGATTAACGACCAGGCACTATGATTTTGAATGTAAGCTAGTCAATGACTTTGCGGCAGTGATCACTTTTCCTTCCAAATATCTTTTGCCACACCGCTGCTGCCTGAAAAGTGACTCGGATAGTAGTTGCTGTAATTGTGGTCCACATGCGAGGAAGTGAATAACTTTCCTATCCCAATCGATTAGTTTAGGTCTGTTAATGAGGTCGTTTTCTTCTCATTCATTTTGCACGCTTACCGATTTCTTGGATGTAGGCGGAGAGTGAGATGGCCCTAAGATAGAAGCGCATTGCCTCAAAGTGCCGTCCGAACGACTTTCCCTTTTGTAAATTTCGACGCAGGTATATGTTTCTTCACTTAACTGCACATCACCTCATGTATAGGTGTAGAAGCGTTCAAAAGGATTCGAAAGAAGTTATGGCAAGACCCCCTCCTCCCCTACCGTCCTCGAGGAGGTCGGTGCCATATTTTTGGCTCACGCTTCCATACCGAAAATCTTCGCGACCGGTTCTCATCGTGGGCTCGCTGAAGGCCGTCGAATTGACTTCACCTCGAGAGACGGGTAAACCATTTATCGACCTCTTTACAAGAAGCGAGTGGCGTTCTAACCATATTTTCTGTGTGGATAGCACCTCTGGTACGTCGACATCCATTATGCAATGCTTCAACACCTGGGTAAGCGAGACCATTGTTTTAGCCTTATTCAAAAGGATATAGACAGGGTATCTATCTTCCCAGACCTCTGGCGAATAGCTACTGTGCTTGCTTTTTGCAAGCCAGCAAGCCGGGGAGAGACCATTTTACTCCGGTCGGTTTTCGCTCAAATTCTCTAACTTCTTGCATATGCGATTTGATGCAGAAATTAGTTAACGTTAGGATAGCATATTTTTAGACAGCGGAGGCCACCTCTCTCCAGGACATTGAGGCTTTGACAAATTTCACTCCGCACCGAATGTTCTGCTCTGGCTGGGAGGAAAATCTTATCTGTGAGGCTTTCCTTAGTCGACAGCACTTCGCCATGACATTCTTTAATCTGGAGAAGGCCTATGATGCTGAACGGTGATATGATATCATGGAGACCATCGATACTATAGGAGCAAAGACAATGTCATTTCCATCTTCTGACGGAGGAACGCTCTCTCCGACCCAATAAGGCAGAAAGAGGGCGTTCCTCAGGGAAGTTTCTTCAGTGTCACTCTCTTTGCATTGAGTATCAAAGATTTCTTACTGATACCAGAAGATGTTTTTGTACGCTCTACATAAAAAAAACATTGATCTCTTTTGGTGCTGTCCAGATGCACTTCTGGCACCATTCACGGCTTCAGCTGACCGGGACTGTCTCTCTGGATGTGGTAAAATCGCACGGTTTATTTGGTCTTGTTTTCGACCAACGCCTCAGCTGAAAGGCGCAGATTTGCAGGTTTATCATCTCTTTTACTCGCTCCATGGATATTCTTTGCACCGTGGCGTTCATAATTACTGTGTCGTGGTACAATACTCTATAGATACACTACTCCTATATTTTGTGGGGGGGGGGGGGGTGACTTAATCACTTACTGCAACGCCAACCTTTGAAGGACTGTTCGCAGGGATTAATGACTGACTAGGTCAAACTTGAGGCGTTGGGTTTCAAATCTTTAATAATCATACAGAGTGCATAAATGGTTGGCGAGATTTACTTCAATAGGCCTAGAGCATCGTTCAAGGTCAGTTAAAGATGAAACAACAAAAATATAATTTTATTTACAAAGATCAAAATAAGAATAAAAATAGGCGAAAGGGAATTATTTAAAATGAAATAGTTTCTTGATAATTATTATGAGGAGGGATTCTCAAATGGAATTAAGTGATTAACGTTACTAGTCTCAGATCAAAAGGGGGAACTTGAAAATACTAATAATGGAGGGGGTTCAGTCTTACGGGTCGGTGACTTCGAGGAAGGTCCTTCATGCGATGAGACGAGTGGGGAACGATCCGATGAGGCAAGTGGGGCACGGTCCGAATGAGGCAGGTGGGGCACGATCCAAACCAGCCTTCTGATGAAGATAGCCAATCTTGAAAGAGGGGGGGGAGGCAGAGGTTCTTTTGCATACTGTAAAGTTCTGATAGGGTTATTACCCTTATTATATACTGCTTTTTGTTCGTTCTAAGCTAGACTACGGACTCGATCCACTACACTGGTTTCCATTTGGCAACTAGTGCTTTCGACCAACTGCCTCTCGATAAGAGGCCAGACGCCTTCAAACCTCCGCTCACCTTTAACTTGTCTCTTACAGTAGCCAGGCGTTTTCAACTCGCCCCACCCGATGGGCCATTGAGGCCAGTTATGCCAGCTTTGGCCTGTTCTCTTGCTGAGACGACAAGGGACCTGTCCATCCCCAGGCTCTCCGCGAACGGGGAAGACCCTCTAGTCTTATTGTTATATTTATTTGTGGGAAGAGGATAGGGTTTGCATCATCTTCCCTTTCCCTTCCAAAGGGGCCCCGAGACTGGACTGGCCTGCCTCAACCTCGTCCCTCTCCGAGTCGTGTTATATTTGAGGTCCGCAACTCCACGGTGTCGTCACGCCAGCCTCCGACGGGAGGATTCGGGAAACTGGCACACCGGCCAAGAAGAAAGTGATAATTCCTAGATTAAATAAAGAGGGTAGAGCTTAATTGAGTCTGCCGATTATGGTCCAGCTCAGGGTGTGCATGTGAAGGAACCCTTACGGAAGCATCATATCCAATCCCGGCCATTCCGCTTTTTTGTTGACTCTGAGAAAGCAAAGGGGGCACCACTGCTGAACCGGACAGAGAGTTGCGGTGAAGGAACTCAGAAGGAAGCGTGTAAAGGGAAAAGCCATATCCCTCATTAAGGGAAAGCCTCTTTGCTCGTTAAGGGTATTGTGAGGAGAACCTTTTCTGTAGCGTCTCTTCTCTGCACAGTTTTCTGTCTCCCTCATTAGTGGCAATTGTATAGTGACAAGCATAAATAAGTGCATGGCAGGATAATACTATCTCTCAATAACTGGGGAACTATTAGCAACTTTCTTATAGGATCAGAAACATCCGGAATCTGATCATTTACACATTTTGCCTCGATTCTGAGCTTGGGTGGATCTTGACAACCCCAACGAATTTGTTACTTTACTATATCTCCTAAAGAACAATGGAGCCGGCGTAACTACCTCATATGGTCACCCGAAGAGGTGAAGAGACTCGTCAACCTTAAATACTCCCCATTTTATACCTGCCCTAGTCGAAGGATTTCGGCCATGCCACTAGGTAGCGACTACGCGGTATATCCCGCCCCTAACTACGTTCAAATACAGGGCTAGAAAGGCACCCAACTACTAGGACCGCTCTAACAAGCAAGGGAAAAGTCTTGGATATGTAGATTGGGTTAGGTAATCAGAAAGAATAGGAATAGGCGGGTCCATTAAGAATTATGGCGGGTGGTTACCTTCCAATTACCTTAACCCGGTGCCACTAGAGCCGGGGAAACGTAACAGCTTCCCTAGGCCTGGCTAAATAATTTGACGGACACTCAATGAAGTAGATCTTCCTCGCAAGTAGTTGGGGACTGGAGGGCACACAATTGCTCTGGATGCCTGCTGACGTCTACATGCGAGAGGAACAGAAAGAGAATGTGCCACAGTAGGGGCAAAGACGATGGGAGTCTTCGAAAAGAGGGGACGCATAAAGCGACCGGGGAAACGTGCTAGCTTCCACAGGAACTGACCGAGGAGTTCGAAAGCACCCCTTCCTTGGGGGCAGTGATATCGGAAGGGCGAGTCTCTTATCCAGCTAGCACGTATGAAAGGCATCCCCTTGCGTGGGGCAGGATGAGAAGATGCCATTTAAAGGGCAAAAAAGAGGAGCGTCTTAGAAAAGTGGGTGTATATGTAAATGGGCCGAGGGAATGCACTAGCCTCCCCAAGGCGGGTCAGAGTTAGAAGTCCACTCAGTGAACAACACGGAGTGGGTCCGCTCTTCCTTGTGGGCGAGTACTGGGTTGATCGTACGAGGTCCCCATCCAGGTGTAAAAATCCCCAGAGGGTACCCACCTGCGTGGTGAGGACCATGGAAAGAGAAAGAGGACGCGCGAGACTTAATCCTCACTAATCCTTCCTTGGAAAGCAGTAATATCCCGGCTTCGCCCCGGGAGGGCCTGCTTTTCAAACTTGTGCCTTCAGGAGCAGAGCTCCCATAAGCAAGGAGGGAAGAGAAGACCAGCTCCGCCCCTTTTGTTGAGGTATAATCAGTCCTTGTTCATTTGTGAGGTCGATAAATTAGCCCGTGTAATTCGACGGCGGCAAATAGAGAGGAGAAGAAAAGTGAATTAAGAGAAAAATATGACAGAAAAAGGAAAATTTAATAGATGATAAAAACGTCCATACGGCCTCATCAACCGGCAATGCCGGGGAGGGGGGCAGAGGGGTGCCATCAAGGTCTTCAAGAACGTGCGCCTTGCACCTCATTTGGTTCTACATCCTCCATGGTCATTAAGCCTTCCTTTTTGGCAACTTCTAAGCTCCTTTCTTTGCGAAATAAGAGAGTTGTGTGTCCTTCTGTTCCCTCGCGCTCTGAACTAGTCAAATATATCTTTTAACTTGCCCTAACTTCACCAATTTATTTATTAACTTCCTCGAAAAAGATCTCTTAGTAAATATGTCCTCGTTGGTCTTCATTGTTTTAAAATATATTTTTCAGACGTGATCCTAAATTACCTGATAACTAATGTGCCCTTTCCTTCCAGATGGCGTCCCCTTTCGAGAAGCTGGAAAGGCAGATGGCTGACCACCACGCCACCTTCTGTGGACGACTGGACGAATCGGCGTCCGAGTGCGCCCAGGAGTTGACCAAGGCGAGGGACATCCTCAATCAAATTTGCGCCATAAGGCAGAAGGTCCAGGGGATTTTCAACTAGGATGGCTTCCGAAGGACCGAACTCCAGGGTAAAGGGAGACGGAGAAGGGAAATGAGGGCAGTGATCATGGAATACCAATTTATAAAGGGAATTTCCTAACTTAGCCTTGTGATAAATTTCTGGTGACTTGATAAAAAGGTCAATATTTTGATCGGGAATAATGAATTTACTTGGTTTTAATCCTGAGATATAATAAGGGAAAATAGATTAAAATATAAATTTCCATTCTCCCAACTTCCCTCTGGGTAGAAACAAATTGGATGATTTTTTAGGTTGAAATTAATTTGACATTAAAAATACAACGCAAATCATTTTCTCCGTCCTTAATCCACATCGCAATGGATTGTCCTCCTCAGCTTATGAGAAATCACGGCCGAAGTGGTTTGGGGGGCAAATTCGCTCCTTTATCTAGCGAGTGACGAGGCCATTGGCCGTAATCTGCCACTCCAATGATTGCTGGAGCCATCAATTACAGCGAGACCGCGAGTCACGGCCAGTGTTTTTTTATGTATGTTTTTACTGCTCTTAGAAAGTAAATAGGTAGGTTCGATTGCTGGTTGGGGCAAAAACACAATGCTACCCTCGCACCCGAAAAATGACCGGCCTCTACTGCCTTCAACTTCGCCAGAGATAGTCATTCTGATCTTTATGTGCATTTCATTATCCAATCGGTGGATCTCGTCCACGATGCCAAGGGTAAATGGCGCAATTTGCCAAACTATTGGTCTTGTTGAATGTATATAAAAAGGCAACGGGGAAACGAATATCAGTGGAATTTCACTTTGCTTTTTTACAAATCCACAGCGAGTATAAGATGATATTTGGTCTTTATTAAAACTCTTATGATCCCCCTTGATTTATTTCGATTCCTCCTTTGTTGATCTCACTCCGTTATTTCGTCTACCATATCGCTATGAAGCTGCTGGCGACCAACAATATCTCCGTTTACCTTCAATTCCCACCAAGAGCGCGCGCGCAACACACACATGAGACACATAGGTCGTTGCCACCAATCACGTGGGGCATTGACTCACGTGCAGACTGATTCATCCACAGCGTCATCACGGAAAAAGTTAACTTACAACATACCACTATCCATTGCGTCATTCACGCACAAAGCGTATCACTCTTCCGTCTCTCGGAATCCGCCTTAGGGGGTTTCAGGCCACATTTATTGATATTGAACTGTTGGTTTTCCCTTAAGCCATAGCATGACTTTAAACAACCACTGGATGGTGCTGAATGCATAGTACTACTGTTCTTCCTGCACCTCCTCCCTTCCGAACTCCCCGCCTTCTTCGGAGTTGCCAGTGATTTTCATTCCGAAATTTATGTTGGTTTCTTTGCTTGTTGGGAGGGACGGGTGGCGTTAATAAAAAAAAAATCTAAGTCAAACTCTGATTTCCAACGACAATAAAAGAGAAATTTCAAACACATCAAAGACGGCATTTTCCCCCATCAAACCCTCTACTCTTTCTAATTTTTTCTCTGATAAAGTTATTAACCTTCGCGCTACACTACCCCAGTCGTCGGAACAAGCCCATGCTGTTCTCCCTGAACATACTTCATTGCCCCTTAAAGTCCTCACTCGGGCGTCCTCTGAGGAAGTAACTACCCCGATCTCACGCTCTAACAAGTCTGGATCCCCCTAAGGACGTCTTTCCACCCCCACTCCTCCACCAAATTCTCCCTACTGTCCTTCCACTGATTCTTTATCTCTAACACTTCTTTTGCCACAGGGGTGGTTCCCTCTTCCTTCAAACATGTCTCAATTCATTCTAGCCTTAAAAAAAACACACCTTAACTCCTAGGAACCATCTAGCTTTCGCCCTATCTCACAGCTTCCATTCATCTCTAAGATCCTCGAGAAAGTGTTTTCTATCGCCTTAATGACCATATTTTTAACTGCAATATCGATGAAACGTACCAATCTGGGTTCAAAACGAAGCAGTCTGCTGAAACCGCTCTTCTTAATGTTTCAGACGGTTTATGTGGAGCTGCCGATAGGAGTTGTACCTCCATTCTAGTCCTTCTAGACCTCTCCTCTGCTTTCAACACCATCGACCACACTGTCCTCCTTGATCGACTTTAAACTTCCCTTGGTCTCTCGGGTACTGCACTTGCTTGGTTCCGCTTATACCTCTCCTCCCGCACTCAGTCGGTCGCGCTCTATAACCTCTCCTCCGAGCCCGCGCCCATTCATTTTAGGGTGCCTCAGGGCTAGGTCATTGGTCCCTTCTCTTTCGCATCTACTTAATTCCTCTTGGCTCCCTTCTTCACGATTTAAGGCTGTCTTTCCGCCTCTATGCTGATGACACTCATATATACCTTTCCTCATCCCCTGTGTCCTTCGCTCAATCAATTATTAAGCTCCTTTCAATCTACACCTCCATAAACGAATGACTGTCTGCCAACTTTCTCAAACTTAACCACGATAAAACTGAAGTTCTCCTTGTTGGTACCGCTTTGATGGTGAAGAAATCTAAAGTTCTCTTCCACTCCCTCAACCTTGGGGAAACCAATGTCGCCTTCTCTGATACCGTTAGTAATCTTGGTGTTATTTTCGACGAGCAACTCTCGTTTAAACCGCACATCCATCGTATCTCTAAGTCTTCCCTCGGCTTCCTCTGCAATTTATCACGTGTTTGATCCCATTTTGATCGACGAAGCCTTGAGACTGCTATTCATGCTTTCGTCACCTCACGCTTACTGCAATTCTCTTGTAGTAAATCTCCCTTCTTCGTCACTTCGCCCCCTAAAACCAATTCAAAATTATGCTTCTCGGTTACTCCTGTGCCGCCCCGGGTTCTCTCCTTTGATGCCTCTGTTACAGGAGCTACACTGGTTACCTATTCGCTTCTGTACCCACTATAAAATTCTTCTCATCACCTACAAAGTCCTAAACCTCGAGGCTCTACCTTATTTCTCGTTTGCCCTCTCCCGTCGTCAAACTCCTCAGGCACTCCGGTCTAACCTCGCTCCCCTCCTTAACACTCCTAGTTCTGTCCTCTGCTCGATGGGTGACCGTTCCTTCTGTTTGTTCTCCTAGACTGGAATGCTCTTCCTGCCGAAGTCCGATCCTCTCCTTCCCTTGTTAATTTTAAACGTCTCGTGAAGACTCATCTCTTAAGAATTGCCTTCTCTCCCTTGTAACTTTCTCTATACTCGCTACACAACCTACGCTCTCATTTGCTCATTCGCGTCCAATTCTTATTTTCTTGTACTATATGTATTTATAGTCAGCTACACCAGGTTTCTGCATCTTTCCTTCTGTCTTCAAATTTTATTTGAAAGGCAGAAAATAAAAATGGCATAGCCCTATGGTGGTTGTATTATCACCCGCAGATCCTGTAGTTGCTTTCTTTGTATATATATATATATATATATATATATATATATATATATATATATATATATATATATATATATATATATATATATATATATATGAAAGATAATGATAAACCTCAATATTTGAATCAAGATTTTATTTATAACTATCAGACTAGTTTCGACAAGATGCCATTTTCAACTAATAATGAAGAAACTAGACAAGGAGCATAGTATATATATATATATATATATATATATATATATATATATATATATATATATATATATATATATATATATATATATATATATATATATATATATATATGAAAGATAATGATAAACCTCAATATTTGAATCAAGATTTTATTTATAACTATCAGACTAGTTTCGACAAGATGCCATTTTCAACTAATAATGAAGAAACTAGACAAGGAGCATAGTATATATATATATATATATATATATATATATATATATATATATATATATATATATATATATATATATATATATATATATATATGGTAAAATACACCCTAAACAAAATGAAACAGCAGAAAACAATCTGAAAAAAAACTCGAGTGAATCTGGCATGAATGACAAGGTAAACAAAATGAAATGGAATCGGAAACAATCTGGTATTAGAATATTAAAATGTGATATTTATGTTATTACCGTTTAAATAATTATATTCAGTGATCAGTCTGTAGGGGTGCGAAAATGTATCAGAGAAATTCCTCCCAACTTGATAATATAAATAGCCGATAAAATTACCAACCAGAAGACGGACTAAAGCCGGTCGTGAGGTTAGAGTATTGGTGTTCAAATCCAACGGTGCCGCGTTCGAAACTCAAGAGTATAAAAACTTTTAAGAAGATCGCCCAAGAAAGAAAACGGAAGAAAACGCTTGAAGGACTAACTCATCAAGAATCAAGAAGAAATCATCAACCGAAGATAAAAGGAAGAAAATGAAGATGCATCAAGAAAGAAAAACGAAGATTAAGAAAATGGATTCGAGGAACCCAAACCTGCATCGAGAAAATCAAAAAGAGGAAAGCAAGAATAAAATTGATAATTAAATAAATGGGGATAAAAAGTATATGCCCCCCCCCCCCCCGCATAACTGGTGACTCTCAACGGCCGAACAATCTTCTGATCTTCGTTACAACTGCACCTACCCTTGTACTAGAGACTTAAGAAAAAGTGCTGCTGGGAACTTCAGGGACCTGGGAAGGAGAAGCCATTACTCATTGATTAGAGACAAGACTTCGTTCGCTCTCCTCAATCCCACTAAATTAGCTCCACTCATCCCGCAGACTCGGAGGCCGTATGAGGGAGAGCTACTACTCCTCGATTAAGAAATTCAAGACTAGTCTCTTCCCCATCCTCATATTCGCTCCGTTTTCTAGAAAAGGACCTGTGTAGGGGTGCGAAAATGTATCAGAAAAAATTCCTTCAGACTCGATAATATAAATAGCTGATAAATTTACCAACCAAAAACGGACGAAAGCTGGTCGTGAGGCTAGAGTATTGACGTTCAAATCCAACGGTACCGCGTTCGAAACTCAAGAGTCCAAAAACTTTTATTCAGATCTCTCAAGAAAGAAAAACGAAGCCAAGAAAGAAAACGGAAGAAAGGCTTGAAGGACCAGCCTTGGCTCCTCTAAAATCATATGCGAACGGAAATAACATAAATATCACATTTGAATATTCTAATACCTTGACTAGACTGTGCCCAATCAATCTCGATGCTGGGGTTTACAGTATACCATGTTATAATTGCAAATTAACATACATTGGAGAGTCAGACCACTTTAATACGAGGATGAAAGAATATTTAGCTGATATTAGAAGGTGTACGAACACTTCAAATCTCTTTACGCACATGCAAAAGCACGACCATAGAATTGATTTTAGCCATGCAAAAATCATTTATAAATCAAACATTTAAATTGAGAGTAGAATTGCAGAATCCATCATGATCAACAGAGTTGATAATTTCAAATTATCTGAACGGCAATACAAATTTAACAAATATATAATCAATAGAGTCGCTAATCGTATTTATAAGCAGCCCCCGGATGCAATGCGTCTCGAGGATTAGCAACTCCCCACATTGTTTCCGGTTACATTTCATTTTGTTTACCTTGTCATTCACGCCAGATTCACTCGAGTTTTTTTTCCAGATTGTTTCCTACTGTTTCATTTTGTTTAGGATGCGGCTTACCTTATATATATATATATATATATATATATATATATATATATATATATATATACTGTGCTGCTTGCCTAGTTTCTTCATTAATAGTTGAAAATGGCATCTTGCCGAAACTAGTCCGATAGTTATAAATAAAATCGTGATTAAAATATTGTGGTTTACCATTATCTTTCACTGATATTCATCACGTTAATGTGATATCTTCCATTCTAATATATATATATATATATATATATATATATATATATATATATATATATATATATATATATATATAATTTCACAGTGTAAGGGTATGGAACGTACATACTCGCATGCCGCCAGACAATCGTGGGAACGAAAGAAATTTGTCGTTTGAGTTGACTTTCGTCTCCTCTCCACCTCCCCTTCCCCCAACTGGCGACAGGAAGTCTGACGAAAGAAGGCCTATCTCACAGAAAAGCCTAAATTCTATTTGCCTTCTTTATGATACCATGGAGATTGTTCAGAAGGCGCTGCGATAAACGAATTGTCGTGAATGGAATCTCTCTCTTGATTTCCCACAATCCGCAGTATAAATAACATCGCCGTTCATCCCTCTAGAGCAGTGTCCCAAACCTACTCGCGTAACGCGTAACCCTCACGTTGAACGAGAGTCGTTGCCGTAACGTATCGACTGCCAACGCGCCACCGAGTCAACTTGGTCGCTGTCTCAAAGTGTTCCTGAGGTAAATCCCGCCCCGCAGAGTCCGTGACTAGAAGAATACGCTCTGTTGCTCAAAGTTACTTGAGAAAGAAAAAGGAACATCCAAATAGTTACTGGAAGTTACTATTTGTTAGTTTCACATCAAGTTAGGAGCCAACTAACCGGAACTGCAGTCAGCAGCCCCGAACCCGTCGTCTTATCCCCCCTCTCCCCGAGAACTCGTGTTAACGCCACCCGAACCACCCCGTCTGGACCTGAGTAGTCGTCTCTCCAATCCATCAAAATTAATGGTAATCTGTAAACCCAGTGTCCCTCTATTCTTAAATTACCTATTTAATTAACCGTGATTGATACTCCCATTGAGTCATTATAAATCTAGACGCTTAACGTCAGTGTTTAATATTTAATCCTTAATTTTGCCCGTTTAACTATTGCTAATTATTATATTTGTGTAAAGTAAAGTTTATTTTTTGTACGTGTGTTTATTTGTGGCTCCTCCTTTTTGACGTACCCTTGGCAAGACTTTAATTAAGCATCCCTTCGGCTAATTTATTCAACCTGTATTATGCACTCTTAGAATTCAACAATCACAAACCTCCCCCCAGTAACAAGTGGGACTTTTCTTTTACAGTGAGAATCCTCGCTATGGCACAACACGCCTCTAACCAGCTTTCGCACGTTCAGTAGGAATTAAAGCATATATATATATATATATATATATATATATATATATATATATATATATATATATATATATATATATATATATATATATGATCGTAGATTGAGTCATAGGGTCAATACCATCGACTTAGACAAAAGTGGTGTGTCCAGATCAAGGACTAGAATATTTATTGGACCAGACTATGAGCAATTCTACGACACACAGCGAAGGCAAGGGCGCAGAAGATGCTCAAGTACATATATTTATTTCAATTTTGGAAACAAGGTTTCGGGCATCTTCCCATTTTCAGGATCTAAGATTAAAATTGTAAAAAAAGAAAAGAATTTGAACTAAATGTTTAAATGGAATAAGAAAGTTGTGCTATTTTTCCTATACTTACGACTATATATATATATATATATATATATATATATATATATATATATATATATATATATATATATATATATATTTATAGATATATTACTTGTAATTGATCTGTTCTTTGGAAATCTCCTGATTAGTATCAGGAATATAAAGACCCAGGAAATGGGACCATCATTAGCGACTAACAAGAGAAGAGAAAAATATTTGCACTAAAAGTTTTAAAATTTTTTAAATTAAATAATGGTTTAAATTAACAGCGGAGAAAGGAAAGGCAATCCAATAAAATTGGCAAACATATCTGAGAGATATGTAACACAAAAATATCATTACGTAAAGTTAATTAATATCTAATGTAATTTTGAAAACAAGGCAAAGAAAAGGAATAAAATTTTAATACAAACTAACCTGGGTATCAAAATTAAAAACAAAATCAAAAGGAGCAAACTGAACGGATTGAAGAATAAAATAACCCATTCATTATATTACAAACAAAAACACAAATGTGAACAAATTGCAAAGAGGTTTTGAACTTTATCGTTGGAGTTATGATAGCAACTGACTAACGCTAATAAACAAATAACGAAGAATGCTCGGTTGGTCTGTCAGATATTGGTTGGTTGGTTATGCGGTAAGTAATTTAATTGAAAAGGTGCAAGTATTTAAATTAAGGTTTATTTTATGAATGAACAACGACTCCAGGATTTTCACCTGTAAGGATTTTGAGGCAGAAGACAGGATGTTAAACGATTCTAGGTTAAGAAGATGTTTGTGATTATCAGTGTTGCCTAATGGATAAGGCTTCTGGGTTTCATTTTTGATAAGTTAGTGTCTCATTTTCTCTCTAAAATATATTATCCATGAACCATTACAATTACTATACCAAAGCAGAACGTTTTCTTAAGATTGCCCTATCTTGAACATTTTACATCTAAGTTCAATAAACTACTTCTTTCTACCCTCACAAATCCTTACCCACAATGCCATTTTTGTTTAATGCTACACGTTTCCTTGCATTCATTTCTTTCGCCATAAGGAGTCAATTCCTAACGCCTCGTGATCCTGTGTAGTATATAATTATACATGCAGACCAGCCATAGTCGTTATGTCAATCAAAGTGGCTTGCAACTAAAATGCAGGATCGCTAAGCACTTGGGTTTGTCTCACAGTACTGGCATTCTCCTTTCGAACCCAGATTCCCCAACCATTAGGCAAAACTCTGATAATCACAAACATATCCTTAACCTAGAATCGTTTAGTATCTTGTCCTTAGCCAATTCCCAATACAATGAAAAAGATGAACGCAAGATTACTTAGGTTGTAAAACGTTCCTGCAATTGGCAACTTATTTTAAATTACCAAAAGAATGTAAATGTTTGGTTCCGTAATTTTAACAGACTTAATGTTATAATAAATAAGTTGCTAAATAGATAGAATTCTCAAAATAATATAAAAGTAATTTATATTATTTCTTTAAGTTTTAAATTTAAAGGAAAATAATCCTTAAGTTCACTATTTCAAAGATGAGACTTTTTCTATTTTTAATAATAGTTCTGAGAAATTATTCTATGATTCTCAAATTTTACCTGAGGTGAAACTTTTTCCGTTTCTTGCTTCCCCACATGCTCGTTGATGACGTCATAGCAGAGGGCAAAGTAAAGCTCATAATGTTAGGCGCTATTTTAGGTTTAATGGTTAAGATTGAAAACAAAAAAGAAACAAGGTTTTATGATTTGTAGACTTAAAGTAAATATAATATAGCACTGGATATATAAAGGCTCGGCGAAGCTAGAACAGATTAATAATCACGACGGCTTAAGGGGTTTAATCTTTACCTGGCAAACTTAATGGTTCCTAAATATTAGCTTACTTAAATACAATTATTGCAAACCTAAAATAAATAATATTTCAAATTTATTTTGGCAAAAGTAATTCTTGGTAAACATGTGTAAATATTATCGTTCACCCGTGTCTGAATATTCATGCGCGTTTGACGTCATACCTCACCCCCATTATCATTCGCAAAACGATTAAAGGCGCTGACATGTTGTAGTTAAAGCATTTACCTATGTAAACGTCAGAACATTATAAAAATTAGGATTATATACTGGGGGGCTGTGCCCCCCAGACTCCCCCCCCCCCAATAATTTAATGAAACTCAGGATCATCGTAGTGCGGGCCACGCATCGTGTTTATCCCCCCACGAGCCGTCCCCTATAAATGTACTCGTCTACATATTTACCTAATTCTTCTCTTCAAAATCAGAACAAAACAGCCTAAACGTATAAAAGATTCTTTGGGGCCATAAAATCTTGGAGGTAGAAAAGGGGAAAATTCTTTTGTACACACTAAGTTGAGTTAAGAGTCACTAACCAAACCATCCTAACCCAACTGATGTAACATAATCAAGCTATTTAGAGTTATTAATTAGTCCAAGCAAATATCTAAAAGAAGTAGGCATAGGTGAAAAATAGTTTCTGCAGTTGACAATTTTTTTTGTCTCTTAATTTAATGTAGTTTTATTGTTAACAAAAATTATATTTTAAACAGTGTCGGAGTCGCTATTGCTCACCACAAAAATTTTGGCTCGCTAATCTTTACTTGGCAACTTAGGTGTTTATCCTTACCAGCTGTGGATAAACTTATCGGTCTTTTTTTCGTATATTATATTTTTCATATGGGGAACTAATATAATATTTTACTGTACATTTTATCAATTTATCGTGTAAAATCCAGATTTGAAATATATAAATAAAAGTTATTATTAAATATTATCATTAGACGTCAACAACTCGATGCCAGATATTTCCAGAAAAATATCTCTCTTGTTTATCTTATTTTTATCCTTCAGCGATAAATAAAGGACATCCTTTGTTTAAAAGTGTTTGTTGCCTCTCTGCTTCCTCTGAATTCAATGCATTCAAATTAATGACATCTCAGAAAATTAGTAGGCTGTTAATAGAACTAAAAGGAAGTTGAATGGGGAGTTACTCAATCAAAAGAACCCCTCCCTTTGTAATGCGACACAAGAAAAAGGAGAGATAAGATTTAGAACTGCATAAAGAAATTGTCGAACAAAAAAAAATGAAAGATCTTGATTAAAACGCTATATAAAACAACCTTTTTACCCTGTGTGAACGAGGTTTCTCAAAGAAGAATTTAGTTCTTTGAGTGTCATTTTTTTCAAAAACACCTTTTTACCTGGTTTCAGTGGTATTTTTAGTAAAACAAATATTTTTACCTGGGCTGAACGAGGTTTATCAAAGAGGAAATTAGTGGTTTGAGTGATATATTTTTCAAAAAGAAATTACCTGGTTTGAGTGGTACTAGGGATCTTCAAATAGTTTTGGTGCAAGCCTTAAATTTAAAAGATTATTGGAAATTTTAAAATCAAAACACGTTTGAACATATATTTATTTTGTGCTGATACCTGCAAAACCGTCATTTATTCCTCTGACGCATTTCAGGTAGCAAGTGCTGCTTACAAGAAATGAGCTTTTTTATCAATGCAAAAGCAAATTTTTGAGATCAGAGCTGCTAGGAAATTTTTAACAGAACTTGATTGGAAATCCTCTGCTATTGGCGATTACTTGCAGCATGTTTATGGTGAGTCTACACCACATAGGAACACTGTTTTGAGGTGCATGAAAGTTTTCAAAGAAGGAAGAGAAGACCTGAATGACGACGATAGAGAAAGGAAGCCATTCACATCAACCAATGCAGAAGAGGTGGCCGTGATTCAAAAGGTTCTGGATGAAGATTGCATTATTAGCGTTAAATTTATTACGAAAGAAGTTGATATTTCCCAAGGATCAGCATATGAAATTTTAACAGAGCATCTTAGTCTCAGCAAGCATTCTACCCGTTGGGTGCCGGAAGAGTTGCGGGATGATCAACTTGCACAAAGAACTCATGTCCCATCATGACAATGCGGCAGCCCATTTTCGTGGCTACGAAGAGAAATTTTGTGCGAATTTCGATGGTAAATCATACTCCATCCACCTTATAGCCCTGATCTTGGCTCTTCGGACTATTTCTTGTTTTCTCTTCGTAAGGAACATTTAAAAGGAACAAGATTTCAATCGATCGAAGAGGCAAAACGTGACGTCAAGACATGATGCAATTCGAAAAGCCAAGAGTTCTTCAGATTGGGAATTGCGAAGTGGAAACATCGACTTCAGAAGTGCATTGACTGGAATCTATGTTGAGAACTATTGCTTTGTAGACCGAGTAGCCGTTTTCCACTTTGGCCATTTATTACCACCAGCCGACCTAAACTCTCTTAAAAATCCTGAATTCGATGTCATCCCCATATATATATATATATATATATATATATATATATATATATATATATATATATATGTGTGTGTGTGTGTGTGTGTGTGTGAATTTGGGCAGTATATTTTCATTATGGCAGGTTTTATGAAAACGATCGCTAGTCTCGTGTTAATAATTTTCTTTTTTCAATCTTCTCGTTCTGTCTTATGTTCGCCTTTTCTTCATTGTTCAACCCGTGAATAAGCCTACCGAATTTATTAGAGATTGATATTTATTTATTGCACAAAGGTAGAATGAAATTAATGCACCTTAGCACTTTCTTTTATTTTACTGACACGTTTCGATACAAAAAGTATCATCTTCAGAGTTAGAATGAGAAATTGATACAAGTATTCCATTTTATATATTACAAAAATGTTTTAATAAACTGACGAAAGGAACGTAGACACGTGTCGGAGAAATAGCGGGCAGATGAGGAGCAGGTAATGAAGGGTCGAGAGAATTGTGGGTGGCCGGAGAGGGGGATGGGGTTAAGCTGCTTGCCAGAGGTGATTAGTGGGTAGAGGGGGCTGTCTTAAATATACCTGTCCCTCTATTTCCTCTTCTTGCACTGGGAGGATTTCATTGGAGTTAGATTGTACATTTAGACTTGGCTGGATTTCTTGAATATATATTGCTTAAATAGGAGTAATTTGCGGCTGCTGGGAGCATAGTTTAAAATTTTGTTATTTTTTTTGTTAAGAAAAGTTCCATGTATTTCTTGTGTATCATACCATCTCAACAATGGTGCACCTAAAAAATATTATTCCTTTTTTCTCTTTCTTGCAGTCTGCTGGATTTATTTCATCATTTTCTCGCGCTGATGAGAGATATACAATATATATATATATATATATATATATATATATATATATATATATATATATATATATATGAGGGAAAGAACCCTAAGGTCCACCTTAAGCCCCCCACTCCCTTCAAGCAGAGACCACGTGGTCCTAAGCTAGATCTCTAAACGCAAGGAGAGAGAACTATTCTCACGTGGGAAAATTTCAAAGCGGCTGGTAACACCTGTGTTTGATCAGTCGGTCTATCTCCTGCTAAGACGCATTTTTCATCCCTCCCCTGCCTGGAGGCCATGGTCGACCCGAGAAGCAGCTTCCTCAGGCGTCTTATCTCTTCTGGGCCAAAAAAGACTGGCGCCAATGGTTACTCCCATAAGACTGCCATGCCTGGAGGCTTTCAAGCGAGGAAGCCAGCAGGGTATTTAACCTAAGGTCAACCGTTACTCGTCAGAGAGTACCACCCACCCTTTTGCGAAGATAAAGCTCCTCGTCTCGAGTCAAACCTCTGACATGTGTCAGGTATTCACAGAAGTCCTCACCATCTTTGAATACTGGCATTTTGACGGAGGGGGACTGAAGGGCTTCGGTTCTAGAAGATATTTGAGGTCAACCACTGGGATATCGGAGCAGATGGTGTCTCTAGGTTGCTCCCACTCCTCAATTCGCAACACAGGAAAATTTTTAATTCCATTCCCGCCGAAGCAACGATAGACTATTTCACCCTTAAATCAGACTTCTATCGGCAGTCAACATGAACCCCGAATTCTACCGATCAAAATTCCGTCACGCCAGAATCCAGCCCGGACAGACATTTGGTCAGTTTGGGTTCACTCTCCAGCAAAGTTTTAATTTCTGGCTAGATTCAGCCTAGATTAGCCGTGAATATGAGTCCCTCGTAGATTTCTTCCTTAGGGACCAGTTGATGGCAGCGCTGCCCCCGGAAATTCGCGCATTCGTGAAAGATTGGCGATGCACTGCTTTCAAAGAATGTATCGAAGAGGCGGATACCAAGAAATCTCTCCTCCGTCCCCCCAAAATGAGAATATTAACTCCCGGCTCTCCTTCGGAGAACGCTTCCAATTTTGTGAAGATTCCCGATCCCCCGAATCGAAGAACCATCCCCCAGCTGAGTCGAGGGATATCAAGCCCCTCATTTCGACTCCATCTTTTTCGACGTAACCCAGAAGGACCGTCATCTGTTTTTCGTGTGGCGTGGAGGGCCACGTGAAATACAATGGCACCCAAAACTTTCCAATTCAGATCTCCTCCCAACCACCAAGTCCATCAAATCAACGTTGCTCCAATTCTCCCTCCTTATAGCCCCAAATCTCCCGCAACTCTCTCAACAAATAGTCCCCCGAGACACCAGGTGAACTTCCTTTTCAATAAGAGCTCTCATTGCGGATTACAGTCCAAATATAGATCTGTAAATGGATGCCGGGTATCCACCCTCGTGATGGACAATGGCTGTACTTGTATAGTAGTGTCTGAGGAATTACTTCCCCCAGTAGGCCCTAACCATACTAAGTATGCTGTGGTCCACGACTATCTTGGACGAGCGAACCGATTCTCCGTCGTCCGGTGCTACCTGGAATGCCAGTATTTTAGTGGATGGGCTGAGGTAGTCGCTGCTCCGATCAAATTCTGTACCGTGTTGGTAGGCCAGAGCCCCGAAATAATCCCTAATCCAGTGGCCCACCTAGTCATTACCCCGGCCCAGACTCAGAAGAATTCCGCGCCTCCCGTTCCCCTAGAATCCCATCTGACCCGGAATTCGCAGCCCTCCATAACGAAGCCTTTGCGCAAGCCAAAAAGGAGTGCGTAATTCTCCTGCCCCTTTGGAAAAAAGCGAGGAGTCACGAGCTAGTCTCTACCCACGGACAAAGAGAGGTCTCCTACTTCATTAAGGAAGGTCTACTTTACCTCGCCTGCTCGGATGGGATCAGCCCGCTATTTATACCTTGTGTATCCCCCAATCTTACGTCCCCCAGGTCCTAAATCTCGCCCATGATTCTCTGTTGGTTGGTCATTTCAGCCATAACAAAATGGCTCAAAGAATATTTAGATATTTTGGGGGGCCCGACGCTGCAAAAGAAATTGCTGACTTTTGCAAGTCTTGTAACCTCTGCCAGAAGACTGCGGCCAAAGGGCGTATACGACCTGCCCCCCTCCAGAAGACCCCAGTAATTTCGGAGCCCTTTTTCAGAGTGGCCATTGATTTAATCGGCCCGATTCACCCCACCGTTCTACGAAGGACACTCCTACGTCTTAACCCTAGTAGATTTCGCGACGCGATTCCTCGAAGCGGTGGACCCTCAAGAAAATAGATAGCGTTACCTGTGCAGAGGCCATAAATTATATTTTCTCCCACGTCGGTATCCCGAAGGAGATCTTGTCCGACAAAGGTATGCAATTCACCTCAGAATTAATGGAATACGTTGGCAAGCTCCACGTGATTAAGCCCCTATTTAAAACACTATTTCACCCCTCAGCGAATTGGATTTGTGATAAATTGAACGGTACCTTAAAAGCCGTATTAAAGAAGGTGTGTCATGCTCAGCCCCGAGAATGGCATCGGTACCTGCCCGTTGCCCTCTTCGCTTGCAGGGAAATCCCTCATCGTACTCTACGATTTTCTCCATTGAGCTCCTCTTTGGCCGAAATGTAAGAAATCATGAGCCGCTTAACGAGCTATTTGCCATCCCCGCCTGGATGAAGAAATAAAGTCATCCTACTCTTATTTATTGGACCTCCACAATCGTCTAGAAGAGTGTGCTGATATATCATACAAGAATGCCGATCTAAATTTAGAAAAATATCGCACCTAATTTGACGTCAAGTCAAAAGAAAAACGATTTAGGCCCGGCGATGAAGTACTTCTTTTGCCCACGGAGATAAACAAGCTCCTCAGCCAATGGAAGGGTCCCTTCCTCATTCTCGAGGCCCGTGGCCTCGTGGATTATATTATTAAAACCCTCTCTGGAGATAAGCTAATCCACGTAAACATGTTAAAGCGATACCACCGCCGCGCCTGTATTAAAAATATAGTCGCCGTTGATGAAGAGACAGTGATGAATGCCTCTTACACCTTCGACTCCCTTAACGTAGTCCAAACTGTGTGTGTTGAACAGGATAATGATTATCCTCTCCCCTCTTCACTAGGTTCCCCCAGAAAATTCCGCGCCTGTCTTAGATGTGTACCCTCACCTGGTATCCTCCCAGTAAACACAATTATTAGCTGTGTTAAATAAATTCCTCGACGTGATCTCGGAAAAACCCGGTTGCTCGATCCACTTTGATCATTCGATCACACTCAACATCCAAGAGCCCATTCGATCAAAATCCTATCCTCTTCCAATCCATTTGCGTCAGGCTTTCAAAGACTAAGGGAAAATCTGTTAAATTTGCGAATTATAGAACCTTTTAATTCGGATTACTGCTCCCCCATCGTTATGGTCCGAAAACCTGACCAGTCTTTCCGCATGTGTGTAGATTCACGGAAGCTTAACGCTGTAACCATTTTCGACGCTAAGCCTATTCCCCGGATAGAACAAAATTTACACCTATTCGAAGAGGCCAAATTTATTTCGGAAATAGACCCATGTAAGGCTTATTACCAAATCCATCTGAAGAAAAATGCCCGGAAGCTCCTGACGCGAGAAAATAATTAATCGGTTATCGAACGTGAAGCTCTCGCAATTGTTTGGAATGTACATAGATTTCGCATGTATTGAATAGGAAAGGAATTTATTGTAGAAACTGATCGACGCTTCCTAGCCTATCTAAAGAATTCTAAAAGTCAAAATGGTCGTTTGATGAGATGGAGCTTGCTTCTCCAAGAATATCAATTTGGAATTCTCAGTAGAAACCCCGTAGAGGACCCCCCCCTCCCTTCAGCTAAAGTATGAATCCTATATTATTTCCACTTTGTACATAAAATTTTGTCGCCCGCAGAGTCTGCGTAAACGCGTTATAAGCCTCAAATCTGTTATTATATTTACCCATTCTATCTAAGTATACCATTTAACGCTTATGTATTTTTATTTTTTTTGGTATGTTGTAATCCTCCGTATTTGTATATAATATAATGTTTTGTCATTTCCGTTCCACTACAGTTTGCATGTTTGTTTGTTTGTGTACCTGTTCGAAGCTGGTTAGGAATTCCCTGTCCCCACTCATGATACCCTACGAGCACTACCCCTTTCCTAAGTTTGGGGATGCCCTTTTCTCTCCCCTTTGCTCCAAGAAAGGGATCATCTTCCGAAAGGGAGGAGTGTGAGGGAACGAACCCTAAGGTCCACCGTGATTTTCCTTCCTTCAAACAGAGAGCACGTGGGCCTAAGTTAGATCTCTAACCGCAAGGAGAGAGAACTATTCTCGCGTGGGAAAACTTCAAAGTGGCTGATAACACCTGTGTTTGATCAGTCGGCCTATCTCCCGCTGAGACGCATTTTTCCCACCCTTTTCTGCCTGGGAGCCAGGGTCGACCCGACAAAGAGCTTTCTCGGTCGTCTTCTCTCGCCTGGGCCTATAAAGACTAGCGCCAATGGTTACTCCTCAAGGACTGCCATGCCTGGAGGCTTTCCTAGCGAGGAAGCCAGCAGGGTATTTAACCAAAGGTCAACCGTTACTCGTCAGAGATTACCGCCCGCCCTTTCGCGAAGATACAGTCTCTCGTCTCGAGTCAAACTTCGGAGTTAGGTCTCGTCGGCTAGACAGATTGTCGAGAAACGACTTTTTCTTTGTAAAATTGCACGAACCACCCTTCTCATCCCGTTAAGGAAACCTCGCCCCCTCGTCTTAGATTACTCATCCCAATTCGAGAGTATCTCATCCAGCCTGGAAATTACCTTACTCGTGCTCCAGGTGATTCCGTCCCCTCCGTCAAGAGTACAACGCCCCTCGAGCCGCCAGACTAGCTCACCTCGTAAAAATCGCTCTTCTCACCAAGAGTCAAGCCATCAAGGTAAAACCCTTTTACCCCTTTTCGAAGATTATCTCCCCCTTTTGTCCTCGCCACCTGATATCCTCTTCCCGACCCTTTTTCCTGTATGGTCAAGTCCCATATTTTCATCCCCGTTAAACTGATTAGTAGTTCGCTTATTATTTCATTGAGAGCGACATTATTCTCCCATTCAGTTGCCTTTGTAGACATTTCCATAATTAGCATTATTAGTGTAATTAAAGTTTATTTTGGTTTTTAATCTTTCATTACCCTTGAATGAAACCTGGTATTTAAATCTTCCCCTTTGGCCAACCATTAATCTAGTCACGCACTTACCTCTTATTAGCCCTCTGCAGCTGGTCTATCTATCTGGCCGCCTGCAACGTAAGTAGACTGCATTCTCGGCAACGAAGGTATTCGCTCACGAATACCACAATATATATAAAGCTAATTGAAGCTTATTCTTTCACACCCTGAAGAAGGTGATATCGACGTGAATAAACATATATTAAAAGCGTTGTGTCTATTTTTTACTAAAAACCAGACTAAAGAAACTCAGTAAACTTTAAAAAAAAGTCCTTTTCTCCCACTTGAGGCAAAATTCTATAAAATGCATTAAACTTGAAACTGATTACAAAATTTCTATAAATAAATCAGGCGATGCGCTTCGCTACTAAGACTAAAATTTAAAATCTAAAAAAAAGCAACCAATTATAATAATTTATAAAGGAACTCTAAACTATTTCTTCCTTTCAAAAAATCACGTTGCTAAAATATAATTATCGATAAAATAAATAAGCAGCCTTACTTAAATTTTAATAAATTTTCTGAACTTCACCAATTGTAATTCATTTTCTTTTAAAACATTAAAAAGGATTGGATAATCCTATTTATTTTTTCTCAACTAAACTATTTTGTTTTTTCAAACTCTAAATAAATTCTTGGAAATTACCTTGATAAAAATTTAAAATATACTTAGGTCTTAACCAAACTAAGATGAAATTATTATTCAAATACTCCCAAAAATCCCGTTCTTAACTTATAGAGTTAGTGATTATGATTAATTGTTGTCTGTAATGAAGCACATACTCCAACCTCTTTTCTTGCAACCTTCCAGAGTCTAAAAGTTTTAAAAATTCACTCCTAGTCGCGGGTGAATCAAAACAAATAAGTTTTACTGGCATACAGTTCAGTGCCAGTAGTGCATTTAGTCCACAACTTGCCACATTTGGTGTCCAGAATCGGCCACAAAGATAAAATTAGTTCGAAATCATTGTTTCCGTAATGTTGTGTAGATTGAATGCAAAGATTATTTTAAAATATAAAAATATAACAAGATAAAATATCCTCATATTTTTTCTTTCATAGGGTGACGCCGAAACGCACTTATATAGGAAAATTTCTAAACCTTTTTTTAATAAAATTCCGGCAATTTGAGGGACATCAACTTCCTTATTTACTTTTTAAATAGTACCTTGATATTTATGGCAGCATTAAAATAGGCTCTGCTTCATTATACAAATATTTATATTTATTCGATTCAAATATTCTCAAAAATGAGATACCGTGGCCTGGGCCGACGGAAACAGCCGATCGGAAAATATTTTCGCATCCTTTAAACATCCTTTGCATCCGACGGAATTAGGTAGGAGGCCGATCACTGGCCCAAAAGTGCGTCTGTATAAAGGAGTACAATGAGTAAAGACTTCTTAAAACCGTAGTCAAAGTAACGTCTACAGCATAGAGTAATCCACTTAAGGTATGCATAAAAGGGTACTCAAAGTAAGGACTGCATAAAGAAGTACTCGAACTTTGGTATGTATAAGGAGTAATCGAAAGAGGGTCTTCATAAAATACTAGTCAAAGTAAGGACTGAATAAAAGTACTGAAAGTAAGGTTTCCGGAAATACCTACTATGCGTAAGGTTTTCCTAAAATAATAGCCGCTCGGCAAAAATAAATACACGGGTTAAGTTCGTCATAAAAGAGTACTAAAAGTAAGGTCTTGATAAAAGAGTACACTGAGTAAGGTTTGCATAAATAAGTACGCAAAGTATGGTCTTCATAAAAGAAAATACGAATAATAAGGTATTGCATAGAAGATTACTTGAAATAAGGTGTAGATAAAATAGTACACAAATTAAGGTCTGCTTAAAAAGTACCTTGAGTAATTTCTGCATCAAGGAGTACTCGAAGTAAGGTCGGCATAAGTGGGTACTCAGAGCAAAGTTTGGAAAGAGGAACATTTGATTAAGTTCTATATAAAGTAGTAATAAGATTAATATCTAAATACAGAATTAATAGGAAGAGTACTCATATATGATCTTTATAAATGAGTACACAATGTAACGAATATTAGAGGTAAAGCCTACATGAACTAGTACTCGTATAATCTATGCACCAAAAGTATTCGGAGTACCAGACCAGGGCCATGGTGTCGCCTAATCGCAAAGCGACTCAGTCCCAAACACTTCGAAATGCATAAATTAACTTTTTATTTGACGAAAAAAGCAGCGCGAAGGAAAACAAGGGCTGCTGACCAAAAGGTCGCGTGCTCTCACTTATTCTGATTTATGACCTTACGACCTTCAAACATTCAATAATCGCCGAGCAAACCTTGGGAGGACCTTGGTAATTATAGCATTCGAAAGAGAATGTAAATCAACATAAGGATTTCAAATTTCGTTAGAATTAGCCAAATAGTTATGATGTTATTGCCAAATAAAAATAATTCCCGGGCAAACCTTGGGAAGACCTCGGCAGTTATAACATTCGAAAGAGAATGTAAAATATCAAAGGTGATTTAGATTTTGTTAGAATCGGCCGAATAGTTACAATGTTATTACCAAAACAAGGTAAAAAGCAAAACGGGGACCGACCAAACGACGATCGATATAGAGTCGCACGCGACTAAAAATAAGAGAGAATAGGAATAGAGTGAACGATAAATGGGGAGCGGTATTTCCATAACAACCAATGGGCAAGACGAACATGAGACACAGAGAAGAAAAGAATTATTAGAGAGAGGAGGAATAAAATGGATGATAAAGGGCGAGTGGAAATGGCATAGCAACCCAAAATGGTGGGATCGAGAAGTAGCACCATAAAGACCTGTAGTAAGGAGAGGACAAGTACTCATAAGTACAATCTCTTCTTCCCATTTGCCTAATTTAGAGTGATACCACAAAGTAGGAAAATACGATATGACCTTTTTTTTTTTTACAAAAAGAAAACCCTGATTCAAGATTCTCGTTGGATTACGTAAATTTCTTTTCCATTTTGAACGATTAAAATAACCACCGCCATCGATATGATTTCGATTTCACTCAATGGGTTTTCCGTCTCAATGGGAGTGGCACATAGCACCGACCTCATCACTTCTCATTACTCTCCCTTACCTCATCCCCGACACCTCCTTGTCTGATGTTTATTTTCTCCCTTTCAATGAATATGTAGTGTAGTTCTGAAGTGAAATTGAATTAACCCGTGGTGAATAACACCCAGCGAATGATGGCCCCAAAGTTGAATGCTTAATTTGAGCGAGTTAAAACTCTTTGTTGAGTATTCAAACTAATTAATCCAACAATTTGTGTATTAAACTCAAGACCAAAAGAGCTTCTCTCATGAATTCCAATCCTTATTACTTGAACCTCCAAAGATTGAAATATGTTGGTGAGAGAGAGAGAGAGAGAGGGAAAGAGAGAGAGAGAGAGAGGGGGGGGGGAGAGAGAGGTCTATGAATATATACCTAGTTTCTTGTTAAAGGCCGCCTATCTTATTTAATTATTTGAACATTTCAGTGCGTTTTTCCTATTCTTGCCTGGATAATAACCGCAATCGGTGGCTGATGAAAAGGGAGAAGAAAACAATCCTAAGCAAAAGTGAATTTGTTAAAAATTCTCATCTTTCTTTTATGAAAAGAATGAGCTCGTTATTCAATCACGAAATGTTTGAACCACACTTTTGGCGAGTGTTAAATGATAAAAATAGTTGTTTTTTTTTCATGCCACGCTGTTAATAAGGAAAGCTCACTGGAAACACAAATATTCTAACTCTCTTTATGAGTTTCTCAAGGGCAGTGAATACCAAAAAATCTCACAACACATTTCACTCCTTGAATAAGAACAAATATACTATATTCGGAATAAAATAGCCATACTTTGTTTTCATGTTTTTTTTTCTTCTTTAGATTAGGAAAGATATGACGCCTAGTTCACTAATTCCTCAAGTTTTCATGATAATTGGTTGTCAGTTTTTTATATTTAAGCCTCCACGACAAATAGCTTAATCCAAATATTCTTGATGGTTAAATTGATTCTTTTTCCTTTTGTGGAAACTCTTGGGCACGTATTTGAGGTAATTATTTTTGTTACTGAGATTTTTAGGAGTAACTACTTTTAAAAAGTTGTGACATGGGTAAGGCATGCCTCCTTAAGTCACATAACCAATCAAGAAGAAGAACTACTACAGAACTTCAGACTAACAATGACCCTTGAGTCTACAGTGCTATCCCAAAAGATCACAACGCCTATATTTATTATATTTATATCACAAAATTTTCCAGAAATTTTTCCATTGAAAATCCATGGTTTCCAAAATTGCTGTACAATAACCTACATGCATAAACTATATAAAAGTAGAAGTTATGCAAATTTGGAAGAATTAAACGAGTTATCAACAGATAAGCAATTTACGAGAAAAAATGTAGTGTCCAAAATGATCCGAACGACAGCGGAAACTAATTTCTATTGGAAGATAAGGATTAAGTTATTAGTCGAAGACATTTGTACAGGGTATAAATTATTAATATTTAGTTTGAATGCCTTTATTCTCGATGATTATTTGAAATCTACCACAGCAACAAATCACCTGTTGACACACTTGCGCAGTAATCTTGCTCCATTCAATTTGAAAAATTTCCCAGCTTTCTTGAACGGTTTTCTGATTTCTCGCTTTAGACTTCTCTCCGAGTACCGTCCGACTGTTTATAATGTGATTCAGGTCCAGATTCTGTGCAAGGCAGTTCATAAACAATGATGTGCTCGTCGTCCAGGAAAATCCTTTACTCACTTGGCCCAGTGGTCCTGGCCGTTATATTGAATGAAAATTTCGGTTTGGGCTTCGGAAACTAGTAGATGATGTAAAGTTTGCTGTCCTAGCAATTCCTTGTACACTTTTGCATTCAACGTGCCTCGTGTATGCACAAGTGACCCAGCGCCTTCAAACGATATCACGTCTAAAACCATGACACTTTCTAAGCTAAACTTGACACACTTGATACAATTGACAAACAATCTTTCGTCTATTCTGCGATGAACGAACCACCTGCCATCAGATCTGAGCAAATTAAACTTAAAGAATCGTCACTAATGTTGACTTTGCTGCATTGGCCAACCGGCGGGGTAACTTGCTCAGTAGAGAATAAAAGACAAGCTTTCTTCTTGAACGCGGGTGTGCGAGCGTGAATATTGTCCTCCTCCAGCCGATGTGACACAATCTCACTTGATATTTGATGGCTAAAATCTCAGTAATCTCTCGAGAAACTGGCGCAGACGTCTTGGATGTTCTTCATAATTTGAGTAATGGCTCTAGCTATTCCATTCTTAGGTCTTTTCATCCTACTTTAGCCTACCGGTTGATTTTCCGGCAGTACTTAAACCTGTTTTGCCATTGGTTGTCAGTTTATTAAGGAATACACCTTTGAAGCACTTGGAATTGTCTGCAATAACTTAAATTCAAGGCTTACGGACAAGATAGATGTCCTAGATTTGTTACTCATGTTACCTGGACGACTGGACGGCCTCTGGCAAGAGAATGACCTAACATACAGAAGATTAACTGAAGTGAGTTACCCTGAAAACAATGCCGGTTTTCGCTAAAGAAACTTAAGTGTTCGGATAATTTTGGACACTTCCATTTTTCTAATAAATTGCTTATCTACTGATAACTTTCGTTGCATTCACCCAAATTTGAATATGATTAACTCAGACGTAGTTAATACTTGTAGATTGACGTACACCAATTTTGAAAACTTTTGACTTTCTCTAGCAAATGTTATGAAAGGTGTTGTGATAGAAATACATGTTTTCTGCTCCTTTCGGATGGCATTGTACTCTAAGACTAGCGTAGGTAACGGAGAAAAGAGCTCTACTAAACTAAAACATAAAACAAAAGAAAGATAGAACAAAGATTATTCTCGCAGTTCAACCTCTTGTTACAAGTGAAAAAAAAAAGTACAAATACAAATATTATGTACCTTTTATCACGCGCTTCATTTAATTTCTTGCATCAATTGATTGTTTGTCGCTAATTACAAATACTCTTTTGTGCTTATATAACCATTTTTATGGTACTCTTTTGAGCTACTTTGAATGCAATTTTGGTGTTATTTTATCGATTTAAAGAGAATTGCGCAATATTATGTAGACTAAAAATTCTTATGATTTTGTTAGATCTAGTGGAGTTTTTCGATAATCATTCGAAAATCAAATGGGGATTGAATTTACTAAAACTATTGATAACCTTATCTACTTCAGTGAGTTGCCCTCGAAGCCGTCATGATTTATAATAATAATTTTCCTTTTCCTTTAAATCTTTTTAAATCTTTCTCCGTAAGTTTCTTAGATCGAAGATTATCTTCGTTGCACATTGAAGAACTCTTCCTAAAAATAATATATCTTT
Source organism: Ceratothoa steindachneri (assembly GCA_963969495.1). Classification (NCBI taxonomy): domain Eukaryota; kingdom Metazoa; phylum Arthropoda; class Malacostraca; order Isopoda; family Cymothoidae; genus Ceratothoa; species Ceratothoa steindachneri. Next base: position 120,220,185 of record OZ018324.1, read on the forward strand.
GCAATGGGAAGGTAGTCGAAGCTTCGATGTGGGCGAACCAGTTATTAATAAAACAGGGGGTCCTCGGAATGTGGGCGAAACAGTAATTCATAAAACAGAGGTTCCTAAAAATGTGGGTAAACCAGTAATTCATAAAACAGGGGTTCCTAAAAATGTGGGCAAACCAGTAATTCATAAAAAAGGGAGTCTTCGAAATGTGGGCGAACCAGGAATTCATAAAACAGGGTTTCATCAAAATATGGGCGAACCAGTGATTCATAAAACAGGGGGTTCCTCGAAATGTGGGCGAACCAGTAATTCATAAAACAGGGGTTCCTCAAAATGTGGGCGAAACAGGAATTCATAAAATAGGGGTTCCTCAAAATGTGGGCGAACCAGTAATTTATAAAGCAGGGATTCCTAAAAATGTGGGCGGACCAGTAATTCATAAAACAGGGGGTCCTCGAAATGTGGGCGAACCAGTAATTCATAAAACAGGCGTTCCTTAAAATGTGGGCGAACCAGTAATTCATAAAACAGGGGGTCCTCGAAATGTGGGCGAACCAGTAATTCATAAAACAGGCGTTCCTTAAAATGTGGGCGAACCAGTAATTCATAAAAAAGGGGTCCCTCAAAATGTGGGCGAACCAGTAATTCATAAAACAGGGGTTCCTCAAAATGTGGGCAAACCAGTAATTCATAAAACAGGGGGTCCTTGGAATGTGGGTGAACCAGTAATTCATAAAACAGGGGGTCATCTAAATATAGGCAAACAGAATTCATAAAACAGGCGAACGACAACCTTAGTTTTACAATCGAACTTATGAGCAATTCAAGCAAGAGTTATTTGCCTTTTTTGTTCTTTTGACTAACTCTCTAGTTGCATTTAAGTTCATCAGAAATAAGTGCTGATAAATCTCGCCCTAAGGAAACTAATTTTATTTAGAGTTACGTTACTCCTCTAAGTGTTCTCTGTGTTCAGTTAAAGGCTCATTTGTTCTTCCAACCAATCACGTTATTTCAGGGTCTAGAGGCTTCACTGTGCCTTCCTACTGCCATTTTCTGAATGGCTTCTTAATGACAAGCCATAAACCATCCCGTTTATATTAATGCTGGGGTGAGTGATAACCCTGAGTCAGCAGTCAATTAACTCCATCAGTCACCATTTTACTCTTAGTTAGTTATAAAGAATAACAAGAGGGAGGCGAGGCATCGTGGCTTGCTTTCAAATAGCCAATTTACATCAGCCTTCTGGAGGAATAAGTACCTGGGGAAGTTGGAAAAAAGGTTGGACGTGCGTCTATAGGAGCAATATTAAAAAAAATGCCATTAATATAGATTCAACCAAAAGTGCTGTTGAAAGATTTATTTTATAACATCTCTATCGCCAAAGCCAAGACACATCTGAACCCGATCTCTCTACGGTTTCCATTCACTAAACCTCTCTATAAATTATCTAAAAAATTGATAGGTAATCTATAAAGATTTCCCCCAAAAATCTATAAGGAATCTAAAAGAATCATATAAAAGTTAGAGAACATTTATATAAATATTCTATAAAATGTCCATAGAAATGTATTTAAATAATTTTACAAATATTCTTTACCTTCAGTCTAACTTCCTCTTCCTCTCCCAAGTAGAGGCAGGATACAAGTCATGTGCGAGTATGTAAGTACTTATGTCAGTGGACCAAAGTGTGTACGAAAATAAGAATGCAAAGCTTTCCAAGGAAAAAGAAAAATGAGATTCCGAGGCTTTTAGTTTTACGCAATCTTTGTAAATAAATCGATTTTTTTAATTACAATTTCGATATTCTTCGGATAAACTTCTTACGTTTTTTGACGAGGGTAAATGTCCCCCTTAAGAACGGGTCCTCCCCAAGGTTTTAAGGAAACTCTGGCAAGTGATCGATGAACATGTCGTATTTTATGTACTAGATAACGACCAGGACCTAAATTTGTTTGACCAGTTAATCAACATTGCCATTACACTAGGGAACAGACAATTTATTACCGAGCAGAAAATAGGTGATTCTAGATGATTTTTAGGCGCTGATTGCAATTTTGTCTTTAAAATTTTCATATCACGTCTAGTTTTTGTGTAATTTGAACTTTCCTTTCAAGGCCATTTCACACTTTTGCTCAATATTGTACCAATATGCAATTTTTAATATATTTAATATATATAATTAATATATATAATAATATATATTAAAAATAATATATATAAATATTTAATATATAATAACTTTTTAATAAATATAAAGTAGACTATATTGAAACTTAAATATCAGTGAATTCTCGGCAATTTTAAATCTCCAAATTACCTAGAAATAGTAAACAATATGATGGAAGCTTATGAAAAGATGGGATGTAGAATGTCACTTAAAATGCATTTTCTGCACTCTCATCTCGATTTTTTCCTGTAAATCTGGGAGCAGTTTGTGATGAACATGGTGAACGTTTTCCTCAACAACTTTGGTTATGGAGACGAGGTACCAAGAAAAATTAATCCAAATATGATGGGGGATTATTGCTGGTTTTTACAAAAACAAACTTTGATGTCTCGCAAAAGAAAAACGAGAACGCTACAGCAAAGTTTCTTTAAACTTTAATACATAACAAACTTAATCAATACAATAATATCTTCATAACTTGGAAGGGAGGAGGGGTGGTAACTTCGTCAGTGATGTACACTGTCTGTCATAAGCCAGAATAAAGAAGGAAGGTCCCCCACTTTTAAAATATATTTGCTTAAAAATTTAAAAAATACAAAATAAAAAGATTTTTTATTTATTAATCTGAATAAATAGCGAAAGAGGGTAGGGTCATTACACAAAATATAGACGTGATAAAGAATTTTGGTTTTCAGATTCGGAACAGCGCCCTCGAACTAATTGAAACACTTATTCACATTTTTGTAGCAAACAAAATGTTAAAATTTGTTGCCAAGTGTTATCAACAAAGTTGACACAAGTGACGTTTTCTTTACTTCATAAGGGACGTGAGTGCTGATGATGAGCTTAACAAATGTAATATCTCGGGATAGTTTCTAAAATACATTAATCTTTTGATGCATATACTAGGGTAAACTATTTAGAGTAGGGCATTCGATTCCTGCTCTGATTAAGGAGATACCACATTCATTTTTTCAACCTTTTACTACGGTAGATTATCATATACGAGTATGAAATAGAAGCTCATTAAAAGCCCTTTTATTCCTGCAAAAATCATTATAAACTACGGCACCGTTTTTGAGATACAGGGTTTATTTTCAGAACCCCCCCCCCCTTGAAACCTGATATCATATAAATGGCTATAGAATTACTAAAAATTAAGCATTCAAACTCAATTCACGAGCTGATGATGGACATATGATGTAGTTATCATTCGAAATAAGTTTTCTTTAGTTCCATTAAAAATTTTTAATGGTGGACTAAAACATATATTTTTCGGACAAGGTCAACTATAGGTTTTGTTGTCAGTTGGAAAAGGGAGTGTTAGGTGAATAATAGTGGTGTTCTGAATGTTCTGGAATTTATTTCAATCTGTATTCAAATGATGCTAAAAATATAAACCAGTTCTCACCGCCGTTTTTTAAAGCAAATATTTAAAATCGCATGATATAGTTTTGCGTTTTGTTCATAAATAAACTTTAAGAATCTACGGAGAATTTCCACGAATGTATAAAACTTTGCATTATCATAATTTTCACTATGTTCTAATCATGTTGCTAAAACAAAATATATACTATTAAGAAGTGCATAAAATCGAAAATAAAATAATATAAAAATCAATGGTCTAGTTTATTTTTGCTTTTTACAAATTAACTTTAAATATCTATGAAAGGGTTTCCACGAATGTATACAATTTTGCATTATCTTAATTTTCACTAGGTTCTAGTCATGTTGCTAACAAAATAATTATTCCATAAAAAGCGCACAAAGTCTGCAATAAAATGATATACAAAACCCAACAATGCGAATTTTGAATGAAAGAATTTGAAAAGTGACTAATGAACAATGTGCTATCCCCTTAAGGGATTAAAGATAAGAAATGACGCGTTGTTAAGGCGACCACGCTGACTGACGTCAGAGAGAATAGTAAGTAAACGAGATATTTCCGGGAAATTTCTAAAATAGATCAATCTTTTGACGTGCCCGTACATACTGGTGTAAACTATTTAAAGTTGGGGACTAATCCTGTGTATATATACGGGCAAACTCGTGAAGTGTTTTAGATGTGCTAAATGCTGAAGATCAAGATTAAATTCTACTACCCTTTTAAAATTTGTTCTTGATTATTCAAAGGGAGTAGCATCAGCCGTTAAAGCTTGAAAGAATAATACGAACATCAATAGCAGAGGGGCGTTTTATGACTAATAATGAGCGGGACGACGTTTAGCGAGTAAAACTATTGAAATTTGACGAGAGATAAATAATTTCCAAACACTATAAAATAATCTACAGCCATTTTTCCATCAAGATCGCCTTCAAATCTACAGCCATTCTTCCATCAAGATCGCTTTCAAATCTACAGCCATTTTTCCATCAAGATCGCCTTCAAATCTACAGCTATTCTTCCATCAAGATCACCTTTAAATCTTAGTCATTCTTCCATCAAGATCGCTTTCAAATATACAGCCATTCTTCCATCAAGATCGCTTTCAAATCTACAGCCATTCTTCCCTCAAGAGCAGCTTCAAATCTAAAGCCATTGTTCCATCAATATCACCATCAAATCTCCAGCCATTCTTTCATTAAGATCGCCCTTAAATCTCAGCCATTCTTCCTTGACTAACCGTGGGAGGACATTGACAATTATATCATTAGAAGGAAAATGTAAAACAACATAGCGGTTTCAAATTTCGTTAGAATCGGCCGCGCCGAATAGTTACGATGTTGAGGCAAAAAAAAAATCATTGAAAAGTAAAATGGTTAGATCCGACAGACCGACCTATGGGAAACCGACATACTAACTTATAGAGAAGCGTGAACGCGACTAATAACGTAGTAAGCACTTATTGCAAAAGTTAAAAGGGAGAGGAAAATCGGACAGTGAGACAAAAAACGAAGTTTTATCATTTCCAATGTAAGTTTTTTTTTCTTTTCTAATTAAAGTAACACTTCGAAAATTAAACCAGCAATATCTTCCCCTCTGGAATGGGACGAGTTTAATTTCATTATAGTTAATTGGTTTCCAGAGGGGTATTTTTATTATTCGCTGACCGACGGGACCTTGTAACGCCTTTGTCACAAATATTATTTAAACAGAGCTCTGAATATTTCATTACAATATTCTCTGAACTTAATTTTCAAAGTTTTATAATTGTAGCCATTTCGCTATTAGCCGTCCATTCATTGACCTCTGTAAGCGAGTCGTTCATTCGGGCTCTTCAATGGCGGACGATAAAAACAGTAAACCAAATTTTTGTAGGCTTCCAGTCATGAGAGAGCAACGTTTTAGGCGAGATTGTAAGTGCAGACTCAGTAAAGAGCTAATTAGATCGAGAATATCAAGTATTCTATTCTATCCTCTTAAATCCTATATATTTATAAATTCCAGTGCAGCGAAACAACACGACTAAGTGTGCTTAACGAGGGTTCCGAAACAGGTTTGCTACGGGGGTTCCCTTCAAAGATGGCTGATTTGAGTGATGTGGAGAGTAATTATACAATAAAGTGGCTGCCGCCGTGAAAAAAAAATCGGTATAAAAGTTTAATGCTTTGTTTTTATTCATCTCCTCCCCCCCCCCTCACCTCTCTCTCTGTCTCTGTCTGCCTGTCTGTCTCCCTTAAAAAGGTTTACATGCCAATTTTTGCGTATAAATGTTCTAGACAGGAATGGGAGTCCAAAATGGCCCCCACAAGTTTTTTGGTAACGCACAAGAATATAAATATAGCAGAAAATAGATAGACAGATGACATAAACAATTATTTCGTGTGTTCTTAAGGACATCGTGCCCTTTGGGGCGTCTGCCTGAGAAAGGTTCACATTATGATCTCAAATGTATGTAGAAACATAATAAAAATTATATCAAAAAATATTCTTACCCGTCTTATCCTTCAAAAGTATCGAGGAAACTAATGGCATAATTTTATATGTAATGATCATAATTTTCCGGGAGGGGGTTTGTTTTTGTATTTTGGTCTGTGGCTTGGACGATAAGATAAAAAAGTCGATATCACAAAATTTTCTCCGTCAAAAGAGATCGATCAAATCAGTGTCCTTGATTTGTTTTACAAAGTTGAGTCAGGATACTTATACCTCCCCTCCCCCCTCCTAAAGTCCTTACGAAAAAAAAACAAATTTTGTTTAGATTCACATGGATCAAATTCATCACTTTTCTTATGTTACAACCATTGTTGCGAATCAAGTGAATCCTCACTGTAATAAATTGGCTAATTAAAGGAGAATGGCGAGGAGATGAAGAAGAGGAGGCAATGATTACATTAGCAGAAAAGGAAGAGTAGGGGAGGAGAGGGTGGTGGGCAGGGGGGGTGGGCAGGAGTGGTGGTGTTGGTGATGGGCAGGTAGAGTGGTGGTAGTTGAGGTGGGCAGGGGTGGTGGTGGAGGTGGCTAAGGGTGGTGGTGGGGAGGAGTGGTGGTGGGGAGGGGTGGGCAGAGGCAGTGAGGGTGGGCAGGGTAATTTATTTTATACCATTATATTTGGTACAAATTCCCTTTCAAATCATATATGGCAACCTTCCTATTTTTTAAATTTCATCCCTGAACTTGGCATGAATTTGATATTTGGGGATTTAATTTAAAAGAGGTCGCTTCGGCCCTGTTTAAGAGAAAATAGCGGTGAAATTTCACCCAAATCGATTCTATTCTTGAGATCAATTCGGTGGATGGGAGTTATATTCCTTTGGCAAAGGTCAGAAATGCGGCCAGAAAAATGCAGGGGTTAGTATCCTTTTTCGCTTACGGGTCACAAGCAAAGTCTAGGAAGTGATGGAGGGCCACATTAATAACACAGGACTGCGCTTGAAAAAGAATTTTATGTTCCTCAGGATTTATTTGTGGTTTCTTAATAAATCAAACCTCCTGAGCTCAAAAATGAATGTATTTTTGTTCAATCACGTCAGATTTTCTCAGTACAGCATACACCATTTTTATTGAGATTACCTCAATTTTCCTGAAAAAAAAAATCCAAAACCTTTCTCTATCTAATAATGCATTATTTTTGTTATATCATAGAAACAGGAATAAACTTATGTATAAAGAATAAAACATAATAAAGAAAAATAATTCTAATTTCCAAGAAAAGACGCCCTTTTCTTTTGTGCTTCTCATCTGGTGCATCACGCTTTAAACACCAACAGTAGTCAGCAAGCATTTTTACGTCCGATTTACCCTGGTACCTAGATTCCATTATTTTTATGTCCTGGTGGAATCTTTTCCCCTGTTCTTCACTTTAATCCTTGCAGTTGTCGGGAAAATAATCCAGATGGGACTGTAAAAAGTGTATCTTTATAGACATTCGAGCTCCCAAATGTTTGAGACTTGTTACGAGCTGATTGACCGGGGCAACATATTCTGGGCTTCTTTTATTGCCTAGGAAATTGTTAACTAGAGCTTTGAAAGTTTTCCAGGCATCTTTTACTAGGTCCGTCATTGATGCCTCAAACTGCTGATCTCTCATCAAGTTCCTGATCTGAGGTCCATCAAATATTCCCGCATAGAGCTTAGCGTCACTGACCTGTGATAATTTTGAAGAAGAAATTTAAAAGCTTGACCTTCTTTATTAAGGGTTTCGACATAATTTTTAATTATGCCAAGCTTTATATGCAGTGGAGGAAGCAGTATTTTGTAAGGAGGCACAAAAGGTTCAGCTATCACATTGTTTGATCCAATTCTAAATGCTTCTCGTGGAGGCCTAAACCTTCTTCTCATAGTGCATACTATCTGCACGACTATCCCATAAACATAGGAAAAAGGGATGTTTCATGTAACCTGTTTGCAGGGTATTTAAATTCCAAGTGTAATATTTCTAAAAACAAATTCAAAGTAATATTTCTTAAAACAATAAGAATATGTATATGTACTGAAAAATCCTGTATGCCGATGCATTAAATCATTGTATTGGAACTAATTAGATATATGTACATCTTATTGTGAGTTTATTGAATTATGTTGTATACCTTCTCAATTTAGATAAGTTCCCCATTAAGCTAAAAGGATGCATTAACCATAGGGACAACACTCTTCAAAAAAAAATATAACTAAAAATGACTCATGATTTCCAGATTTGCATTCTTGTAAAATGTAGGTTGACTAAAAGATGTATACAAGTATTACCAATTAAAAATGAAAATGTCAATATCAAAGAGCTTAGAGATAACAAGTGTAAAATGATCCAACCCTTTAAGTCACCACATATCCTCCAATTGTAGGGAGAGTAATTTATTGCATCCAGCAATTTTTTCATATTTTCATAACTTTCAGTAAGTTGGATTGAATGGCCTTATAGGAACGGAAGCTATCTTGTTACCACTATTCAGTAACACAGCTTTTAAACTTCTACTGGAGGAATCTATAAAAAGCCTCCATTCTAATGGGTTGTAGGGAATTCCAAGGGCCTTAACAAGTCCTTAAATATTAGCGCAGTATACTAAAGAGCTGGAAGAATGCTGTAAAAAACAGCTTCGAAACTATTGTTTTCTATTTCTGTACCAAAAAATGTTGTTTCTTTAGCGAGAAGATTACTTTCACGAAGTCGAGAGCCAAGAAGTTGTGCATTCTCCTTTGAAGGCCTCAGATCCCTGGTGAGGTCATTTAACTGAACTTGAGTGAATGGTCTTGCGACCATATGTGTGGAAACCTGATAAGACTCAGATGTATCATAATCTTGATTAACTTCAATATTAATCTCTTCATGGACCTCTATATGTTCAAGGGGAAGAAGGTATAGGGATTCCTGGACCATGGGGTAGGGGTTTAATGACAGAAGGAACATCCGGATATGCCACACTATGTTTATTCTTCTTATTTATACATGTGGAAAATATAATTACATATTACATAAAGAAAGGGATTTGGAGTTGCAGATAGTACATAAATGTTTAGTAAAAGATATGTTCATGCTGAAGTGAACTATATAGTTTTTAATTTTATGCTAAGTCTATGCATAATAATGAGTGTTTAAGGAGACAGTATAATAGAAAAAGCTTAAATACTTGATATAATGCTCATCTTTAAGATTTTTCATGCAAAAATAGCAGTTCGTAGTGTGGTCCTTACCCTATCTCCACACCATGGAAACACCAAAAGAGAGAGACTTCTGTTCGCCCTGACTCCTGCGTCTTAAACTTATCTAGCATCCCTTGAAGCAGATATGTGGTGCAAATCTTTTATCTTGATCTCTTAGCCTTACTCCAAAATATGCATCATACAAAGATTTAATTACAGGAGAGATTGTACATCGCTGCTCTGAAAAAGTCACTTTGCCGCAAACATAGCAAAATCTGTCGGAGCTATTCTTAAATTTTCTGTTCATTTTTAACTCAACCACTATGTAGCAGAATAAGGTCCAATGGCGGCCACGTGCCCTCCTGTACCCACGTGGGTCCGGAGATCACCTCAGGGAGCTGTTTGTAAAAGCATGAGAACCTAGGCAAGGAGGCGGCGGACGCTGTTATCACTCGCCCCAGCTGTATTTGCCTAGGGACCAATGTCATTTCCCCCCTCCCTCTCGCGGCCACCTTGCCGCGAGCACGCAGGTGCCTCTGCACAAAGATTGGAATCCGTTGGACACTCCAACGAGCATTATCAAGATTCCCCCCTTCCCCCGAAGGAGTCGCTGACTTTCCATCACGATCGCGCGTGCCTCCTTTTCAGGCACCTATATAACACCTCGACCGAGTTTCGACAGGAGCGCTGTCAAACTTCCACCTACTCTGACGAACGAGCTAAAGGACGCTCTCCTCCTTTTTCCTCTCTAGCGGCGATTTCGATTAAAGTGAAGGCAAAATCGATCCGTGGACTCTGCCGTAGTCATTCGGCAAGCTTCGATTTCAGTGAACACTGCCCTAGTCAATTGGCAATGACAGACAAGGAGTCCCCAACTCCGAAGACGACAAGTGCTCCCTCGAAATGAAGCTGAGGTAAACAACTTCTACCGTAGTTTCACCGTACCCCACTGGTCCCATTTTGGCAACGAGCTTACAAGGTAATCGTAACCGTTGCCGCCTGCAGATTGATCTTGAATCTGGCTTATCCCAATTGCTCCATTATTTGTGTACACGCCCCAGTTAAAATCCACCTTTAAATCCCCAACTGTATCTGACCTCTTTAATCCCTTAATCAACCTACCTGATCGCGTGTAGATCTTTAACCCCGTCTGGGCGACCATTCTATTTAAATCCAATTTCCATGTAAATATATATATATATATATATATATATATATATATATATATATATATATATATTCTCTTTTTGTTGTTAGTAAAGTATTATTTTCGTCATCGTCTTTCTTTTGCCACCCCAATAGGTACCAGCGATCCCTTTTCTTTTGGCCAACTTGCACTCTGAAATAATTGTTTAAAAGGACCCCGCAAAGTAAGAATAAACCATTCCTTCCCCTTCACTCTCGGTCTTCAATCCGCTTGGGCCAATTTTCCCAAAGCACCCACGTATATATAAATATATCGTCTGGCCATTCCACGACACACTAAAATTATTATTATTCTTATTATAATGCTAAGCAATTTCTAACCTGCAAAAATATAAACTTATTAACATAATTACTTAAAATGTACATAAAATTTAGTGCGAAAACAGTAGTGCAAAAACTATTAAAACTTTTATGTAATATAAGACATGTATAAACTATAAAATTATTATCACCCTCTGTATCGCAAAAACTGGACCTGATAGAGAAAAACGGATGCTGGATTCGGATTTAGGAGGTCAATTTTATTAAGAAACACTACAGAAAACCTAAGGTACATTTTTGACACAGATCAGTGTAATTTACATTATAAAATTTAAACTATTATAATTTTAGATGTTACATTCAGTACTTAATAATAAGTAAATAAAGGTAATAGTAGTAAAAAATGAAAATATAAATTATAATAGATTATGTTTATTTTACTTCGTTTATATTATAAATTTTACATTGAATTAGTGATATTTATAAGGGAGACAATTAGTGTGATGTTTGATGTTGTTTTTGGCTCGAAAGTTCTCCAACATCCGTTGATAAGGAATTTGAAGCCAAAAGTAGTACGTTTTCTAAATGGTCATCCCTGATTCGTGTCATTAGCTTACTTATGGTGTACTTTACTTTGAAAAGTAATTGCTCATACGCATACGTGGTACCGAACACTGAGGCAATTTTCATCGAAAGACCAGTCATGTTGTTATGCAGCTTGGATTCAAAAGGATATTTCTTGTAAAAATCCAATAGAGATACATCCTTTGCGTGATTTTTTTACTTTAGTACTTAATTGCATGTCAATGAGTTCCATATGAAATTCTTCTGGTACGTTGTCCACTTCCACATCAAAAGGAATAGTGAACAATTTAAAATCGCATGACAGCGAACCAAAAAGAAAATTCCATTCTTTAATCACGTATCACAGTCACAAATTTGTTGCCATTTTTAGCTTTAGTCTCCTGGACTCTAGGAAAATAAGCATAATTAGATTTATCCAGCTGGCATTCCAACAATCGTAGTTTTGTTTCAAATACATTTGTGTCCTCACATATCATGTGTTAATTGATTTTTCTCTGAAGCTGCAAATTCAAGCGGTTTAAATGTGATGTTAAATCTATATACTAGAAATGCCAGTCTTGAAAGCCACTTGGGATCGAGAAATTCGGTGACATTCATATTTTTGCTCTCAAGGAATCCAGCTATATCTTCCTGCACTCCATATACTGTTTCCAGCATAGTGCCTCGACTGAACCAGCTGACGCCACAGGACTAAATCAAATCCTTATATTAATTCTCTGCTTCCGTTAAAATTTGTCGAAAGTGACGTTGGTTTAATCCCATGGACAAAATCGCGTTTACTGCTCTCGCCACTACGTCCATCACGTCCTACAAATATGATTTCTTAGCGCACGCTGCTTCTTGGTGGATTATGTAGTGCACTTTGATGGCATTTAGTTTACTTCCGAGAACTTCCACGTGTTTCTGAAGCAGACCCACGGCACCTTTGCTTTGTCAAACCATAGCCGGAGCTCCAGCGGTCTTTACGGATACTAGCTTTAATAGGTCCAGATTCATGTTTGGAGTACACTAGAGCAGTGCTTGAAGAATGTCTGCTCCTGTAGTAGTGCCTTTTATAGGTACCAGTTGAACAAATTCTTCAAAAATGTCTAATATTTTGCTTACTCCTGTTATAAACAGTGCAACTTGTGCCGTGTCGGTAGAATCGGTGCTCTCATCAAGTGGTATTGAGAACTTTAAATTGTTGCCATGATTTTTTCTAATTAATATTCAGATCCGCTGAGACATTTCTTCTATTTGACGTGTAACTGTTCTTGCAGAGAGACAGACATTCGAAAATAAAGTTTTTGTCTCGGTACATAAAATGTCCACTGCAGCAAGCAAGCATTTTTTCACGAATTCCACGTCAGTGAAAGGTTTCATGTTTTCTGCTATCAACTTCGACACTTCGTAGCTTACACGTGTACTTTTTTCTCATTCCATGTTTCGTTTTTGGAATATCTAACTTTATTTTTCTAAACTCACTTTAAGTTTATGAACTTCGACCTTCCTCGTTTAACTTAGAACTCCTTGTTTATAGCAACACTTCCATGGCAAAACATGCAAATTGTATTGCCTAAGCGTTGAATAAAAGAGTACTTTTCTGTCCAAGTGTTTTGAAAAACTCAACACTTCGCATCAATATTCCTGCCTTTTGTTGTCATTGGGGGGTTTCCTAAAAAAAATAAATTGTCAGTTAATTCCAATGTCACAAAACTATCAAAAACCGTCATTAACACCTTCTTAGTTGATATGTCATTCTTTATCACTATCCCACAAAAATCAATATATTTCAGAACCAAATTGCCTTATTTTCATTGGATAAACGTTATTCAAATGCTAAAAGGCATACATATCATAGTTAGCCCTAAAAGTTTTGATTTACTTCAATGGCTTTTGTAAATTACATGGGAGACTATTTGTTAAGTAATTCTACTAAAGAAATAGATTATGTTTGATAATTTAATTAAATCATTTAAAACCATTTATTAAATTGAATAAAAATTTATTTTTACAATTTCTTAGCATAATGTTTGATACTTACTTACCTTCGTTTAAGTAACTTTAAAGTTAACTATGTAGATTCGTAGATTATAATAATTCACTTGTTATGTTACGACACAGCTAGCCTCAATGGTTTCCTGAAATTGATCACCTTAATCTAACATTCCCAGCTGAATTTAAACACAGGCAGAAATATTCCAAAATATTCCAGAATACTCTTGCGCATATTCTTGATAACAGATTGTTCTTGAATATTCGATAAAACCTCTTAAGATTCTAAGAGTCTACAAGTTACTTTTAGAATCTAAAAGTCTGGAAATCAAAATCTAAAATTTAGATTTTTATATCTAGACAGGACTGGCCGGGTAGATACTATATTTCGTTTGAGGACTGTGGGCCAGATAATTTTGGGGGACGGGCCGTATCTTGCCGACTCCTGACATAATGAATCTTAAATTACGAATTTCGATCATCTATCGTTCATTTATCAATTTTCATCATTTGTGCAATTAGTATATGGCCTAAACATACTTTGTTTTAAATAAAAAAGACATGTTCGTGTCTCCTTTTCTTATTGATATAAGAGTGAAGGTGCTGAGATTAATAGCTAAATTTTAATGAATTTCTATTTAAATTGAAAAAATGGAAAATTGATTATTCTCTTCCATCTCTGACCTCTGGGGGGAAAGTATGCGGGATTATGTACCATACCTTTACGTTCTTTTGAATTAAAAAAAATCCTCACGGCTAAACAATTTAAGCTAAAGCCTTGTGCTTGGTCTCTTTAACAGGCAAATTAACTATTTTTTTTTAGGTAGGGGGTTACTAGTCCCGTGAATGGGATCATTAGAATCTTATGATTTCCTCAAGATTTTATAAGCTCCTCAAGCAAAATAGGAGAACCTGATTTCTCTACTGGGACAAAAATCTCCATAAGAAAAGTTAAAACCTTTTTGCCGATTTTTTCGATTATACGGTTGGCCAGCAAGGCCTGACTAGTTTAAGAAGCGAAAAGAAACCAGCAAACCTTTGGAGCAACAACATTTATTCTTGAAAATAAAGTCCATCATTCTCTATGATCTTTTTCAGCGATCATCCATTATCCCAATCTGTCCCAGATACCAGGTTGATAGTCGGCCGGAACGTGGTTGATCGTCAAGGGTAAGATCCCGGGAGTCGAACTGTCTGTACCACCTCGAGACCTTCGCTGCACTGATTTTGCCTTCTCTTTCCGTATCGCAAAATTCCTTCACAGCAACTCTTGTAGAAAGTTTTCGCTGTAAGCAGTAGCGAATCAAAACTCTAATTCCACTTTTTTTCAAACTCATTTCTGTCAGTTGGGGATTACACAAAGAGAAATAAACTACGCAGGAGCAACAAACAACAACAGCGTGCGGAAGCTGGTAGTTGAATGAGTAAAGATAACCTAACCTAATTTGGTGTTGCTCCATAAAATTTTCTTGTTTTCTTTCCGCTTCCTGAGACAAGACTTCCTGGCCAACCATCTAATTTATTGACTTTAACGATGCAATTCAATAAATATAAATACATTGCATCAATATAAACGCGTCTCCATACACTATATATCAATATTTAAAATATAAGTGAAAATTAAAACCATACGGACACCATTATTCCTATATGGCAGTCGGGGAAAAAGGTAGCGCAACAACTTGTAGTTCTGCAAAAGGGTAAAAAATGGAAAAAAATTAGAGAACTACTGAACTAAATAAAGTAAATGTACTCCAGCCATAGATGCAAAACTAATTCCAAGCAATTTCATCTTTATTTAACAAGGCTACATCCATTGAATTTGGTTAAATAAAAAAAGGCTGGAATCAAATGTAATCTTTTCTTTTACGCGCTGCTAATTTTCATTCTTCGTTTCACCCATATTGTGTTACCTTCTCGTTTCTCGTAGAATGAATATGTACATATCTAGAAGCATTTGGAATACGAATCTACGAACTCGGATTGAGTATGTATCTAGGAACATTTGGGATCCGAATTTACGAACAGGGATTGAGTATGTAACCAGGGGCATTCGGGATCCGAATATACGAACAGAGATTGAGTATGCATCCAAGAGCCTTTGGAATACGAATCTACGAACAGAGATTGAGTATGTATCCAAGAGCACTTGGGATCCGAATCTACGAACAGGGATTGAGTATGTAACCAGACGCATTCGGGATCCGAATATACGAACAGAGATTGAGTATGTATTCAAAAGCCTTTCGGATACGAATCTACGAACAGAGATTGAGTATGTATCCAAGACCACTTGGGATCCGAATCTACGAACACCAACCTTCTGTGGGAGTGCCCGCTTAATAGAAGAGGGTCCCCGTGGCTGGCAAGTGGATGAAGGGAAATGGTGAGTATTGAAAATGAGAATAAGGGAAAATGGAGGAAGCGTAGAAGGATAAAAAGAAGGGAATTGAGGGAAGTAGCAAACGAGCCCTTAAACCTTTTCGAGGGCGAGTAAAGATCAGTGACACTTGAGATTCTTCAAGGTCCAACTATATACGGAAGGGGTTTAGTGTGAGTAGTATTGAGTGTACTTTTGAGTAATATTGAGTGTATTTTAGTACTGTTGGGTATTTTCGGAGTACTATTGAGTACATCTAAGTGTTATTGAGTACTTTTGGCATTATTGAGTACTTTTTGTACTCATTCTAAAATGACGCAGCCATTTCGATTGCTCTTTCCACCTTTGCGCCCCAACCCCCTCACCCACAGGACCAGCTCGGGAGGCGGGGGAGGTCTCTGGGACTCCGTGGGTATGAGGGGGATTATAAGTGAGTGGATGGTGATGAACGGCCGCACGATTTTTTCGCAAGAGGGAGGGGGGGGGGGCGATCAACCGTTCGACAAACAAAAGTACCATCGATTTTTTACTATTTTACACCCACTCATTTAACATATAATGTTTAAATAAAAAATATGGCTTTCAATCCGCATTATATTATAGTGCATGGTTGGATAAAAAAAATGCGACTCATGTGCAGAATAAATAACATAGTATGCTGTAGCAGGTGAAGATGTGAAGATGAACTGTAGCAGGTGAGTATCATTGTCAAAATGTTCACTGACTGTAATCAATAAATATTTCTGTCTCAAGTTGCTGAGGCGACTCGTTGACATCCGTGAAAGTAGCCAGGTTTGGCTCACTTCAGTGTGCTGAAAGATGATCTCAACTTCGCCGATAGTTACTAGAAGTTTTAGTAATGACAGTATAGATTGTTGGACAGTTAGAAATAACTCATATTTCCCTGAAAGATCCATTAACCATCAGTAGTTACACGTTCCTGTTTTACCATAGTTCGAAACAGGATAGTGGGTTTTTTTTCATTAAATTTGTCAATCTTTTAAAAACTTTTGGTCCATAAAATAATAATTTATTGAATTTGCCAACGAACATTAAAGAGGTAATTGTTCTCGTGATAATATTTAACTCCTTGGCCAAATGTATATAGCACTCATAGATTTCTATATTCAATAAATTTACTCAAACTTTTTATAATTTATTATATTATTCATAAATATGAATGATAATAATAATGTTTATTTTGTTTAGATGTTTGAATAGTTTGTTAATGTGTTTGAATTACTTAGTATTTGACTAAATAATGTGTAATTACTAAAATTTTATATTTTCTAAAATCAAAATATAAGCAATATTTCTTATGTTTCAGCTTAAATTAATAATGTTATGTATTTAATATCGATCTAAAATAAGTAGTTATTGAAACTAAAAAACTTACAGAAGCACAGAGAGCACAAATTCGACTTCTCCATATTCCATCGTTACCACAAGAATTTGCTTAAAACAAGGTCTGCTGACTAAAAAGTCGCGTAATCTGGTTTATAACCTTGCTACCTTCAAAACTTTCAATAATTCCAGGACAAACTTTGGGAGGACCTTGGCAATTTTATAATTCGAAAGATAATGTAAAATAACATAAGGGTTTCAAATTTCGTAGGAATCGGCCGAATAGATATGATGTTATTGGCAAAAAACACATTTCCGGACTAAACTTGGGAAGACCTTGTGAATTATATTATTCGAAAAGAGAATGTAAAGCAACATATATTTTTCAACTTTCGTTAGAATGGGTCAAAAAGTTATGATGTTATTGCCAAAACAAAATAATCCCATGGGTAAACTAGGGAGGACTGTGGCCATTATATCATTCGAAAGGGAATGTAAAACAACATAAAGGTTTCAACTTTCGTTAGAATCGACAGAATAGTTATGATGTTATTGCCAAAACAAAATAATTCTTGGGCTAACCTTGGGAGGACTTTGGCAATTATATCATTCGAAAGAAAATTTAACACAACATAAGGGTTTCAAATTTCGTTACAATCGGCTGGATAGTTACAATGTTATTACAAAAAACAAAAAATCAAAACGGGGACCGACCGACCGATCTACCGACGTACTGAGATGTAGCGTCGCCCGCGACTAAAAATAAATGTGCCAGATATGCTGTCGATACCACTATAAAATGATATGAATAGATCAAAAGTTTTGTATCAAAGGCAAGAAGTAGCAGAAAAATCATACATCTAGAGAAGACATGTATTATTCTGGCTTCACTACAGAAATGGAGAAAAACATAATCTGAACTTGCTTGGGAGTTCAATGAAGCTTTAAGTTTAAAAATATCACCCAGATCAGTTAGACGGAGACTTAAAGATCAAGGAACAAAGTGATGCATGGCGAGAAAGATGCCATGGATAGCTGAAATCAAGATAAATATGTTATCAGTAGACCCAAGATTACAAAAATTGAGCAAATGAACTATGGTCTACAGTTATCTGGTCAGATGAAAGCATTAAGTATGTAAGAAAGATACATACTATTTGTCAACTGATTAATTAAAATCATGCTTTGTCTCAAACGATGGCATGAAGTCCCGGGATTTTAGTACCACCCGAATGTAGCCATCTCTCGCTTCTTTTCCATAAACTTCGCCAGAAGCTTCCGTCACCATTCACACACACCGCTCCACACCTTGAGAATGGCATGGAATGTCAATAGAGAGTGGCTCGTCGACAATTTTTTCCGGTCCACATTAGATAGATGCATTGTAAGTGGTGGCTCAAACCTGCACTCCTTTTCAGGGAGAAGTAGATCTGTTAGGTTCTTAGCAGTCTTATCTATTTTCGGTGGCCTGAAATCACGTATCTCTTCCTCATACACATTAACTTCTCGGATCTTCTTGATTCTGTCAATAGCTAATTTCTTGTTCTTCTGATCAACGTCTGCCAGCATTGCCAAAAGGACGTTCTCAGGATGGGCCCAGTAGGAATCCCTTTGGATCGTTTGCCATGCTATCGCTTGACTGGCAGGTTGGAGATAATTTGGTGCGAAACCAGATGGACCCATAATCACACACGACAATCTCTGTGAGGACATGCAAGTCATTATTAGGTTTTTCTGTTGTCACATAAAGTCGACATATTCTGCTGGCAGTGGTGCCCTCCAGACTTTCTAATGGTCATTTGCATGAGAGCGGTCTCCTGAATTAATAATACCATAGTTGAATAGGGCTGCACTACTAATAGCAGCAGTAGCTCTATTTAACACAGAATACCGAGCTGCTTCCATGGCGATTGTTGGTATTGCTATGATGTTGTTTTCTGTTCTCGCAAGAAATTTCTTCCATTCATCCAAGGTTTCGTCTGAAATTGTAGTTTTCTCTTCCCTCATCTCTTTTTGTGACTTTTTTTATTCTATTCTTTCCTGAATCCGATCTCTGATTTTCGTTGTTTTTACATCCACTCCTCCACTTTTCAAGTGACGCCCAGTTCTTTGGTCAATAAGAAATTTATGCTCTCGACGTGGCACTTTCATGTTCTTTTCACACTTGCAATCCCAGAGA
Organism: Ceratothoa steindachneri; assembly: GCA_963969495.1. Lineage (NCBI taxonomy): Eukaryota > Metazoa > Arthropoda > Malacostraca > Isopoda > Cymothoidae > Ceratothoa > Ceratothoa steindachneri. The sequence continues at coordinate 120,239,287 of OZ018324.1, forward strand.
TCAGCAGACTGGCAGCCTGCTATATCAAAAGGTTCACCCAATGATGAGATAAACTTCTTACTCTTAGTGGCATTCATTCCTTGTTTTGATACCACGGACGCTTCTTCTACCAATCAGGGAAGCAATTTGGTTTTAACATTCATGATCGACTGAACTGAAATGCTGGCTTTTTTTCAAATCTCAGAAAGGGCCTCGGATACGTCAAGAATAACATCCTCGTTCCTCCTGTATTTATTGTCTTTTTACATACTGAATATATCTTCCAACCTGTTGTTTTGTTGGCAGCTCATAATGAGAAAGTTCTGGAAGTGGGGAGCCAAAGACACTGACTTTATGTTCTAGTTCTTTTACTCATCTTAGCCCTGAAAATGAATAATATAAAACATAAATAATGCATGTGATGAGTGAATCTATAATATACATTCAAAAGGGTGAAGCCATATCCCTCCATAGGAAATACTCGTAAATTCGTCATACATCGATTAATTTAAAATGCCCTCTGAGTGGTTTACAAACAAGGAATTCCTTAATCTAAAAATGTTTAAACTTAGATAGATAAAGAGTTAAAGTGCAAATTTTCTTCCTGTACAAAATTACCTATTTCTAGGTTTAGAGACGAGAACTATGTATAATAACTGAATACAACCAGCCTCACCCTACGGAAAAGATCATTTTTAAGCGAAATTTGGCCTCCAAAAAGAGGAGGTTAGGATTTTTTTAGATTTATTTCGTAATCTACAAATTTTGGATGGTCTGCTCTAGAAAATTGAAATGTACCTAAAAATGAGTTGCAACGCTACGCCCTAATGTCTACATCGGAGGCGTTGTTTTTATGCCAGGGAAGAACGAACGACACACATATACAGTCATGTAGTCGCAAGTTTTTGAGTCATCTATCCAGAAATTGCATCCCGAAACACCAAAGAAATGAAGTTACATTTTAGCAGGACATACATCCAATCACACCAAGAATTGTGGGTAGTACTTGGAAAAGCAATAAAAAGTACTCCAAGTATAAATGAAACACAACTGTATGAAAAATTACAAGAAGAATTATGGGCTGTATATATATATATATATATATATATATATATATATAAAGCAAATGGGCGTCCAAATATGTATTAGCATATTTAAAATATATATATATATATATATATATATATATATATATATATATATATATATATATATATATATATATATATATATATATATATATATACATATATATATTTATATATAGCGAATTCATTTACCACAAATGTCGAATTACATTATAGGCCAAGGGTATATATGATGTGTGTGATATTCTAGTTAGAGATAATACACGGTTTATCATAGAAAACCTTCAGCATGTAATCTTTAAAGATCCAGCAACAGAGACAAGAGTTCTAGGTGTGAAAAATATCAACTCACCAGCATCCATCAGAATCCACCAGCATCCATCAGAATCCACCAGCATCCATTAGAATCCACCAGCATCCATAAGAATCCACCAGCATCCATCAGAATCCACCAGCATCCATCAGAATCCATCAGCATCCATCAGAATCACCAGCATCCATCAGAATCCACCAGCATGCATCAGAATCCACCGGAATCCATTAAAATCCACCAGCATCCATCAGAATCCACCAGAATCCATCAGAATCCACCAGAATTCATCAGAACCCACCAGCATCTACCAGCATCCACCAATATCCATCAGAATCCGCCAGTAACCACCAGAATCCACTAGAATCTTTGCTAGCAAGCAAAATTATGTTTGATCAAGCGGGAATGAAAATGCTGTAATATTCTCATAATTATTCTTGCCTAAATGGTAACTAAAGATGCAGCTGGGAGATGGGATGGTTATCAGTGAGATTTATTATATCAATTGACCCAAGTTAAAACTTGAAATTGCAGTTACCGACAGTAAGCAAAGGACTAAATTTAATCATCATAATGGAAGCAAAAGCAATTTTAAAAATGAGAACCTCTTCAGAGGTTGCTTTTAGAATGAGGGGAAGCGAAAAGAAAACACGAGAGTAAACACTGGCTAAGCTGCAATGAAAATATAGAAATCAATGTGGGCCAAACGCAAATTTCAAATAGGGGCAATTTCCCCTCTGGGCCCCTCTCCGAACGCCCATATTTGTGTAATCGAGACTAAACTTGGCGTAACAAATAATATTAATAATATATTGTCACGGAATAGTAAAGTGTATGAAAGAAAATAAGTGGAAAGGAAAAAGAGAAAACAAAAAAATATAGGAAAATGAGAGTTTGGAGCAGTGAAAATTTATCCCTAAGGGCGCCACGAATCCAGTTAAAAAAAAAGAAGAGAAAACCCATTAACTCCTTGATAAACGAGGGGGTAGACAGGGCAACTTAATTGGCTTACCAAGAATCCACGTAATGGTTTTCGAAACCCCCCTCCGAGCCAAGGGCGCAATAAAAATCACGAACAAAAATATCAACAACTTTATTCGCTTAGGTACCTACCAGAAAATTCACTCTCCCTAACTTTAACTAGCTGCACCTTGTCAACGCTCGTACAGTTCAGTGTTATCGAGTATATATTAGGTTGTCAATAAATTAATCTCACCTTTAGAAGAAATATAAGAAATGCTTTTTAGATTTGTTTGAATCGTTCAAAATTAGCTACAAGCTGTCCCTCTCGTAATGCCTAGACTTTATTTAAGCTATGAATGCCAATGGCTTTTTATAAGCTTCCAATGCCAGATCTTTTTTAAACTAAAAATGCCGAGGCATTTTTTAAGCTCCGAATAACGTCTTTTTTAAGTTAAAAATACCTATGCCTTTTTTAAGCTACGAATACCAGGTCATTTTTAAGATAAAAATGTCTTGGCCTTTATTTTAAGCTCAGAATGCCAGTTCTTTTTTAAGCTAGAAATGTCTTGGCCTTTATTTTAAGCTCAGAATGCCAGGTCTTTTTTAAGCTAAAAATGTCTTGGCCCTTATTTAATCTCCGAATGCCAGGTCTTTTTTAGGCTAAAAATGTCTCGGCCATTATTTAATCTCCGACTGTCAGTTCTTTTTTAAGCTAAAAATGTCTCGGCCATTATTTAAGCTCATAATTCCGGATCTATTTTAAGCTAAAAATGTCTAGGGATTTTTTTTAAGTTACTAATGTATTTTCCTTTTTAAAGCTAGTAATGCCTGGGCCTTTTTTAAGCTGATAATACATAGGCCTGGGATTCCAAACAGTAAGGCGTCCCCCCCTCCCCTCCTCCCAGCCCAGCCTTTGCATGCCTGCCCGTGTGGCCCTTCGTCTGCTTTATTATCCTGTTGGACATATTTTTTTATTTTCCTGAACAATGGTTTCTTAGAATAAAAATAAGAAAATAAAGGCAGAGAATCATCTTTTCAATGAGGGGTGTACTAATCGGCACTTAGTTGAGCGATAGGCTCTCCATATCCTAGATCTCTACAAAAAAACACGTGCTCATATCGCACGTCTAACAGGTAGTAAGCATGTTTGGCACCACATACCGCTGTGTTGTTCTCTAAGATGAAACACAAAGAGTAGACCAACTGTCAGATCACCACGCGTCTGAAGCGCTTCATTGGTCACCCCCTCCACCCAATCCCCATATTATAACTCTTTGCCTTTGCAAGGAAGATCAGGTATCTAATTATAAATTCTGATCGTGAACCATATCTAGACAGAATTGTTTCAGAAGATGAAAAGTGAGTTTTTTACTGCCATATTAACACAAAAAATCAATGGCTTAATCGAAAATAAAAAGGCTATGATCTTCATTTATTGAGATTTACTAATGATCCAAATAATAAGCAAACAGTTAATGTATACCCATATTTTCAACATTTTCAGTTTAAATAAAACTCTTGGGCAACCGAAAAGGCATCCTTTTTCTCCAAACAACGCACGCCCAAACATGGCACGTTTGATCCAAGAAAAAAGGATCGTGTTTGGTGTAAAAGTTCTTCCTCATTCTCCGTATTTACCTGAACTTACACCATCTGATTACCATTTATTTAAATCATTCACCACCTAAATAGCAAAGGTTACTCTTATATGCAGCTGGAAAAAGGTATCATATCGCACGTTTCATCAAAACTAAATTACTTCTTCATGAAATTACCCACTAACGTTCTATCTCTTCGCCTTCCATTGCCTCTCTTTCACGTTTCTTCGTAGGAAATCTCGTCTATTGCCCTTAAAAAATATATTTTCGACTGATAGAATATTTTTACCATCTATCTTCATTTCGTCTATCTACGCTATTTTAACTGTAAATCTTTTAACACATATTTTCAACCTTATTTTTTCCTCTAGACCTGCTACCCCGATTTAGGACGTTAATTTTCAAACTTTAGGCCTAAAGCGACTGGTTTTTACTGGCTGCACTTGCTGAGAATCATTGTGGTGGCTTTTCCCTCGATGTTGAGGCTATAGGTGTGGATGCAATTAAAACTTCCATCCTCCCTAAAATATATTACTTTTTTTTTAATCAGATTACCCGTCAATTCCATCAGATCACAGCTGGACACTACCGGGAGAATTCAAACTGACCCAACTTTAAACTATATTAAAAACCTTCCTCGTGACTCGCCCCAACTTTCAATTTCCAACGTATTTTTATCTCTCTGTGTATTACGGATAAATCAATCAAACCAATAACAAACGAAGAGGTAAACATTTCCTTCATTATTATCGTAATTCATTTATTGGAAAATATCAAACGTAAACTACATTCATGGGCAAACTTCGACAACCTTCAGTAACTTATTAGTTTCTTAAGTACTTCATTAAAAGTCAAACTCTACTCAGACTTCAATCGTGCAATCTTTATTCAAACTCTTATATAAAATATTTAAATTTTTAACTGCAATCCTTTTTTAACGTAATTTCAACTAACGACGAAATCAAAGAACTTAAACCGTTTGCGGCCACTTCTGGAAAAGCATCAATCTTTTTCTAATTGAAATTAATTATTTTTCGATCCTTTCAGGTTTTTTCATTGTCCATCATCAACATTCATAGTAATACGTTAGTTACGTCCCTCAATTTAGGGCTATTGCAATAACATCCTTCATTGATTCTTACTATATGCTCTTATCAGGAATCCTTTCTCTTGCCATCTCTTGATCTTTCATTTACTTCCTTCGCAAGAATTCCTTCTATCACACTCGCTTTACTTCCAATCTTGCTCCCATAACCCTTTCTGTAATTCCCCTGCAAGTGATCCCTTCCCTCGCCATCCCTTAATCCTTACCTCCACCTCTTGTATTAATTCAACAAAAGTAGAAGCAAGCACGGAAACCGTCCGACGCCGTAGGTTATTTTAAAAACCATCAAATTGGACGTAAACAAGAAGATGTAAAGTTAGGGCCACTGGGAAACCAACACATTGGTTTTTATGATAATTAAGACCCGGTTTAGTTATCCCAGGGAGTAAACATCCTGAGGCGGGAAAAAAATCAACCCCTAATTTGCTCACTAACAGAAATCAAGGTCAGTACACCTATTTCTTCACAACGGTTCTTAGTATTATATAGCCACACAGATAGCCCTTTCATTGTGGAGGATAGGTAAGTTCTGGAGAGCTGCAAATCCTTCCAATCCCTGCTACCTCATGTAATCTCCTTTTTGGACTATGTGGTCTTTATATCTTTCACACATTTTCATTTCCTATTATTTCTGCACTATGATGGGCCCTTGTGGCTTTTGTCATCTGTTATTTATATTGTGGGGGACTTTGATTTTGTCTTTCCCTGGTGATGGTGCTTTTTGTGAGTGGGTTGTGACGAAAGCGGATGACCTTTGAAAGGCCATTGTGGCTTTTATCATCCGTAAAATTATGTTATTATTATTATGTTATTCCTCCTATTTGCTGATACGGTCTTCAGGGGAAGATGTCCTGGTTGGTTTACCATTCTTAGTTTCTTGTTGTACTGATATAAGCTGTCCATTAAATTTGGTGCACCAAAGAAACTTCAATATTTGTTAATTATTTAAACATAGAGAAAATACACATATGATAATAAAAGCAGATATTATATTTTAGTGAGATGAATTGCTAGCCTCATCAAAGAATTGGTCGTTTCAGATGTCGTATCTGTTTCCCTGCAAAGCTCACAAGATGCATGCAGATTTTTTGAAGGCGATAGGAATTTTGAGCAAAATGTGAACGGATGAACTGTGAATTATCTATCGCCTTCCACGCGAAGGAACTATTGTTGGTGTCATACCATGCCTTATTATAAATTGCAATGACGCCAATATTGGCGTCATTACTAGGCTGCCATTTATTAGACCATTCGAAGAATGGCCTACGAATCTCCTAACATCGAATGGATCCTCTAAGTAGCGAAAAGGGATTGATGGCACGACAGAGGGTTCGTTATTCTGGATGTTTACCGACACAAAATGGCGTGCCTGTTACTCATATATACGATTATACCAACATATATCTTCTCGTGGGTTGGAGATGAGTATTGAAAATCAGCCTTTATAAATTGTTATCCCTGCTTTAAAAGAGAATGGAAAAATAGCTTTACCCATTCTATCCTGGCCTTATAAATCGAAAATTATTTTTGCAATGACGCAATAATTCTATGGTTTTGACTTGTGTGTTGTTGGGGTTTTTTTTTGGGGGGGGGGGCTCCGTTGCTTAGGTGCTATGTCATTCTTTTTGATAGTTTAGTTTCCGTCATTCTAATATATGAGTAGGGAAAGAGCTGACATTCTCCTTGGTTGCATTTATACTCATATATCAGATGGGTCCTTAGTTTCGGCTCGGGTATGGACTTATGGTTGTTTTTTTTTATGATGAGGCTGGCGGTGCGTCTAGTTTGATAATATATAGTTAACGATATTTTTTGTTCTGCATTTGTAGGCTTTATAAATCGGTTAAAAATTTCCTTAATTACTCAACCGTCTGTTCGGTACGCCGTGTTCATCGTGCTCTTGTAGAAGAGTTTTATATTTGGTGTACCGAACAGACGAAAGATTAATTAAGGAACACAAATGCGACATGTGCCGTGTAAGCCTATCATCTAGAATGTTCCTACATACATCAAATGAATTCCTATAACTATATACATAGGTTTCTAATAGAATTAGCCCTCATAAAGTAAATTCCAAACTTTAATACTTCCGATGTGGCAATTTAACACTAATCCCCTGATAAGCAGAAGATTCTTCCTTCCTCTACTAAAAAATATCACTGCTCCATACCACCCCCATCCCCTAATTCCATTCCGACTTGTAAATTTATGTGTCCTTAGGCTAAGAAGCATCTTTGTATTTATTAGTTCGCCAGCGATTAAAGATGATGAATGTGTCCCTCAAAGGCTGATTTAGCAAATGAATCAATCTTAACACTGTAGTTTCTTTACTGTACAGATTTTTCGATTTAGAAAATAACATTTTCTCGAAGAATAAAATGATTCCCGTTTTTCTCTTTCATGTGGTATGCTAGATTTATTTCATCATTCTCTCGCGCTCATGAGAGATATATATATACACACACACACACACACACATATATATATATATATATATATATATATATATATATATATATATATACATGCAAAGGTTACACAGATCAAGAGAACAGATACAGGAGATGACCCCGAAAAGCCACTAGAAAAAAACACATTGCCCTAGTAAGGACTCAAACTTCAGACCTCTGGTTATATAGACCAGAGCTCTACCACTGCGCTAAGGGAAACAGCACGCAAGGTGATATATCTTTACTCAAATAAACTTATTTCTTTCACATCTCCAAAAATCACCCCCACTCGAATCTGTGCTTGTAGGACGGTAAATATTTGAATAAAAAATCAACGCATCCTTCCTATGTACGACCGAAAGCTATTGGCCAGTTGTGGTTGGTGTGCTTTTGAGAAACTAGCATAATTTGTGTAGCTTTTGTAACAATAATTCACTTTCCACTTTCTCATTCCTTTTGGCCCAAGTGTTTAACAACCTATCTGCTATAAAATAAATAAAGCAAATTTCCCCATCTTCCAAATGGGGTCAGTAGACCCTTTCTCGAAACGCCAGAAAGCAGTACAGACCTCAAGAGGGCTAACGCTTTAACACGGCGGAAATGGGAGGGCAACCACCCCAGGAATACCCAGGGAGGCGAAATGGTCCCCAACCCGGAACCCCAAAGGCCGAAGTAGAGATGCCGGGGTAGAGATGGTCAGCGATCAAAAGATGCCGAAGAGGAAGGGGCAAAAGGGCAATCATGGACTGGCGATGAAGGGTATTGCTGAACAAAAAACAGGGATCATAGGCACAACTGCAGCCGGTGATATCGTAAGGAAAGCAGGCCACCCTCAACAAAGAGGCTAGGGTTAGGCGAGGTGCAAATGGCTCCAGCCAGGATTGAACCAGCGCCAAATAAAGCGACCACAAGGTGCGCCTATCATCAGCTTCAATAGGGGAAGATAAAACCCAAAGTAAATGCATAGCCTTCCAACAGGAAGGTCTTAAGCAACGCAAATGAGGCACCCAAGTGAGCTTTTCATCGAGCGTTAAACCCAAGAACTCAAAAACGGGGACATACTCAATCGTAGTGGCATCCAAAAAGAGGAGAAGGAGACCAAGGACCCCACGACCTCGATAAAATAGCATGGCCTACATTTTGGTCACAGAAAAATGGAAACCCTTAGAGACAGCACGAGCCGACATGACTTCGATTGCCAGCTGTAATCGACGGGCAGCAGAAGGCAAGCGGCGAGATGAACAAAACAAAGCCAAGTCATCCACAAAGAGAGAAACCGAAACTCTCTCCGGCAGAGTGGACACCAGACTATTAATAGCAACGGCGAAACATGTCATACTTAAAAGGCAGCCCTGAGGAACACCCTCCTCTTGAACCCACAAGCCTGAGAAGACATGCCAAACACGGACTTTAAAATTACGGGACGATGAAAATCTTGAATAAAAACTGGTTAAAACCCCTCATACCCCAATCATATAACTGAAGTAAAACACCATATCTCCAGGTAGTGTCGTAAGCCTTATCAATGTCAAAAAACACCGTCAACATCTGATGCCTGGAGGAAAAAGCCCGTCAAACGGAGTCTTCCAAACGGATGAGGTGGTCAAAAGTACTACGACCGCTGCGAAAACCGCACATTTCAGTGTGGTTTTCGCAGTGGTTGTAGAGGAGCGAGTTGGACTCCAAAAACCAAGTAAGGCGAACTTGAACTATCCTCTCGAATAATTTACTGAAGCAGCTTGTAAGAGCAATCGGGCGATAGTGACTGGGGTCCAAACCGTCCTTACCGGGATTGAGAAAGTGTAGGACAACCCGCACATGCTAGGATGGCGGATAAATCCTTTTGACCCAAATCAGGTTGTAAAGGTCAACCAAAAATAACTCTAAGTGGGGATGAAGGCGACGGAGAAAGTCGTAGTGGATGCCATCGTCACCAGGAGAGGTGGAACCATAGTGAGACAGAGCATCCCGGAGCTCATAGAGAAAAAAGAGAACTTTATCAGAGTAGGTGGTGTACGTGGTCAAATCTAAAAGGTGAGACTTTATAGCAGCCTTATGATCGAAAAACCGTAGAGGTTAGCTATCATCGCTACTCATCGAAACAAAATGGTCAGCCAGATCATCGCTGAACAACTGGTCATCCGACACAAACTACTTACCAGCGCAAAGACTAACGGCTGGCACGACGGAGGGTCCTCTGGCGGATGGCGCGAGCCCGGTTCTGACCAACCCTATTCGAGACGGTCGGGTTCCGCCTATAACGGGAATGAGCCAACTAATAGGCTAATTCCCATTATAGGCGGAACCCGACTGTAATCACTCGCCTACGAGGAAACGGTAAAGCGCCCCGCATCGGGGCACCTCCGTAGAACAAGGCACTCAGCAGCCTCGAAAATATGGGTTGTAAAGTATGAGACCACTCAATCAACGATATCGAAAGAACCCAGGACGGCATCGGTAAGGGAAGCCTCCCGGAACCCAACCCAATTTGCTCGCCGCAGATCCCAACGAGGAGGGAGGGGAAGGCACGGGACAGGAAACGCGGCCGACAGGACGATCGGGAAGTGATCACTGCTGGAAGGGACGTCCTGAATCGACCATCGGAAATCAAGGAAAAGTTCGGGCGAACATATGGACAACTCTAGAGCACTAAAAGAATCCGTTTAAACATGATAAAAAGGAAGATCGCCGGAATTTAAAAGACAAAGGGAATCGGATAATATAAAGGACTCAGCCACACTGCCGAGAGGATTATGGGCAGTATCACCCCCAGATGGGTGGCAATCATTAAAATCACCAAGTAATAAACACGTAGTGGTAACTAACTTGTGAGTTCTAAAAGGTCAGACCGACTCAAATTAAAGTCCAGGGGGATTTACACAGAACAAGCAGTTAAAAGCTTGGAGATAAAAAACTTGCAAAAACAGCCTACAAGGTAGTAGGGAGGGGAAGTGGCACAGAGAATAGCGAAGAGGAAATTAAAAGCGAACCACCACCATGGAACAGGTAGGGGGATGGAATTAAACACCCGGAAGTGCTAAAGCACCGGGAAGGGACAAGTCCTAAGCTTATTTTCTTGCACAGACCACCAAGGGCCGAACGCTAGAAAGCAAGAGCTGGAGTTCCTCTCACTTGGGGAGAACACCTTGATAATTACACTGTAGGGTGACAGACATTACTGTCGTCTTGACACCAATATCGAGATTCTAGTGACGGAAACCGACGAAAGTTCCTGATGACTAAAAGACCTAGAAGGAACAAGGGGCAGATCGCGGTGAGCCAGGGACGCACCGGCACGAACTTGGCAGCGTGAACAGCGGGAGGCGACAGCTGAGAGCCAGTCCGAACCTCCAACGTGGACGGATCATGGCCCGGAGGGAAAGGAAGATCGAGCAGAGACGGATGAGAACTAAGATGCGAAGAAGGTGGAGCAGACGACGGAACGTGGTCAGAGGGCAAGAAGGAAACATGGTCAGAGGATAAGGAGGGAATTGGGTCAGAGGGAGAGAAAGGAACAGGGTCAGAGAGTTAGGAGGGAACAGGGACAGAGGGAAATGAAGGAACAGGGGCAGAGGGCAAGGAAGGAGCTGGTTTAGGAGGCAGAAAAGATCAAACCTAGGGTAGGAGGTATCGAAAAATGAGCAGAAGTAAAGGGCAAGGAAGAAGGAATCAGGCTAGGAGGCAAGGAAGATTGAACCGGTGAACCTCCGCCTTCGCAATGAAATCAGTGATGCTAACGGGGAAGGCCAGTGAAGACTGAGGAGGAGGAGACATCAAAACGGGGGGGGCGCCTCACCAACAGAGTCGGGGATCAAACCAGCCTCATCGGAGGCAGCGCGTTTGGACTACGAACTACGTGAAGAGGAACCCTTTCGTTTGCGCTGAGGCAAAAGAACGGAAGGAACAGTGGGGGCAGATGCCTGGAGGAACTGCCGGATATCCTCCAGCGTCTCAGCTCAATCATTCTCACAGTCCGCGACAGAGGAAAGAACATGAGAAAAGACCAAAGGCAAAGTAGAGGGCGTAGCGGAAGATCTGCGGGAAGAGAACGAAGGAAAAGGAGAGAGAGCAACAGTGGGACCGCGAGGAGAAGACAGAGAAGGAGTGGGACAAACGAGAGGAGTGTGAATGGAGCCCGCCTCCATGAGAACGTCAGAGAAGAGACGGCCGGAGGGAGCAAGCTGCCACCTCATCCCACGATGGGCCATAAGGAAGTCCAACCTGAGGGAGTCCCGAAGAGCCAAGACCTCCTTCTCAAAAAGGAATACGGGACAAGAATGCAAAGCCACGCTATGGGAACCTCCACAATTGGCGCAACATTCATGATTCCCACAAGAGGGGCAATGATACGCCAATGCACAGGCCACACAGCGACGAGCCTGCCTACAATTGCTGCTCATATGGCCAAACTGGTGGCAATTAAAACAACGTCTGGGGAGCTCAACATGATGGGACACAGGGACACGAAGATAACCAGCAGAACAAACTGGGGCAGATCCTGACGCTCAAAGGTAACTATCAGCGTACTCGTAGGAACCTTAGCGGGACCAACAGACTTAGAAACCCTATAAACGTCCGTAACCCTCTCGGATTAAAGTTTATCCTTTAGTCTCGAAACATCATACTGCAGTAATTCGATGGAACGAATCACTCTTTTAACAAAATTAAGTCAAGGGTGGGGCACAAGCGAAACCGGGACCTCCGAAAGGGAGGACAAATCCCGCACGGTGCCACACTGCTCTCGCGAAGATACCTCAACCACTAAATCGCCACTACCACGGGCCCACATACTGCGGGGTGCACCACAGCAGGACTCAAAGTCCTCATTCAAATCAAACACGTCCAATTTAGAAAGCGGAGACCAGGAATTGGAATACATTACCATAAAACGAGAACAATCCAAATAAGGATCCATCTCTTCATCGAAGGGATCTAACAAACGCGGGAAAACGGACTTACTGACAGGCGTACTAGAGAACCAGAAGTTTGCGACTTCTGGGAGAGAATATTTTATTATTACTCATATAAAGTAGAGTATAAAAGGGAGGTGCGAACTCGCGCAACACATTCCCTGTCTACCGTCGCAACACCTACGAGGAGCGCCGGTCTAACCAGGAGGGTAAGCATGTTGACCCCTGACCCAACCATCATTTTAAAAATGGCCAGCCAACCTCGGAAATTTACCAGTTGGGAAAGCAAAGACCCCAAGAGCACCACTCCGGCTCAGGAACCCACCAACCAACAGAGGCACGACCCAGCCAAGGGGTCGTGCCCCTGACGGACAGCTCGGATACACCGAGATCGTCAAACAAACGTAGATGGAAGTACTATGCAAGGTGAAAGAGAATTGGGACATAAGACGCAGTAGGGGTTAGCGGTAGAAGAAAAAGAATGACAAGCTGGGGCGGACGGGGCGTGAGTCCCGTCAGCATGGCGGCCAGCATAACAAATCACTGTGCCCTTTACGGGACATAATATTATATCACTTAACGATATCACAGGCTCATATATCAGTGAAATCTCTACAGGAAGACCTAGTATATCTTCAAAGAGACATGAATAAACCATTGTCAGTATCTCAAAAAGGGAGCGATACAAGACAACAGCCAGGATTTATCCGGAATTAAGTGAAACTATGGGTATTAATGTCTCCAGGAAGACAGCATCACACCACCTGACGGAAAGATCTTTAAAATCTCGTACATCAGCAGTCAAGCCATTGATCAACCCAAAGTACAAGAAACCTAGATCATCCTTCGCCACTAAGCACTTTAAATAGACAGAAGACCAAGAGTACAAAATGCACTTTAGCACTGAATCGAAGTACAATTTGTTTGATCCAGATAGCAAGAGTTTCTTCCGTCGAAGAACTGGCGAAAGATTAATAGTAAACTGCGTCAAGAGCAGCACCAAGTTTAGTTCAGGAAGCTTTATCGTGTGTCATAATTTCGGTGTAAGGTGCTGGCTCACTTGTCAGTTTGCAGGGAAGAGTGAATACTCAAATGAATAAGGAACTTCTGCAAGCACATACCTTCCCCCATATGAAAGCCGCTCCTGCCCAACCTGCACTTTTTATGCAGGATAATACACCTTACCACATGACCAGGATGGTGAAGAATTTCCTGAATCACGAGGAGATAAATGTCATGGACTGGCCTGCTCATAGCCAGGACCTCCTCCCGATCAAGAATTTGTGGAAGTTGCTAGGAGACAGAAACCCCGGCACCCTCTAATAACTTTGGATTAAATTACAGGAGGAATGAAGAAAGAATACCAGAAGAACGCCTTCGGTAGATGCGCTCCTATGGCCGAAGATGTCAGTGCAAAATTGATAGTAAAGGTCTAGATACCAAGTACTAATATATCGTAACGACCGAAAATTATTTGTTGGGTAATTCACATCATTTTACCATCTCATCAACATATTTTTTTTTATATGTCTGGATCATTTTGACCATCATATTTTTGGAATAAAAATGCTCCTTTGCACGTAACTTGCAGTTTCATTCATCATATCATGTACAATATACATGCGCAACTTATTGTCACGCTTATTTAATATCTGTAATTTATCATGCATTACCTACCATTATTTGGTTTGAAGCTAGTATGTGTTGTGATGGAATCTTAATTGTCCGAATATTATTGCTGCTATTACAGACGTAGATTAATAAATGCTAATAAACTCCACTATTTATGTTAATTATAGACTTAGGTTCCAATGAAACCGATAGATGGTTTAAATCTTTTAATAATATTTGTTAAATGACATAAAACCTTTTTTTTCCCTCAAATCATATATGCAAAATGTGAAACCGATGTCTCAACTAGGTCATAGGTCCTATGGAGACAACAGAGATGAATGATTTTTTTTAATTAGTTATAAAAATATGAGAAATAAAATCTGTTTTGGATGAGAATTCTCAATACAAAGTGGCTAGAAATAGTATAAAAAAAAGTTTAATCCGAGTCTTACAAAGAAGATATGAAAGGTCGTCACAATCGGTGCGCTTTAACGGGAAACAAACAATTTGGCTTGTTTTTAGGTAACAAAGAAGATAATTGACCATTAGCGAAGGAATAGGAGAGCATTAGAAAGAAGAAAAGGGCAGGTTCTAAGCTATTTGGCAAGGATGAGTCCTTTGTAGGGTTGTGTCATTAATGAAGTATTGAGTGTGAGAGTGAGTTTAATTTCGAAAGGCACTGTACTGAGAGTATCAGAGAGCATATTTTAATTAATGGCATTAATGAGAATAGAAAGACCTCGATGGGCAAAAATAAAATTGCACTCTGATTTGGTGAATTGATAGTATATGAGGATGTATGATGTCTGATTCAATGCCGGATGAAAATGTTGATGTCATGTTAGGTAATGGTGTAACGGTGGAACAGAATTGTCTGGACATGGAGGAGAGGGTATACCAGAGGGAGAGAAGTGTCCTGGCGTGGCATCGATGTTGTACCAGTGCGATAGAAGTGTCTAGGCGTAGCATAGAGGGTGTACCAGTGGGATAGAAGACTCTGGGTGTGAGGAAGAGGGTGTACCGGTGGAACAGAATTGTCTGGACATGGAGGAGAGGGTATACCAGAGGGAGAGAAGTGTCCTGGCGTGGCATAGATGGTGTACCAGTGCGATAGAAGTGTCTAGGCGTGGCATAGAGGGTATACCAGTGGGATAGAAGACTCTGGGTGTGAGGAAGAGGGTGTACCGGTGGAATAGAAGTGTCTGGGCTTGGAGGAGAGGGTGTACCAGTGGGACAGAAGTTTTCTGGTGTGGGAGAGATGATGAACCGGTGGAATGAAAGTATCTAGGCATGAAGGAGACGGTATACCAGTGGGACAAAAGTGTGGGCGTGGTAGAGAGGGTATACCAGTGGGACAGAAGTGTCCAGGTGTGGCAGGGAGGGTATACCAGGGGGACAGAAGTGCCTGGGCATGAAGGAGAAGGTATACCAGCTGAACAGAATTGTCTGGGCTTGGAGGAACGGGTATACCAGCCGAACAGAATTGTCAGGGCGTGTGGGACAGGGTGTATCGGGGAAAAAGAATTGTTCGGGTGTGGCAAAGAGGGTATACCATTGGGAGAAAAGTGTTCCGGCGCTCACCGATGTCACAACGTATTTTTACCTTTACGTTGTTCATTTTTTGTTTTTGATGAATTAGCATCGAATAATTATTTTTGTTTTTTATTGGTCTAATAAATCGATTTTATTTATTATTTCTATATTTTTTGTATGGAATGGATGCTAGAGAATGTGATATTTATGGCACATTAATACAATATGCACAATAATACCAATTTCTGGATGTGACATATTTGGTACGTTATGAATACCTATATAAAAATACAACAAATATTAGAAAGCATACATTTTTATTAGTACAAAAATGTAAAAAGTTTTGTAAAATAAAAATTAGCCTCATTACTATTTAGAAGATTTTTCACCTTGAATGAAAGTAAATAACTATCTGAAAGTATAAAGTTTTATTGGTACAAATATTTAAATAAATTAAAAAAACAAATATATATATATATATATATATATATATATATATATATATATATATATATATATATATATATATATATATATATATATATATATATATATCCCTTTTTTACCATTTAGAATATTTTTCATCCTGAAAGAAAGTAAGTGAAGTAATTTGTGTCTCTATTGAGGCAAAGAGAAACTTTTTTACATTTCATGCATTTGCCATAGCTCTTTCCAGTACATATTTTTTTTACGTTCTCAATTTCTTACCCACTTTGGAAAATGACCAACACCATGGTAGCATCAAACATTACCTACGGCTGCTTGTGTAGTGTTAGGCCATACTGCGTTTGGTACCATTAGAGAATTGAATTTAAAAAGCATTAGAGAATCTGACAACTCCAATATTTTACTGTCTCTTTTCTACTGCAGCCAAGATGTAACTACAGCAAGATCAGCAAATTAGAAGATAACCCTAAAATGTCCATTTATTCGATTTTATATGTATTATTTATAAAGCAAGCAAATAATCTTCATTTTTTTCACCACTTTGATTTATATTCCAGAATTGAAGGGGGGCATTGAATTTCTACCTTTCCTCATTTGTCTTTATCCCAACGACCTACTCTACTATCACTGTTCTGCCACTACTATGCCAAGGAGTCAACTATTCTACGCTTTTATTAAGCGAATTCCATTGATGATCTCATTGGTATATTTGGTTCAATTCAATTACTTCATACAATTATTGTTCAGTATATTTCCTAATCGTTCAAATGCTCAAGTAACATAAGGGACGTAAAAACAAGTTATCGAAGAATAGTCTAAAACTAGGGAATAGTTCGAATGATTCTTGCAAATAAAGCAACAAGTATGCTCCTCAATTCCTAAGTGGCTATACTCTTCCGGATGATTGGTTGATTTACCTGGGTATGCTATGAATTTGTATGGCATAACAGACTCCTCACAGAGAAAAAATAATTTGATCCCGCACAGAAATGGCTTTATGTCGTGGTTTAGGCCAAAGTTTACTTTGGAGGGAATAATCTCTTTTCTTTCTCTAGTAATCTTATCCTTTTCAAAAAGGAATCCATTAGAGGTCTAACCTTCCAAAATTTATCGTCAGATGAGGACTCCTGTTCTAAGTTATCTATAATACGTAGATGATTTCGTAGTACACAAAACCTATAGAAAGTCATTGAGTCTACAATATAGCCAAACTTGCGAGACTTACACCAATAGAGTTTCTGTTGATCTAAAGCCATTGATCCTATCTCAATATGTCTCCCCAAAAGTTTTCTAATTTTGTTGTTTTTAGTTCCCCAATTTTTATATTTTTTCTGGAAAAAATACCTATTAGTTTTCTCATAAAATTTCACAATAATATCATCACTAATAAAATAATAAAAATATTATAAAAGGGAGTTTTGTTCCCCATCGCATTCAAATTCTTCATACTCCTCAGGAGGGGGAGGAACAAAACTTCTTTTTTTTACCCCCCTTACAGCCATATCTTTCCATTTATTTTTTTTGCTACAGTGAGAGTAGGAACAGTTTCGGTAGGCCTATCTAAAAGAATTTCAACATTGTCCTCTTCTCTAAATTCAATGTTTACTGCACAAACATCATGTAAAATAAGTTACTCAGCGCAATATCCGTAAGAACCTTTATCATTGCTTTCAAATGGCGAATTAGGAAACATACACCAGCCCAGTCAGCTGGCTTTTGTTTCCTGTATAGATAGAGGGGAGCAGGAAAAAGGGCAAAGAAAACATAATAGCGTAGGCGAGTTGCGAACAGCTTTCCGTGTGGCTGGAGGACTGTTACCCAGCGGCGAATCCACTCCGCCATCCTGAGTCTCTTATTCAAACGAAGCTTTTAAGCCGCCCGCCCGCCTGCACCTCTCGTACGCAATACCTGCAATTTAATTTGTAGTCGGATATGGAACTTGGTGAATAAAATGGTAAAAATCGTGGTATTTCCTTAAATTATTAAACCTACGTATCTGTGCCTTATATGAAACAGAATAAACGAAAAGGTTAACTTGGCATACCTTCACCTAACACCACCCATTTCTCCCTGTTCGTTTCCTCTCCCCCAGCTCCCATTCCATTCCTTCCATTTTCCCGTCTCTGCTCACCTTCCCTTATGTGATCTCCCGTTTGTGTGCCCATTTCGCCCAAGAGATTTCTTTTCCGATTTGTCTTTTTGTACCCTGGTCAGCTCGGTGATACGGACATTATAAGGAAATGACACGTAATATGCATAAATATAAAACCTAACTACATTAAATCAGAAATTAGATGAAATTCAATGAAAGTCAATTCATTAATTAAGGCGCAAAAATTACAATTATGATGTGATAACGAAAATTAGAATCGCAGCCATCTTGTCATTGATACTTGTTTTGAACTGTCAAAATAACGCTAAAGTTAGGAGAGAGGTTTAAGTAGGTTAGGTTTTTAGTTTGATATTTATGTTAGATTAGATTTGTAGGTTCTTTTAGTATTTTTAGTAGGTTGTTAGGTTTTGTGTACTGTTTATCCCGACGGAAAGCCATCGAACAAGAAGCCTATTGATGAGACACGCATTGGCATATCTTTTTTTCACTTTTGGTAATTCAACAGATTAAAACTAAACGAATTTAAATAACCTACTACTCCTAACTTTCAACATCGTAGTTAAATTAACATCATTGTTGCTAATATGTATTTCTTGAATCGATGCAATGAATATCTTTTTCACAAGGCTTATTACGTCATAGCAGCGGCAAATAATAGCTTTATGCCTTGGAAAATACTAATTTCAACTACTAATAACTAGTAAAATATTGTTATGATCGCCAAATAGATAACAAAAGCTAATTTAGATAAGCCTATAGAATATATTGAAAGTAAGATATGGGCATATATTTATGTAAATTTCTTAAATCTCGCAATTCCCTGCAATAACTTGAAGACAAAAACGCTTTCTATTTATCTTTTACAAAACACTATCACAGCTTAACAATTTGAAGTAAAATTACATTACGGTAATTTTGAATAAGAGTAAAGCCCGAGTTTTAGACTACTAAAGCTTGTAATACTTAATATCATTTTAATAGTCTCAAGGAGTAATATTTGGATGTCGGAGAGGGTCTATGGAAAGGGTACAAGAGACCATATGGCTGCGAATGTGAGCCCCCCGGGTGAGGTATCGGTCGAAAACAAGACCAAGGAAACTGTGCTAATCTACCATTTCCAGGCCAATCCCGTTTAAGAACACGACCTCCTCGGGTTGAAGCACTAAATAGCGACCAAAGTGTACCACCTTAATCCTGGCCAGAGAAAACCGAAACCTATACGCTTTGGCATAGACAGAGATTCGGTTCACTGTATGTTAGATTCGATGCTCCAGAGTTGGCATCTGGGCCACATCAAAGAGATCGAAGATCCTTTACGTAGAGCATAGCAAGAACATCTTGCGGGAGCACCGAGCTGATACTATTGGTGCTCAGGGTAAAGTGTGACGCTGAAGACACTTCCCTGGTGCACGCCCTATGTCCATATCATGTTGAACGAATCTAACAGAAAAGCCATACCTTGCTCACCCAGGTGTTGAAGCATGGCATAGACAACTTTGGCTCTGCCATGGGCGGTGTCTGCGCGCGAAGCGAGAGCAGAACGCAGCTCACTCAATGTAAACCTGTCGTTGGAGAGTTCTCCACCCCGAAAGGTAAAGTCTGGTTGGTAGCCTTCAGCGACATCATGACGTGCATTGAATTCTAGTGGAACAGAATCCCAGCTAGATAATGCGGAGAAAGCGGTCGCGCAGGACTTCACCACTGCCGCGGGATCCGAGATTTCGGTCCCATTCTTCAAGGGAACGGGAGGGGGATCATGCGAGAAATTGCCCAGAGACCTTTTGATTCACTTCCACACATCTGCAAGAGCTGTTTTCCTGTTAAGAGAAGACATATATGCCCGCCGGGAAGATCGGCGGGCGTACTTCAAACTTCACCGACAGTTAAATCTTCTGACGGCGCTTATAGCGCATATAGGAATAGCACTTCTGTCTGAGTGAGATCTCGCATTCGGCTGACTACCAAGGAAGCGGTCACGTTGCAAAACGGCCAGAGGTTCTAGGAATAGTAATTGTGGCCGATGGCGAGGAAGTTGCCAGAGAACTCAATGGCCCTCGTTATACCGATACTGGATGTAAACCCTTTGTGACACCAGTTCTACCAGGGGAGCCTCCGGGATCCTAGAACCCGCAAAAGGGTTCCGAATGGGCGCGAAAATGACCGTCTTCTTAGGTCTGAAGGGATTAAAAGCAGAGGGTGCCTTTTTTAAATTTATGGATAAGACGTCGCAGGCAGCGCTGGGCATGCCTCGACCAAGTCCTCAGCCTCGTGGAATGAGAAATAATGCGCAGCCTGAATAGCCAGGATTTTCTTCTCCAGGAGATACCCACCACATTTCTTCGAAGAAGGATGTTGTGGCTCTGCGCAATTGACACACTTGGTCATAGGCGATAAGGACTTATCGTTTACAGCATGGAAGCAGCTTACAGATACTTCAGATAAACCCAACTTTGCAGTCTATATAAGTGATTTGTATGGCCGAAGCTGTGACAGTAGTAACACCTCCGCGGACGTGATATGAATGCCTTCAGGCGGTACCGATATCAACCATAACGCACCGACTTAGTGAGCCTGTTACTGTCTAACGTGAAGAAAAGTGTAGGGGTGGGTCTCGAGGCCCCTTCCCTGTTTTCTTATCACACATTTGATCTTGACCGCCCCGTGGTTATCCAGCTCTAAAGTGATGTCTTCTAAAGAATAGTCTACGATTTTCCTCGCATAAACCACTCCTTTCACGAAGTTCATGGTAGAGTATGGCGTCACACTCACTGGTGAGCCATTATGTCCCCCAAAAGAACTAACCATGGTCCCCCAGTCAGGGGGGATCGGACGCATTCGACAGAAGCTTCGGTTCCGAGAAACGGGTAACCTTCGGTTCTCTTCCAGTCAAACTAGCTAATACTTCTCTCCAGATGAATCCGGTTGCCTTCGGCCAACATACTCATCTGTGAACTGAATAACCAGAAGGTATTTTAAGCTAGCGGGCTAAAAAACGCCATGTAGTGTCTGAATGAGTTTCTACGACGTAATCGAGGTTCCGCTCAGATCACTTATTACTTTCATCTTTGTCTGGGCCTCCTTGCCCAAAGGCGCTTGGGGCCCGGAAATGCATATATTTGCCTGGTCACTTACCAACGCGACAACGGCCCTATCCTTCACCGGAAGCCCTGCGGAAAGAGAGGAACGCCTAGTTCATGTTGACTTCTTATTCTTTTTAGGAGAGGAGGGAGGGAGGGGTGTGAACTCGCTTCTCTTCACCTTGGGATGGAGCACCCAGGCTGGAAAGAACACCATAAGCAAGATCATTTTCCGAGATGGACTAGGGCTTGGCTGTTAAAGCGGTGCTAGTCGGGGTAGGAGATCCCTCCTCTCCTTGTGATTTATTGGAGGCCCAAGCCGCCTGAGAAGAAGCTTGCACAGGGGCGGAATCAGGTTCAGTTTTGGCACCCAGTCTGGGCTCATCCACATAGAAAATCATGCCTTCTTAGGTGATATCACCTCTGGGACCATGTTTAGGACATGGTGCCTCTATGTGGACAAGTTTTTATGGTATCATGGACCCCAATCGAGGACTCTTCAGTGTAGAGTTCTTCGGTCTTTTTGGCCGATGAGCCGCCCTTCATCAGGAAAGAGCGGGTGGCAGGCACGCTGACTTCCTGCCTATTCATATTGCAGGACTGCAAGTGACACGGGCCGAAGGACCCCATATCTCTTTCCCTTCAAAGGGGGTTCGCCATATCGAATCGCTCCGATCGGAAGTGATCGATTCTAGGAAGCCTGCCTGTTTTCTTGGCAGTCCACTTAAAAGGAAAGAGGGGATCGCTGCTGGTGCAGAGGTGGAGTCGTCCATGGGTGACTGCAAAGAAGAAAGTGAGAGAAAAACCAGCTCACCCGTAGCTGTAGGAGAGGAGTGAACCTCCTCTCCGGTAGAAAAGGGTTGGTGGAAACCATAAGAAAAACAAGGGGGAGGGGGACCTCCTTTTCTGAGGTGGAGCTACCCGCGTACCTCTTCAAATATGACAGAGGAGAAGCACCTTTTCCGTATTGGAATGGTGAGAAGGGAGCTCCACCATTGGTCGAAGTGGTGTCTCGTGTTACCTTGTCCTCTCTGACACCTTATGAGGGTGAGGCCGCAGTTTCCGTGCATTTCCGTTCGCCAACTAGTTCTTTCAGTGTTGCCATAACTAGAGAAAAAAGATAAGAAAATGAAGGGAAAGTAGGCACTTTGACCTGCTATTGCCTTGGGAGGTTAAGAGAAAAGTCTCCATAGGATCATAAAATTCAAGAATGTGATCCTTTACACATACTCCACCCACTGGTTCGATTCCACTTAGGTCTTGACAACCCGGCCTGCCATTCAGGTGAACTTTTCCTCGAGCTTTAACCATAATAATTGCTGTCGACGTAGCTACCTTATCTGTGTATTGGAAAAAGGTGTGCAGAGTTGACGCTCCAGTACACCACGTACCTAATACTTGCCCCACCCGGCGGGTTTTCGGCCATCGTAGTAGATAGGAACCTCACGGTATACACTACCACTATACTAACAACCAATAGAAGGACGAAAGTGCGCCGCGTATTCAGAACCTCGATGAGCAAGTTTGGAAGTAGATAAGCGTGTACGTAATAAAAATAATTAAAGATAGGCAGGTCCACTAACAAGTAGGGTGAGTGATCCCCTATTATTATCGTACTCCGGCGCTAGGTGATCCCAGGATGGTGTGAAGTTCACCCAGATACCATGTCTAGCGAGCCGAACTCTGTCCAGGTGAGAACAATTCCTCCTGGTACAAAGTGCGGGTAGAAAAAACGTTCAGAGTATATTCGTAAAAAAAAATAATAATAAAGATAAAGTTGCTGTCACATGAACGAACGAAATGTTGAGACATGTACACAGTAATCTTACTCCATTCATCTTGAAGAATTTTCCAAAGTTCTTGAACTATTTTCTTATTCCTTGCTTTAGACTCCTCTCCAAGTGTCTTCCAAACATTTTGAGTAATTTCAGGTCCCAAATAAGTGTAGGCCAGTTCATAACAGTGATGTTCCCCTCGTTCAGGAAGGACTTGACCGGATTTGCAGTGTAGAAGGGATAGTTATCCTAGATGGAAATTTCAGGTTGGGGTTCGTAGGGTGGCAGTTAGGGCCAAGCATGCTGTCGCGGCAATCCATTGGACAGTTTGGCATGCACTGTTTTTGTGAGCGCACAAGTGTTCCAAGGCCTTATATCAAAAGACCATGATATTTCCTCCAGCAAACTTCACACGTTTTATGGTGCAATTAACAGACAATCTTTCTCCTGCTCTGCGACGAACGAGCCTCCTGCTATCAGATCCGAACAAATTGAACTTAGATTTGTCACTAAACTAGATAGAATTCATTGGTCAGCCCTCCATGTGAAGAGATCAGGGGGGAATGCAAGACGACCCTTCTCGTTCTTCCAGATGATCAATAGCTTGACCGCGGGTGGCCAAACTTGAAAATGGTCTTTCCCCATCTGACGTAACATAGACTGCTTGGAGACATTGCTGGCCAAAATCTCACATTTATCTCGAGAAACTGCTGCATCGATCTTGAAACGATTCTTTTTTGCAATTTAGCTCAGTCTTCCCTTTTGATGTCTTCCATTCCCTACTAGTTGATTTACCAGCCTTACATAAACCTCTTTTTCTCGTAGATTGAGAGAATATTATACACTACAATTATAGAGCACTTGGCAGTCTTTGCAATGACTTCAGGTAAAGGACTGGTATCTTAGGCATATTACCTGGGTGACCAAAGGCAAAAAATTATCCTTCACGAGATTTAACTGAAGTTAGCTGCTATACAAACAATGCCGGTTCTCTCTACAATTTCCCTAAACGTTCGGAACATTGTGAAAACTTCAATTTTTCTCGTAGATTGCTCATCTGCTGATAACTTTCGTTTTATTCATCTAAATTTCCATTTTATTTACCTATTCGCTGTTAATACCTACAGGTTATACTACACCAAATTTGAAAACCTTGAATTTTCTTAGCAACAAGGTCTCCTCACCAAAAGTAGCGTGCTCTCACTTATTCTGATTTATGACCTTACGACCTTCACAACTTTCAATAATTCCTGGACTGACCTTGGCAGAACTTTGGCAATTATATCATTCTAAAGAGAATGTAAAACAACATGAGGGTTTCAAGTTTCGTTAGAATCGGACAAATTGTTATGAATTTATTGCCAAATAATTCCCCGGTTAACCTTGGGAGGACATTGGCAATTATATCATTCGGAAGAGAATGTAAAACAACTTTAGGGTTTCAAAGTTGGTTAGAATCGGCCGAATAGTTATGATATATTGCCAAATAGTTCGCAGGCTAACCTTAGTAGGACATTGGCAATTATA
Organism: Ceratothoa steindachneri; assembly: GCA_963969495.1. Classification (NCBI taxonomy): domain Eukaryota; kingdom Metazoa; phylum Arthropoda; class Malacostraca; order Isopoda; family Cymothoidae; genus Ceratothoa; species Ceratothoa steindachneri. The sequence continues at coordinate 120,263,776 of OZ018324.1, forward strand.
TTATGGGAAAGAGAATGTAAACCAACATAAGGGTTTCAAATTTCGTTATAATCGGCCGAATAGTTACAATGTTATTAACAAAAACAAAAGGAGCAAAACGGACACCGACCAACCGACATAGTGAGATATAGAGTCGCCCGCGACTAGACTCGCACGCGCCTAAAAATTATGGAAGATAATGTAAAAGAAAATAAGGCCATCTAATCCTCTGGTAAGTTACTGTAAATTTACAAATTCTTGAAAATAATCGTTTAATTTCTATTAAAATAAGAGAATATTCTTGGGAATTTGACTTCGGTAAAAATAAGAGCAGCCATAACCCGAAATCAACAAAATTATCTCATCATCTTCGGTCGCAAGACATCACCAATTTGTCGCATTGCCCTGGTGTTATTTTATTATATTAGTCTGTAAATCTTTGCCAAAAATCATCAACATTTGTCGGTTTACGAGCCATAAACTTCTCACGGAGTATCTTTTATAGATTTGTTATCGGGTTTATATTGGGGCTCTGCGTGGGCGAGTTCGTCACATTAATATTTCAAGAACTGCTTCACCATATTTGCTGTGTACACGGGATATTGTCGCACATGCAAACCTGCTCACGTAATTATGATGTCCAGATAAAGGGGATCGCATGTTCCCGAATTAGATCATTTTATTCCACGGCGTTTCTTTGCTGAGTAAATGGACGCGCAGTCAGACTCGAACACTTGAACACATTCTGGCGGTCTCCTCTCTTCACATCGACTCAACCGCATTTCTACCCTGGGGCACCTGAGATCTCCAACAGCAATACAGAAAGAACGCAGGACATTCCACGAGCCACTTCGCAATTTCACTACTATCGCGCAGCTGTTTTGTGTCGAGCTAAACGCACGGCCGGGAAAACAGCATTCATTCTTTTACGCGCTCTGGTCTTGCGCATGTACTTTCTTTCCTTCGGGGATGAAGTCAGCCAGTTGATATTCCCTCATGAAGTCGTGATATAAAGGATCGTTGCTACGTTACAGATGCATTAATAAATTAATTAGCAAACAAAATAGAACTATAGATTACATCCTTCGTATCCAAATGCTTGTAACTTATTTTAATATTTATTTTTGTATAAAAGCTTTACTTGTTATTAATGCTACCAAAGTTACCTAATTTAATCTCTGCAAAATTAAGAGTATTACAAAACTCCATCCAATCCAGGTAACGTCGCAATCCTGACTCTGCCCAATTCAACTCGGCTTGGATGCTAATTTGCCCCTCAGCAAAGTTGTCACAGCATTTTCTTTATAGGAAGGTGCCGACACAGGTGTCGATACTGACACAGACTTCAACCTCCACCCCAATCGAAAGAATAAAATTCTCATTATCTGTGTATCAAGAAGGCGACGCGTGACTTTGGATTCGACAGAACAAACTTCTTTCTGTGGCAAATCGGGTCAGGAGCGACAGATTACTACGGTACGCACTTTTAATCTCCTTTTTGCCATCCTTGGCTGCAAAAACGGTGAGCGACGTCATAATGTTCTCACCTGTCTCAGGCAAGTAAGAAGCAATTACAAGAGAATTTGCTGAAGTGCAACTCCACCTCCCCTCATTAGTAGCTGAGCGAGCTTTTGACACAGGAAGAACACGGAGACGTGAGGACTACCGAGTTGTTTCGGCGGATAAGGCCCTCTAGAGGCATTGATCGGCGAGGATCTGCTAAGGAGCTGTTTCTACAGCACCTTTTCAATGGGGCTCAACAAGTACAAACTACTATCCCCCATGCAAACCCTTTAGAGCAGGGATGAAAAACTGCACTACCTTCCACAAGCTGTCCTCCCCACCTTAGCACCAGTGTCAAACCTCCTCCACACGAGAGGAATGGGCCAATTTGCAACACAGCTTTGAGAGCACCTCGATGAGGTTCGTGAAGCTGCTCCCGCGAGTCGAGAATACAGCCAGCCAAGTTTCAAGGCCACCCAGCGACCCTCGTCTAACTGGACAAAAACGAAACACGTTCTACAGATTGGTGCGTACGGATTATATATTGGTGCCACCACATGTATAAGGAAAAAGCCCGAAAGTGCGAGTCTCTGTGTTCCTTTCAGGGAAACTTGATTCATCCCCCCTTTTAGGGGCGGGTGTAGGGGATAGCTACACGGAGCACAACATTTTACTAACGGGCCGAGCTTTAAACGTCCATTTCTTTGTCGACTCCGGCACTACGATAAGCATCTGAGCTCTTTGAAATGCAAGGCGAAATAGACCACCTCAGTAGCTCATGTTACAAGCTGCTAACGGCACGCTAATCGCCACCCTCGGCTAGAAATGCTAGTGGCTCAGCCAGGGGGTTCACTATCGGTGTCGACCCTTGGTTCGCGCAATTTTTCAGCGAGTTCCCCGACCTGATAAAACCACTCCAGAGTAAAAACTTCTCACCACCTCGTCGTGCTCGGCAAACCCTCGCATTTGCGACCCCTTGGTCTCCCGCCCTTTCAACTCTTTGCTGCCAAAAAGGAGTTCGGAACTTAGGGCAACACTGCTTTATATGGGCCCTAAATCGTTAGAAGAATTGAGACCCTGTGGTGATTTTAAGGGTTTGTCCGCGCAGTCGGAAAGTAAACACCACATCACATATGCATGTGATGTGGGCGAGGCTGATGTGCTTCAACAACTTAATAGACGAGAATGCTACCTATTTGTTTTTTTTCTCTAAATTTATGAAGCCAGCAGAAAAGAAATTTAAAACTTGTGGACGTGACTGTGGAAGAATGAGAGAGAGAAGGAATTCCCCCCCTCCTTCCCTAAATTCGTCTGCCCTATATACTAAGAAAATTAGCACAATGGAAAGACCATTAAGGGGCCATCGCGACTTCTCGCTATGGGCCCTTATCGCGACCCAAGGAAATTAAGGAAGTCTGTTGGCGATGAATCTGTCTCCCCGTCTAGATAATTTCGTGGTATATATTCGATACTTTGAAGTTCACATGCAGATTGTGTCTGAAGCCGACTTCCAGTACGTTAGCGGTAACGTCTTCGTTAGTCTAAAGGGAATCGACTACATTCTCGTCCAGAGAGAATTGAGTGATTGTCGAAGAGCCAAAGAAGAGCTAGTCGTTACTCAGTGTTGTTCGTGTAGATAGTTAGGTACGCTTCAACCCTTCTTACCACGTCTCCGGATTTTAAGGATCGGAAAAACCATCTCCGAAGCACCCTCCGTTTGTCTATTAAGGAAAAGAGGCCCTCAACTTCAGTTTCCCGAAGTTGAATTGAGCGTCCTGTGAGACGCCCACAAGTTCAAGGTCAAACTTATCTACCTGGTCCTACTTGCTGTGCATCAAGTAGGACGAGAATGTAGTCGATTCCCTTTAGACTAACGAAAACGTTACGGCTAACGTACTGGAAGTCGGCTTCAGACACAATCTGCATGTGAACTTCGAAGTATCGAATATATACCACGAAATTATCTAGACGGGGAGACAGATTCATCGCCAACAGACTTCCTCAAGGGTCCCCTTTGGTCTAGAATTTGCATAATTGTAAAGTCATTACTTAATTAATTATCCCTCGGTTCGAACTTAATTGATAGTGTTAATCATCTTAGCCTTAAACCGTCAATATTGAATTGCATTGGCATTTAACTTGCCCTATATGTAAACTTTAGTCCTATTAAAGTATATTTTTGTAGCTGTTTTTGAAATATTCCTTGGCCTAGCAACTGTGTATTTAAAGCACTCTTAGAATCATCCCCAGGTAGAGCCTTAATTTCGTTTGGCCAGTAGGCCAGTGTACCTATAATCCCATACACCTGATCATACCACGACATAAAACTAGTGTCAGGTCTTTGGTATTTCCTTAAAGATAAATATTTCCACTCTATACAGTTGCAAGTGTCAAGAATATTCAAGCAAAAATAATAGGACAATTTTTTCATTAATAGATAATTATATATTTTTTTAAATTGAGCTTATTTACGTGAGTCAAGATACTACTAATTAAACGGCAAGAATAGCCGTTAAATTTTTGTTTTGCTGTGGTAACATTTCCAGAAGACTCAGTCCTGAGTTAGGTTGCCGCGTTAGTTATTTTCTTTTTCTGGTGTGCATAATTAATTGGAACCTTTAGTAAGTTTTTTTTGGAGGGGGTGAGGGTAATTGTTAATTACAAGTAGGTTAGATTTGTTAGGTAGAGCTTCACTTGTTCTGGTAAGCTTTCTCAGGGGCCGAAAGACAAACGCAGCATATTCAGGATGTCTTCGCCCAATCGTTTTAATAAGCAGGGATAGATCCTAAGACCATCAGGAAATGATTTAATCGCTTACGTTCAAGAGGAAGAACGACACGAACGGGCAAAAAGGAACGCACAGAAAGAAGCAGAATAAAGGAAAGAATAAGCACAGAGAGAAGCAGAAGAGAGAGAACAAATACGATAGCACGAAAGAGAATTAAGTCGTGATCATGTCGAAATGACTTTTGTGGGATCACGTAACGATCAGCTACAACCAGCCTCGTTAAAACTCCCCGCGTATAAAGACGAAGAAGATCTTTGTTCTTATCTAACCAACTTTAAAAAAAAATCGAAATCAACAATTGGGATGTAGAATCAGATTGAGGTGCCGGTCTACACCCTCTCCCACTACTTAAACACTCGTCTGCGTGAAATCTTTATTTTTATGCCCTCAGAAGCAACTCTGGATTATTCAACCTTAAAAGCAGGGCTCCTTTCTGCTATCAATATGAATCCAAAGTTCTATCGGGTTAGATTCCGCTCGGCTAGGATACAGCCGGGATAAACGTTTAAGCAATTTAGGGTCACCCTTCGCCGCAATTTACAGTTTGGCTTGACTCCTCACAAGTGACCAACGACTACGAATCATTAGCCATCTTTATTTTAAGGGATCAACTCATGGTTACCCTTCCCCGAGAATTGAAGGCCTTCGTAACACATAAAAGAGCTTCTTCGTTTTACGAGTGTGTAGAGGAAGCCGACCTTCACGCTTCCAGTCATGGCCTATATCCCAAGGAGATCAGGAAGAGTTATCCTCCGTCCCCCAAACATAAGTTTGGGCCTAATAAGTTCCATGCTAAGAATAATGCTAGGTTCGTGAAGATTCAAGCGCCCCATAAGCCCAAGTTTCATTTTCAGCGTAAACAAAATGACGTAAAGCCTCCAGCATTCCCTTCTGCGCCGTCTCACTACCCGCATAAACCCATCGTATGCTTTACGAGGCACTCCTGGTCACCTTAGTTATAACTGCGCCCAGAACTCGCAGCTAAGGACCACCCCTAATCAACACGTCCATCAGATAACCGCTTCTCTTCACCCCAACTCTTCTGCCTCGTCATCGCAGTCGCCACCTGCTCCCTTTCACTCGGAACAACAGGTAAATTTTCTGTTCAATAAGAGCTCCCCGGTGGGCTCAAGTTTGAGAAGGGCACGATAAATGGGTGCCGAGTGTCAACCCTTGTAAGAAATACGGGTTGCACATGCCTCGGACAAGCTGTTGCCCCCAGTAAGTCCCCAGCATAAGAGATTTGCGATCGTTCACGACCTTTTAGGTCGTGCCACTAAGTTCCCTGTAGTAAAGTTCTACTTACAGTGTTAGTATTTCACAGGACGGGCCGATTTAGTCGCCGCCCAGATAGAGTTTTGCTCTGTTCTTATCGGACAGAGCGCACAGCTCTCCCCAAATCCCATCGCGCAACTAGTGATCACCAGGGCCCAAGCTGCGAAAGGTACCGTTACCCCGGTAACTTTAACTTCCTCGTCAACACCGGACGTCTAGTTATCCAGCAAGGATCAGTTTGCTGTAGCTCAAAAGAATTTCCCTTCTCAGTGGAAAGGACCTTTTTCAGTAGTAGAAACCCGATTCTTGGCCGACTACTTAATTCAGACCCTCTCAGGAAATAAAGTGTACCACGTTAACCTGTTAAAAATGTACCACCGACGCGCGTGCGTTAATAATGTTGTCGCTTTAGACGAACAACTCGTCTTAGAGGCAACTTACCCGGTCGAACCGCTTTGCCTTGCTCAAACGGTCTGCTTGGAAGCAGACGATGAATACCCTTTGCCGTCTTTCCCTCCTCTCAATCAGACTCAGCCCCCGAACTCGATTTTAACCCCCGTCTCTGCCTCTTCGAGAAGGCTCAATTGGCGATCCTCCAAAGTGAATTTTCGGACGTAGTCTCCGAAACCCCAGTTTGCTCAACCCAATTCACTCATGAGATTGTTTTAAAAACGCAAAAACCAGTAAGAACTAAGCTCTACCCTATTCCCGTTCATTTACGCCCTACGTTTAACGCTGGAGTAGGAAATTTTCTCAGGCTGGGGATCATCGAGCCTTCTTCATCTGACTTTTTGCCCCGATTGTGATGGTCTGAAAGGCCAATCAGTCATTTACGATGTGCGTCGATTTTCTAAAATTAAATTCAGTCACCCAGTTCTACGCCAAGGCCATACCTTTGATTGATCAAAACCTACATCTTCTCGACGATTCAAAATTCATCTCCGAAATTGATCTTTGTAAGGCCTACCATCAGATTCCGCTCTCCGAGTCTTCTAAGCGCTTTACAGCTTTTACTACAGAGAAAGGCTTAATCAAATTCACCCGTCTTCCCTTTGGTTTGGTAACTGCGTGTGGTAACTACGAGTGGCAACGTGTACGTTGCCACCCGTACATGGGACCAGCAAGTCCAGTCCCTTCACACTTTGATAATCCGTTTGCGCGCACTCGGACTCACAATAGGCCCGTTCTTCGTAGAGATAGTAAGGCACGTGCAGGAGAATAGCCTACGGTTCCCTTTCGTTTCCCCACCTCCCTTCCGGGCGGGCCAGGTTATCAAACCTTCTCCTTCCGGACCGATATCCGATGGTCTCCCGCCAGAAGAAACCGCGGGCCATTTCAGCTAACCACCGAGTCCCTTCCTCGACTGATTATCGATAGATGAGAGCCCATCTTCGCTTCCGATGGTTCCGGAAGTTTATAAAGAACGAAATGAAGGAGCTTGACATCTAATCTACTTCCGGCGCCATGAGAACCTCTCCCGAGTTCAGAATATAAAATATGAATTCTTTTAACCCTCAGGAGTAGAGCTTGCACAGCGTCTGGCGGGGCAATAATCGCCATCTATCGGTGTAGTGGTAATTCGTCGAAGCATCAAGTCTTCAGAGAGGAGATCGGTCTCAGTTAGGGAGGCTCCTTACCTCGTTGGTCTGCAAGTCAGTGCGGACAAACAGCTACAAACAGCCTCAATCTGGTTCCCTAAGCGAGAAAACTACAACTCGGCTTTTCTATGTGAGCCTACGCGTCGATAGGTCACTTCGCCTCGACACTCACAGAGGCACCCAAGATTCCTCGGAGTTCACGAGCGTGGGGCCCTCTTTAACAAGAAGCTCCTGTCATCGCCTTCTTCCAGCAGAAACGTGACGGAATTGTGGGATGAGGTCGGTCCCTGGAGAACCTACCTCATCGTCTCCACCCCTTATCTCACCACCTTCACTCACCAGCGCCACCCAAACATCAGGTTCCAAGGTAACCCATCCCTTCCACATTCCCCAACTTCACCGCGAAGCTTACCAACATTACAAGTGTATAGGGATTTACCTAGTGAATAGTTATTTACAAACCAAGTGAGATATCCGAGATTTACTTATTTATTTATCTCTCAAAGCACCTTATTTGTCTATATATATATATATATATATATATATATATATATATATATATATATATATATTCTTGTTTAGTGTTCATTAAAACTTTATTTTCATATTGGTGTGTATCCAACTTTCTTTGGGTCGCTTGCTGGCAAATTTCATTCCAATCCCTCCGTAGCCAACCTCTAAGCACTCTGATTCAATAAACCCATTCAGGGCAGGGGCAGAACGAAATATAAGGAGTAGTACGCCAACTCCTCCACATTCGGATAATAGGATATATATATATATATATATATATATATATATATATATATATATATATATATATATATATATATATATATATATATATATATATATATATATATATATATATATATATATATATATATATATATATATATATATATATATATATATATATATATATATATATATATATATATATATATATATATATATATATATATATATATATATATATATATATATATATATATATATATATATATATGTACCACGGAAGGAAACTGAATAAAAAGTAGATTGGAATTAGTACTTTCGTCTATTCGACATTTTCAAACTCAATGGTAAGAAAAAAAGGACACCCAGTATTTATACAAAGCAAGTTTTCCTATGAGGTCAACATTTTAATGCTATCAGATAAGTCGGATTTTAGAAAAAGTTATAAAATTGGATCTAGCGAAAACAGCCCTGGGCTAATATTGAGATTACTCTCCTTTGTGTGGGGGATTAAAAATGATTCCAGGATATTTCTCTTTGTAAAATCATTACTATGGATTATAGTATCAGTTTTTGACCAGTTAATTCCGTGTCCCATCTTGGAATTGTGGACAGCTAAGGCATTATTCTGATAACCCTTAATTACTGCGTTTTTGTGTTGTTGGGTCCTTATGGAAACATTTTGGGAAGTTTGGCCTACATAGAATAAATTACAATCTAAACATGGAATTCGGTAAATTACATTATTATCATTATTGGGGCTAGGCTTCTTTAAGAGATTTTTTAATGTATGATTGTATTTAAAGGCTACCTTAATATTAAGTTGTTTTAGAATGGGCATAACAGACATAAATGTCAGAATGTATGCATTGGTTGTGGTGTATTAGGTGAGGGGTATACATGTGTTGTATGTGGGCTGCGTGAATGCATTGTAGATTTAGAGGGGATGAGAAGGCAGGATTTAAACAGGATATGTAGGCTGGAGGGGTTAGTTGCTGAGCTCAGGAGGGAACTTAGTGTTAGGCCTAGATTTGGGAATAGGTTAGGTGGTGAGGTAGGCCAGTTAGATGTTTCAGGTGAAGGTAGAGGGCCGGTGGAGAAGGTAGGATATGATAGTTCTAGTGATAGTGAAGTTAGCCCCCTTAGATTAGTTAGAAATATGCCTAGTGAGGATGGGGGACAGTGGAGAGTGGTTAGAAAACATGAAGCTAGGGAGGCTTCTCCTGTTCTTTGTGAGAATAGGGTTGCCTCTGTTGAGGTGGTTAGCCAGGGGGAGAATAGGTGTGTGAGTCAGAGGGACACAGAACCTATTAGCTTGACTAATAGATTCAGTGCCCTAAGAGAGGAAGTAACTGGAAGTGATATGACTGATGGGGGTGGAGGTAGAGTGACTGGTAGTTTGAATGAGAATAGGAGTGGGGATGGAGTTAGGTCTGTGGGGGTTAGGAATAGGAGTCTGAATGAAGTGCTTGTGATGGGTGATTCGCGAGTTAGATATTTAGATAGGAAGTTGAATGCAAGTAGATTGAATGGTTTGAGGGTGTGTTTGCTGGGTGCTGGAGTGAGAGATCTGTCTGATAGGTATGAGGAGCTGGTGTCTGGCTGTGCAAGGGATGTGGTTGTGATTACACATGTAGGAGTGAATGATGTGAAGAAAGTGGGTGCATGTGAGTTACGTGAGAGGTACAAGAGGTTGATTGAAAAGGTGAAAGAAAGTAGAATGAAAGGTGTTGTGACAGGTGTGCTTCCAAGAATGGATGTTGGGGTAGAATGGATGTCTCGTGCAATTGGGCTGAATGATTATGTGAGGAGGATGTGTGAGATGGAAGGTGTCATGTTTGTAGATGTGTGGGATAGGTTTGTTGGAATGAAAAAAATGTATGCGATGGATGGACTGCATTTGAGTAGGAGGGGGGTAGAAGTGTTGTGGGAGGAGTATGATCGTGTTATTAGGTCTTTGCGGGCGGGAAACTAGATACTAATAGTGGTCAAGAAATTATGAGAGGACATTATAGTACTGAAAGTAGAATGGACTTGGCAGATAACAGAAATAGGTTCCAAGGCGATAGAGGTGAGGTCATTCAAGTTTCAAGAGGTGCTTCAGGGATAGGGGGGTTAAATTGTTTCTATACAAATGCTCGTAGTCTTAAAAACAAGAAGGATGAGCTATTTAGTTATATTAGCAATGAGGATATAGATATATTATGCGTTACTGAATCATGGGTTAATGAAATAGAATTTAGTGACACTATAAGTGAATTTGATTTACAGGGCTATAATATGTACATTAGTCAAAGGACAGGTAGGATTGGTGGAGGAATAATTATCTATATAAAAAACAACATTGTTTCAAGTTTAATACTTCAATAAAGCAGGATGGAGTTGAGTCACTTTGGATAGATATTAGGTTCAGTAAAAATAGAATGGTGCATTTGGGAGCTTTTTACAGGCCACCTGGGCAGACTGATGATATGGATGAACTAATGATAAGGGAAATAAGTAAGGGATGTGAAACAGATGCAGTTATTATTGGGGGCTTCAACTTAAACTCTGTGGACTGGGAAAATATGATAGGTAGGGATAGAACAAGTGGCAGGTTCATAGAATGCTTTGAGGATAATTTTTGAATCAATTTGTTAATGAGCCAACGAGGGGGGACAATATATTAGATTTAGTACTTTCTAACAGTGAACATTTAGTTCAAGAATTGACTGTTGGGGGAAGCATTGGGAAATAGTGACCATCAGATAGTTCGTTTTAACTTGGGAATTGAGAAGGGTAAAATAACTGAGAATGCTGAAAAAGTTCCAAATTTTCATAAGGGAGATTATGTAAAACTTCGAAGCTTGCTAAATTTGGTAGACTGGGATATAGAATTCAGAGGTAAAAATGCTTATGGGATGTGGGATACTTTCAAGCATATAATAAATGTAGTCCAAGAACAATGTATCCCAATGAAGGCCATTAGGAACAAAAGTAGGAAACCATTATGGTGGAATCAGGAGATAGCTAGAAAAATTTCAGAGAAGACAGGGCATACAAAAAATTACAGGTAGAAAATAATATTCAAAATTTAATTGATTATAGAATGGCTAGGAATGAGTTAAATAAGATTATAAAGAAGAACAAAAGGGTGTCAGAAATTAAATTAGCTCAGGATAGCAACAAAGATCCTAGAAAGTTTTTTAGTTACTATAAAATTAATAACAAGTCTGGCAGAGTTAAAATAGGACCTATCAAATATGAAGGGGTTGTGAGAGAAACTGATGAGAAAATAGTTGAGGTACTAAATGGTCATTTTGCATCAGTATTTACAAAGGAGAAACTAAATAGTCCTATGTATAGTACTCATGGGTCAGGAAAAGAGGTGTTTACTAACATTAGCGTGGATCGGAGGATGATAAAAGGACTAATAGGTGATTTAGATACTACCAAGGCCTCCGGCCCTGATAATATTCATTCTAGGATACTTAAAGAAGGGGTAGAAAGTATCTCAATAGCTCTGGACAAGTTATATACTAGGTCATTGGAATATGGAGAAATACCCGATGATTGGAAGAGAGCGAATGTAGTCCTCATTTTCAAGAAGGGTAGTAAAGAGGATCCAAATAACTTTAGACCGGTTAGCCTAACTCCTGTAGTCTGTAAAATTCTTGAGGAAATAGTTAAAAAAGGGATTTGCCAACATCTAGAGAGGGAGGCGTTAATCAGCGATGCTCAGCATGGGTTTAGATCAGCTAGATCATGTTTGACTAACTTACTAGACTTTCTGGAGTTTGTAACAGATCAAGTAGATAAGGGAGAGAATGTAGATATAATTTACTTAGATTTTAGTAAAGCATTTGATAAGGTACCACACAGGAGACTAGTTCATAAATTAAAAATGATTGGGATATGTGGGGGTGTTTCAAATTGGATAGCTGAGTGGTTGAAAGACAGGAAGCAAAGGGTAGTGCTAAATGGTGTAAAGTCAGAGTGGAGGGATGTTATCAGTGGAGTTCCTCAGGGATCAGTTCTCGGTCCATTATTATTTGTCATCTATATAAACGATCTTGGGGAGGCAGTTTATAATAAAGTGTCAATTTTTGCGGATGATACCAAATTAGCAGCTGTAGTTAAAGATATTGATGATAATTTTAAAGTGCAGGGGGACTTAAATAAATTGTTATCCTGGGCACATAAGTGGCAAATGACTTTCAACCTTAAAAAGTGCAAAGTTATTAACATGGGAAAAAATAATAGAGAATTTAACTATGAAATGGATGGGCATTGGCTGAGCTCAGTAGAGGATGAGAAAGATCTAGGAGTAGTAATAGATAAGTCATTAAGGTTTTCTAAGCAGTGTATTGAAGCAAGAAATAGGGCAAATAGAGTGCTGGGTTTTATTAAGAGAAATGTCAGTTACAAAAGTAAGGAGGTTATTCTTAAACTCTATAACTCTTATGTTAGGCCACATCTAGAGTACTGTATACAGGCATGGTCCCCACATTTTTGACACGATATTAACCTTCTTGAGTCAGTGCAACGGAGGGCAACAAAGATTATTCCTTCCCTGAGGCACCTTGAATATGAAGATAGACTGAGGGTATTAAATATGTTCTCGTTCGAAAGGAGGTGTGTGAGAGGGGATATGATTGAGCTGTTTAAAATTTTTTCCGGGATAGATAAATTGGATGTTAGCAAGTTTTTTGAGTTAGATGATGGAAATCGGACTAGAGGTCACCACTTGAAAATTAAAAAGCAAGGGTGTAGGTTGGATTTAAGAAAATATTTTTTCACCAATAGAGTGGTAGACTTCTGGAACAAATTGCCGCAGAGGGTAGTAGGTAGTCCAAATCTAAATGAATTTAAGAGTAGGTTGGATGAGTTTATGGGAAGGGAAGGTTGTGATGGTTCCTAAGTTTTGTATATATTAATATTGTTTGTATATATCTATAGATGCATGATATAGTTCTTGACAAGCCTTGATTGGTGATACCCTTGTTTCTGGATGCAATCCTCTGGATGTAGTTTTCCTGGGAGTGTGGGTGCCTTAAAAAAGAGGCCGTTTGACTCGGATGACCTTTGATGAGCCCTTGTGGCTTTTGTCATCTGTTATATTATATTGTGGGGGACTTTGATTTTGTCTTCCCCTGGTGATGGTGCTTTTTGTGGGTGGGTTTTGACGGAGGCGGATGACCTTTGATAGGCCCTTGTGGCTTTTGTCATCCGTGTAATTATGTTATGTTATGTTATGTTATAAAATTATCAGTTTCCTTCCGTGGTACATATTCATATTTATAGTTATCATGTGCTAACTTTCGTGATATTTCCCATATATATATATATATATATATATATATATATATATATATATATATATATATATATATATATATATATATATATATAAGAGTAAAACGCCAACGACCACCCCTCGGCCTATTCCTCGACAGCACTCTTCAATCTTTCTCACTACGTCTTCGGTTTTTAAAGATCGGAAAAGCAATCCCCGAAGCACCTTCCGTTTGCCTCTTAAGGATAAGAGGCCCCCAACTTCAGTTTCCCGAAGTTGAATTAAGCGTCCCGAGATCCTACCCGCCGCACATCAAAGTAAAACGGATTTCCCCCCTTCCCCCCCAACCTCCGTCACACTCATCCCACCTTTACCGCGTCGAGCCTCAAGGATCCCCTTTGCTCTTAAACTTGCAAAATTGTAAAATTATTACTTAATTAATTATCCTTCGGTTCAAACTTAATTGATTGTGTTAATCATCTTAGCCTTGAACCTTTAATATTTAATTGCATTGCCATTTATCTTGTCCTATATGTATATATAAACTTTAGTCTTTATTAAAGTATATTTTTGTAGCCGTGTTTTGAATATTCCTTGGCCTAGCAACTGTGTATTTAAAGCACTCTTAGAACCATCCCCAGGAGGAGCTTTAATTTCGGTCGGCCAGTAGGCCAGTGTGGGTATAACCGCGTACACCTGGTCATACCACAACAGTAACGTCTTCCAGGTTACGACAGATATTCGGGACATCAAAGGGTAATATAACCTCGTTACCGATGTTATCTCGACAGAGATCGACTTTAACGCGATTGCCGACCCGCGAGAGTCAGGCCAAACTCGACCTCACTAGATTGCTTGAAAGCCCGATAACACTCAAGTTTGAGCGAATTGCCTTTGACATGGGGAATTTTCGCAAAACTGCGACATATCCCCTGGAAATCATGGCCCTTATATTCCTGCCGCTTTAAGGAAGTGATCTTTTTATCCTTCCATTGCCTTTGCACTTATATATCAAAGCCTCCCAGAAAGAGTCTACGCCTCAGTTCATATCGCCCGGAATTAATACTGAAGTAAGTTCTGGCCTCGCACCTGCGTTCAATGCCAACGCTTTACGATCCAGCAGGAAACTGTTTCTCCGTATTGTCCTGCACCCCCTGCATCTCAGAGTTTCGAGGTCATCATTCTAAACATCGTTGGGCAATCTCTTCCTATAAAAGTTATCAGTTTCTCTTCGCCATTGTTGAGAGTTCTTCCCGTTGAAATGAGACCGCCCACATCGATAGACAGATTATCGCTCAGACCTGCGTTTCCAAATGATTTATGCAATTCATAATTCCCTCCAAAGTTACCATTGTCGCATTTGGTACCAGGTAAATCCTGACTACCAAGTGGCACCTTGCAGGGAACGGCATGGTGGAATCTTTTCATTGCTACCTCAAAGGGACAATGAGGGACACAACCCCGAATCTGAGTGTAAGCACTTCCCTGGGTCTTCTATTTCTCGTGTTTGGCACCCTGCTACGTATATGTCACTTCATTAGGAGAGGCACTCATCTAGTTTCATTATCGGAATCCATAGCCGATCTCCGGGGCAACACGAGGCAAATCCGACGAACGCCAGCTAGTACAAATGAGAGAAAGCAACTTACGTTCTGTGATCAGCACACAGTACTGTTAGTCTTTGTGCTGGTCAACGGCATTAGAACGTCGCTACAGCATCCCTAAAATAGTCATTTTGCGATTGTCAGGTGCCCAACAGAGTACTTTGTGCTCCTTCCCAACGTGAAAGTGGGCGGTGTAAATTCAACACACATCGAATGCACAGTTACCCAGAGCAAAAACTCCCAGGTTACCAGGGGCAGAGAATCCTCGGGCACCAGGGCCGGCTGGGCATCGCACGAGCCAACACGCATGCAAACCTTTTCCCGCGCGCGAACTCCTGTTTCGCCTGGAGTTAAGCACAGGGTTGGGGAAACTCTAGTCTGGCGCATGTACGGTCTCTCATATAGGAGAGAGCCAATGATATACATGGTCGCTGCAAAGGTACAGATGCATTAATCAATTAATTCACATAAATAATCGCACTATATAGTATTTCATTGTCGTGGTACAACCACTCTATACCATACGCTACTCCTATATTATATTGGGGGGTGGCGAGTTAATCACCTACTACAACGCGAACCGTTGAAAGAATGTTCGCAGGGATCAACGACCGACTAGATCACACTTGAGGTGTTGTATTTAAAATCCTTAATAATCAAACAGAGTGCATACATAAATGGTTGGCGAGATTTAATTGAATAAGCCAAGAGTATCGTTAATGGTTAGTTAAGGATGAAACAACAAAATATAATTATATTTACATAGATCAAATAAGAATAATAATAGCAAAGGGGAATTATTCAAATTGAAAGAGTCTCTTGATAATTATTATGAAAAGAAATTATCAAATGGAATTAATTGATTAATGTGACTAGGCTCAGATCAAAAGGGAGAACTTGACAATACTAATAATGGAGAGGGTGGCAGTCTTACGGGTTGGTGACTTCGAGGAAGGTCCTTCTCGCGATGAGGTGAGTCGGGAACGATCCGATGAGGTAAGTGGGGGCACGATCTGAATGAGGCAGTTTGAGCACGATCCGAACTAACCTTCCGATGAAGATAGTCAAACTTCAAAGACGATGTTCGACGGGGAATGTAAGAATTCTCGTAATTCCACTGAAAGAAGAATCTTCTTTTCCTCAAAGGTAATCGATGGAGATTTTCTTCCGTTTGATTAAACGAAGGGAGACTGTTGCGCAAATTCAAAGGTTTGCCGTTCACAGATGTTACCAATTGACTTGGGTAGAATCACGGCTGAAGAAGTCTGCTGTCTGACGAACGGTCACGGGACGAGACGATAAGGACGTCCTTGAGGTGCGGGCTGGACTCTTTGAACTACAGAAGAACCCGAGTATTTGTATGCCCGATTCTGGAGGGGAAGGGAGAGTTTGGAGAAAGGAGTCACAAGTTCCAGACATCTTAATCCAGAGGCGGAGTCAATTACATTTAGCAGCGAGGTTCGAGACAGCGTGGCTCTTTCTCACTTCGTCACCGGGGAGGGGGGGGTGGAGGCTTGAGACCTGTTCGCAGGATTGGGAAATATTTTGCCAACCTGCTCAGAAGTCGAAAGTTCGAGAATGTTGGATTAGGAAATGACGTCGTTCATAGCGGGATACCATAGCACGTGGTCTCCGATAAATTAGGAGGGGGGGGGGGGGTCAGAGGTTGTTCTTTTAGATTCATTCGTATCTGTTCTCCGCCGCAGGTGCGAACCTGCAACGCTCCCCGCAATATTTTTCATTCACGATCTCTCTCAAAGCCACTCTAATTCGGTAAAGTGCTTCACTAACTTTAATGTTTTGCTATCCTCTATAACGCTGAGTGAAGTGCAGAAATTACTTGTAATTCCAAACTTGAATCCCTAGCAGAGTTCAATCAGTGCCGAAATTAGTCTGGTAGTCATTGTTGCAACGCGCTTATTCTTATCCAACTCCTTGTAACTCATTTTAATATTGATTTATATATAAAAGCTTTACTCGCTAATAATACCACCAAGGTTTCCTAGTTGATTTCCTTTGTACCAAATAAAGAATTAAAGACGTTCCTCTTAACACTCCACAAGGCATGCTTAGTAGCGAAGGTCAACATATCAGTTTTATTCTTTTTATTTGACTTTTATTAACAAGAGAGTAACCAAGCTAAGAGTACCACCTCTTTCAAGCGATGTGATAGTGTCTGGCGAAACACCTTCAGGTTCTCGGTAAGTTGACGTGAAATACAGACTATTATCTCAAATAGGTCCTACATCCATACCCGTTTCATCGACCGTTTATCTCTGGGATAAGCTTTCAAATGGGTGCCGTTTACTTCATCGACTCACAGGACCCGGAAACCTCCTAGAGCTTTATTGTGCCCGTAATCACACTATTTTACCGATTACAATGACTCGAAATGTCAGACAGTGTCATACATTCACTCTTCAGCAGGACAAACTGCTTCTTTTTGAGGGACGATAAAGTATATGTGTTAGCTCCCCAATCACACTTGAAAACAATATTGTGTATTTCTTCTCGCGCACACACACGGGGGGGGGGGGGAGTGGAAGTGAGCTATATGAAACGCCTCATTCTCGATTATGATTCCCGAGAGGCGTGATTTATCGTCACTATGGCATGAAGGGTGAACACTCAGAGAGGAGGAGGAGGGAGCTGGAAAACCATTGAATCTCAGGTGGGTTGGAGAATGAGGAAAGGGGGATAGGAACGTTATTATTATATATATATTTCTTTGGAATAAAAGCGAAAAGCACCAGTGGCATCGATGCCCGATCAGGTCTAGGATAAGACTAAAAGGATGAGGATGCAGAGAAATATACTGAAAAGAGGGGAATGGCAAAATGAGTCAAGGATCAACCCCTAATGTTTATATTTCAAGTGGGAGAATGTCGAACTCCCTCGGGTAGGGATTGATGCGAGAGATGAATTGACTTTATGAGAAGTGGATTGATTATAAGATGGATTCAGGTGCCAATGGGCACCATCACCAAATAACGTGTTCATGGCATGGAAACTCACTTGACCTTGAACCAATCTGGAACCTGTGGCTGACTCTTATGGACTGATAAATTGACAGCGCGACCGTAATTTAGCCAACAATGGAGAGGCTGCACTCAAGATTCGCTCCTGAATTTGATCTCTATCAAGAATGAGGTCATTTATTTTTCTTCTTATGGAGGAAGGGTTAAGTATAGAGCCTTTCTCAGTACACTTCAAGCAAGCGCCAACGACCCCTATAAATCCCATTTGGGGAGACCAATCTCTACACTACACTTTTCAACTGAGGTTGGTTAAAGGATAAACCCTCGGCCCTCAGAGATAACTCAACTCAAGCTCCGAGGGGTTTTCTTTAGCACAAAGTTGTTCCGACCAAGACCTTGCGGACTATAACAGACCCCGAGATAGAAGGCGATGACAAAAATAAAAATTTAAACGAGTCAAATAAAAACAAATTAATAATAAAAATAGGGTCTGCGATCTTTGAAAGTATTCGGTCGTTAAGAAATTGATCTCGTTTCTAGAAAAAAATAATGTCTAGACCTTTCTTAAGCTGTAGGTGATGCCTTGGCCTTTTTAGGCTGAAGTATGCCTAGGCCTTTCTTAAGCTGTAGGTGATGCCTTGGCCTTTTTAGGCTGAAGTATGCCTAGGCCTTTCTTAAGCTGTAGTGATGCATCGGCCTTTTTAAGCTGTAGTAATGCCTAGGCTTTTCTTAAGCTGTAGTGATTCATCGTCCTTTTTAAGTTGTAGTAATGCATAGGCTTTTCTTAAGCTATAGTATGTAATTCCTAGGCTTTTCTTAAGATGTAGTAATGTATAGACCGTTTTAAAGCTGTAGTAATGCCTAGGTCTTTTTTAAACTGCACTAATTCTTATACCTTTTTTAAGCTACAAAAATGTATTTTGTATGAAACATGAAATGTCTGAAGGACGACGTTTACAACGTGTGAATTTTGCTTCTTCGAATATATTGGACAATCGCCACTTTTAATTGAAGCTCCTGATCAAAATGGTCTTTCTCAGACCAACCGAAAGGGCGTCCTCCTCTTTCGAGGCAACACCCGCCCACACGTGACGCGTTTGATCCCCCTCCCTCCAGGGGTGGTAGTGGTGGTGGGGGCTCTTTCCTACTCACCGGCTCTTGCAGCATTTATTCAAGTGATTGCACCATCACCTGAATATACAAACCCGATGTTTTGGGTCGGGGTTAATTGGGGGATGTAATTAGACTTGACCTACTATTACTTGTTTACCAATGTGAGTATTCGTGTAATCGATGTGTATAAATAACCGTTTAAGTGGCTTACCTCTTTGTTCGAACTTTTTTCTAATTTAAAGCGCAATAACAACGAGGTCGTATCACGCAGAATGTTTGTAACGAGAAAGATGTAGAGAAATAGGCACAGTGAAGACAAACTGCACGTGCTGGGGCCAGTGTTGAATGGCTTACAGAATTTGTATTCGTGTATGCGGATGTGCTTGAATGTACGTACATGCAGCCCGGGTCCATACGTGTGATGGAATATTAGTGCAGATTGGTTCGATATAATCTCTGCCCAAGATTATGAGAGCGCCACTCATACAAATGAAATCGAAATAACGGACACGTGTCGCTATGGCAACGGATCTAGGGTGGGGGAGTATGGAGAGTCGGACTAGACGAGCCAGAGAAAATATTGATGTTCGGTAATGAGTGACGTGCGTTAAGTGGAAAAGATCTATGTCAGAATACCATGCGACCCGTAGCCAGGAGGAACTATGTAAAGGAAATGAAAGAAACCGGATCGAAATTATTTGCCTATTTAAGAAAAATAGTAGCAAAGATTTTTTTTTTCAACCTTACGAAACCATTTTAAGAATGGAGACATTCACGATGTTTGTCTTGAAAACGAGAGTTGGAGATTCACGTGATATGTCCTGGAGTGTCAAAAAGTCAAAAATTTAAAAGAGAAGTAGAAGAAAAAAGAAGGAAGCCACCCTTTTTAATAAACTATCCGTCAAAACCTATATGTGTGACATAGTATATTCCCTCTAACAATCTTGAGTGTGATATAGTCTGACAAAACCTATTAGGCTTCTTTGTTTTGCCTCTTCTAAATATAGAGGGCAATTTGTCAAAATTGAGGAGATCGCTATACAGATAACCTTCAAGTTATTTCCATGGTATTTTCCACTCAGTTTCCAAATTATGGGAGATGTAAGGAATATTCCTATCCAGACCACTGCAGTATTTTTACTGTTGACGTTCACAAAAGTAACGATGGCCTTGCCCGTAAGTAGCCTGCTCGTGACTTAATCCTATAAGAAGTTGCTGATTTGATCGCTAATCTTTGCAGGTGCCGAGCAATCAGTTCTAATACGACTTAATTACTTCCCCAGGTGGGCCACCTAAGCAATGGTTAACCGAAACCTGTGGTTGCCTTATTGGGGTCAGCTTCAGGAGCCAAAGTATGTGATGCATCTAATTTAACTCAAAATGATCCAAAGGAGTTGTGTGGAGAGACAAAATGTCACATCTTTCTTTTCCCTTCTTGGGTTCTTTTCCTGCTCGTCCACTAATATGGATGGTTTTCTAATTAGTACTCCAACCCGTATTCTGTAGCCATAGTAATCCTCGGTCATCTGCAATGTGCTGTTTAGTCAGGACTTCTTGGCTAAAAATTCCGATGGCTCACACAGGCCCGGCAACTGCGACGGGGGATGGTGAAAAGAGCGGAAGGTCTCTCGTCGATTCGGCTCTCTAAGTCGGTTCGCAGAGGATGGCATCATTATCCTGTAAACTAATTCATGCCCTTACCGTAGAAGGGTTTTTTATTACTACCATCACTTTGGCCATACTAATACAAAGAAGGGTCGAAAAAATATTTATCTAACTTGCTTTAAGGTCGTATATGATGAGTCTGTCTCTTGCGGGTTACAGCCTGATTTTTCTAAGTATTGCGATTGGTATATGCTCGAAAAAGAGGTCCTGGCCTGAAAGCTATAGACCATATTACGTATCGAGCTGCTAAGTGGAAAGTTTGTCATGGTCTATATTACCAGGCACCTTCTAAACATCTAACTTGAGAAAAACAATGATGTTTAAAGAGAGAAATTGGTGTGGGGATAGTTAGAGGAAAGATAGATAGAAGTATGTGTAATTAAGAGAGAGTTGTATGTGCCAGGTCGTCCTGCAAGCTCAGTAATTTTAAATATTTATATCGATTCTTGCGATGAAAAATGCTTTAGCGTTCAAGCCTTTGTTTTTGTTTTTGGTTTAGCAGTTCAATTAATCTTGGATAATTGCCAATGCGGTTACTATTCTTGCTTCTTTATATTTATGTTAATGATAATTTAAAAAACTTATTAATGTGTCCACTTCGGATCTTTTTATATTACTTTATTTAATTGCTCAAACTTTGTAATTTACTCATTTTTAATTATTCATTATGTATTAAAGATTTTCTATTCTTGTGTCCACTTCGGATTTTTTTTTTAATTATTATTAATGCATGTCCTCTACGGATCTTTTGTGAGTTATACTTGTCTTGTTCTTTATTTTTCATTATTGTCTAGTTAAATTATGTTTTATCTTCCTTTTTATTATTTCTTAGGTATATATTGCTATTATTTCTGTCTGAATCTGTAGCTGGCTGCTTTTGAACACCTGCTTAAAGTGCATGTTCGGGTATTCATCGTCAGGTAGTCTTAATTGGTTCATGATTTCTTCTGGTATAATTTGATGTATTTTATCCCACAGAGTGATTGCATGCTTGTGTAAAGTTACGTTAATCGGATCTACATCGTTTACTGAATGTAGCAACGCCGAGGGGATACGGTCCCAAAGAGTTACATTTGACATAAATCTCAACGTCGTGTTCTGTACCTTCTGCGCTTCCCTTAGCACTGTATCACTCAAGGTGTGTGGGGGGATAGCGGGGTACAGGAGCAGCGGTTTCACGAGCGCTAGATATAGTTTTCTTTTGTTGGACGGTGACATTAATCTAAAACTGAAGGGAGATCGGAGCGCTTTCTTGGCTCTGGCGATCTTCTCCTTGAGATGTGTTTTATAAACACTGGTTTGTTATTTTTAGGCCTAGTGCCTTGCTGACTGTTAAGTACTGATAACGTACACCCTCCGCCACAACTTCCATCGTTCGTCCGCGTCCCATGGGAATCATTTTGAACTTACTGATGCTCGTCTTGATTTTATTCCTCCTTTCATAGTTGTTGACTATAGCAATTTCTCCTCCTGTTCTGTTGGCCACATCTCTCGAATTAGGGTAGTCGCTCGTCACGATCTGTGTGACATTGTCTGCCAGTTGTATGTATTGGGAAAAATCATAGGCAGGACGTGAAAGGTCGATAGTAAATATCGCGTATGACGTGGGGCTCAAACATCCACCCTGTGGCACCCCTGCTTCCAGGTTAAAGAGCTCTCCTTCGATGCCGTCAATGCTGACTATGGCTTTACGATTATCGAGGTAGCTACATATGAACTTCGTCAAAGCCGTCCTCCATACCAAGGTCGTAGATTTTATTTTTCAGACCCGGCACCCAGACCTTGTCAAAAACCAAGGCCACGTCTCTAAGTACGACATCTAAATTATTGCCCATAGCCTTTGCAACAGCGATCTTCTCTGTTATGAGGGCTAATGCAGTTTCGGTTCGGAGCTTTTTTCTAAAACCGTGTTGTTGATCGTTATATAAGCCATCAATCTCCAAATAGTTCGTAAGACTGGTGTTCAGGAGCTTTTCGAATAGTTTACCGGGGAACTTCAATAGGGAGATCGCTTTTTTAGGCTTCCCAGGCTTCAACAAAAATATCATCTATCATCTTAGCCTTTTTCAATGACTCGGGAAGTGTGCCAATATTCATATAAGCATTGAGGATATTTAAAATTGCTTGATTTACGTTGGGGTGCGTTTATTAGGTGAATCTGCGTAATTCCGGCCAACCCCGGGCCTTTTGTTTGAAACTCTTCAGTGCAGTTTCATATTATTCATAGGTGAATGACCTACTCTCCTCCTGAGCACAGCGCATACGATCAACCAGTGGATGAGGTGTGAGTTCCTCACCCAGTTCTCTCAACCTTGTATCAACTTCATCTTCGTAGTCCCCATCAAATTCTGCGTTCGTCGCATCGCTAATACTAAATCTGTACTTCTAATAGTCTCTTAAGTGATGCTCCATGTCCTCATCTCTATTGATTTTGACTCCGTTGATCGCTATATTAATTCTTTGCTTTGGAAGGGGGCCTATTAATCTTTTAATTTAACCCCCCAAATTTTTCCGATCACTATCAGTGTTTAGGTTATAAATTATATTGTCCCATGTCTCCTTGGATTTCTCCATAATGAGAAGTTTGATTGTTTCTCTCAGTTCTCGTACGAGTAGCTCTCTATAGCGTTGGGCTGTGTTACAGTACAGGTTTATCTCATTGATAAGATCTAATTGGTCCATTCTTTCGGAAATTTCTCTATCCTACCTCGGGGCCGAGAGAGTTTTAAATCCAGTCCATGGTATAGCATGACGGTTGGCCTCCTTGAATTTCTCCATTATATTGTTAAGATGATTGTCTATCTCCTCAATCGAGGCGACTTCCAGTCTATTTACCTGTATATTGCTCAAGTGGTCTTTATAAGTTTCCCAATCAGCCCTGTTTAGGCATCTCCGTTTCGGTATTTTGACCTGTATTGGTGAGGTTGACAACGTAGTTACCATGTTAATATGATCCGATGGTGTGTAAGGACCCGGCACTGTCACTTGGTAGAGAGCAAAGTTGGTGTTAGTCAATACAACATCAGGTGTTGTCGAACATCTTTCTGGTAAGAATGTGGCGAAATCTGGACCTACTCTCTACACTATCTTCCTCCTATTTAGAGGCTCAGTGTTTTTCCCGCTCCAATAAATGCCGTAGTATATCCTATTTCTCTGCAGTGGGCATTGAGGTCTCCAATTAAAATTGTTGAGGCGTTTCTACGGAATAGGCGAATGAAATTGAGAAATGGCAAATATGAGCGTCTAGCTGGTTGATAACCGACTGCAACCACAAGGTCATCATAGGTCATCTTGATCTTCACAGCCAGATAAGACTCTTCCAAACCTTGAATTTCTTGGAATTTTATTCCTTTCCTGACTGAAATTGCGACGCCATCGAATCTCTCATTAGAGTGGTTGGCCATCAGCACCTCATAATTTTATATTTTAATATACACTGTTCGCAAATCGACGCTATGCTCGGAAATGAGGATGATGTGTGGGTCTAGGTTCCTTATAATCTCGTTGTATATTATTTTTTTATTTGTCCATCTGTTGACATTGAGGGAGAAGATTTTCAATTTTCTGATGTATCCAGTTTGGCTGTCCATGATTTTTAATTCTTATGTGGTTCTTTAGGTTTATTCCCGTTTTCTCGTGCTGGGGATCTTTTCCTCCCGTTTCTTTTCTTTTTGAAAATCTCGTGTGCTAGATTAAGGAAGGATTCCTCGGTTATCACGATTATTCGTTGTTTCAGAGCAGCTAACAAGTTATCTTCATTTATGTCCACTTCATAGTCGTATTTATACTTCCCTTTCATGATCCCTAAGATGATGTCAGCTGATTTCGAGATTTTAGGTAATGGTGCAGACGGCAAACCGTATATCCTCATGCCTATTTCATCAGTTATTTTGCAGGTTTTTGATGTTACAGTATTGTCCATTTGGAGGGTATCGTCTTTATTCTCAATTTGCGTTGAAGCCATGGCGATTCCTTCTTCATTAGTGGAGCGTGATTCCGTCTGTGAAACACTAGGTTTCGGCGTTTTAGATCTATTGAGGTGGGGGTCTCTAGAGAGAACCGAGATCTCGGGATAGCGTCTTTCATTGTTTTCAGCTGGGTCTGCAACAACTCCCCTGATGGAGGATTGTCCGGAAACTACATTAGCTTGAACCCGTTGTGAATCAGCATTTTGTTCAGTTCGGTAGCGTAGCAACCTATTGGGTTGAGGAATAGGTTCTTGCGGTTTTATCAAATTTATTCATTACCATTGTCAATTTTAGAAAAAACTTCATTTTTAATTGATAACAATATGCAATTTAATCAATAATGTATTTTACGTTGTTATTTACGACTTTTTCCCAACGTTCAACTAGTTTTTCGTTGCCCCTGCAATAAAAATCTCTGGATTTTGACTCGAAGAATTCGTCTAGCCAGGTTCTTAATTCCAGATTAGTATTGAGTAAAACGGCGCGCAAATTTTTGGAGAGCGATCGGAACAGATGAAAATCCATAGGAGCCAAGTTTAGCGAATATGGTGGATGAGGCAGGATTTCCCAATTAAGCGTTTGGATGGCGTCTTTTAGCATATTGGCAATGTGAGGACGAGCATTGTCGTGTTGCAGAAGGACTCCATAACGTCGATGAGGTCGCTTTTCAAGAATAGCTTCGGCGAGTCGATACATTTGTTGAACGTAGAGTTCTGCATTGACAATCTCGTTGTTCGCAAGGAGCTCATAAAGAATGATGCCTTCACTATCCTACCACACACACAGCATCGTCTTTCGTGGATGAAGTCCTTGCTTTAATCGCGGAAGTGGGTTTTTGGGGGGCTAAGCCATTGTTTTCGATGGTTCGTGTTAACATAAACACACCACATTTCTTTGCCAGTGATGATGCGGTGAAGAAATCTGTCATATCCACGAGTGGCCTTGTGACAAGCAAGCAAACCTGCGGCAATCGTGGATCGTTAAAGTTTGTTGCTTTCGCTCAAAGCGTGCGGAACCCATGCACCGAGTTTTTTAACTTTCCCCATCGAATGAAGGTGATTCACTACAGTTTTCTGATCACACGCTAATTGTACAGCCAATTCTCTTGTCGATTGACGAGGATTTTCATAAAAAAGGGCGTTCAATCGATCTTCATTCAACTTAATGGGGCGACCAGAACGTTCTTCGTCATTAAGATTGAAATGACCGTTTTTGAAACGTGAAAACCACCATTGAGCTGTCCTTTCTGATAAAGCATTTTCTCCGTACACAACACAAATATCGCGACGAGATTTGGCTGCGTTTGCATTGTTTCCATCTCAATTGAAAATGAATAACAACAAGTGTCGAAAATGCGCCTTTTTTTCAACTTGACATTCCATTTTGAGGGTACAGAACAAAAATTAAATTAACACAACTTTTAAATAAACCTCAATGACTTATTACTCAACTTCAAACCGTAGCCTAAGCAAAAGCCTAATAGTATACGTTGTTAAGAGACGTAGCCTAACCTTTGCAAATTTTTGCTCTCATTATTTATTAATGTTTCTTAATATGTGCACAAATCACGTCAACAAAACTTAATTCAACACAACATTAAAAAAAAACGCAAGAACTTATTCCTTAACCTAATAGTTTGAGAACATTTGCAAAGTGCGCGTGAAGGATGCACATTACTAAATCAGGTCTCATTTCTGGGTCTATGTTCAAGAGCGTCTTACTCTATTTATCTGTTTTAGCTGCGTGTGCGTATGTTGAAGTAGCCTTCTAGTTTCTGTCCTCTATAGCCTGCTTTTTATTGTTTGCCACTATGTACTTCTTAAGCGGACAGGTCATGGATAGGGTACGGTACTGGTTTCCACAATTTATACATTTTTTTCTGAGGGCTCTTACACTTCTTCCATGTATGATCCTTACCGGCGCATTCAGAACATACTTTACCCTCGAAGGGGCACTCCTTTGTAGGATGCTTATCTAGGGCGTAACACGAGAAGCACACTTGAACTGGAACAAACATCTCACGCTCTATGCAGGACGTAGAGACTTTTGAATTGAACATCACTAATCCATTTTCGCAAGCTTTGTTCACCATCTCGGTTTTTTTAAATGTCACCTTAAAAACATGACGATACTCCTCTCCTTCACGGTTCTTAAATTTCTACACTTCGTCGATTTTGGCCTAAACTTGATTGGACTCAATTTCATCTTGCATTTCTTGAATAGAGTGCAAACCGACGTAAGGGTCTATGCGTCGATAGACGATCGATCGCTGAGCTGCAACTTGAGGGGGCCCCTTAGGAGCGAGGCCGATCTTCTTGAATTCTTCTTTCGACTTCGTACTCCATATCTTGTCAATATCCTGGGTCGTGTCGCATATGGCTAGGTAACCATCCGTCTGTTACTTAACTGACCACTCCACTTCAGACTGGGGTCTCCTTTTCGCGTACCCTGTAGGACTACCTTCCGGGGTTCGGACACGTCAGAAGACAGGCGGTTTCTACAGACCTTAACTAGCAGAAAAGTTATCCGAACTCGTGATGTGCTGCTGTGGTAAGAAAAAGATCAAATTCGTCCGCCGGTGGTTCGAGCGAGGATCTCGAGAATGCGTTCGCACGCGTGCGAACGCACGTATGTAGCACAGGTATCCGTGGACTAGGTTGTGGGACTTAGGAGCAAAGTAAACTTCTTCACCCACAATCCGTATTGGAAAATCTGCTGGCGGCAGTAGAAACTCCAGCTCCTGTGCCCATTCGGAGCCAATCAGCAGGTTCTACCTTGCGTTGTTAGCACTCCGGTCCATTTGGCAGCCAAAACTAACTTCCCAAGCCCATCTCCGGCCAAAGAGGGGCTCTCCCTCCGCGTAACCGCTTTGAGGAATACGAACCATCCCAACTTTCCACTGAGTCACTTGACTTGAAGCGGGCAATGCCATGGAAGTTAGCATTGGGGGCATCTCTGGACGATTCGAATAAACCTTCATGAAAGAGTTACCATTAATGGAGCTTTGGGTTTTTATCCCCTGCTCGAAGTTGGACTGAACGATGCTTAACGATTGGGAAGTCCACTTCGAATGGGAATAGCGCGCATAACGCCAAATATGCGCCACCAATTGAAGGACTCTATGTAGGAGAAAGGAAAGGCAGGCGTAACCATTAGAACCTTCTCCAGTACGACCTTAAAGATGAAAGCAACTCGTGTGCGTTCTGCGGCGATTAGTTTCTGAGGTTTGTCTCTTAGTTGCATAAGGGCATTCCAGTGAGGAATTTTTCCTCATAGAGAGTCCAAACAGCTCCTTCATGTTAGATCCGGAATGCCAGTTCCTTCAGTAGAACTAATGTGGACCAGTGCTATTAGGAGAAGCTTCAAAGACACGTCTTATCCCTATCCGCATTAGCCGTCTGTTTTCAGGTGAGCATGTTAGGTGTTTCAACACCATATACCTTCTCGGGAAAAAAACTTTGATGACATCACCACCACCACAAGATAAGAGGAGCTTGTCTGATAGTTGCGGAATTCATAGCCAATGTAATTTCGCCCCTCCTTTCTTTCTCTCTCATACCTTTGATTAGGCGGTATTAGCCCACTTCTACCTGAAGAGGAACTATTTTCTTGTTTCTAATATATTACAATATCAGCTAACTTTAATGAGGTAGAGTCCCTCCTTGTCGCAGGTCAGTCACCGATACCCTTTCTCCTTCTAGAGGGCCTGAACGGTAGACATCTCCTACGGCGTAACTACACGGTAACAGAAAGGATCTAGTTGAATAACTAGATATAAGGAACCCCAATGTAAAGAAATTCACGCACCTATGCAATAGAACAGTTTCATTTTTATGTCTTAACATGTCCAACTGCTCTCCTGTTCATAAGCGGACTTTGGATTGTAGCTGGACAACGATCTCCAAATTTCATTGGCTCGGCCACCGCCGTGTTGTGCTTGGATTGATCCCAGTGGGCCACTTTAGAGGAAATCACTGACATCTCTATCGCAGTCGAGGAGTTTGACTGTAGGTGAAGCCGTTTATTTCTTGTTTCGCACCATCATCGGTTGCAACGAGCCTGCTTTCTATTTATTGAACGTCTGGTCGTTTAGCACGCGGCCATTTAATGATCAGCTGAGTGTAATCGCACTCAGAGACGAACAATATGCCTATGTGAGCTATATACGAAGTCCGTGTGACTTCATGTATACGAGTTTCATCGAGTGAGGGACAGATTTCGTTTCATTTCGAAGTAGGCTCGCTACGATTTATGGTCGGCATACGGGAATTCACTTACTGCGAGGACTCCTTTGCAGATGCGTGGAAACGTGTCGAAAGGCTACGGGATCGGTTCAGCCAGGAAACCTTTCACGTTCTCCCTGAATGTGTGACCATAATCTGGGACTCTGTATCTGCAGCTCATTCCGACCACTTTTTTTGCAATATTGAAATGGGATGCCACTCCTTCAGCGTTCTAATCACATCAAGCGGTCGTTAAGGGCTACTGATTGGATTTCACATCCAGAGTTGAGGAACATTAGAATGACTAGTTTTCGTTAAGTGTTACGTTTCGCTCTCACTTCTTGCGCGAATACCGATCATGGTGCTTACGATATCAGGTATGCCATTGTTCGACACATTGGTGAGAATGGCTTACCATTTCTTTGAGGGTATATTACCCAATTACGTATAAATTACTACCGTGTTTGCTTTTCGAAAACGGAGGGGAACAGGTTTCTGCCCAATTTTCTAACCTCCTCATATTCAAATTGATGGAGCAATTAATAAATGTTAGGTTAGCTCATTTTCCAGACAACAGGATTCACCTGCTTTCGTTCATTGCGCCATTTCACCACAGTATTTTTCAATGTGGAAAGGCCAATGATACTATGTAGCGATTAGGTATCATAAAAACCCTTTATTCTTTTGGGAGCAGTTGTGCTCCTACAATTTATTCTCTGAGAGATCTTACGAGATCGTCGATTCTACGTTCGGGAGAGGAAACCCTCTTAAAGGCCCTAGGGCAAAAGGAAACTGTCCCTGAGGAATGTGTCGTTAGCTTAAGTCACTTCGCTGTGACGATCAATCATTAGCATTGTCACGGTGCTGCCGGAAGATATTCACGCCACGCGCGAAGTAAACAATTTTTGTATTTCTTTTGGTGCGTATTGAAAGTCTACATTGCAGCTTCGACTGCAACAGGCACTGACCTGCGTATCTCATCATGACCAAACCAACGGGTTTGGGTTTTCTTCGCCTAAACGTGAAGGACTCGCACCGATCTCTAGGTCTTGTAGTTGACCGATACCTTACCTCATCTAGTAACGCACATTCACAACACCAAGGTTTCGTGTAACTGAATCATGGAGATTGTTAGCTCTGCATCGTTCAGCATGCAGGGTGGTTCGGGCTAAATATGACGGTTTGCATGGAAAACCCTGAAATATCTCAGGTAAAATTAAATGAACTTTAAAAATGTTTAAATTATCGACTAGATTATGCCTGGGAGATAACAATTTACTTAAAGTGGCCACTCTCAGCTTCCACCCCAGCCTCAAGACGACTCCGGCACCTGGCGCCTGCTTTTCTCACTCTGTGCCTGAGAAGATCTTAGAACACCTTCTTGATATTAGCCACCAGCTCTGCTTAGGAGTTACAGGCAGAGTGGTTGGTGTCTTTTCAACCGCGCATCACACATAGTTAGCCATAGGATTACAATCGGGGGATCCAGGAGGCCAGATAATAGGGCTGGTGAAATCTTAGAAATTCTCTGACAACAACTTATAACACTTTCCATGGGTATGGCCTTCGAGCAGCAACCTTCCCCAGCTAAGTTTTGACCGCAATCTCTAGCATCTCTACATACCCCTCTAAATTGAGCTTGAAAAACTGCTCAAACATGTGGGGCGGGTATGGCGTCACCCTCGTTTGAGATACACCCACTGACCATCACAGTTTGAAGAACTTGACCTTCATGATACGTGAAACTTCATATGGATTATAGGAAAGCCACTTGTTGTTCTGGATGTTGTGCAACTGGTCCTGGCAGAAGTTATTTTCATCAGAGAATAACCAGATCGCCTCCGTCTCAACAGGATGCTTCACTATGTTCAGGAGCTTCTTTGCATTCGTCAAGCGGTTCAGAATTTGTCTTTTGTGCCTCTTGGGCGAGGGGTAGCAAAGGTTCTCATTCAGGGCCAGCTTTATGGTAGTGACGCCAACACAAATCTCTCTTGCCCAATATTGAATTTCCTTGCTTAGGGCATACATCACCTTGTCCTGCAGTTGTTGGATGAATTCTAGCGTGTGGATGCCATAATAACGCCTGCTGTGTTATTATTTGCTGTAATGGCTTCTTAGTCTCCGTTGCAGCAGCGCATACAACATCTTGCGGCCTTTACAGTGCTAAATGAGCATTAAACACCAGTCGTGATGTCGACATTTTGATATCCAGCGAGAATCATAATGATTTAAGTAACTCTTTTCCAATATTGAGATAGGTTTTAGTCCTCCCTGTCAGCTAACTTTTTATCAACTAAACATTTACTCTGCATCCTATCCAGCGCCGTTGACTCTTCACCGATGCATCAATTTGGGGGTAAAACTAGAAGACATTAAAAATCTTCAAATTTAACCCGAACACCCTGTATTTTCTCGTTTACTTTTGAACAAATCTTTTCTACTAGTACGAATTTATACATGGGCATCCGAACATTTATTGCGGATGGTTGATTAAGTCTACCACACTGATTTCCAATTACCGACAGGTGATATCCACATGCTCCCTATATATACATATAGACTAATTTTCTCGACGTGAAGATGTTACGCTTTTTACTCCGTGCATACTTTATAGTGCCTTAGTATCCCTGGGTTCAGTGTCTTTCAGTCATCAACGGCTCTAATTTCGACGGTGCATATCCCCAAAGAAAGATGCCAATCATCCTCTAAATCTCTTTAGTTCAGGATTGTGAAACTCCATCGAAGATTCGGTATAACTCTCGGACCGGTGAAACAATGGTTCTACCTAGGTGGATACCATCTTTGAATGTTTGTAGTGACGTCTTTACCGCAAAAGCTTCTACTGCCCTGAGAAGAGTGCGCTCGTATTTCTTAGAGATGCATCATGTCATACTAGAACCACGTTGGTGCATGCAGATTGCTCTAAGTCGCAAAAGAGAGTTAATTCCTATGTTATCTTCTCATTGTTTAGAGCCGGCATGCAGGTTTCTTATGGAGGGTTGGTCGGGGTGTAAGTCCAATCCTCCGAAAGAAACCTGCCCGCCGGCTCTAAACAATGGGAAGGTAATGTAGAAGTTAACTCTCCTTTGCGAAGTAGAGCCATCTGTATGAACCAACCTGGCTCTAGTGTGACATGACGCATCTCAAAGAAATACGAGCGCACTCTTCTCAGGGCAGTAGAAGTTTTTGCCGTAAAAACGTCACTACAAACATTCAAAGATGGTGGAGAGTTATCGGGCGAAACGGGAGTCATAGCGAAGCATGAGTAGTTAGCTTACCAAGAATTTAGTAGACGAAGCTACTTGAAGATTTGTCGAGTGATGGTGCAGTTGTCTTGACGAGAAATATAGAATCAGTAGACTACTGGGAGAGCTATTAAGCGATGCGAGAGTCATTGCGAAGAGAGTGACTCGTCCTATGGTTAAGCAGATTGCAGATACTGTCTTCCTGTTAAGCAGCTCGCGTAAGATTACAGATTCCAATAACTGGCGAGTTACTTTGACCCTGTAAACCAGGAGACTGTGCGTAAGACGATGATTTGCGCGGACTGATTAGAAATCGCGGATACAACTGCAAGAAGGGTTCTGAGATTCCCCGATGTTCCGAATGCCCCCAAATCAAGGAGGAAAGAGCTTAATGGAAATCTCGGACAGGAGCGTCTATCCTCAGAAGGGGTCACGAGCGAGCAAAGTGAAACTGAGGTCATTCTTAGAGTTTCTAAGCGTCGTATACGAGCATGTGTGATATAGAGAGAGTAGACCTTCCCTAAAGCTTTTCTATGTACGCACATAGGGTTCAGGCGTAGGGAGAGAATAGACATTCTTAGAGCAAGCTTTCGGAACCCTGCGTAGGTCGAAAATTGGGGTGATTCCTTATCACCCAAAACTAAGCGAAGCTTAAGAAAGCCCGGTTGCGAGGTACGAGAAAACGTATGCATGACCTGCGGCCTCCTCACCTGCATGCTGAGGCCTAAGTTGGGGATGTCATTCGTAATGGTCAATAGCAAGATATTGAAGTACGATATTGAAATATTTTCCTTCACATACAATTCAAAATGTCGTCATTTAAAATGCACTCAGTCAGTAGAAAATACCAAGAAAGTGAAGTACTGATTGATACAACGTGCTCCGTCTCTTTAAATCTGTTTCCAACAATATCTAATAAGATTTTCAGGACATTTGACTAAGAACACATCCTTGCAGTCTTCCTAAACTCCAGAATTAGTAATGAAAGATAATGGGATTATCACAAGCCAGTCCTACATTTGGAATTACATAACCTTTCCAACCTATAAAAAAGTGATCAAGAGTTTTGCTGTTAATAGAGCAAGCATAATTAAAAATAAAGTTTTATAGCAGATAAAAGAATTCATTGGCTTAAGATAACGGATAACGGTGACGTGGGAAATAACTGCAGACGAACAAAATTAGGTGGGAATACGGTAGGATAGCTTATCTATATGTTCAGAAGCAACATTCACTTTCCAACTTTAATCAATGCATCTTTCCATTACTTTAGGAAATAATTCTTGGATACTGAACAGATAAAGCACACAGAAATTGAGTTCGACTAAAAAAATACAGTAATATGTGTTAGGAATATCGGGACATTAAAATAAATAATGGGTGGAAAAGAATACAAACAAGGGCGATGGATATAAGAAAAGATCAAATATTCTTAAAATAAATAAAATAAATAGCGTGCATTGTAAGAAAATGAATATAGACGAAATCAATCTTAGACCAAGAAGACAACCACTTGAAATTCTCTTAATGGCAGAGGAAACATGGCAAAACTCGAATACAGGGCCATGATCAGTAGACACTTCATGGGAAGGTCTTTGCCCATTACTGGGATGAAGCATGATGCTTATATATTGCGCAGTCTCTCCCATAGTTGGGAATATTAAGGATCTACAATAGTATGTACAGAAAGAGAAAAGGCAGGAGTGATCTAAATTTACTTTTCGCACACGCGAAACAAATATTTGGACGCTCAAAAATATTTCCAAATATATTTTTAGTGCATCATGCACCTATGTAATTAATTAACAGTTATTTATTTCATTTAAGAGAGACAATAAAACATTTTCCAAATGTATAGGGCGTTATTACAAGAAAACTAATATAAGAGTAGAAATAAGTATAATACTTAATCAAGTCAGTATTAATGTGTTGTAATAAGTGCCCACTCCTCCACTTGGGTAAAATTATCATTTTTCCTCTTGTAGAGTTGTTTCTTCAATATTCACCTTAAATTTTCGATCGTAGTCAAGTCGGAATTGAATACGCCACGGAAGAACATTAATATCATTGTGCATGAGCTACTCACGTAGCTCATGCTGGAACATCCACTCATCCAGCATCCCTAACCTCTCCACAGTTGACTGTGGGTTATTGGTTAGTGACTATATGCATGTATAGTTGGACACTTTAATGATGAACATCTATTTAAATGACCAAAATTGTTTTTATAGTTAACGATTAGCTTGCAGAAATTAGAGGTGGAATAAGGACAAATAAAACCTTACGATAGATAACAAAGGCTAGAATACGAGGAAGAGGTTAGGGCTATCTTATGAAACAGAAGCGAGGTGGAGGCATTCTCCAGTGGATTTTTCAATTGCAAATCGCTCAATTGACATTTAGCTAAAGCTTCAAAATCGATAATAGTGAAAGAAGAAATGGTTGAGTTAATAGAATGACATGAGGGGGATTAGATTGTCTTCTTGTAACCTGTATGGTGGTGCTGATGCAATGGGTTGGATGGATTGGCTGTTGCAATCTTTGATGTGTGGCGGGGAGAGGGCATCACTAGGATTATGCCTTCGGCTATGTTACGAATATCATTAGTGTACTTACTAAAAACTCAAATGCGCAAGATTCTTGTTGAAAGTGCCTGGTTGTGAGAGACTCAGAGACGGAAATGAGCAGGTGCTTAAAGTGTTTTGTTGCAAGAGCTATAGCGATTATTTCTTTGGTAAACGGGGGTTGTTTTAATTCTGGACCCTTGAAAGATTTACTAAAGAATTCCAATGTCTCCCATTCTTCATCGAAAATGTTAGTAAAACACTACCGATGCCTAAGTCAGACGCATCCGTAAGTAAACGGATTGGATAATTTCTTTTGGGGGAAGAGTAAAAGGACAACTTGTACTCTATTGTCTTTTATAGTGTTAATATCTAATTCTCTCCAGACATTCCATAGCAATATTGTTTTTGGTTGACGTGTGTTGGAGTTCTCTAACAATCTAAGAAGAGGAATGAGTCTGGTGACAGAATTCCTAATAAATCTACGAAAAACTGCTTTCGTTCTAAAATAATAGTTCATAGCGGCTACCTTATCCTTTTTTGGGAACATATATACCTTGGGGGTTACCATTATTTCCTAAAGAAAACAAGTGATTCTACTGAAAAGGTGTATTTTGGCAATTTTGACTATCAAACCATGCAATTTCACTCTAACAAAAAGTTGCTCCAAACTTTGCAATTGCTGAACACTTTTGCATGCAATGTTCAAGTCATCAAAATATGAGAAACGAAGTTCAGGTCACTTAAAACATGATTAATACAGCATTGAATTGTCCGAGGAAAGTTAGACATAACTGAATGAAGAACGAAGAATTCACAGAGACACACAAGCGATATCATAGCTGTTTTTTTCAATGGGTAATGGCTCCATCGGTATCTGCAAAACCCCGTTCTTTAAAATGATTTGGAAAAACATTGCATAATTCTGTAAAGTTTGAGTAAAATCCAAGCGCTAAAGGAGAGAGTATTTATCACTAATTGTGATAGTGTTTAAACGACGGCAGTCACAGGTCACACCGTAATAGTTATCCAGGTTTTTTTTTACAAGATGTATGGGTGAGGTATAGGGCGATCTACTAGGCCTAATCCTTTTCGCTTTTAATAAACCTTGAATATTATCCTTGGTGACACGTAAAAGTTGTGGAGGATAAACGCCTTGGTCGCTCGGCACAGTGTGGTCCCTGCATTACAACGTAATGAAAATACTTAGACGTAACACTAGGCACATTTCGACTATTAGCCTGCTCGTGGTGGATTTCTAAGGCTCGCTCTATTTAGAAAGAATCGATCTAGTGTAGATCTGTTTGAAATTGAAAAAGAGAGTAATGGAAGAATGGCACTTTACTCTCTAGCGTTTATTGAAATATTGTTGGTGCCGTCTACCAAACGTGGATCCTTAAATTGAAATAAAAGTTTATAATTAGCTAAAAGATCGGCACGAATTAACGTACATTTGACATCACACATTAAGAAATTCTACGTAAATCTACGATTTAAACCAAAAGATAGATTAAGTTTAAGTTTGGCAAACGTAGGAATTGAGGATCCCGTTGCGATCTGAACTGAAATGTTGCTCTCTTCTTGTTGCATATCATCATATGTAGCAGGGAGATTTGAGATAAATGATCCTGTGCCGCCCAGCAGAAAAGGCCGGTTTAAACTCTAGTGTTTTAGAGGGACGGTGAGTCATTTCCAAGTGGATATGAAACACCGATTCCACTTGAATGCAATCCTGGAGTGGGAACAACCCACTTGGATATATCCAACTTGAGGTTAAATTGCAATTGAACTTCCACTTTCTCGCTGTTGAATGGGTTGCTATAAAATTTCCACAGCAGACACAAGTCTTCCTCCACTCTATTCTGGTCTCTCAGAACCAACTTACCGAAAGTGCAACAGCACATCAATGTGGTAACATTGACGGATCCTACATAGAGTACGAGTGTAAGATCAAAGGCTTTTTTCTCATAATCTCGCAAGTGGTTGGAGAGAGCAGAGATCATTTGCTTAGGGGGAGCAATTAACAATATATATATATATATATATATATATATATATATATATATATATATATATATATATCATGTGAAAAAGTATTGAAACTAATATATTCTTTCCATCTGTTTTTAAAATTTACGTGATAGTAATAATTATTCTAATAATTAAATTATTGCAGGTTTATTAAAAAATCAGCGTTTCAAAATAATTAATAAGAAATTAACTGAATTCTTTAGTTGAATCCAAAATCGCACTCTGTTCCTGTAGGAGGTGAGTTTTAGTCCCTGGAGCTTTACTATTTGAGCAAAGTGTAAAACGGTGACACATATTGTTTAAATTGTGTAAATATAATCTATTCTGTAATATATTTTTGTAAAAAAAAATAAATGCATTAATATTTTCATTTCATGAAATGGTTCTTTCCCAAGAAAATCGTGCAACCATGGCTGCTGTCCACAAAAGTGGCCTGAAATAGCAGGATATAGTTGCTAAGGGTATTGCATCAAGAAACACCATCTATAAGATCAAAAATAACTTTAAAAAGACTGGTTCCCCCCGTGTTAAGAAGCCTTTTGGACCCCTAAGAGCTTCACATGAACGTCAAAATTGCCTCCTGGTAAGGTCCACCTTCAATGATATTGCTGCCTCCAGCGCCGAGCTTGCTCACGATTGGAAAGAAGCACGCGTGAGCACTTCAGCGTGCACACTGAGGCGAAGAATTAACGATAAAGGTCTCAAGTCCAGGTGTGTGAAGAAACCCCATCTAACCAAGAAAATTCCTACGAATAGGTTCGACTGTCGTTTAAGAACGGAACGTTGAAGCTAGGGCAAAGTGATATCCTCTGATGAAGTTCCCTTCCGCTTGTTTGGAGCTTCTGGAAGAACCCTTTTAAGGAAGACAAATAGGAGCGCTTTCCCGTGTCCTATTTCCTGCCCACGATGAAGCATCCGGTCAATCTCCATTTTTGGGGTGGCTACTAATCTAAGTGAACTGGCGCACTAACAATTTTTCCCAAGAAAACTACCATGAACTCAGAATAACGTGATTATTCAGAACCTTCTCCCAATAGTTCAGGAACAATTTGGGGATGATATCTGCATTTTTTAGTATGCTGGCGCACCTTAGGCGCTAGTTAGGCCTCATCTAGACTATGCAGTACAATTTTGGTCACCATACTATAGGAAGGATATTGATTTGCTTAAGTCTGTGCAGAGAAGGATGACAAAGATGATTGGTGGGCTAAGGAACTTACCTTATGGTGAAAGGCTCAGAAAACTAAATTTACATACATTGGAAAGGAGAAGAGTCAGAGGGGAATTGATTGAAGTCTTCAAATGGGTAAAAGGATATAATAAAGGGGATCTGCGTAAGGTTCTTATACTTAGTGAACATGACAGGACACGTAGCAATGGGTTTAAGCTTGATAAGTATAGGTTTAGGGAGGAGATTGGGAGGAATTGGTTTACAAATCGTGTGGTAGATGAATGGAATAGGCTCACTAGACATGTGATAGAAGCCTCCTCCTCTCTGGGTAGTTTTAAGAATAGATTAGATAAATATATGGATGGAGCTGCTAGATGGGACTGACTTTTTTTATGTACATATGTATATATTTTTCTAAGGAGTGGGGAGATTATATTTTGCGGTTGCATGAATGGACATAATCCTCTGGATGCATTTTATGTATATTATAGATTAGATCTAACAAACTCCTGTAAAGGGTGACAATGTTGATGACTTTTCTCTGGTAAGAAATCTTTTGTGTGTTGACTGGAACAGGAGCTGCCCATTGTAGGCCATGAATGGTCTTCTGCAGTCTCCTTCTTTTCTTATGTTCTTATGTTCTTGTCCCAAAGCAAAATTAATACTAAATATTTTGCCTCAAAATAACATCGAACTTTTGAGTCCTTTATCCGGAAATTTGCCTGAATTGATCCCAATAAGTAGAATTTGTGGGCAATAATCAAACTAGCGTTTGATAAACAGAATCTTCCAATTCTGAAAATCTGCGTTGTTTATTTATCAAAAAAGGACCAATATCAGTCAAGATATCCTAATAAATTTGGTCTGCACCATGCCCAAACTAATTAAAGCCTTCCTGAAGAACCAAGGGCATCATTGTAAATATTGAATGCACGCATCAATTTACTGTATTTATTAATAAAATGGGTTTGAGTTCTAATTTTTGTATATTTTACATTCAAACTATGATACAAGCAATCAAAACAACGCACTACGTTTGATTACTTCTATTAATTTTCTTATAGGGAAAATAGAGTAGTCTCAAAACCTTTTGCCTCTGATAGAACTAGGCCCATGTAGGTAGGGTGGTCGAGGGATGTGCAACTCACGAAAAGCACTGTAGATAGTATTAGGATAAATAGTTAGGGAAATTTCCAACTACTGGAACACAGCAAAAACACACTACCTTTACTTATCAGGAAAAAATATTTTAGCCAAGTATATCGGCTTCAATTGCTCAGGAAAGAGTACAAAAGAAAGAGCAGAACATCCCGGGCGCTGAGAAGAATATGGAAATTGAGTGCTCTCGGGTAACGCGCAGAGACCTAAAAGATCCATGTTTGCGGTAACACTCCATGGGCACATGAAAATAATCCTAAAAAGCTCATTGAAAATCAAAAACGGATATGTAGCTCTTGGTTGCATGAAAACCTACGTCAAAAACTTGTACCACACGAAGGAAAATATATCCAAAGAAAAATAGGATTAAATCCAGCAATTCCCTCGCAAATAATTGCTAGTAGATGGGTTGGTTATTCGCAGGATGGTCTACCTATGGGGAAAAGCACATACAATATAACCGAGGAATTGAAAGAAGAAATTGAAAATAGCACTCAGGGAAGAAAGGTATAGTCAGTGATTAAATTTATAAACTTGACGTGTTTTTTTTATTTAGTCCTGGAAATACAGAGGTGAGAAATATAATCGAAAACAAAACCGGACTGCTGCCATTCAACATAAATATATCAACAGAAAACATCGGGAAAAATATGTTACTTTTCAAATGCGCTATAACCGATAATCAGTGGATGAGCGCAGCACGAGAAATTGACCCATTGAAGAAACATGGTCATTAGACTTAGGTTCATTTGCTCTCAATTCTTTCAATAATTTTGAGAAAGAAGGGTTAATTTGAGGTTTATGGCCGCACTCGAATTTTGTGGGCGCTTTGTTATAAATATATTTATTTTAAAAAAATACGCAAATATTTACTTAGCTATCTAAGTAAGCACTTTCACTACTTAATTTGGGCAAATTTCTAATTATGAGGTTATGGCAAAAATTAGATTGGGCGCCATTTTCGCCATCTTGTTAGTTATATATTGTTTTAATCAATCGAAAGAATCAGTTCCGTAAGGATTTATGTAGTTTAGTTTTTTTGTTTTTTTTGTTAAACACTTAAAATATTTCTTTTCTAATTAAGATGATATAATTTTTTACATAATTCAAAATATTTCGTTATAATTAAGATCCTATAATTGTGCCCCTACATGATGCGGCAGTAATTTCCCTGGTTCAAGGCCTAGTCTAGTCTAACCTCAAAACACCTTGATCCATGTTGTTAATAAGAATCGCATCATAGTGTATTATATATCATTTTGAAGGGAATTTTTTCTTAATTAAAATATAATAAGCACTTTTAATAATAACCATTTTTAGAGAAAATATCATTGATTTAAATGGTATTCGGAGCTAAGGCTTATATGCATGAAATCAAACAAAACAGTATCAAAACTGGAGGAGGCCTAACGACATTTAGCAATCGCCATTTGGATTCGAACCTAATGTTAGGCTTTCGAATTAGGAATATTAGGTTTTTTCAGTTGCGGTGTGTGCCGGGGGTGCACCCTCCAAGTGAGTGGGAGGTATGGGGGCTAGCCCCCATTTCGGAATTACCTTAAAAATAATATCTAATACAATATGATGCAATTGCAATAGGCTAACAAAAAACGCCCCCAGAGCACTTTTTTTAATATGCCCAAGAAAAAACATTGTCTGCATTAAAAAACAATTGTTTTTAATATATATATATATATATATATATATATATATATATATATATATATGTATATATATATATATATATATATATATATATATATATATATATATATATATATATATATATATGTATATATATATATATATATATATATATATATATATATATATATATGTATATATATATATATATATATATATATATATATATATATATATATATATATATATATATATATATATATATATATATATATTTATATATATATATATATATATGTATATATATATATATATATATATATATATATATATATATATATATATATATATATATATATATATATATATATATATATGAATTATCCAAAAATTCGAGAGTGAGCATAAACTCCCAAATAACCCCCCAAAAGATGATTTAATTAACAAACGTATTATCAATTAACAAACAAATCATCTAACCTCACGACCTTCAAAACTTTCAAAAACTCAATGAAAGGTAAAATGCTTACCATCCGCGGGACCGACCATCGGAACGCCATAGCAACAGAATCGCGTTGCTCGCGACTAAAAATAGGTTCAGAATCCTCGGGCTCAGATCATACCTGAGAGATTACTAGTCCCATAGCGCAATATACTTAAATTGCTATGACCTGAATAGAACTCTGGCCATGATGTGTCCAAAAGGTGAGGCGATATTCGAATTTGAAGAAGAGAAAACCAACAAGGCACAACAGTGAGTACAAAACGCTACATGTGAGGGTTTAGCAAAAGCCACGATCAAAGAAATGAATGAAACAAAGACAGGCATTTTCTCAGAGCAACTCAGTATGTTAATTGTTACATGTGGATATATTAAACGAAAAAAGTAACACCAGAGTAATGGGGTTAAACAAGGAAACAGAAAAGGACACCCAAAATATAAACAAAACAGAAAATATCACGCAAAATGTTAATGAGAACGTCAACTCTGATAACGAAGCAAGAAAAAACAACAAACTTTGGATAGATCGAAGGATGTAACTGTATGCAAAGCAAAAAATGTCAGCATGAAAAAATACGCAAACGAGTTTCCCTCTTCACCGAGCAAGCATAAGCAAAAAGACATAGGTCAAGCATTATTACATCAGAAGTGCAAATGTGCTTATAAAATGATCAAAAAGAAACAGTGAAAAGACTGCACTCGGCGGATAAAATAAGAATCTTCCCAGGAGATGTGTTAGCCCTTTTAAATAGAATTCCATCGGACAGGTTCGAAAATCAGCCCACATCGGAAACGTAATAGGAGAAATAGACCCAGATATAATACTAATTTCAGAACATAGAATAGATATCGAAGAAAATCAGATTAAAATATGTAATTATAACTTCATGACAACAAACCAAATTGAGAACGCTATGAAGCCTCAGCAATTGCTATAAAGAGAGAATGCCAATGCCTAAGTTTCTAACGATCTTTGGAATGGGATTCCAGGATTCCAAAGCGACTATAGAAATGCAAAAAGTACTATCAGAACGAACTTGGAAATGTTACTAGAGGCAAACATCCTCAAGAGAGTTGGACCTGATTATCCTAGATACATTTTAGGGAACACCGTTACCAAACCAGGAATCGTTTTGAGCAACTGTTACACGCCAATTAAGATGAGTTATGAAGCCAATAATAATTGCAGGTAGCGAATACGTGGGTACTATGTTACATATAAAGAAAATCCGATTCAGATAAAGGTAATTATGGTAAAGAAATGATAAAATGTTAGTGGAAGGAATACGAAAAGCTAAGTATACTCCTCAATCTTAACATAAAACTTTCCATCATTTCAGGTGGACAGCTGAAATAAGAAGATAGAACTGAGAGATTAAAACCATATATACACTAATTGAAACACAAGTACCAAACATACCAAGAAAAATGCTATTAAGAAGATTAAAGAAAGAAAGAACATTCTTAATATGCTAACAACAAGAAAAAGCTTGAACGAACTCATCTAGAAAATAGATGACATTTGATAGGCCCTCGTGTCTTTTGTCATCCGTGAAATTATGTTATGTTATGTTAACTTCAAAAGGAAAACTGGTCAATAATAAATATAGTAAAATAAAATAAAATGCTGGAAACAGGAACGCAAATCAAGAAGCCAATGAAATTGAAAATAAATTTAGACAGCACTTAAATACAATTTTCTCAATCTTACCGGAGGAAGACGATGATTTCAATCCTTAAACATAAGAAATGGTCTACAAATATTTTAGAAAAAAACCCATAAAATAATGCCAGCTCATTTAGTAGTGCTAGAATGGGAAGAACGGTTAGGCTCTGGAGCTTTCACCACCGTAGAATAAATTGCCATCAATTCTTCAAGAAGAGAGTACCAGGCTCCAGTGACTTAAAAAAATACATTCCTGCGGTCACCGATAAACAACAGCAGAGTCCCGGACGCTTTCATATTACTTAAAGTGATATTTGTTCCAAAACCGAGCAAACTTCCAAATCTCATAAGTAGCTATAGGCCAATTTTATTATTAAACCCTACCGGCAAGGTCTTCGAAAAGCAAGAAGACATAAGACACTTAGAGGACAGCCAACTCTACCTTAAATACCAGTTCGGGTTCAGGAAAAAATGGGATACAACTATGACCTTCGTGGTAATTACTGAAAAAAATCACTGCAGCGAAAGCAAATAATAAGTATATTGACTTAGCCTTAAGAGATTTAGAAAAATCCTTTGACAAGGTCTGGATCAGACGCATGCAATTTAAGGTCTCTTATCTCCAGATTTACAAATATTTGGAGAGATTTTTTTTACGAGTAGAAAACTGAATGAAGAGTAAAAATTGCTAAAGATCATACGAGGCACCCGTGTTAAAATTGGAAGCGTGATTCCCGCAGGGAGTCTTTCTGAATCCAGCATCATATTCCATCTTTATGGCAGACATGCCGCCCTCGAAAAAACATAGGCGCTTAAGCATCCAATTTACAGACGAGATTAGTCAGATTTTCGTCTGTGCCTTTAAGAGCCCCAGATTTAAGGGGAGAATGGCAACAGCAGAATTTTTTAACATAAACGAGTTTGTAAGAAACTGAAAAATGAGAGTAAACAACGACAACTTCACATTTATACCAGTATCAACAAACATCACTGTTGTTTTCTCAATGAAAAATAAGAGAAGGATTAATTTGGCCCTGGGCAGGGCATCATTAACATATTTCCCTATACATCTGCCCCTAATTCTAAAATAAAGGAAAGAGTAATGCAATGGATAGATACAACCCCCGAATATAATAATAAATACCAAAGAACGATCATTGAAGACAGTAAGATTTACATCTTCAGGCAATAGTAGAACCGAACAACATGGTTCTCAAAAAAGACAGGGAATAAAAGGGAGGCAAATAGCAACTTAATCCATCATTGTGGACCAATTCTATATTCACTAAACTCTCGTTGCTTTCGGAGCTATAATAACTAAGACGAGATGAAGTGCCCCTATTCAAATGAAATGGTCGAAAGATATTTAAATTTCTTTCTACTCGTAATTGCTCCATAAGGAGAAGAGGAAGCAATATACGGTTTTTGTTTAAATGACAATAAATGCAAATGTATGAATAACAAATTAGAGGCCAAAGGTCTAACAGCGGCGATGACTTATTTGGAATTGACATCATCACAAACTATTAAAAATCAATTAAACACCGATGTGGAGAAGAAATGGGAAATAACCATAGAATAACCAAATTCACAACCAAGCACAAAAAGTTACAGAAATGGTAAAGTAAAAAAAAAAAAATCAACCACTAGAACAGAACATTTAAACAGATAGCAAAAATAATGCATGAAAGGCACTATGTACTAGTTAAAACTAAATACTATAATATAATAGTAGCAAAAGAATAGTCAGTCCTCACAACAAAGCACAGAGAGTATTAAAAAGACAGTAGCAAACGAACACCAAAATGGGAGTAATCGGTTGTCGAGATATCTTGATGAATAAGAAAGAAGAGTAAATATAATGGAAAAGAGGAATATAAGCCAAAATTATGACTTCACGAACCATGGTTCGGATCCCATCTAAATCACTAGGTCCATGGTCAATTATAAAAGAACAGGAGTAGTAATATTGGTCCGTAATCCCTTTCTTTTCTTCTAGCGCTAGGCTAAAGTTACCTATAAACAACTAAAAGTCTTTCTCATTTGTTTTTCTCTTTAAAAACATATTTCTCCTACGTCATCTCTCTGCCCTCTTTCCCGATGCCTGGATGACCGAATCTTGAATGGTCCCTTGTTGGACTCTTAGAGAGACGTAAGGGTCTACAGAGGAAGACTCAACCAGCTCCATTTCCTCCCTCCTTCCGAGAAAGGCA
Source organism: Ceratothoa steindachneri (assembly GCA_963969495.1). NCBI lineage: Eukaryota > Metazoa > Arthropoda > Malacostraca > Isopoda > Cymothoidae > Ceratothoa > Ceratothoa steindachneri. The sequence goes on from OZ018324.1 coordinate 120,308,677, forward strand.
ACACCTGTAGAAGGACTCTACTTATACGCGTTGTTTTTTGTATCTGATTAGAGATTAAAGATTAGTTGAAGAAGATCCATTTATTTATTTTTTTTACAACTAATTTGAGTTTTGACCATGAGCTTTCGCCTTTCTTAAGGCATCTTCAGATGGAAGTCTTCGTTATTGTTGAGGCTGCGTTGATTATGGTGTTCCTTTGGTTTTGCCTCCTTTACCGGTGAAATAGCTCATTACGAAGAATGAAAAGGATTTTCGTTCTTTGGTGCCTTTATAGGTTAAAGTCGGAGTACCATGTTCCTTTACCAAAAAATTTGAAGTAGTCGCTCGGAACTGGTGTGCTGGGTGTCAAGTTTGAGGCCCATCTCTGTAATGAGAAGAGCCTCCAGAATATTTAGGCTTTTCCTTCCTATCCATTAACGTTGAGTGTCAGAATCTTCATCTATTGTTCACGTTCTCCATGCTGGTATTTCTCTACTGGTGTTTCTGGGTGACATTTCTTTTGATTCCTTTCCTCTTCTTTTTAAACTTTGTGTTGGAGACCTGCTCATATTAGTCCTCGCACAGAGTATAGTTAAGGTGTAGTAGTTCCTCCTCAATCACTTCAACCTTGATCGATGCGTCGTACTCCCATTTGTATATTTTCTTATTTACTCCGTTTAAAATTTTTGTTTCGTCCATATTTTCAGGGAAGGGAAATTTCTCTGACCCATAGATGGTGAGATTAATCCTATCGGCGTCGGGTGTTTTTTGGGGTTTCTTACATTTTTTCCTTTTCTTATTTTTAGGAGCTTCCAAGTCCGAAGAGTCAGGGGATTCCGTTGATGCCAGTTCCACTGTTTCGCTTCTCTTCATGAAATTTCTATTTGGTTGAGCTTGTGTGGATTTTTCCGCAGCAGCTTTACGTTACTGGGTTTCGTTCTCTATTTCTTCCTTGTTGGTGTCCATCTCATTTCCACTATTATAAACGATTTGCAGCCGGAGGACGTCTCCTGATGGAGGGTCGTCCAGGAACCACATTTAGCTCATTCCATTTTTGGCCAGTATTTGGTTGAGTTCTTTTGCGAAGCAACCAGGTTGGGTTAGATTCCTAACGTGAGCATAGAGGATGCTCGTTAGGATTTTTGTAGACTCTTCGTTCTCTATCTTCAAATATCTTTTCTTCGTTTCGGTTTCGTTGTAAGCTGCTTTAGCTACCTCTGCGTAAGTAGTGTTTGATCTGCGTACCTCTTCCTGTTTCTTGTCGTTTAATTTTTGTTTATTATTTCCTTTTTAACCGGGCATGCCATAACCATTGATCTGTGGCCTTGCCTGCAGTTGGTGCATCTCTGGTAGTTGCTGCGGCAGGTCTTCCAGTGGTGTCCCTTCTCGCTACACTTAGAGAACGTCTCCCCAGGCTCTTTACAGTCTTTGGTGGTGTGCTGCTCCATTTTGTAGCAGCGAAAGCAAATTGGACTGGAAAGAATTCTGATCGCTCTATCTGGTCTCCACTCACCTTGGCGTTGAACATAAGCAAGCCTTGTTCTTTCGCTTTTGGGCCATCGAGGTTTCTGCGAAGAAAACCTCAAATACATTGGTGTAGTCACTGTTGTCCCGCCTGTTTTAAATTTGATGACATCTGCGACTTTAGCCCATTTTTGGCTAAGCTCAAATTCTTCTTTAATTTCTTCTCTATTATGTTGTTCAATCCAAGGATCGAGTCACTTGCAGACGAGACTGCGATGAGCTTCTATTTGTGGAGGGATAGAAACTTGAAGTCCAATGGTTCTTAAGATTTCCAGAGCTTCTTCTTTCGTAATATTCTCTACTTACTTTTCCCGTTCGCAGATTGCGGCGTACCCAGAGGGGACGTCTATAAGCCTTACAGGAGCGATGTCGAGTTTTCCGAACATCAGCAGAAATACCTTATCCCTGTTGGGCTTGTTCTGCCCGTTGATCACCAGTAGGGGAATTGTTGTGGTATTCTCTTGTGTTATTTTGCACCCTGTGAGGCCCCAGGGGCCTTTCTGATTTTTGCCTCTTTACTTTTTCTTCAGGTAGTTAGACGATGGTTAAATATCTTGAGTCTTCTTCTTTGGAGCTGTGATTTCTCGTTAAATGGGTTGAATCAGTGACTAACCTCCTCCTTATAGCAGCGCAGCGTTAGTGAACATACATTGCCGGATAGGGAGAGGATAATGATGATAGGTGAACCCGTGGGGACCCTCACGAGGTGTCATTATACGGCGGACATTTGTTCGTTAGCGCGGAATCAATCATCGCTAACCAGGGGTGCCTCCCCTCGAAAGTTTGCGTATCAGTTCTGCAGCTCGGCATACATAGAGAAGGATGTTGCATCCCTCTATGATCCTGGCTGGGCTCATAGGGTGTAAAGGTGAAGGTGACCCCCTACTTCTCACCCCCCAAGAAGTTGTAGTCCTGCCCCTTGTTCGGGTGCCTCAGACGTCGAGTGCCACAGTGAGCTACTCCTCAAACCTGCTTAACTTGGCGCCCCTAATCATGTCTATCACAGAGAACGACACATTTGGGTAGAGAGTAAATGAATGACAATACAGTTTAAGCTCGCTTGGCTGCCCTTCAGAGTAGGTAGTAGGGGGGTTAAGCAGAAATATATCGCCTATTTACAGTTAAAAATGTATTTTTCTCTTTTTAAATTCCTTGTAGGGTATCAACTTTCTTTTGAGTTAGTGTTGTTTATTCAATGAAGGCTGAGCAGTCATGAATCTAAAGAATGAATAATAATGAATTTAAGTAGGTAGATCTGTGTAGGGGACAAAGAAAGGGTGTGGGGACAGATAGTTGAAAATAGACAAGTGGTGAAAAGAGAAAGAAGGTGGGGGCGCGCCCCCACCTTTACACCCTGAGGCCCAGCTAAGATCATAGAGGGATGCAACACCCGTCTCTATGTATGCCGGCTGCAGAACTGATACACAGATAGCTGAAAATAGACAAGGGCTGAAAAGAGAAAGAAGTGTGGTAGGGTGCAAAGAGATGCTAAGTGTCTGGTGATCAGGCTTATCACTTTTAAATATTTTCTTGTTATGTCGTACCTTTGTTGTCTTTAAGATAGTTTATATTAATATGACGTTCAATCCATTTGTCTTGCATAAAATTAATGTTCTTAGATATGTTATGCGCATTTGCTGTTATAGTAATAAATTACTTTAATTAGTTTAGTATTATGCTTAGTGTCTTTGTGTTTTTTTTGTATATCTTGTAGTGAGTGTAAATCATGTGCTTTGTTTTTTTCTTTGATGTCTTCTTCGTTATAGTTGGGCCTTCACCGGTGAATTTGTTATCGATATTCGGTGAATCCTTGTAGAAATTAGTGATGTTTCGTAATTAGGTTTCTTTTCTTGATCGGTTTTATTTGTCAATGGTTTGGGTAAAAAACATTCTTATTCTCATGCGTAGAACGGCACTTCTACTCCGCCAGTTAAAAGCCCAGCGGAGCTTGGAAATCTGGCGTGACTTATGCCTCTTCTGTTCTGGTTAATCATTTGGACGATATCATCGTTCAATTCTTGATTAACCAGTTCCTGCATATTCCTTGTCCAAACTTCTATGACAACGTTAATGGGACTTAACCCCGCCTCCCGGTACAGCTCTTTCTGTCGTTTTCTTTCTCGTCTGAATGTACCTGTAATTAGGTACACACATTTGTTCTGCACCACTTGTAGTTTCCTCTTTTGCGTCTTCGAGAGACACGAGAACACGGAAGAGGGGTATAGCAGCATCGATCTTATAAGTGCATTGTAGATCTTTTTCTTATTGTTTTCACGGAGATTTCTGAACATGTATAGAGTTCTGGCAAGCTGTGGCCTTAGTGATTTTTTGAACGCCGTGCTTCCCGTACCCGGTTTAAGTAATTTTCATTCCAAGAACATTGCACCACGTGGTTTAGGGATAGCGTCTATCTCCCACCCTAACATCGTATAGTAGTCTCCTGCCTATTGGGGACTACTTTGAACTTTTCTTGGTTCGTGCGCATTTTCCACCGGGCCTCGTAAGCGTTAAGGTTCTCAATTTCTGCTGCTGTTATACGAGCTTGCCAAGGTGCATTCCTCCATGGACAAGTGATTATATGGATGAAATCATCGGCAAATTATATTTTGAGGCAAATGTGGTTCACAGGGGCCGGGAAATCAGCAGTGTAAATCAAGTAGAGAGTTGGATACAGCCCACCCCCTGTGGGAGGCCCGCAGTAAGCGGAAATTTTGGTCTGTCCATGCACCCTAAACTGATATACACCGCTCTCTCCATGACATAGTCAAAGAGAGTTCTTTCTAAGTTTTCACTTGTACTGCATTCTCCGTTGCCACATCTTATCAAACGCTTCTGATACATCCTGACAAACAATGTCCACGTAACTTCTTTTCCGTTTTACTTGGGCTAGCTTTTCCGTGATGACATTAATCGTCATCTCCTAAAAACAAGAAAAGCAAAAAATATAAGAAAACCAAAGAACCGCTCGATGCGGATAGAATTAATCTCATCATGTATGAGTCAGAGAAATTGCCCTTCCCTGTCAAAGGAGAACTAGATCGGAGCGACAAATAGTCAAACAATCTGACCCTTCCATTTTTATATGTTTTTTGTAGCGCCTAGTTTCCCCTTAAAAATTTCCCGCGCCATGATTCACAATTTTTTTAATACTTATGTTCGAGTAGAAATACTATATATAATGTAGCAATTTTAGAATAATTCAATTTCTGTTCATTCCCTGAAGATAACCTAACATGGTCGAAAGTCGTCTAGGAATAAAAAATGATATTTGGGGATGTTTTTTTCTCGCCTTGAAGACCCCGTTAAAAACTTGTAAGAAATATTAAGAAAATACAAATTAAAATTAATAACACTGCCACAGCTGTGGACTTCAATAGAATCTGCATACAGCATGGCCTTTTACCTACTTACATATTTATATATATATATATATATATATATATATATATATATATATATATATATATATATATATATATATATCAGTGGCAATTCAGTTTTTAGAAAAAATAAATATGTTATTGAAGTATATAGGTTGTTCATTAAAAATAATTATAAAATTGTAAGCTACTCACTTTATTCAAATGTTAATTTTTTAATGTTATTTTTTAAAACTTTATTTAAATTTTAAAATAGCTTCTGTAAGTATGAACAACCACAAGCCAAGATTTTCTTTCATACTGGACTACATTGCATTTGCGAGTGCAACAGTTTTGGATGACATCGAGTCTTGGCGTAGGCCTACCTGCTTTAATAATAGTTACTTTTTCATTATTATTCATAGCACTGAACTTCCTTTCTACTAATTTTTTAATAATGCAATCGCATTTTCTCACAAATATATTTGCATCCATTTTGTTTAAAAGGGGGTTATCACTAAAAAAAATAATAAACGATACGCCACACTTATCTAAGCACTTACTCGCAGCTACTAACTGATCTTAAAGATACGAGGGCTGAATCCGGTAGGGCTGCCAGAATACAGGAAATATAAACAAAATGCTTAAGATACAAGAGCGTAACCATACAGAGTTTAGGCTATATATCTGCTTTCATTCTCAGAACCAGTATTAAATATAACCTAAATATTTGTTTAATCTTCAGAGCATAATAATAGTTACGTCATTGTGTCTTAGTCCTTTTATTGCTTTTTACTAGATTCTGGCAATCCAGCAGAGTTGCCAGATGCAAGCTGATGACTGCACTGCTAATTTTGCTTCCCTTTCCGTATACAAATAGGTTATTTCTTTCTTAATTCTAACACGGCGTTGAAATATCTAGATAAAAATCATAAAACCAATGACTGTATATTATTGCTAAGGGATTGCAAATCATCTTCTAAACTATTCATTCCAAAGCACCGAAAAGCAGAACTATTATTTAAATTAAGAGAAAAAAAAGGTATGAATCTCGACGAAAAGGATGCATTTCTTCAATTGCAGTTGGGTTCATCAGGGTCTAACGCCAATTCGATTGAAAGTGAACGGTACCGTATGGCGAATACAAGTATAAGGCAAGCATAAATGTGAGAATAAAATTGATTCTGCTGTCATATTAATTGTTGGGGTGCAGTTTCCTTAAATTTTCTTCTTAAATAGGGGAAGCATTGCTTCCCTTGATTCCATTGACTGCACGCCACTGATATATATATATATATATATATATATATATATATATATATGATAAATAACACCCAAAAGGAAAATGGAAAAACGATTCCGAGCGCTTACGTCTTTATTCTAAAAGACCTCTTCATCGGAATCGTTTTTCCATTTTCCTTGTGTGTGTTATTTATCATAATTTTGACTCACGTGCAAGTTGTGAGTTTCTTTTCATATATATATATATATATATATATATATATATATATATATATATATATATATATATATATATATTATGCAGTTTTGTTTGAAGTTTATTTCTTCGGTGGCATCAATTTTGGGTGAAAGTTATGCAAACTTCTTTCCTTAATTTATTTTTTGAATTCATATTGTTATTTTTTTCCTCCATCTTGTAGTTCGTACAAAATTAGTACTCCTAAGTTTATATCTTTTTAAGTTACTGTGTTTGGTAAAAAAACGAGAGATGAACTCAGGAGAAAAATTGATCATCTATATGATGGAGAAAATAAACTAAGGAAAATAGAAAGTCGCTAAAGAAAATTAATTAAGACTAAATATACACTGGTCTTCAACAATATACATATAAAATAATATATATATATATATATATATATATATATATATATATATATATATATATATATATATATTACAACTATTCTCATGGAATCTTGCCATATGACCTGACCATCTCAAATTCATATTCAGGAAATCTTGATATCTTCCATTATATCCTCAAGTTGGGTTTCTTCAAGCATCCAAGTGCTGATTTTCTTGGATCTAGGAAAAATGCTCCCGGAGGAAAAAAGCCCGCGAGTAAAAACTCCCCCTGGAAATAAAAACTAGGAAAAAGGCCCCCAGTTTTAAAGAATTGCCCCAAATATACACACATTATGGAATAAAATATTAAAATGTTATTGGATATATGCTTTATTAGAATTATTCTCGTTCATTTATTATACAAACTTATAAAATTCTAAAGGATAAGTTGGAGGGTGGAAAAGATTATTAGAATAATGTTTTATACATATATGAGTTACAAACTTGTAAAAAAAATAAAGAAAAATTAAATATCCTACAATTTATAAGAAATAAAAAGTATAGTTGTAAATTACCAACATTTATTGCAATATTTTATGGTAAACATATATACGAGTACAAGTTGCAAAACTTATAAAAATGAAAGGTCAAGTTGTATATCACAAAAAAATTATTGAATAATGTTAGCGTATACGATTTAGAAACTTGTAAAAATTGAAATGAAATAAACAAATATTCTATTAACTATCTAATTAAAATATGTGTTAAAAATTATGAATAATTAAAAAGACAAATTGTTAGCCACTCCCCGTAAAAAATCTAAAATAGGACGTTCTTCAAATGTATTAATAAGGTTTCGAATCCTAGATGCTGTCTCTTTATATATTTTTTTCTCATCTCTTGAAGGATGACCAGCTTCTTGTAGCGCGTGCTCCTTTTGAATGCCTTGTAGAAATACCCAAATATTAGAATGAGAACATCCAATATTTGAGCGAAAAGAACGATGCCATTCCTCCACTAAATTATTTGTTTGGGGGAACTCATTTGTTGTCCTTGTATGCATATTCCCTGTTTGCATGTGGGCTTTTGGAGGGCTTCGTATCCTTCTAGTTGGCCTACCAATGTAGATATCTTCAAAAGAATCTAATATGCATAATGCATTTTCAGGGAAACCTTCAGCAAGTGCCTCAAATGCTTCAATTACTTTGTTAAGAGGACAAAAAGCTAAGGCTGAAATCATTCTCATTTTAAGTGAAAAATTGAGATTGTTAGCATATTCCTGAGAAAACCCAGTGTTGAATTTTTCGATAGATACTTTGGCAAAGGTGGAAAAAACATCCCTTAATTTCTGTTTCTGGAAACAGTGATTGAATACTTTGGGGCATTGCCCTTTCAAAATCTAGCAAAATCGTGTACGGTTTTAAATTGTCATTCAAACTTTTGAGTGCGTTGAGGATTAGGATATACTCGTAAGTTATTTCAGTTTTATTGAGTAAAAGAATATATGAATGGAGTTACAGTATCATTAATCAGAGCATATATTGTTCAAATCTGCGCAAATAAAGAAGTATTTACGCTAAAAGTACCATCCATGAACCAATGTTTATTGTTCTCAAGATGAGATAGTTTTTTTGTTTACCGAAAATTAAAATTCTGGGGCCTTGAGTGCCAGAATCGTATAACAGAATATCTTCATTCCTTGTGGTGATCTTGAATTCTTCTGGGAGGGTAAAATCTGATGTACTTAAGGGTAATGGAAATGTATTGTGATTTCTCTGTCTACATTGCCGCGAATCTTTGTTTAAATGTCTGATTGTAGGTAAATTTGCTGCTGCACCTTCATCCATTTTTTCAATCTCTTGTGAAATTATCTACAAAGGAGTATCTCGCGTTTCTTTGGCTTTGGATTTCATGTTTTGCAATGCTTTAAGAGTTTGTAGTGCTCTTGAATCAGGCGCACGTGTATGAGTACTCACTCTTCCAACGATCTCTCTATCCTTTACTTTAATTTTAGCTTTTCACTGCGCATTAGTCCGTCGCTGTACACACTCATAAGATACAACACTGTTTGCTAAATCACTTTGCTTGCTATACACATATCCATATCGTAACATAACTTTAATTTGAAAGAATTCCAATAATGGGTATATTTATGTAATACGAGTACTTTAACTAAAGCAATAGGCACCAAAGTAGCAAGCAGATAAGTGAATGGCCTACCGCCAAACAGCGAATTTATACCAGTATCGAGGAAAATTAAATCAGCCGCTCTTTTGGGCGTCAAATAAAAACATCAATCAAAGAAGCTATTCAATCCTTGGTATTTACGGACTTACTTAAAGACGTTTAATTTAAAATTTGCGAGTGCTATAAATACATATAGGCATTTCAAAAGAGTTGAATACTTGTTATGACCGCGTTTTGTTTACACATGATGGGCTAGTCCAGGATTTACATTAGTCGGCTTTTCTTCTATACCTAACTAAATTTGCATACATATATAAGCTTGTACGTCAATCATGTGAGCTCATTTAAGTAGCTGTGCCTTAAAACTACCCCAATCCAAATAAATTTCAAAAAAGTTAAATACATAAATCTGTGATGACCGCGTGTTGTTTACGCATTATGGGTTAGCTCAAGTCAGCTTTTCTTCTATTCCTAGCAGAATTTACATACAATATTTGGGATAGTCCTTAATTTAAGAGTACTATAGTCGGTTTTTCTTTTGTGCCCAACTTAATTTGCATACAAGATGTAATTTTGTGCCTCCATTCTAACTGAATCAGCTTTTCTTCTATTCCCAGCAAAATTTACATACAATATTTGGGATAGTCCTGGATTTACGAGTACCTTAGTCGGTTTTTCTTTTAGCCCAACTTAATTTGCATACAAGATGTAATCTTGTGCCTCCAACCTAACTGATTGAAGAACAAATAAATAATATTTATAATGTTTACGTAGAGTGCGACAGCCCTGTAGGTTAACTTATTTGTTTTTGTTTTTTTTATTCAGATACAAAATTGGAAATAGTACAAATATCAATTACAGAGACTCCCTGTGAAAATAAACATTTTTTTTTACTCAGGTATTTTGTAGCACCAGAGGCTTTTTTCCTTGTTTTATTCCGAGGAGGGGGGGCTTTTTTCCGTCGGGAGCTTTATTCCTCCGGGTTTTTTTTTGGCTACCAATTTTCTAACATGACAGGTTGTTTGTGCTCTTTTATTTCTAATTTTTAATGCAAGTGTTTTTGTCAGGTTCCAAATTTATGATCCATAGGTCTGAGTTGTGATTAGCATTGGTTGCATACCTTCCCTTTCAGGTGCATTGGTTGCATACATTTCTTTCCAGGTGCATTGGTTGCATACATTTCTTTCCAGGTGCATTGGTTGCATACATTTCTTTCCAGGTGCATTGGTTGCATACATTTCTTTCCAGGTGCATTCGTTGCATACTTTTCTTTCCAGGTGCATTCGTTGCATACTTTTCTTTCCAGGTGCATTTATTGCATACTTTTCTTTCCAGGTGTATTGGTTGCATACTTTTCTTTCCAGGTGCATTAGTTGCATACTTTTCTTTCCAGGTGCATCGGTTGCATACATTTCTTTCTAGGGGCATCGGTTGCATACATTTCTTACCAAGTGGATTGGTTGCATACATTTCTTTCCAGGTGCATTGGTTGCATACATTTCTTTCAAGGTGCATTGGTTGCATACATTGCTTTCCAGGTGCATTGGTTGCATACATTTCTTTCCAAGTGCATTGGTTGCATACATTTCTTTTCAAGTGCATTGGTTGCATACATTTCTTTCCAGGTGCATTGGTTGCATAACTTTCTTTCCAGGTGCATTGGTTGCATATTTTTCTTTCCAGGTGCATTGGTTGCATACTTTTCTTTCCAGGTGCATCCTTTTCCTTCCAGGTGCATTGGTTGCATACATTTCTTTCCAGGTGCATTGGTTGCATACATTTCTTTCCAGGTGCATTGGTTGCATACATTTCTTTCCAGGTGCATTAGTTGCATACTTTTCTTCATAGGTGCATCGGTTGCATACATTTCTTTCCAGGTGCATTGGTTGCATACATTGCTTCCCAAGTGCATTTGTTACATACATTTCTTTCCAGGTGCATCGGTTGCATACATTTCTTTCGAGGTGCATTGGTTGCATACATTTCTTTCCAGGTGCATTGGTTGCATACATTTCTTTCCAGGTGCATTGGTTTCATACTTTTCTTTCCAGGTGCATTGGTTGCATACTTTTCTTTCCAGGTGCATTGGTTGCATACATTTCTTTCCAGGTGCATTGGTTGCATACATTTCTTCATAGGTGCATCGGTTGCATACATTTCTTTCCAGGTGCATTGGTTTCATACATTTCTTTTCAGGTGCATTGGTTGCATATTTTTATTTCCTGGGGCATTGTTGCATACCTTTATTTCCAGGTGCATTGGTTGCATACTTTTCTTTCCAGGTGCATTGGTTGCATACTTTTCTTTTTATGTGCATTGGTTGCATACATTTCTTTCCAGGTGCATTGGTGCATACATTTGTTTCAAGTTGCATTGGTTGCATACATTTCTTTCCAGGTGCATTAGTTGCATACATTTCTTCCCAAGTACATTTATGGCATACATTTCTTTCTAGGTGCATTGGTTGCATACATTTCTTTCCAGGTGCATTGGTTGCATACATTTCTTTCCAGGTGCATTGGTTGCATACATTTCTTTCCAGGTGCATTGGTTGCATACTTTTCTTTCCAGGTGCATTGGTTGCATACTTTTCTTTCCAGGTGCATTGGTTGCATACATTTCTTCATAGGTGCATTGGTTGCATACATTTCTTTCCAGGTGCATTGGTTGCATACATTTCTTTCCAGGTGCATTGGTTGCATACATTTCTTTCCAGGTGCATTGGTTGCATACATTTCTTTTCAGGTGCATTGGTTGCATACTCCTATTTCCAGGTCATTGGTTGCATACTTTTCTTTGCAGGTGCATTGGTTGCATACATTTCTTTCCAGGTGCATTGGTTGCATACTTTTCTTTCCAGGTGCATTGGTTGCATACTTTTATTTCTAGGTGCATTGGTTGCATACATTTTTTTCCAGGTGCATTGATCGCATGCATTTCTTTTCAGATGCATTGGTTGCATACATTTCTTTGAAGGTGCATTGGTTGCATACTTTTCTTTCTAGGTGCATTGGTTGCATACATTTCTTTCCAGGTGCATTTGTTGCATACATTTCTTTCCAGGTGCATTGGTTGCATACATTTCTTTCCAGGTGCATCGGTTGCATACATTTCTTTCCAGGTGCATTGGTTGCATACATTTCTTTCCAGGTGCATTGGTTGCATACATTTCTTTCCAGGTGCATTGGTTGCATACATTTCTTTCCAGGTGCATTGGTTGCATACATTTCTTTCCAAGTGCATTGGTTGCATACATTTCTTTCCAGGTGCATTGGTTGCATACATTTCTTTCCAGGTGCATGGGCATTTTGCTTTTGAAGATGATGCTTGATTTCCAAATGTCTTCCAGCCTTGATTGGTTTTGCGTTGGAGTTCTTGATCTATTTTCGGTAACATTGTAATCGGTTGATCCAGATATATATATATATATATATATATATATATATATATATATATATATATATATATATATATATATATATATATATATATATATATATTTGTCTACCATAATTGTAATTTCTATCATGTCGACCTCTTGTTGTTTGGTAATAAATTATTTTTCTAAGATTTAATTTAAAGCTGACTCTTCTGCTTTCAAGCTTAACTCTTCGAAGCATTGTTTAATCTCTTCTAAGTTATCACCAATTAGTCCAAAATCATTTGCGAATTTTAGATGATTGAGGTAATCCACATCGATCTTAATATCGTCTTTGTTTTGCATGTTGAAGATTTTGGACGGATAGTATCTCCTTGTCTTCTCTTTTGTGTATTTGAAAGATGACTAAATCCTTATTCATTCTAATGTAAGATCTGCAATTCTTCAAGGCTGTTACGATCGATGGTATTTCTATTGAATGAAATGCATTCTGGTAATATACAAATAGCAAGTATATAGACTGGCCCATAAGTCCCAGGACACTAGAGTGACATAGTACCCTACGCAACGTTGGGCCAAGAAATTATTTTATTTAGCCCTGAGGTGATTAATTGTGTCTTTAATTATTTATATTTGTACGCATTATTTGCAGATAATGACGGATATAAGTAATTATACGATTGAAGAACGGCTGGTGGCTGTGGGCTGGCGGCTGGCGTATGGGTTCATGAAAGATCCCGTAGTAACATTACTATGGCAGCCATTCGAGAAGCTTTTACCGCAAGGTTCGGAAAAGAAGCACCATCAAGAATCGATCTTTACGTATGGGAACCAAAGGCTTTTTAAAGTGGATTTGTCTTGGACCAGAAAATAAGTGGAAGACCACAAATTCGCCAGAAATCATATGCACCTGTTGCAACTTCTGTCGCACGATCACAAAAAGCAAATTTCCCGTATAAAATCCAAAAACACTGGAAAGGAGACCTTGAAATTAAGCCATTTAGACCAATTTACGTGAATGAGCTGCCAACGTTTTTGTGAAACCGTCCTGGCACAGTTCCCTGATTCTCGACGTTCTCATAAAATGATATTATTCAGCGATAAGTGTGCTATTTATCGAAGTGCAAAGTGTCGTTCCGTTTACTTCTGGTCAAAAAATAACCCCTACTTCCGATAAGAGATTGAGCAAAATGCCCCACATGCTATGTATGGGCAGGTGTGACATCAGAACATTTGATTAGCCCATATTTCTTTGAACAGAGTGTTATCAGGAGACATGGAGCTATGCTAAAAGCCTGGCTATTCCCTCAACTTAATGCCTTGGGCGTTATAAATACCATTTGGTTTCAGCAAGACGGTGCCCCAGCTCACTACACACTATCAGTGGGGTAGGTTATTAATGAAACATTCCCTAACCGCTGGATTGGCCGTGGTTCAGATGCCATAAACTGGCCAGCGGGGAGTCCTGATTTGTCAACTCCAGACAACTTCTTGTGGGGGAAAGTTGCATCAAAAAGATTTAAGAGCATCAATTAAAAGACGCAATTAAAGCGGTATTCTAGACCATTTCAAGTGAGACATTAAAAAGGATGCTCCAAAGAACATGGCAACGTTTGCAGTTATGTCAAGCTACTGATCCACTAGACAATTGAGGTAAGTACGTGTTTCATAGCACTGACTATTACATTTTATTTCCTTTAACAAAATATTAATAAGTAAATTAATGCAACAATTAATAGAAAAAAATTACATTTGTTTTTCGGTAATAACATATTTATACAAAAGTTGTACGTGGAGTATCCAGTGACTTATGGTTCACCCGTATAGAGATATAGGACTTTTAAGGATTCTCAATGAGCACGTTGAGTGTATGTATGGGGTCTCCTTTGAGAAACTTTTACTTAGCTAGCTTGTTTTCTCGGTTTAGGGGCATCGAACTGATTTTTCAGTCTGTTGGTAATCACTTAGTAATCATAGAGACAGGAGAGAAGGCTGATTGGTCTGTAATTTGAAGGGTCGTTTGATCTTCATTTTTATATAGAAGGACTATTATGGCATTGACTAGTACTCCGAAATCATGCATTGTTTAACATATTCAGTGAAGAGGCAAGCTACATAATTTGGCCACAATAACATATCCATAGTTTTTCAGCAAATCCGAAGTGATGTTGACCGGACCTGGTGCTTTGTCTTTTGATTTGATTGTGATTTCAAGTTCTGATTTAAGATCGGTTAAGACATTATTGGGTATTGTAGGTTAATTGTGATTTTACATAGATGGTGTTGCTGCTTGAGTTAAACTTTTCATTGTTCTTTTAACGATTCTTTCGCGATCATAGATGAATGTACCCTCTTCCTCTTTTATAGGAACTCTGTGAGATTTTTCCTTTTAGAAGTCTCTTTTTAGCCATTTTACACGCTTTTCTTTCTTTGATGGGGTTTTTAACACAAGTTGTCTTATATTTTCTAATTGAAAAACTTTGTTTCCTTTTAGTTGTGGGTGGGTCTAGTCACGAGCGACTCTACATCTTACTATGTCGGTCGGTCCCCGTTTTGCCTTTTTTGATTTTTGTAATAACATTGTAACCATTCTAAAGAAATTTGAAACCTATATAATGATTTACATTTTCTTTCGAATAATATAATTCCCAATGTCTTCCCAAGGTTAGTCAGGGAATTATTTTGTTTTGGCAATAACATCATAACTATTCGGCTGATTCTAACCAAGTTTGAAACCTTTGTAAGGATTTACATTTTCTTTCGAATGATATAATTTCCAATGTCTTCCCAAGGTTAGTTCGGGAATTATTTTGTTTTGGCAATAACATCATAACTATTCGGCTGATTCTAACGAAATTTGAAACCCTTATGTTGTTTTACACTTTCCCTTCGAATGATATATTTACTAATGTCCTCCCGAGGATATTCCAGGAATTATTGAAAGTTTTAAAGGTCATAATAAATCAAAATAAGTGAGAGCAGACGACTTTTTGGACAGCAAACCTTGTTTAATTCTTATAATTCAATTTGTTGGCTGTTTTTGTTACTTTTTCTTCAATAACTTTATGGTTTCTTTTGAAAGTTTGTTCTTGTTCTTATTTTGTGTGTTCTTGTATTTTTTAGCAGTGTCTGTGATCTGTTTCACCAAACTATTGTTTATTGCTTGTATATTGATGGTGGTGCTAAGGTCAAGAGGATTTTGATGGTATACTCTCGTAAGATCGCGCTAGAATGCTGGAAAGAGGTTTCCTGGATCTTAATACACTTAATTTTTAATGGAATAGTTTCTTATCTCTTTTCGAAGTTTAATTTTATCTTACATCTGATCATCCGGTGATCACTAATTTTGTTTTTATTGATTAGTTGGAAATTATTGAAAAAAGTTATTTATTTTGTCCAACACGTAATCAATTTCATTGTATATCTTATGGTTGGGGCTCCGAGTCTATTTTTTTTGCCGCTTTTTTTTAATATTGTGTTGGCAATTTTGAGGTCTTGGGCCAGGGAAAATTCAACCAAATCTTGCTCCTTTCATTTCTTTCCCCATTGTGAAATTTCCTAATGCATAAGTTATTACCTTGCCCGATTATTGCATTAATTTCACATGATGATATTGAAATGGATTTTCATTTGATTTTGGTTTGTTGTGATTTCATCATACAATCTATCTAATCCTTCTTACGTACTAAAGATGTCAAATTTGGATTAGCATGACTTCATTACATGTTCTGTCGATCTCACTAGATGAGCTCGGCTGATGCCTCAATGACAGCCTTCAGGCGGCTTCGGAACGGCCCACAGGACCTCGTCACTATCTAGCTTTTGAGACCCCTGATGGCCCTCAGTTCGTCCATGGGGTTGCAGCTGGATTTTTTGGTCTCCTGTTCCTCCACGCTAACAAAAAAAATGTTAAGGAGGTTGATTCAGGCGAGTTAAGAGGTCAAGATTTAGGTGCTGTGTGATCGAAGAAATTCTCTCACAGCCAACTGTAGGTCTTCCGGCTGGTGGTTCAGGGCGTAGGTTCTTGCTTCCACAAGCAAGGCCTCAATACAGCTACCATGTCTATCTAGGGCTTCACCAACTCCCTCAAAACACAGATTTAGCCTGCGGTGTGCAGCCTGAGGCCATCAGTAAAGAAGTGGATTGGTATGACGTAAACTTCTCTGCTGACAACAGCAAAAACAATGATTGTCGCTAGAAGTTTGACTCTGCGTACGATCTTGGGTGTGAGAACGAACCATCCATTGCTGTAAATCTTCCGGCTGGTGGTACAAGGCGTAGATTCTTGCTTCCACAACCAGGGCCTGAATAGAGCTACGATGTCTATCCAGGGCTCCACCAACTCCCTCAAAACACAGATTTAGCCGGCGGTGTTCAGCCTGAGGCCATCAGTGAAGAAGTGGATTAGTATGACGTCAACTTCTCTGCTGACGATAGCAAAAACAATGATTGTCGCCAGAAGTTTGACTCGGCGTACGATCTTGGGTGTGAGAACGAACCATCCGTTGCTCTAGAAATTGATCTCTTAGTCTTGGCAGAAATTCGTCTGGGGGGGCAGGAATAACAGCATGTTTGTCCCCAACGGGTGTTCCTATTTGTTGATCAGCCTCTTTCTGCGCTTGAGTCCCTTTTTCTGCATCAACAATTGTATTTAAGGGTAATTCTTGTTAAGGAATTTAAGAAATTTAGAGGCATAATGTTCTATACGAAACAGGATTATGCAGTCTACAATGAATCGCTTATAATAGACTGGAAGAAAGGTTTGAAGCAGGCTTGGAGCCAAGAGGCTTCATGGAAACAGAGGAAGATATTTACAGGCATTGGGCAAAACGGAAGTCCCATCCCGGCCCCTTCTTTATGAAGGTAAAGCTCAATTTTATGAAGAAAGCAGGAATTGGAAACGAATAAGTTAAGAGTAGTACGAAATTTTGCTTTGGTCAAATTGTAGAAAATGTTGAGAGGAACTGAAAATTCTATGTAAAATGATGCCAATTTTTTCCTATGTTTGTAAATAATTTGTAATGTCGAAGCTTGCCATGGCATACTTTGTTTGCTATTATTAATGTTTTTATATTAACTATAATTTCAGTACCAAATGATGAAGCTATCCCTCGAAACGTTGGTTTAAAATTAAATGACGAAAGAAAATGAAACCTAAATTCCGAGAATTTCCGAACTCTATTTCAAGTTCATTATCAAAGAATGAAGGTAAACAACAGAAAATTATAATATATATACAAGAAGGCCAGAAGAGATTAGGTCCCAAACAAGAATTTTGAACAATCACGAAATGAATTAGTGGTATTTAGATTAAAAATAGAAGAAGTCTAAGTGATAAAAAATAGGAATACAGAAAATAAGCTAATTAATACCTGGTAGATTCAATAATCTAAAGACTGTCCTAAGGTTTGTCAAGACCACAAAAACAATTAAGGAGGAATATTGAATTTAAAAGAGAGAGAGAGAGAGAGAGAGAGAGAGAGAGAGAGAGAGAGAGAGAGAGAGAGAGAGAGAGAGAGAGAGAGAGAGTGAGAAGGAGAGAAAAACAAACAAGAAAAAAAACAAGCAGAAGGCAAGAAGAAAAAGTAAAAAAAAATATATATATATATATATATATATATATATAATTAACTTCAGGAAAATAAAAAGAATAATCCTAAGGAAATGTTACAGGACGAAGCTGAATATTGAATTGATTGCAGAATAATTAAACAGAAAAAGGAGAGTTTGTGCACCTAAAAATTCCTATAAAATATGAACAAATTTGCTTAGCATAAAGTTCGCTCCGGTTACCAGACTGTGGTTTTGGGGGAAATTTAAAACCTAAGCAACTATTAGTTTATGGTTGGTGGAATGTCGTGATTAATAAGACGAATACAAATTTGTAGGGTGGTAGTTAAGTTTCGAGCCGTATTTCCTGAGGTATAAAGATCCCGAAAATTTAAATAATAAGTGTTGAGACCTGAATTTAGCAGAGGCGTAGAGTGCTTTTCCTCACCTATTTGGTCAAGCAGCCAGGACACGATAATTGATAAACCAGTGAGGATCTGAGCATTTGACTTATATTTTTACATGTATTTCTCTTATCACAATTTTTAGACTTTATCTGTTGTTATTCTGCAATTAATTCAATAGTCCGCTCTATCAACAAATATTTGCCTATTATTATTTTCGTATTTTAAGAGTAATTTTAAGTGGTGATTTTATTTTTCTATGTTACACTTTTCACAGAAATACTCCGATGATGTGCATAGTCAATGAACGAAACGTCCAGTTTTTAAATGAATGTTGAAATTATTGTGTTGGCTTTAATCTAAATATCCGCTTGCTGATATATATATATATATATATATATATATATATATATATATATATATATATATATATATATATATATGGTTATGTGTAATTTGTTGCTGTTGACACACGTGCAGTGTCTGAGATCTGTTCTTTTTTCATGTCATAGTAGACTCAGTTGGGCATCGTCTGTGAATGGAGCAATACCATGGCTGAATTCAATCTTACAACCATTAAAAAAGGCAAGATGTGATACTTGGGATTCACGCCGGGAGCTCTAATGCAATGATTTCCCAGTATTTTTCTGTCAATATGCGGACGGTGGAGATGATCAGGAAAGAGTTAAATGAGTCAAGGTGTTGATATGAGGGTATTGCGGCTCAGAAACCTGAACATAACCATTCTGATACGAAAAGAACTCCTGAATACGGAGAGCTACTCTAAGTGAATGCAGGAGTTTGTGTTGCTCTCGATCAAGGAGGTGGACGCTGGAATGACATGCGCGTGCCACACAAGCAGGGGGGATTTGGTTTTGGCTGTCAGACAATTTCTTTGACCGCGTCACTCAAAGATTCTGTCCTCCTAACTCCCCATAATGCAACCACCTAGACTATTATGTGTGGAGCGTGGCGGAGAGAGAGAGTTAGAGAAAGAGAAAGAGAAAGAGAGAGAGAGAGAGAGATAAAGATCCCGCGCACCAACAATATGGGGCTTAGGTCCAGTATCACCACAGTTTTTTACCCAGTTAATCAGGAAGAGGGAACAAAAAGCTGTCGCAGGTTCCGACGCAGCCTCGAGGCCGTGGTTTAAGCCGCCGGCAATTCCATTGAATAAAAATAGAACAATCCTTCAATTTTTTAACTTGTAATTTTGGTAAATATAACTATAAATCACTGCATAAATATAACTGTGTTATTTTACTCAACGCACCATTAATAATGAACCTCAGAAGGAAGCCCTCGGGCGCGAAAGAGAAGGGGTCCTTAGAACCACGAGCTCAAATATTAGTGGAGGCGCCTAATAGCAGTAGGTCTATTAAGGTCTGGTGGTCAGGGAGTGCTTCTATAATATATAGTTATATAGGGACTCATAGGCGGTGCAAAAGAAAGAAGAAAACTTTCCTAATACAATCTCTTTCTAGATTGCACGAGTGGACGAACAACAAAAATGGATTAAGGAAAGCATCAAAAATACACTGAATGCCCTACGCGCTTGGTATATAGAATAAGAAAATGGCGGGAACGCGTCCTGCCCAGGGCAAAGGCGGAAGACTCAAATGGAGTAGAGACACTAAAAACAATCGGACTTGAACCCCAAATCCCGAAATACAGCCAACAGCAGCCTCATGTGTAGAAAATAGACATGTGTGTAGGCCAGAAGTGGGCAACCCCTGGCATGCTGATCATTTATTTCTGGCACCGTTCCTTTTACGTGCGTTTTTTTTTCTTTTGTACATACAGTGGTCTCTTGACAAACGAGTTTAATTCTTTCCAAGACCCTACTCCTTTCTCAAAAAACTCGAATCTTAAAGAAATTTTCCCCATAAGAATACATGTAAATTTGGAACTACTTTTGTCTGGATTTGTGGCAGGAATTGACCACCTGACAGCCCTGGTTGGCGACTACTTTGGCCGGATCGCGACCATACAGAAACTCCCGTGAGATTCTACTGTGGCCATGCGACTACAAACCCCACTCGCCGCAAAAAAGCGTTGTTTTTTTCTGCACCTCGTGTCTGCAATCAGCTCGTATGTGTCCCGTTGTTTTTTCTTGATACCTTCGGCATGTTTGTCTATTCATTGGGAGGCTGTGAATGGTAGAGGACTTACTTTTATTCTTTCTCTACTTTCATTATATTATTATCTCATGTATTTTTATTTTCTACCGTTTACAGATTTATAGAATGTCACGACCACGAGCTAAGAAACGATGTCATTCAAATGAAGAGGGTTTTAGAGAATTTAAAGAATAGTGGACTGAAAAGTTTGGCATAATTAAGAAAGACAAAAAGCATTACGCATTTTCTGTTCCGAAACAGTTGTTTGTAGGACTTTTTCTGTAAAGAGACATTTTGAAAGTGTTCATAATAATTGAGGAGGAACAAAGAAAACTCATTTCTCGTGAACTGAGTAAGACAAAAAAACTGGTTGATACTTTTATAAACTTTATTTCAGGTAGGCCCAGTTCCAACTTAGTTGTTATTAGTTTCAAAGTTTTAAAAGTTATTGCCCAACATGGAAAGTCACTCAATGATGGGAAGTATATTAAAGAAGTTTGGATAGAATGTTCACCTTTCCTTTTTGTCAAATTTTAGAAAAGGAAAAGATTATTCACCGCATTAAACATTTGTCTGTGAGTAGGAAAACACTTAAGGATAGGCTACTTAAGTTGGAAAGGAATACAGTTGAACAATTGACAAAAGATTTATCTTCATATAAGTTTCTTTCGATTTGTGTTGATGAAAGTACGTCATTACCACTGCTAACCTGTTTTACTCCGCACTTGCCCCCCTCAAGCTTTGGTTAAACAGCTGACCTTGTATCACGGCAATGGAACCACTTTTGTTTGTTTGTGTGTATATGTTTGCTCAGTTGTCAACCCTTTAATAGCGCGACGAACAGCTTGCCCAACATTAAGTGACGTACATTTATATATATATATATATATATATATATATATATATATATATATATATATATATATATATATATATATATACATTGACTTATGTACATTTATATATATTTTTTGTTTCATTTCTTAATTATCTTCTTGGCATAATATTTCTTCAATTTAATAAATAGCCTTTTAGGATTTGATAGATTTCCCGAGCGTCCATTTGTGGAGTTTCTCGCTGGGCCTATTAAATCTTACAATTTCAGTGCCAGAAGCCTACAGCTACAGGCTCACACTTATAGAATTATAGTCTTAAGAAACTCTCTCTCTCTCTCTCTCTCTCTCTCTCTCTCTCTCTGAATATAATGAGAGGAGCGAAAATGAAAAAAAGGGAAGAAGACTGAAGAGAAAGTTTTTGTGTTAATTCTCGCAAGAAAAGAATTCGTGTTTTTGGATTCGTAAAGCTTCGAGTTGTCTCTGGATCTAAAAAAAATAGAAACTCCAACATTAAGAAAGAACTAATATCGAAACTAATTTTTCTAACGTGTAAGTGAAATTACTAAACTTTTAAAGTCTAAGTAAGTGTAGACTAAAAACTATACACTCAAAGGAGAAAAAAAAACTAATTGAATCAAATCACCCAGGAAGTGAGATCCCCTAAGTTATAAAATTTCGAAACCACACGCATTTTTTTCAAAATAGTCTGCGCCAAGATAGAAATGGTGAACAAACGCTGCCAGAACGGCTTGCTTTTGTTTAACATGAGAGAATATGGAAAGAGAGAGGCACATCAACATGCAGATGTGCTTCATCTGTTATGAGTTGGAGGCCCGCATGACGATCAATCGCATCGAGACAGAACAAAGATTGTCTGAATGCGGCCGGCCAACGAGTGCGCTTTTGGAAGAACAGTGCCCAAGATACGGAAAAGAAATGCCTCATTTGCGGCGAGCCACACCGGACAATGGCAATGGCCTGCACAAAGAGGAAAGAGATAATTCCAAGGAAAGAGAATGAAGACGCAAACAAAACCGGAAACAAGAAAAACTCAACCTATGCAAAAGTGGCCAAGGCCAAAGTACAACAGACGAGGAAACCAAAAACTCATCTTACAGCACCAAATGAGTCCGCAATGGTACTTCTTACGTGCACATTATACGCACATGTAATGAACATAGGGAAACTAGAAACTTTCTCCGATGACTTCAACACATTGCTTGCAAAAGATTGAATGAAAAAGATGTGGTTCACCAAGAACCCACCCTCCAAACAAATATTAAACCTCAATTTGGTTAAGCGCACAGTAGGGGAGAAACTTAAATCAAGAAAAGATGAGGAAATGAAAATACGTCAAAAAAGAAGAGAGGAATAAAGCCGTGAAAGACAACACGAGAGTGATTGAGGCAGCAGACCTTATACTAAAAGTGTGTGTCAGCGTCGAATAACCCTTACGGAAGAGAAAAAACAACAGGAGATAATCAAAGCTTTACATAAAGGCACAGTCAAATGGGCCCAAAAGAGAATAAAGGGAACGCTAGATGATGAATTTGTTGTTGAGAATTTACTCTACAATGACAAAATCAGAATAAACCCTTGTGACTGTGTCATCTTACACCGACACACAAACAAAGATTTTACATGTGGTGGGTTCGAAAGAACCTAGAAGTCCACCAAACAGTGAACAAATGATAGCTGAAGCAATCCATAGTGTGCAATGGCTCACCATTCTCTTTGTAAATATCAAAAAGAGGGGGAATGAGGAAACTTTGAACTACAGGAAGGGTGACAGCGTCCAAAATAAAATAATCAAAATAATCGAAAAAAAGATTAAATGAACCCGATGACGACAAATCTCACGGCTACTACAATTATCCCAATGAAGAAAATCATACCGGAAAAAACTCCTGGACAAGAATAAGAAAATGGAACACCGATGAAGACTCCAAAAAGTAGAAAATAATAAAAAAACAAACTACAGTGAACGAGGTGAAACAGTAAAGTGAAAATTCACAAAGGGAAAACCCCCGTGATAAAAGGAGGAAATAGCAAAAACCACCAAACAAACACTCACTCCAAGCAAATGAACACGAAAACAAGAAAATAACTCAGGCTAAAGCTCAAACACATAGAAACATAACGGCATGAATGTCACAGAACACATTTAAATGCAACAGCGAATAAATGAAAACAAATAATAGGGATTTGACAGACCAACCATCGAGTTAATTAGAGAGAACAAAGAGAGAATACGAATAACAAAGAGACTGACAGAGGTTTGCGCCTCTCAGGCAAACTACGAAGTTGTTTAAAATGACAGGATAGATGAAATACGAATAGCAGATAAAAAATTAGAAACCGTGGTTCAGATTCTACGTTAACCAGTACATCCAAATAATGGAATATTCCATTCTTTGTCATCTGTACCCCAGCCAGCAGAAAGAAGGTCAACTTAAATCAACTTTTTCTCTTCTACTGATTTCTCTTTTCACCCCGCCTTACCCTCTCCCCCGGATCCACTAGACACGGTGGCATCTGGTGGAGCGGGGAGATGGGAGCCGAGAAGGGTCTCTTGGTGGGTTTCTTTTCCCTCCCTTTCTGTCATCGGATGGAGGAGGAAAAACCTGCGGGCGATATTTTAGTCATCTCCCATCAAACAAAATAAAACAAATAAAAAACTTATTTTGATGGGTGTCATTTGTCATATTCTTATCTCAAGGAGTTAACAGCAACCTTGCAGATATTTACTACTCCAAGAGTTACTCTAAGACGTTCAAGAAGAAGACCAAGAAGAAACTTGTACTGGCATCACATGACTTAAGACTTAACTTCTAAATAAAGACAATCTTTCCTACCTCACCCCTCTTTAGCGCGTATCGGTCAGGAAGGTTCAACTCTCCTTAGGTACTCACACAAGCTGGAGCCATATCTGAACCTTGCAGCTTACCCGACGAAGCCTGGAGCTTAGCAAGGGACGGGTTAAACCCGGGTGTTCGGCGGCCTTGAGAGGGTGGGAGCAAACACTTTTAGGGCTACGCGTTAGGTAGGTAGGGTAGGGCTACCGACAGGCTAAGCGGGTCATAACCGAACCTGTAAGCTATTGTCTACATTGTACAGTGTATTTACCAGAGACTTGCCAAGCCCAGTTTACGACTCAACAAAGTACACCTAATTTGACGACTCGCAACTACCATGGCAAATATAACTTCACCAGAGATTGAGAATATCAACAACTTTGAGTGTGAATAGAAGATCCGCACAAACATTGCTATTTTCTTTATAACTCCAATAGGAAGACGAAAATCATCGAGAATGCACAGGTATACGAAGATATATTTCACTACCAAAACGAAAGTAAAGTTCTTGGACTAAAAATCATCAGGAACGGCTGTGGACAGTACGTGGCAGAAAGAACAAATTTGTCCAAATGAAACCTAGTCAAAATTTTCCAACTAAGAGGATTAAAAAATAGGAATAAGAAAAAAAGGGTCTAATGCCTTCTGTGAAGCAACACCACTGTATCCAGACATCGCACTAAAGAATGCTTCATAAGACGAACACCCGAAACTTCAAAGAGTCCATAATACTGGGGTCCTTATCTTGACCAATACCGGAAGAAGGGAGCAGAGAAGGCAAAATAACCTTTATCAGGAAATAGGCGTCCCAACAATAAATATAACTTTACATAAAAGAACTTGCAAACTATTGGATTAATTAAAGATATATTTAGCTACGAAGAAAAAAAAAATCAACGGATATAACCAAGATTACATAGAAAACAACAGAGAAAACATCAGAAGTGGAAAACCAGCCACAAGAGAAGACTGGTACCTATATACACGTAGTCAAACATTGTTGAAGTAAGAAGAAGAAAAGAACAAATAAAGTAAAACAATTGCAAAGTACTCATACAAGAAAGAAAATAATAAGTGAAGAATATTAGTGGCGCAAAAGCCTTCACTTAAATTAAAACGTAAATAAGAATGTGAATGGCGAGGAAGCTGGTTTCTGGCTGGAGTCGTATTATCAACCCAATTTCATCATAACCCGCCTAACGTTTACCATGCCTCCTTTACCGTATTTTAAGAGGGGAGGGGAAATTGCAGTAGTATTGCTGGGTGAGGTCCGAGTCTCCTCACCACCTTCCCGGGTATTGCTGGGTGAGGTCCGAGTCTCCTCACCCCCTTCCCGGGTATTGCTGGGTGAGGTCCAAGTCTTTCCCCCTTACTGGGTTGTGGTGGAATCTGAGCCTCCCCGCCCAACCCCAAGCCTTGGTCAGTGAGCTTTTGATAGGAATCTCAGTCTGCACACACACACCCATACACACACACCGTATACATGGAAGTAAATCGGTAGGGCCCAGGTGGGCACAGGTTTTTCTCGTTTTATTCCATATTTAGTAAATACTTGAAAATAATTAGGATGTTTAATGATGCAAAGGCTAGATATCGGGGTATTAATCTAAAGATTACTAATTTCTACAGTAGACTGTTTCCATGTATTTATCTGTTCGGAGACAAAGATCTTTGACCTTTTTTTTGAAGAAATTAGAATCTACACACACACGCACACACGCGCACACACACACACACACTTCTTAGATATCGGAGTATTAATAAAAAAAATTATTAATGCCTAGACCGTATTTAACATATCTGAATTGGCGGTAAAGAGATAAAGATCGCTTCTTTGTCGCCAAAAGTTTTCAGCCTCCACACTTTTCTATCACCACCCCTCATCTCTAATCGACCTTACCCCTACCCTCCCCCTCATTTATTTACCGTCATAAACCCCATCTGTACCCTCCTTATTTCTTTATCGTCCTAAAACCTCATCTGTACCCTCCTTCCGCGCCCTTATTTCTTTATCATCCTAAAACCCCATCTGTAGAGATATAAAAACCAATTCGAAAAATCTCCAATCATTGTACCTAATAGCTTTTGCTAAGAAGAAGACTTTTTGCTCTTTGTTTAAGAACTTTTAAATAAACATAAGAATATGGTGCCATTAACAGAAGGTGAATGAACTTCATATGGTGAGCTATCTGACTTTCTCCAACATTTCATCGTTTCGCAGTTGACAACTTCGTTCACAGAGTAAGTCATTTTCTTTTTGTAACTTGTTTTTTATTAAAAAGCCGAGGTTGTTATAATGATTTATTTTACATTCTAATTCAAATATGCATACATTTTCTACAGATTAATAAATCGAAAGAAAACATTTATTTGATACTAATCCGATTATATAATGACATTTTCCAATAATTAATATTTATTGAGTGTACAGTATCATTTTTTGCTTTACATTCTACTACAAGTATTCTTAACAATGATTTCTTCGTTTCTTTTATCATTATAGATATCAAATTGTTCAATAAAAGATCGATATGATTTACTGATTGTCATCTACTTAATGAAATAGCCACAAAACAAGCAGCATGAGTTTGAAAAGTAACTCTGAACTCTGAATGGATTGACGATAATAACTTTATTGTTTTTACTATGTTTTTACGAATATAAACATCGTTCTGGAACCCTAGACATAGGCTATCAAAATAATACAAAAAAATATTTGTTAACAAACAAAGCTATCCAATGCGATCCAGGTCGATGGCTGTTGTCCAGATAAATTATATAAGCTGCTAGTAGTTGTAAAGTTTGCCATAACTGAGTGTCTCTCGCAAAACAGCCATGAAAAAATCGCTTTGTAGTTTTATTTCGATACAATAGTTCTTCTATTTCTATTATATTAATTTTATTAAGCATAAACTAATACGTTCCTAGACTTATCTATCTTAATAACACTGAAACGCTGCATATATAACAAGGGAAACCAGGTCTATTAATAGAGATCTAAACTCTAACTGTATTGATAATGTGCCCTGTTTCATAGGATTAGAGCATTCACCAAGACAAGAAGTATTCTTGTCCTGATTTAGGTTAATGCAATAAATATTTATATTTTTTAGAAATTGTTCATACGTAAGTTCAATACTCTGCCCACCTCCAATACACTCTATTCCGTTATATAACGAGTAAAAAGCCCTTGAAGCAACTGGATCTACATCGTCCGAATAGTCTAATTCAAATGGTCTTTCAACTTCATTCCCATTTATATAGATAGTGATGCGATTCGCATTATAAGGTTTAAATTCAAAAGGCAATGCATCATAGCTATCAGAAAATGCTTAATGGTCAACCATGCCAATTACCACTCTCGTAGGTATTCTTCCCATGATGATATCCGCACTCTTCATTGATATTCCATTCATAATTTTAAAATTTCGTATACGAACTTGTGTTATCGGGTACTTAGCGTTTGATGTAACCAACCAATTTTCTCCCTATCTTTAAGTTCACTTTTGACTGCCTTCACAATTCTTGCTTTAATATAAGATAAACCTCACTCGGGTCTATATAATACTGTCCGCTACCAGATACATAATATTCAACTGGGATAAAATCTCAAGAGATATTGCTAAGTGGAGAGTAAGACTGATAATTTCTCTCGCCGATGGAAGTTTGGGTCGGTGCAACGGTAAACAAATCGAGTTCTGTTTTCGAATATATATAACTTGCTGGATGAAGAGCAATCATTTTTACACGTGTATGATTTACATCTGATGATGAATTTATAAGAAAATCTATGAAATATGTGCTTGTTTATAGCATGAGAAAAATACATCCCCATCTTCTTCATCATCTATATTCAACTTTTT
Source organism: Ceratothoa steindachneri (assembly GCA_963969495.1). Classification (NCBI taxonomy): domain Eukaryota; kingdom Metazoa; phylum Arthropoda; class Malacostraca; order Isopoda; family Cymothoidae; genus Ceratothoa; species Ceratothoa steindachneri. The sequence continues at coordinate 120,336,539 of OZ018324.1, forward strand.
TCTCTTCTATCAAAAGTTATACTGAATGAACCGTCTTTGAAGGGAAGGTAGTCTACAAGGTTAGAGCAAATGTAACATGGTTTCGAATGAGATATAGGAACAATTATTTAATTGATGGATATCATCTCTGATATATCTTTTCATTATACTAGAGATGATAATTTCTGTCTCATTTTCAGGTTCATTTTCTCTATGAGTGCTTTTTCATTTTTATAATACTCGGAAACGCCTGGGATTCGAACATAATCACCGATCTTATATAGAATCCTCTTTTTTTAACTTCAGCGATTTGATTCGGTATAGCAACATCATGTATAACTTTAAACGTGTGTTTCCAATCATTCTATGTCAAGAATTATTATAAGCCCTTGCAAAATCATTGAACACGTCGATGTATTCCCATGTGTTATTAAAAGTAAAATATCTGAAAAGTCTTTCCTTTATTGTTCTTTGTAAACGCTCCACGAGACTAACTTTGTTTAGTGAGTGGACATGATATACGCTGATATTATATTCGCTCAATAAGCCATCCATCTTTTTTCCTTTAAACTCTCCTCCATCATCAGAACATATAAAGATATGTTCTGTTCAAAATGTTATACATACTATGAAGTGGATGGAGCAGAGCATACGTGCTGAATGAAGAGGTCGAAGAAGTCGGTGGTCAAGAAATAGAATTCAGTGTATTATGACATAGAAATCTATAAAAAAGTGGGATCATTCATATTTAATCCTTATATAGTGGTTATGCAGATAATATGTGAACTTTGTTCTGATAATGAGAATAAAACTTATGATAAATGTAAGAACTGTGGTCCACGAACAAAGATTTTTGAAAGAAATGGTGAAAACTCCCCTTGTAAACCCTTTATAGAAGAGTTAATACGAATAAGAAGATCGAGAGAAAATATGAAAACATATATGATGGCACATAACAATGCCAAATTCGATGCCCAATTCATCTATGACGAACTGCTTAAATATTTCAATTCTAATTTGTTTACTTCAAATCCAATGAAGCGAGAACGAAAAATCCTTAAGAGAGAGCTTGTTCAGGATATAATATTTAAGGATACACTCCTATTAATTCCATTATCGCCAAAAAATGGCCAAAACAATGGGTATCCCCGTAGTGGAAAAAGGTCATTTTCCTTACGATTTTCTTTCAGAGGAAACATTGAATTATATTGGTATTTTAACTATCAGAAAATGAACAATGAGGAAAAATTATATTTTGACAGTAATTTTTACCCGAATTTACAGGATGGAGAATACAATATTCGTACAGAGTGTATTAAATATTGCATTCAACATGTTTCAATCCTCCCCCTGTGTATTAAGAAGTTTAAGTGTTCCTTCATCAGGAGATTTAACATTGATCCTATGCAGTCTTGCATCACAATAACCTCATTGTGTTGCAAGCTGTATAAAGATGTCTTCTTACCAGAAAATTCTATTGCAATTATCGACAGGAAGAAATCAAAAGATTTTTCTTATAAGACTATACGTTGGCTTCTGTCTGAAGAATATGATAGAGGAATCCCGATTTTCCATGCAAGGAACGGTGGTGAGCGAAGTCTTTCTGTTGATGGGAGTTTCTTTTTCCCTGACGGGTTTTCACTATCAGGAGGAGGAACCGTGTTTCTCTTTCGTGGATGTTATTGGGATGGGTGTCAGAAAGAGGACTGTAATCTCAAACAAGATGTTTCCACTAATGGACGTGGGTCGTTGGACCGCTACTACCACACAATAGAGAGTGATCTAATTTTCGGTAGAAAATAGAAAGTTATCATGCTGAACATGAAGTTGACTCCCACGTAACGAATCTTCCAATTGCAGCATTCACAACCACGTATGCTCGAATCAAGCCATATGGCCTCTTAGACTCGTTGGGTCAACAGTTGCTGTACTGTGACACAGACAGTGCCATCTTCATTGCTAGGAAAGATGACCCACAACCTCAACTTGGAGAATTTCTAGGTCATCTCACCGATGAGATCAAAGATGTGTACGGTGTCGAGGCGTATGGAGAGTAATTTTTCTCAACGGGTCCCAAATCATATTCAGTACGTATCCAGATGCCATTAACTCTCAGATGAAGGATATTTTAACCTACGATGTTATGAAACGCCTAGTTGGAGCCAGCGATGATAGTCACATCCTGTACCATTTATGGGTTTCAGAGCCGAGGAACAAGGTGGAGTGAAAGAGGTTAGAGGGGAAAAGATTTTGAGAAAAACATTTCGTAAACGCATGGAACTTCCAGGGAGTTATCGAAGCATACCTTTCAGTTTCAAAGGGATCTTATATGAAATTTAAAAAGTCACTATATGTTGAATCGCTACCAGCTATTATTGGCTCGGAATGAAACGAGAAAACACCTATGTCCACTTGCGCCCTACCAATTTACTTCCATGTGGTGTGAGTGTGTATGTGTGTACGTGTGCGTGTGTGCAGACTGAGATTCCTATGAAAAGATCAGTGACCAAGGCTCGGAGTTGGAAGGGGGATCGGGGGAGACTCAGATTCCACTACAACTCGGTATGGGAGGGGTAGTGGGAGTGAGACTCGGACCTCATCCAGCAATACCAGGTAAGGGAGAGTAATGGGTAGGAGACTCGGACCTCACCTAGCAATACTACTAACGGCTCGTAGCTCCTCCTTTCCAATGTCCCTCACCCAAGATCGAGGGGACGGGGCAGAAGAAGTGGAAGCCTGTGGCCGATTTGCTCTTGAAGAAACTTCCCACATTTATGACCTTCATCAGAAGTGAACCGAGGGCCTAGTGCCTGGTAGGAACTCCAGAGCAAGGTTTCGTAGAGTTTATAGTAGAAGATGGAAAAATAAAAAATAAAAAAGATAAAAGTTTAGTGATTCGGCTAAATGAGCAACCTCGGTAGTCATAGGTGAAAAAAGGGAATACCCATGGCCAAAGGACAAAAGGGAACGGCTGATTAATGTGGATTCCGAACCACCATACTGCATTTACATATTCATTCTTCCTTTTTCGCACTCAGAGTCATTAAGTTACTATTCTGGTTTATAGCTATCGGGAGATCCGATTATTCTCTACTTCCTATTTGTTTTTATGTTTTTTTTTATTATCTGTGCGTAATAGCATTCATAGCTTTGGATGCATTTTATATGCCTGTAACTCGTGTTTCATCTTATATTTCTTTTTTGTTGTTTCCTTCATCGGTAGTTTGTTTTCTTTGTCATTTTCTGTTACGGTTTGTCTTATTTGTGTATAGTTTATATTCGATTCTCATAGTTCAGTTCCCATAGTTTGGTTATCTTAATTCGGTCCTCATTATTCAATGTTTATTCCAGTTATTTGTCTGTGCTCGGTATTTTTTGTCGTTTCTCTCTTTGCTTCTTTTTTCACATCGGTGATTTTTTTGGGTTTTTTTCAGCTATTCTTCCTGATTTCTGTTCTCACTTGATTTCTTGAGCTTTGGAAATGAAGTTGAGTACGTTGATCGTTGGGGATATAAATATGTTCTGCAAATACTTTGGGAGATCAGTGATTTTCTTCTATAGATCTTTTTGCTTTTTTTTTCCTTTAAGTGTAGGTCGCTCATTTTTCGCATTTCTCGATTCTTGGTGTTCGTTATCAATCTTAGGGCATTATTTTGCCCCCTTTGCATATCGTTTTACCTGATTGTGACATGATATGCGATGATATTTGGGTTAAGTCAGTATTACCCTACAATGTAATATATTATTTTCTCTTATTCTTCTTACAGATTCCTCGAATAGAATAAGAAATTGAGGGGTGGTATTGTTCGTTGTATCCTTTCTCGTTTATGACTTACGCAAACTTTTGATGTTATCTTTAGACCTAAATCTTTTTACCTTCGGATCTATAATTGTACAATTATCCTTCATAAATCATATGGGCTGTTTTCCTTCTTGCAATAAGAATTACGGTAAATATTTCAATGTTCGTCCATATTTTCCATTGTTTTTCATATTTATTGTTGTTACCAATTTCCAGTGCCGTTAATCGCGCTAGCCATCTTTCATTTCTGCTTGGAGATGTTATACATTGGCTGATATCATCCGCGAACTGGATGTTCAGTATCTCTGGTCTAATTAGTGGTGGTGTATCATCTGTATATACTGAATATAACGTTGTTGATAAACATCCGCCTTGCGGCAATCCGGCTCTCATTAAAAAAATTTGTCCTTCGCATTCATTTATCACGATTCTTGCTTTTCTTTCTGTTTTTATAGTCGAAGAGAATTCTCTTCAAATTGTTGTTTCCTTTGGAGATTTAGGATCTTATATTGTAAGCCTTTGATTCAGACTTTATCAAAGGCTTTCTCTACGTCTCTGAACACTCGCTAAGTGTCTATACCTTTTTTTCGCTTTAGCTTGTTTTATTTTTTTCTGTTATTAGTCCCATGGTCATAGTTGTATACCTCTTCCTCCGGAATCCAAACTAGAAATCATTATAATATCTTATTTTCCTCCATATATTCTATTAATCTACTTGTTATTTCCTTTTCAATACTTAACCGGTAAAATATAGTAAGGATATGGGTTTCTAACTATTCAGGAGGTTTAGAGATTTGCCTGGATTTAGGAAGAACAATATTCTTGCTGTTTTTAATACGTCAGGCAAGTTGTCGGTGTTTAGACTTAGATTAAAGGTATTTTTAATGCTCTTATCATGGTTTTCTGGGCATTGGTGAAGTTAATCTTTGGAAGCCCTAATGGTCCTAGCACTTTCTGTTTAAATCAGTGAATTACGCTTATTATTTCTCCATCCCTGTTAAAGCACCCGGGCCCGCTTGTTCTTACCTATTAGAGACTACTGATTCAGTTGGAGTAATCCTGTTGATGATATTAAGTAGGTACTCTTGCACCTTTTCTTCCGTTTCGGAAAGAAGTCTTCGCTTTCTTCAGGTGTAATTGGGAAAACTGATTCCCAGTGCCTTCTGAATTTTCGTTCTAATTCCTGATCTTCTTGGATTCAGTTGCCGTTCTCGTCTTTAAGTTTAATTTTTATCTCGTTTTTCCACCTCGTATTCTGTTAATTGCGCTTATCTTTTTTTTGTGTTATTGTAAGTCTATCTGCCTTATAAGTTTATCCCAGCTTTTTTCCAGCTATTTACCTATTAAGTAAATCATTTCTGTTTTTAATTCTCTCAATTCGTTATATTTTTCTGGACTACATATGTCCTCGTAGCCATATTAAATTATATGCCCTTTTAGTTTGTTTATTTATCATCTCGGTGGTTCGCTCGTGCTTTTGTTTAATTCGGTAACTTAATTTTGGTACGTAGTTCTTGTCTGCGGCCACCAGAAGATCCGTTAACTGCTTCATCTCTTCATCTTTCTCATCGAGTGAAGCGTCTGCCATGTTTTTAGGAATATATCCATTTAATTCTTCCTTATACATCCTTCAATCTGCTATGTAAAATTGTTTCCTTTTAATTGCACTTACCACTATCGGATCCTAGTTTAATTGGAGCACTGTTCCTACTTGGTCACCTCTCGCAATTGATACTTGTTCCATATGAAACGTTAGTGGCATATCAAAGCTGCTTAGGAGTATGTCTTCTGGTTTTGTACTGATGTTTGTTGTAATATATGTGCGTGGATCTGGTGCCACTCATTTTAGGATTTTTCTTTCTAACATCATCTCTTGATTCTTGCCAGCGTCGTTTGTTGTTCTCTATCCACTTGCATGTGATTTTGTATTTAGATCACCGATGATAATGTTGGGTGACCTTGTTCGAATATCGCAATGAAGTTATCTACATGTAAAAAAATTCTTCTCGGTGGTTGGTAACCCGTCGATATTATTATGGAGTAATTTCTAATTATATCTACAATTGGGATTCCGGTATATTTGAGGCCTATTTTGTTAGCTCTAGCAGCCCAGTCATTTCTTTCTCCTGATAGGTTGTTCGTTATGGCGGTAGAAATAATTATATATTTTTATTACTTTAACTTTGTTTTTATTCCATGGTCCGTGATGAGTACAATATCTGGATCGATCTTTTGTATTTTATTTCCAATTGATCTTTCTTTACCGATCTATCCGTTTGTATTTATTTTCAAAATATTTATTTTTCTATCTTTCGCTTCCCATTTATCTGTATTTAACTTCAGTAAGATTTGTTAAATTGGATCATAATATTGGTTTTCTTTATTGTGGATTTTGTAGTGTGGTTCTCCTTCCTGTCCGCTGTATCCACATGTTGCGACATTGGAGTTGGTGGAGTTAAATTTTGCATTGTATGCATTTTTATTTGTACCATTTGAGAGAGTTACCACATCGTCTGGTTATAATTCTTCCTTCCTTCAAAAGCTTTTCAGCTATTTTTTCATTTGTTTCTTCTTTGTAAGACCATTCGCACTTATTTACGTTAAGTGCTCGGTCTATTTCGTCTTGGTTTAATTTTCTTGGTAGTGGCATGGATTCGCTTGCGTAGATCTTCAAACGGAGATCTTTTGTTTCGTACACCTTCTCTTGTGTTTAGGTCTAATTTTGATTGTTGTTGTACCTACTTTATTTTATCTGAAGATGTTGAGATTTCTTGATGGTTTAAATTTTTATTTCCTTTTCTTTTGGTGGGAGATTCATTTGCATGGCATTTTCTTTATTTTTAAGATACCCATTCATAAGATATCGGACGACTCTGGATTTTCTGGGAACCACATTTCCTTGATTCTTTATTTAACCAATATTTTGTTCAGCGTGCTTGCAAATATTCCTGGTTTGTTCATGTTCGCCAAGTGTGTTTATGCTATGCATACAAGAAGGTATGATCTTAAGCCCTGTGTTATTGTTATATTTGTTCTTGTTTCCTTTCTCTTTGAGCAGCTCATTTCTAGGGTGTGATAATCACCCTTGCAATTTAAGCATTTCTTTGCGGTGTAGTTGCACTTCCTCTCTATTCATGATGACCGGAGCTTTCCGAGCATCTTTTTTCCCTCGCTGTGCAATTTCTGGTGATGTGGTTTTTGAATGCGCAGCAGTTCTATATATATAAATATTTCCTTTTAAATATTTTTCTCTGGGATTTTCATATTAAACGCGAATAACCCATTTGTGGCTAACCTGGCAATCTTAGCAACCCCTGTTTGTACACACCACCCTAAATAGGTGGCTGTTTTGTTTGAATTTGATTATTGGATGCACTTTTATACTTTGATTTCTCTTCTTTGTTTCAAATCTTTCGCTGAATGTAATCCAACCCTTAAGTCTACTTTCTTGCAAATTACGCTTGTATTCGCAATAATATGAAAAGGAATTTCTGGGTTTAGTCCAATTTTCCTAAGGGTTTTGACTCCTTCATGTGAACCCAATCATTCCGCAGCTTTTTTTTTATGGCATATTGCAGTGTATCCTTGCGTTGTCTATCAATTTCATTAACGCTACCTCCATTTTTCCAGACAAAGTTTGAGCCACTTATCACCAATCCGATTTGGGGGCTTACCCCTTTCTCCGGAGTGCAACTCTTTTGTACTCCATCTTTATTTTGATCCTGGAACGCCTAGACGCTCCTATTAATTTTATTTCTCTCCTTTTGATGTTTTTTGGCTCTCTGAAAAAATAGGTGTCCCGATTTTTATTTCTTTTTCCTCTAGTGGGAAGCTTTCCGTATTTATGCCTATTTCTATCTTTTCTTTCAATTAGTATTTGTACACTCCTCGATCACCCTGCCGAAATAATCCTAGCCTTAGCCTCAGTCCACAATTGGTTTCAGGTTCGGGGTGGATAAACGACCTTCCCTTTTCTGGCCCTCCCTAACAGAGTCTCCTGCAAAGGTTCACTCTGCCTTACTATCCAAATGCATCTAAGATTCTGCCAATGATCGAGTTATGTTGTGCTAGTTTGCGAAAATTAAAGTGGAAGATTAAAGTTTAGATGTGCATATGTGAAAGTAGAAAGTAATACCACTTTGAGGTATTAATTTTAGGCGGTGGGTTGGTTCTATCAGAGTGAAGAATTGAGTGCCCTATACCTCCCATAGCTCATTCTTTTCTTCTAAACATCTTTCTTCTTCCAATCTGAGAGAATGGATCACAAGTATTGATTGCCTAAGCTGGGTATCCAGACATACACAATACTTCATTTCTCTATCAACTGAGGGCCTTTTTGGTTTCTTTAACTAATAACATTAATATGAATAGTTGCTAAAAAGTATTTACCTCCAGTCCTCAGTAGAACTAAAAAGCTCAGAGGGAGCTAAGAATCTCTGGATTAGGTTTAAGGTTCTTTAGGTTTAGGTTATTGTTGTTTAGTGCTTACATGTTGCTTGTACGTGGTGATGGTAACTTGAATCCCGGTCCAGGTAACTCTAATCCAAAAGTGTCGAATTCTCTATAGTAACATTATGGGGCTTCACTCTAATCTTGATGAATTGCAAATTGTCTCTAGGGACTTTGGTATTGTTCTGTATTCTGAGACTTTAGTGTCGAACAAACGAAATATCTCTGAATCAATAAACCTGCTCTGCTCTTACATGACTCTAGACAGCAAATTTGTGGCTTAGCTACTTATATCCGGTCTAGATTTTCAGCCTCTGTCAGATCTGATTTTAAATGTAATTGTAATGAAGTTCAATTAGTTAAGGTTAGCAGTAGAATTAATAACTTGTATATATTTAGTCTATACCGTATGCAATCGCAATTTGATTTCAGAAAAGGGCTTAGCACTAATGATGCCAAAGAGGATCTGCAATCCTCTTTGGATGTTCACTCTGACGCCAGGGTTATTTCCCTCGATTTTAGCTCTGCCTTTGATTTAGTGAATCATAAAGCTTTTAAGTTGCAATTGATGGGTATTGGCGGTCCAATTGTCAATGTATTCAGAAAACTTGATCTGGCCGTCAGCAGCGTGTTCTAGTTGATGGAAGTTTAGCTCTTTTAAGCTGGTTTTATCTGGCGTTCCACAAGGTAGTGTTTTGGGTCCCTCGTTTTTTTATATTGTACACTGCCGAGATGTGGACAAATTTAGAAAATTAATTGTCTATGCTGATGATAGTACCTTGTGTGACTCAGTTAACTCTCCTAGTGATCGTGCTTTTGTGGCTGATTCCCTGAAGGAGACCTTTCTAGAATACAGTCGTGGTGTCTTAAATGGGGCATGAAGCTATACCAAACCAAGACACAATCTACAATTGTTAGTAGATCGAGGACTCATGACTCGCCTCTTCAACTATTCTTTCTCTGTGGGTCTCCTTTGATGTTCTTTTGCTCCCTTAAATTCTTGGGTGTTTTGATAGATGATATACTTACTTTTCAGAAGCATTTAAGATCTATGGCTTCTTCTATTGCACAAACATATGGACTTCTTCGTAAGTGCTTCAGGGCACTATTTAATGAAGACGCTGTTTTAAAATCTTTTACGCATTCATCCTAGCATGTTTTCAGTATTTCATGCCTATATGGCTTTCTACAGCTAAGTATAACTTTAAATTGTATTCGTTTCATTCTACCAGATTTAACAATCGATTTGAAGAAACGTAGAAAAAGTGGTGGTTTGTCTATCTTGTACAAGACTTTTCCATAATGTTAACCATCCCTTTTAATTGAGACTACCTGTTCCTTTTACCCACAATAAACCTACTAGGCGTACCTTAGCTCTGAATGACTATGCATTTTCCAATATTAACCTCAGAACTAATCAGGTCTTAAATGTTTTGTTCGATATTATAGCAAATTTTGGAATGATCTTCCAAATGAAATTGTTCATTGGGCTGACCTGAATGCTTTTAAATCTTGTGTTAATGGTTTTTTTTCATAATTGATATGCCTGTTTGAAGGATTAACTGGGAGAGTTAGACACATTGTTATTTATATTTTTAGTTTAATTTTAAATAATTGTTTTTATTATATTTTAGTGAATTCTTGTATCTTAACTTTGTGTAGTCTAGTAATTTATTATGCTACTAATGCTCCTCTACAGTGCCTATGGGTGTTGTATGGAGTTGCCATGTGTGACCTTAACCTTGTTTGGGAGCTTAAGTGTTTTCTATATAAAAGAAAAATCGTTCATGGGAACAGGAGTTCTCTCTAATCAACCCAGCGAACGCAATTAACTTTCCTAGCTCAATTTTCCTAAGGGTCTTGATTCTTTCATGTGAAACCAATCGTTCAACATCTCTTTAATTGTTCAGCATCTCTTCAATCGTTCTGCATCTCTTCAATCGTTCAGTATCTCTTCAATCGTTCAGCATCTCTTCAATCGTACCTTTTTTAATGCCTTATACAAAGCTGGAAGGAGATTTAAAGTGAATAAAAATAAGTCATTTGCCTCCTTTACCTTTTTTTGTGGAAGATGAATAGAGTATCGGCTCCCAACGCTCCTTTCCTCCAGGTCCCACCGTGTTTGGTAGGCCAGAGGGAGAGGGTTCCTTGGAGGGATAGGAGAAGAAACGAGTGGAAATAAAAATCAGTATGGAAGAAGAAGTTAATCTAAATCAACCTTCTTGCTGCAAGCAGGGGGATAGAAGACAAATAATGGAATATTCAGTTATTTGTATCAACTGATTAACGTGGAATCCGAACCACGGCCTTTATTTTTTATGTGTTTTGTCTTTCATCCATTAATTCGTTATGTGCAACTTCTCCGTAGTTTGTGAGAGAGCTTTCCATCTCTGTCACTCTCTCTGTTATTCATATTCTCTCTATGTACTCTTTAATTAGTTTGACGTGGTTCTTCTCATCTCTCTTTTCTTTTTATTTATTCATTGTTGTATTCATCGTTATCTGTAGTATTTCTGTGTTTGAGCTTTAGCTTCATTTATTTTTGTTTTTTTCGCTTTTATTTGTTTGGATTGAGTGTTTGTTTGCTTAATTTATTTGTTGTTATCACTTAGGGGTTTCCTTCAATAAATTTATCATTTTAAGTTGTCTCTTGGTTCACTGTAGTTGTTCTGGATTATTTTCACTATTTAAAGTTTTCATTGGTATCATCATCTTGCTCGAGTTCGGGTTTATTTATTAATTTGTGGTTATTTTAGCTCCATGGGAGCTGGATAATTTTGAGAGGTGGATGGCAAACCATTGTAGACTGCTGATTGTTTCAATTGTCCTCTGTTTGTCTTGTGTGCCTTTTTGGTTGGTTCGGACACCCAACTTTGTTCTTTCCACATACGAAATTTTTGAAAGAATTCCGAGGTAAAGTGACGCAGTCGTCGGGAAAGATTCTGCTTCTGTCGCGTTAATGAGTAATTTTTCAACAAGATCTTCATCCTTTTCACCTGTCTTCCCCTTGAAGGCCCATTTGCACGTGCATTCACGTAGGGATTTGAAAACGTCCTGTGCCCTTTTCCCCCTCAGTAGCGGGCATTCATCGCTGATATATACTTTGAGGTTCGGGTCTGCTGCCTCAGTCCTCGGAATGCTGCTATCGAGGCTATTTTTCTTGTTTTTTCTTATCCAGTGTTTGTTTTTTATTTTAGAGATACTGTTTCTTTTTCCTTTTCTTTGCTTTTTGTTCGTTTCTTACTTTGGGTTTTAGCCCTCCTGTTGGCTTAGCCACAGTAAGGTGTAAAATTTCTGAGGAGGGTGGATTCTCAGGGAACCATATCCGCTCGTTACCATATTTCACCAGCCTTGTATTGAGAATGTCTGGGAGAGTTCCTGGTTTCCCTATGTTTATTGCGTGCATGTAGAGTATACACGTAAGAATCTCCATTGAAGGCTCATTGGGTACTGTTAGATCAGTTTTTGTTTCACTCACCTGTTTTACTGTGACCTGGGCCACTCCTGTGTATTTCGTGTTTTTCTTATTTTCCGTTTTGTTTTTCATTTTCTTTTAATAAAATAATATTTCCTCATTGAGAAAACAAATTCCATTGTCCGGTGTGACCCTTTGCAATAGTGGCATATTTCTCCCTCGGCTGGGCACAGTCCTTCCAAAAGACCCTCGTTAGCAGCCTTAAGATCAGCTTTGTTCCTTTTCAGTAAAATTCTTTGTTGTTTAGTCTTCCATCTTACATTAGTTGAATCACATCCGTATGATGATGTGCCCCTCTCTTTCCATATTTCCTGGTGGAAGCCTTATGCTATAAACAAAAACAAGCTGTTCTGCAGATTTTATTTACCATTTTCTTCTTGGTGAACAAAATTTCGAAAACATGTTTATGTTTTCCAAATTTTATTATTCTGTGCACAAATATTCCTCGGTGATTCATTTCGTTCTTTATTTCTTTTTTGGTTTATAAGCCTACTCGCATGGCTATTTTCCGACATATGAAGCTTTTTACATCGCCCTTTGTGTGGCAGATTGCGATATATCCATTTAGCACGTCTATGATTCGGAATAGGGCAACTTTGAATTCTCCGTCTAGTGTTTCTGTCAGCTTCCCTCTTTCGGATTGTTATTCTTCCTAAATATCCTTAAGGGTACACGGAAGCATTCAAGTCTGCTTTTTCCTTTAACCCTGGGCGGGAGGCGTTCCCGCCATTTTCTCTTCCTTATCGAGCTCCAAGGCCGTTCAGTGTTTTTGTAAAACTGTCATCAATCAATATTTGTTGTTCGTCCTTCTGTGCGATCTGAAAAGAGGTTATGTCAGGACAGTTCTTTACCTAATTTCGCACCACTTATGAGTACCTATATACCTCTATATCAGTGATTCCCAATGTAGGCGCTACCGCTTCCTTGTGGGCGTTGTTATGTTGAAGGGGGGCGCTGTAAGTTTATATTTCGCTTAGGGGCAGTGAACTCAGCCAAGGTGGCGGTGGGCTTTTATCCATTTTTATTTCAAGTTTTCCCAAATTCTTGAATATTAGTCTTTCTAAAAACACTCCCAATTATCAACTTTAGCCATAAGCCCATATATGTGATAGATCAAGTAACAGTACAAGTGGAATTATCAAAGTGATTCCACTTAGTAATAATTCTGTGCAAAGAACAATTGATGAAATGGTCGAGTACATTGAAGAGACCTTATAACATAATTATAAATCAACAATCTTTTTTACAATTGGACCAAATTCGTCTCCCAGGCAATGAAGCACTACTTTTCGGATAAGTCCGTTTTATTAAATATAATGAAATTGTGCAAGAATTATTGTTTACGACCTAATTTGAAACACGCACTAAAGATTGATCCATGTTTATTATAGTTGAGTAGTTTTTCTTAGGAAAAGATATCTCCTAATAAGAATATAATTGCTTGTGCAACGGACGGTGCTCCATCATCGAGAGGGCATAAAATTGGTCCTCGGGAGTCATATCAATTTAGAAATTATAATCGAATAGGAAATGATTATTAGTCTGAGACTATTTGAACTATTTGCACTAGATATCAAGTTCTATTCAATATGGAAATATATGACTGGCTGATAGGCCCATTTATAGATGTTCGTACAAATGGAACCGACTCTGTAATATAAGAGTAGTTAATTGCGTTAAAAAAAGACATTGAATTTAAGCCTCTCTTCGAAAAGCGATCATATAAGAAATTTGGGCTACAAAGGAAAATTTCTGAAAGGTATGCAAGGCTGTCGGAAGCTATCAAACTTTTTTCATTACATTTCTAACTTCCTACATGGGTCAACATGTTTTTCGTGCAGTTACTCAGTTTCTTACGAAACAAAGAAACTGCCTGCAAATTGCGAAAAGAAGACATCGAAGATGACTTCTAAGTAGCTGGGAACCTAGAGTAAGAGCCCTACTCAGAAAGCACCAAAGTCAACAATCTCCTTAAAAACATATTGAGGTAAGTTACAAAATAAACGTTGTTTTTTTTCATCATTAGTTGTTATAATAGAAATAAAAACTACACTCAAGTTGTTTTGTAACTAATATCTAAGGGTTATCTTGCTATGAAAGATCAATTTTATATAGTATTCTATATTTAATTTGAGAAGTGGGGGCGATGACAAAATTATTTTGTCCATAGCGGGCGCTAGTCCGAAAAAGGTTGCGAAACACTGCTTTATATTATAGAAGCACTCCTCAGCCACCATACCTAAATAGACCTACTCCCATTAGGTGCCTCTACTACATTTTGGCCTCGTGGTTCTAAGGACCCTCCTTCTTGGCGCTTCCTAACGAGGCTTACTTCCAGGGTTCCCTACGCCCTAATTTGTAGTGGTTCTGAACACTGTGGTGGTCGAGCTATGTTGCCTATAGGGTGTGCAAAAAGTGTAGAAGATTAGGTGGAATAAATAAGAAAATCAAGGATTAATCCCCCTTTAGGGTTTCTAACCCACCCACTGAAAACTGGAGGAATCTATAATTAATCCAACCGAGGAATATCTTTCTTATTTTTGGGTAATTCTTCTTCTTCGATTCCGATGAAATTTTGGTGTTTGTTCCTCTCTCTTGTCCTTGACTTTGCCTCCTTTATCAGGCACTTCACTCTTCGTCAGAGTTCGATTCTAGTAAACTGACTGAGGACCGTCGCCTCCTTTAATTTTTCTGGAAGAGGAATAGTCCTCAAGTTCTTCTCCCTCCCCCTTTGGCCGAGAAGGAGGAAAAACCCTCCGAGCGATCCCTTTCGGCTCACCAACGCCCTTCTTCCCCAGCTCACACCGTGTTTGGCGAACCCGAGGGAGAAGGTACGACGGGGTATCGTAGAGGAATAGGAGAAGAAGAAACATGGGTGAAAAGTGAAATCAGTAGGAGAGAAGAAGTTGATCTCCTTTACCGATTTTTGGATTTACTTATAGTTCACCGATCTAAAGATTATTCAATCTTTATCAATTTTCTCTCATCTGATTGCTCTCAACCAATATTTTCATATTCAGATAATAATGCATAAATAGCACCCATTGTCTAATTTTTCACCGTTTTCCCAAAAGATGACCTGTGAATGGGTTAAAAGACGTCTTGGCTAAAGAAGAAATGCCACTTGCCAGCATATTTCCTCACCTTTCGATTTCTGAAAAAACTTTGAAGAGGTCAAAAACCTGCAGCACAAGCTCAACCAAGCAGCCATCGCTGTCGACTTCAACAAATTATGCACACAACATGGTCTCCCTCCACGATATAAACCTAGTTTTGCAAAAGTTCTGTTACACTCGGGTTTTTTGTATCTTTTGAGAAGATTATATGTATGATAGAAAAAGAAGTTCCGACAAACAAACTTAAATTTATAATTTTCCAGTACATGTCATTAAATTGTTGTTTTTTCCATTGTGTGCAAGTGTGTCAAAATGGAAGTGAAAAGGATCGTGATCTCTGCTCTCCTGCGGGTGAGCCACAACAAATCAGACATCACCAAGTGGCATAACGTCAGCCAAATGATCGTTCACAGAATCGAGGAGAGGCTCAAGAAAGAGAAAGACCTCAAAGATCGACCTCGTTCAGGCAGAACTCAAGTTGTCAACCGTTTGGCTGTGAGAAAGACCTTTGAAACTCCTCTGAAGCTCAAAACGTCTGCGCTCGCGAAGAAAAAGAACATCTCGGTGGTCACATTGTCCAGGGCCACCAAGTTGGAGGGTGGCAAGTGATTGAGGTGAGTGGAAAGCCTTCTGTTCACCGACCATATGCGAAAACACCGTCCGGAGTACTGTCGTCGCCATCAACGACTTGAAGAGTCATGGCAATCGAATTCTTATTTTTTATGATGAAAAAACCTTCATAGAGGACCTGGCCATCAACAAGCAGAACGACCGCGTGGTAAGTTCTGATAAGTTCAACCAGGACGTCTCCAAGGTCCGCTATGTGTTCACGACCAAGCACCCTCCGGTGTGGTTCAATCCGGTTGGAGGCTCACCGCGGCCGATTACAGGGACATATTTGCTACGAAAAGTACTACCCCGAGTAAAAAAGATCACGAAGAAGCCGGACGTTGCTGACCAACACGGCCAGCAACGTGCAAGAGTAGTTGGGACCGAATATAAACTTTTGGCGAAAGGAATTTGGCCACCGCAGTCGCCCGACCTCAATCCCATTGGCTAAATCGTGTGGACGCATATAGAGAGCAATGCCTGCCAGTTTCCTCAAGGCAACGTCGATGAGCTGAATTCCTCCTATCAACCGCGTGTGAGTCAGCATGAAAAAGGACTTTGTCCGCAACCTGTGCGGCCAAATGCTCCCCACCGAGGGCGGCCACATTGATAAATATTACAATTAAAACGCATATTTATGTTAAAACAATAAAAACGTGTCTAATTGCAGCAAAACTATCATTGCATCCCTTGTTGAAAGCATCATGACGAGTGTAACAGGACTTTTGCAATACCCGATATAAAAATATGACTGCAAGGAAAAATTATTCCGTTTTCTCTTTCAATGTGGTTTAATGGATTCATTTTCATCATTCTCTTGTGCTACTTTGAGAGATATTATACATTTGTATATCTGCCACGCGTTTACCTATTCCTCATTTATTCTTTGAATTCCCAATTAATTTTCTATTTCTTTCATAGTCTCCGTTAGAGCTGGCGAAAGTGTTCCTTAAAAGCTATTCTATTCAGAGAATTTTTTGGTTCTCTGCGTAGCCTAGTGTACTAACGGCATACTTTTAACTGAGATCAAAACGGTGCTCGCTGCCTCAGTGTGCCTGGTTTGAATCGCTTCCCTGCACGGATTTTTTCGAAAAAAGGTAATAAAAATATTACTGCAAGGAAATATATATATATATATATATATATATATATATATATATATATATATATATATATATATATATATATATATATTTGCGGTTATGAAGGCAATATTTGTCTTACTAGCTATTCAGCAAAGCCCTCGGAAGGAGTTCTTCTCACATACACGAGAAGGTAACGCATAAAATAAGCTTTACTAAATTAGCCAAAAAACTGTATTTCGATCGGCCCTTTTAATTTTCACCCCTGCTTGTCGAAGAGAATGTAAATATGTTTTGACCGTCCACTTTCTCTCCCCCCCCCCCGCCGTCTGGACAACGCGATAGAATATCGCAGGATGGCCTACGAGCCTTGTCAATGATGGGCGGCCAGTGTGATAAAATGAGTAATGTTTAAACAGTTATTTAAATAATCTCATTCGCACCTGAAATTTGATGAAACCACTCTCATCTTGAGGAGCCTCCCTCTATCCGGAAAAATATTTCTACCCTCATTCTTTCCGCATTCTCTTTTGTACCCGCTCACAGTAGCTTACCATTTCAGAGAATGGTTACGTCTCTGGGAAAATCTTTCAAACACAAAGAGTAGCGCGGATTCTCTTTGTTACAAGCCGCTACAGCATCATTGCTAAGTAAGTAAGCAGGCGACGAATCCTACCCGAGTGTCAGGCAGCAGATAAGTTCCTCTTCGGAGCTAAACACAAACTGAGAGATAGATTAATAAAGAATGTGTGAGAGAGACCTCATATATGCATGCATGAGCGATCGAGCTCGAGCTCGAGCTGCATTGAAAATATAAATCGCATTCAATAATGCCCCTTCCCCCCGCCCCAACAGTCTCATTAGGTTATCTATGATGAATTCCATATATAAAGCGCTGGACAAATCATTATGGTTTGATGGTTATTGAAAGCCATTTAAAGACCAAAGGGCAGCTTTATGTTGCTAAATATAAATTTACACATATGTACATCATTTAGGTTGCAATACCTACGGCAAGTTACCCATATTTGAATTTCTCTCGATTTGGAACCTTCAATGCTGCTAAGGTATTTGGGTATTAAGGTTGTGTACTACTTTTCTATAATAGTTTGCAGCAATAATTTTCATGTATATGTAATTATTTCAGGGTATTTTCAATTTTCTATTAAAATTTCTTTTTTGATTTCAGAAGCCTAATTTTACTCAATATTTGAAATGGGAAACAATAAAGTTTTTAGTCTAAAAATATTTGACAAATATTATTGCAGCAAACATTCATTAGATATAAATTACCAGCAAAACTAAACATTTCATCGCAAACTCTTATTAAGCAAAAACAAGAAAATTATTTAGATTTGAACTTAAAAATGTGGCAAAAAAGAAAACTATCCCAAAGCTAGTAAACATGGCTCTACAAAACAGAAAACTATAATAAAGAAATATTGAAAGCTTGTTGAATGATGAAAAAGTGGATCTGCACCCCTAGAAGAGTGAATAACAGGCTTCTAGAAGTTAGGTTACGGCCATATCGTGCTAGGAAGAAACCACTGCTCACAAAGTCTATGATGCAGTCCTGGTATGAAGAGGTAAAGGAACTTACTCATGTGACTTCAGATGGCTGGAAAAGATAGACAACAAAATTTACTAGTATAAAGTTCAAATATCAGTTATTAAAACAAAATCCTATTAAATTTACTAGTATTAAATGACATCTACGCATAAAATAATAGCTAATGTCAAGTTTTAGGTGGCACGCCATTTGGTGTCACTATTTATTTTACCCTTTCTGTATTAAGTAATTATGGTATTTTGCTTTGATATTCTTTTGGTGGTCTTTTCCGATGAGTACCCCATCCGAGTACTCGACAATCTTATTCCTACTGTTCGCCGAAGAGCTGGGGAAGAATTTATGCCAGAATGTATGAAGCAACCTGTGCTATGTCCACACAAAATCATCATGTATGTGGCCATACATATTTATTAGTGCATGGTATGAATCTTATGTACATTGTACATGGTACCATGAATCAAGATAACTAGATACAAGTTTTAAAATCTTGCGCTGTGTCTCAAACAAGAGAATGGTATTGAGAAAGATCTTGGCCCTTTCAACAGCCGAGAAAATGACTTTAAACAACCATCAAACTTAAAAATCTCGTTTTGGGAAAAAATCATTTTAATTTTTCCATCAAAGTACTGTAGCATTGATGCACATTGCACAGGCCCAGATGCCTATGCTTTATAATTTGCTAGATTTTTTTCACGAAATAATCACACCGTTTGGCCAAGTGAAAGATTTGAGTCCGAGAAAAGTTTGACATATTTTGGTATTATTGCAGCAAACATGTATGAAACATAAATAAATTTCACAAAATAGATCTGAACTTTATAAACAGATTTTGAAACCATTCCATCTGAAGCTAAAAGCACACGGGATAGAAGGCAACGAACTAAAATGGATTCATGGTTGGCTAGAAAATGGTAGAGAGAGAGAGTTAATGTCAATGAAAAGAATTTATCATGTGCAACGCTCACTACTGGCTCTCATTAGGGATCTGGTCGTGGAAATAAATTCTAATCGAGTGAGAAATTAACGTCATCAGAGGCCCTCAACGTTAGTCTCATTAATTCACTTTTGCAATTAAATGAAGACGTGATTTTAGCGCTTGTTTACATTGTTACTATATATTTTTCTTGTTTAATTACAAGTATATTCAGTTCAGTACGATTAAGAAGAGAATTAATAAGTATTACTTTAACATATGAAATTGCTAAAAATGTTTTAACTCACAACGAAATGAACGACCTTTAACTATTTTATTTTTAAAAGAAGTCAAATAAAATTTAGACACACCATAAGGACGTATCCTAAAGTTTAGGCCCAATTTATTTTTATTTCTGTTTAAGTATTGAAGAAATGAAAGCAAATGATTTGAAGCTTAAGGAATTAGGAACAAACAAATGCGATACTTTTAAGATAGAGTTGATCATGGTAGTCTGATCGTAGTAAGGCCGAGAAACAGAAGAAAGCTAAGTTTGTGTCTCATTCCAATTAAACTTCTAAGAGCAGCGCAGTTTTCTGATGCCGTTGCCGCGAAAACTGTGGGAAGGGCCGTGATCAAAACGGCCAGAAGCACCTCTTTGACGGTTTGCGGTTATAGGCCGCGAGGTGAATGGTCTCAGCAGAATTTGTGACTACAGTTCTCGATCCACTTAACGCCATTAACGACATTCGTAATGGAGGATGTCTAAAGTTGTATGAATGAAACACAAATTCGAATGACTTGTGGTCTGTCACACCAGCAAGAGTTTGGATGCTGTAGCAAGGGGTAATGATCCTGCTACAACTAAAACCAGAAAGAGCGACTTCCTTTCCAAACCCCAGTGGCCTAAGAGAAACTGGTACTCTGTCTCCCCCCCCTCTCTCTCTCTTTCTCTCTCTCTGGCTATTGAGTCGTCCTTTCCACGCCCTTTAAATCTCTCACATTTTTTTTATTCTTCGTACATCCTATCTCCCCCGTAAGGGAGTGAATAGTAATGCCCTACTACAGGCTGAAACCTGGAAGAACTGCTTGCTCTCCTCCCATTACCTGTAGTTGTTTCCTCTCCCTTTCATACTTCATCATGGGTATGGGGAAAGATTTCTGAGCGCCTCAAAGACCGAACAAAGCTCGTTCCAAAACGAGGGCACATTTTTCTGCCCTTTGATAAATACGAGAGAGATACGAAATAAACAAATCCCATTTATTTCCACTCCTCAAATACTGCCTCTTTACTCTCTGTGCTTGCATAGTTAGAATTCGAATGATTGCGGCATCTAATCGGTAATACAGTGTGGAAGCATTAGAGAATGAGGGTTTCGGCCTTTCAAATGCGTGGTCAGTGTTCGGGGACGAAGCCAAACGGCAGTTGCTACGCTTGTGTAGACTTTAGAAAAGCGATTTCTGTGGATAAAATATTGCGCTAGATTTTTAATATGATTTCAATAAATATTGAAGGAGGGGGGGAGGTCGAAATTCTCTTAAGAATATATAAATTGTCGGAAATAGGAAAATTTGTATTGACTCCATCCTGTCTTAAAGCGGTGGGTACTCTTGTTTTTAGGAGATGCCCAACAAATTTTTGCTTCTGCACACCTAATTGGCATTTTTGGGGATGGGTTTTAAGTGAGAACTAAGTAAGTCCTAAAAAACGTCTTTGAACTGTAAAATATGCTGTTCTTGGTTAGATAAGTAAACTAGTATGCCATCTAAAACATAAAAATAGAAAGGAAAGGATAGGTCACCTAGAATTTCATTTAAGTAACGCAAAAAGTTACTTAAAGCAGCTTAAAGCACTTGATACTTCTATGGGTACTTGATGAACCCCCTTCTAATATTAAGCTTGAAAAAGTCTTTTGAATACGAAATAATTGACGTAAATTCAGAAAGAAAAGAACTCAAGATTCCCTGGGCTTAGTGAACGAGATGGACGAATAATGCATACTTGAATCATAGCAAATGGCTCCTTAGTGGTTTTCTGTTTTGAAGATGGCAGCGGCCGACCTTTAATTGTATAAAAGTGTTTTGTACTGTGTTTGGCTGGTTGAATTTCACTCGAGGGGACGTTAAATTGGGGTAAGATGTAAGTAATCTTGGGTCTTGTAAATGAGTTGTTGGAGGGAAAGTTGAACGATTATAATTATCCGTGGCATCAGTGAGACAAAACAGTGAATATGCGCATTCAAGTGCCATGAGTACCGCATTTGGACATCACTTCTTTGAGAGTGAAAAAATTATGAAAAATCTGCCCCTAAAGTAGGGTGACGGACATCTGCTAATAAATATCTCCATGAAATAGTTCGGTCAGAATAAGAAGAGAGGGAGTAAAGTTTTGGATGATAGACAGAAGTCGATTGACTTGATATATTCTGTAGCGATAAGGAAATAAGAGGTCATTTTATGTCTTCCTGCGATGTCGAGAGGAATGAAGACGGTCGAACCGCCATCAAAGTGGAAATTAAGTGCATTAGCGGAATCTCCTGGAAGTGGCAGGGGTTCAAATCAAGCCCAGCCCCACTGCATTCGTCAAGCTGAGCCGATTGTAAACCATCAGATCGAGATTTGCAGGAGGAACACATTTTCGGGCTTGAGATGAATGTACGATGGTAATAGCAGCGCTCCCCGGGAGAAGATGCCGCAGAGGCGAAGCTGGTGATATGGTCCAAGGTCGCCTCAATCAATAATGACGTTGAGAATGAAAAGTATGATAAGGTGAATGTTCCTCGTCTCTAAGTCCCCGGGTGAGTTCCGCAATCGTTTAGATGGTGCCGTTAGATATAAGAGTAAAGTAGAGCCACTCATCAGCAGAAGAGATAAATAATCTCTGCTAAAAGTTGTTGTTTGATCTTACAGTAGATTCGGAGTTCATTCTGGCAGAAGATGTGGCGGATTCCCTCGGCGGTTCCCCCTCCTCCCCGCGTGATGGATTGAAGTGTGGATTCAGCTCTCCGTAGATTTGGTCCGGGTGAGTAGTAAAGTAGCGTTGAGCTCTTCGTAGGTCCTCTAAACCTCTATCAGTTCCAAAGAGAGATCGGCCTCTTCCATTAATTTGATCGACAGGTGAGAAAACCACAGCCAAAACTTGTTCTTGGATGATGTGATGTTACTGGGTATTGAAAAAGTCTTGTTAAACTCGTTAACAACCTCTTAAAAATGACACAATGGTAGTTTTGATGCAATTAGACACGTCTTTATTGTTCTAGAAAAAAATATTTGCTTAAATTGTAATATTAATTAATGTGGCCACCCTCGACGGCGAGCACGCACTCCTTGCGAGACCTGAAGGCCGCGCACACGTAGCAAACGAAATTCTTTCTCATACTGGCCCCCACGAAGTTGACAGAGGCCTTCAGCTCGTCGACGGTGCTGTAGCGGACCTTACAAGTCTTGCCCTCGATATACAACCGCATGATGATTTTGAGAGGATTGAGGTCGGGCGACTGCGGCGTTCAAAAGTCCTTCAAGCAGAATTTCATATTTGACTCGAACCACTCTTGCACGGTATTGGCCCTGTGGACCGGGGCACCGTCCTGCTGAAAGACGTACTTTGCCTGTTTCTTGATCTCTCTCACACTGGTAAGGACTTTCGTAGCCAATATATCCCTGTAACTGGCGGTGGAGAGCCTGTAACCAGCCGTGAACCACACCCGAAGCATCCCCTGACTATTCGAAGCCACGCTGCCGAGCATCATCACGGAGACCGGGTTGTGCACACGTAGATGACCTCATAGATGTCTTGGCCGAAGAATTCGATTGCCATGACTCTTCAAATCAATAAAAAGGCAACGACAGCACTCTCGTCGTTGAGCAGAGGCCTTTCCACGCACCTCAGGTTCTTCGCGAGTGCATTCTTTTTGAGCCTCGGAGCACATTCAAAGATCTTTTCACAGCCAAACGGTTCACAACTTGATGAGTACTTGAACGAGGTCGATCTTTGAGATATTACCCGTTCTTGAGCCTCCCCACGACACTGTGGACGGTCATGCGGACAACGTTGAGCTGCTTAGCGATGTCAGAATTGTTGTGCCCGAGCGCAGGAGAGCAGTGATCTCAATTCCTTTGACTTTCCTCTTGCCACACGTGTACACAATGGAAAAGACGTTTTAATGACACATGCAAGAAGAGTAGAACTTTAACTTTGTTTGACGGACCTTTTTCTCTCACACATGTAAGCCTCTTGAAAGATAAAAAAACGAGTGTAACAGAACTTTCACAAAACCGGTATGTGCTTCAAAGAAAAGCAGACGGTGGTCTGAAATGCAGGTAAAGTGACACCTAAATACCCAAAGGAAATTCTCACCTGTAGACAATGTAGCCTGATCTTGTTATGGTCGAAGCTTGGAGGAATCGCAAGCAGCATTCTCTTTCTCGAGCACAGTTCTTTAATGATGTTTATTATTTAGTACAAATATTCAGGCACTTGAGAACCTAGACATTGTGGGGGGCAAGCCAGCCCAACTCAGCGCCAGTTCCAAGTCCGGTTAAATAGGGAGGGTTGGAGTCAGAAAGGAAATTTAGCATAGAACCACAAAAATGATTCCCGAGCATCTGAAGAGAGATTAAAAACCCTAAAATTTGGAAAATGACGAAGTTTTCAAGATTATTAATGACTATGCAGAAGTTGAATTTGAATCACCTTTTGAGTAAGATAATTCGGCCAGCACTCGAAATAATCGATATAAATCGATCAAAATTCAATCCGACAGAATAAATGCGCAAAACGTTCTTACTTGCACACATAGATTACCTATAAATATAGAAATGTTTATCAGCTGAAGTGGTGCGAAGCTCCTCTCTTAATATATTTAAGAATAGACCTGACAAATACTACTTCAATACATATATTTAGATTAGATTTGTTCAATTTGAAATCTTCTTACTTCTTGGGCTAGCCATGGAGTGGATCAGCTAGTATTTACTTGTCTGTTATTCTGTAATATTTCAGTTGCCAACTTCTCTCATTTTGTCCGCAGCCAACTTGGAGGATGCCGATTTCGTCGAGGGACGCCATTCATCCCCTTAAGCTTTTGTAGGGACATCGCAAGGACACTCTTTCGAGTCTTTGGCGTAATCACAGAACTAGGATGTTGATGGATCAGCCAAAGGCACCACTCGAAGGATACCACTTGTGAACGTTTGGCGCCAAACCAATGCTCCTAAAACTTATGCATCACCAGAAACAATGCGTTCGTATATTTTGACGCATGTATATTGCCAGTAAAATCGTGTCAATGTACACAGCAGGTAGGGTTGGTTTTCATGTTACCTCCCTGTTGTTGAAAGCTACGAACCTTGTGTTGCTTTTGCCTTCATGGTTCGTGCTTCCCTGTTGTATAATTCCAAGTTTCGCGAGCGTAAAGTTAAAACAATCTGCACTGAGCTAATATTGGCTATAATCGCATCGAAGTTTTCAAACACAATGTTGCCTAGAATGGATTTTGGAGTTTTAAAATGCTTTCGGTGGTAGCAGAAAAGGAGCTGCCAAATTAGTTTCTTCTAGTGAAGATCATAGTGACGGTTATGATTAGAAATTAATCTCACTCTTCTAACCTAGGTGCATTTCTAACATGGAAAATACTACTTTCAAGAGCTAATCATTCAGAAAGGAGTGCTTTTCTAGCCAAATAAACGAAAACAGACAATGCAGATAGGCCCCTTGAATGGAATGAAAGTAATTTTAGGGGGCAATAAACGGTGGTGTCATTAATTTAGAGAGTTCACGTTTTTTTTCAGTTTGAAACAGTTAATTTTCTTTTTCAAGAAATAAAAAAATCTGAGTTATAACTCCATTTGTTCCGCCTTTAAATTTTAAAATGAGTTTTCTGTTCGCTTTATTACCGAAAAATTCCTTTTATCACTTTCAATCGAAATTCATCGTGTCTGGCTACAATGAACAAAGTTAAAGGAATTAAAGCATTATTGATAGAAGAGGATTCAATATATTTTTGTCGCTGAACTGCTGAATTTGCAAGCCAATTATAAGTTTCCATAACAAATATTCACGAACAAAGTGCGAAATTGAAGTTGTTAGAAATAACCAACCAATCGAATCGTAACTAATTTGGGGATTTAAATTTTAAGTTTATAAGAAGCCATTGACCAAACTATGTATTACAAAAGCATTAAAACTCCTTTGAGTAAAAGGATTTTTGAACATTTGATCTACATTTTAAATATATTTAATACCGTCCATGCAGTTTCGTAGCATTGCGCACAAGTTCTACTTCATCTCATGATGTTTTGTTGTTTCCTTTGTTATGAGGTAGTATCTTATAATTAAACTTTGATTTAAATAAAAAAAAGGGCTGAGGACATATGACAGCGTTTTGCTATGAATAGAACAATCTTCTTTCTGTTTTTTTCACTCGAGTTTGATTTTTCATTATTAACGACGGAAAATTTAGACTACTAAGTGGCACTTATTTTATGTCTCTGTCTTCTTACGTTTGTCAATATCACTCATTTTGCAGTATTAATTCCTACATTTTTGATTAGTTTCGTTCCGTTCTTTACCACTATTAAAACATCAGTGCGCCAAGCTAAGCGCGACGAGGAACTTCGGGTAGCGTCCTTCTGCAAAGAGAACCCGAAGGAATTCTTCCTGCGCGTAAATTGGTACAAACCAGCTCGTCATTGCATATGTCTACTAAGAGATGAATGACCTTGGCGTGTTGCAAAAGTCGAATCTGGCTTTCGCTAACGTGTTGAACGACTACATTACCTCTGTGTTTACAAAGGAAGAAGACAGTCCCACTTCGAGTTTGTGGGGGTATCTCAATAAGGAGAGAACCTAAGCGAGATCATATTAGACACTGAGGACATAGAGGCTAGAATAAATAAATTTAACGCATACAAGTCTCCAGGTCCAGGTGGCTTTCTCCCTAAAGTCCTTTGGGAAGTGAGCGATGAGTTTGCGCTACAACTTACTGCGATCTTTAACGAATCGCTACAAACGGGAAAGGTCCCAGAGGACTGGAGGAAAGCGGACGTGACCCCCATATTTAAGAAGGGAGAGTGAAAAAGCTCAGGTAACTACCGTCCTATAAGTCTGAGGTCCGTTGTGGGCCAAATGCTATAGAGCATAATAGCATAAAAAATAGTAAAACACCTAGAAACAAATAACTTGATCCTGGATTTCCAACACGGATTTAACGGGTTTCGCAAGAACCGATCGTGTCTCAAAAATCTACTAGAATTTTTTTACGACATTCTGGGTAAGTACGATCGTAGTCGGGCTGTGGATACCTTATACCTGGAGTTTCAAACGGCATATGATAAGGTGCCACACCGCAAGTTGATGCGCAAAGTCCGCACGGTTTGCATCACCGGTAAGGTGGCCGACTGGATTGAGAGCTGGTTGTCAGGTAGGTGACAAAGAGTGAGAATAAGCGGGGTAGCCTCGAGATGGGCTCCCGTGAGTAGTGGAGTGTCCTATGGTTCTTTGCTCGGTTCTATCTTGTTTATCATCTATATAAATAATATAGACAATGGCTTTCTTTGCTCGATATCCAAGTTGTTTGCGGACGATACAAAATTAGGAAGCGGCGTGAGCTCAGGCAAGGGAATGGAAAGCCTAAAATACAGCCTTCGTAGGTTAGAAGAGTGGTCCAAAGCTTGGTAGATGCCATTCAACCTTGACAAGTGCAAGGTGATGCACATTGCCCATGCCAATTCTCGAGAAGACTACTACTTGTTAGATAGAGTTCTGGAAGTGACTGACCTGGAAAAGGAGTTGGGTGGGCAAATCACCAGCGACCTAAAGTTTTTCAGGCAGTATGCCGATGTAGAAAAAAAGCATAGGGACTATTGTGATACAAAAAGAGGCAATTTCGTTTACGAAACAAGAGATTGTGCTCACATTGTACAAATCTCTAGTCAGAACTCACCTGGAGTACGCCGTTCAATTCTGGTCCCCTACACTGCGTAAGGACATAGATAGACTAACACGGGTCCAGGCCCGGGCCACTAAGTTAATTCCATCCTTTAGTCACAAAAGTTATCAGTGCCGGCTTCAATAATTGGAGCTTTATTCCCTAGAGACTCGATTATGAGGCCAGCTAATAGAGACCTTTACTATTTTAAGGGGCGTTTCAAATTTGGATTACAGGACGATGTTCACGTTGAGCACAAATCAGACTCATAACCATGGTTACAAGCTGTATTTGCTCCCCTTTCAGACTAGTATTTGTGGGAACTATTTCTTGTAGAAGATCTGTGGTACATGGAATCATCTTCCGGTCGAGGTGGTAAATAGTTTGTGTATACAGCAGTTAAAATCTAGACTGGATGAAATAATCCATGAATTTGTATATGTATAATGTAGTGTCGACTAAATTATAGAAGTAAGTTTAATAGGTTTCTGATATTATATTAAAATTTCTTGATTATCTCCTTTTTCACATCACAATCAGGTATCTTTTCCTCTTTCTGTGCCCGCAAAAGCAGGGGGAGAGGTGGGTAGGGAGAGCCTTCATCTGCGCTATGTTTTTCTCATGCTGCAGGTTAAGGCTTCCCCAAAATAGTACCTGCTCACTATGGACAGCAATGTCCTTTAAGGTACTACTATTGCTTGTGACCCTTCCTTGTGACTTTTCTGGGACAGCCGTTCTGTTATTCTTCTTCTGGCGATTCTTCTCAAACGTTTTCAGTTTTTAGCCATTATTTTTTAGTTATCCCGTAACTAAAATGTTGAAATTTTAACCTATTAATATTTAATAGTAAAAAAAGGTGTTTTCTATACCATAGTTATTAATAACTAATTTTCTTAGTGTAACTTTTTAGGAACGAAGCTCAGATGTGGTGAATACAGTCTATACACCTCTTACATCTGAAATCATGAGTTCTGCAAAAATATCCCTGATATATTTTTAATTTCTCTGCTTATAAGACAGTGAACATTCACATCACATACAACTCTTCATGCTACTAAAATAAAAAATGTAATATATGGAAAAATATCTCTATAATGCTTCAATGGAACCTGACGCTTTGCTCTACATTTCCCTAATGATTAAATTTTACAACCTAACCTCATACAGCTCAGATCATAGGTGTAATTAAAAAGGTCACCAAAAACATCGCTGGTCGCTTAAAGTTAACAGTATGGTACAAAATGTTCTCTAAAGACAAGATTTAACGTCAAGTTCGTCTTTTGTCTCCATTTAGGGTTTGTTTTTAATATTGCTCCTCATCGTTTAAGGCCCCGAAATGAGACACAAGTTCGTTCTTTTCAGTGTTTATGTTATTTGTCCGAACTTGTTCCTGGGACGGCATACTGAGATCTTCCAGCGCCAGGAATAAGGAGAGAGGAAGTTTGCTTTTGTCAAACTGTTTGATTTGATTTGATGTAATAAGTGAAGAAAATGTGTAGTAGTTGTAGATAGGTATGAAGGAAATTTGTATTTGCCCTGGAGCAGAGGGCGTCCCAGGCATATTTCTTTTTTCAGTTTTTCTTTTCGTCCTCCACTCACGTTGGGTCAGCGTTAAGCTAACCTCCCTGTAATTGTTAAATATTCTTGCCTTGTTGTTTTTTTTGTTTTTTTAACTTTGTTTACTTTTGTTTTATTGTTATATATACTTATATATATGTATAAATAAATCTCTATATAAATCTTGTTCCTCCGTCGTTAGGCATTCAAGCCTTTCAATTATAATTTTGCTAACTCTTTAGATTTGCTTTTAATTTTCTTTTGCTTTAGATTTGTTTTATTTTCGCATTTGTGGGCATTACGCCCCATCTTTCTTAAATTGTTTTATTTATTTTAATATGTGTTTTGTTTGGCACTACGCCTCTTTTTATATATTTGTAGTTGATTAGAATTTTGGTCACTTCGCCTCTTTTGTCTTCTCTATTGGTTACAATATTCTTGTTTGAAATTGGGCGCTTCGCCTCTTTTAGTTTGTTCTTTTGTTTTTAGTAGTTGGGCCGTTCACCTCTTTTTTTTTAATTTGTCTTATTCGTGGAGTCTAAATCGTGGAGTCATTTATCGAGTAGTATTCTAGTGATCTTCTTCGTGCATCCGGTAGGGTATATAATTTTCGCTATCTGAACAAGGCTACTTGGTTTTCCTGGGAGGACAGTCTTCCACTGGAAAATAGTGCTCTCCTTGTAGCTCGTCCGATAGCTTGCTGCGGTTTTTCAGGTCCGCTTTTATCTGTGGGAGGATTTCGCGTTCAAACTTTACCCAGGTCTTTCTCCCTAGCCTCTGGATGACTATATTCAGTGGCTCCAGTCCTGCTCTTGCGTGCAGTTCCATCTGCCGAATATAGTCCAATCTGCTCGCGCTGGTTATAAGCAGGGTAGCCTGGTTCTGGACCCTCTGCATAAATTTGAGAGAGGTTGATCTAGCTGCCTGCATAACCACTGCAGGGTACACTAGTACTGGACGCACCAGGATATTATACAGTTTCCTGATGTTCTAGGCGATAAGATTTTTGAACCTGTACAATTTTCCAAGTTCTCTCTTGGCTAGGGAAATTCAGCTGTTGATGTGCGCCTTATACCCCGTTGAGGTGAGGCGCAGACCTAGGACTTTACCCTCGTTGGAGTACGAATAAAGCTCGTCCCTGACGATGACGTCGTCCCTTTTTCGGCGGTTCATTGGGAGGATTTGAAACTTTCGGCGGTTTGTTTTAATTTTCCACATTCTTTCGAATCGGTTAATGTTATCGATTTCGGTAGCTGTCTCCCTTGCTTGAACTCCAGCGTTCCTATGGGAACTGGGGATGATTTAAGTGATGTCATCTGCAAACTTCAGATACATCACATCCTCCCCGACTGGAGCAGGTAAGTCCAACGTGTACACAAGGTACAGCAGCGGACTCAGACAGCTACCTTGTAGAACCCCCGCCTCTAGTTCGAATATGGGTCCTCTGTTGCCCTCGATCGAGATTCGGGCCTTTATCTCCATGATGTAATCACAGAGGAACCTTTCCAGGACAGGGTTTAGCTGATGGCCTAAGATCTTGAATTGTAGACCTCTTAGCCAAACCTTATCGAAGGCCTTCTGTACATCACGCAACACCACGTCTACGTACTTCCCTTCAGCTTTACAGCGGGCTAGCTTTTCGGTTAGGAGGGCAAGGACTGTATCAGTCTCCCACCTCCTGCGAAACCCGTGCTGCTGAGGGTTGTGAGCTTCCAGCTCGGTCAGCTGATCTTGTAGCCTATTGGCTAGAAGCTTCTCGTAGACTTTGCCTACAAAATCAAGGAGGGATATTGACCTGAATTCCACCAGTTGATCGGGGAGTTTGTTCCCTTTAGGGATAAAAATGATTTTAGCCATTTTTAACCCATCGGGAAAGTAGCCTGTATTCAGGGAAGCGTTCAAGATGTTACTGATTTCCTGAATGATCTGCCGGGGAGCATGCACCAGATTGTTATTAGTGATGCCCGTCCAGCCTGGCGCTTTTTGTTTAAAGGTTTTTATGACTTCCATGACCTCTACCGTTGTTATTGGTTGGCCATGGTCCGCCATTTCCCTCCCTTTGTCGACGTAGGCTTGTGAGTGCGTTCGATGTATGATCTGGTTGAGTTCTTCAATCAGATGGTCTTCAAATTCCTGGTCAAATTCCGCATCGTCCTCTGGTGTTATTGAGAACATTTCCTTCAAGAACGTACGGAATCTTTCCTCTAGGACCGCCGGATCCTCCAAGTAGTCCTCGCCCTCCTTAATGCGAGTCTTTCCTCTACTTGGTAGGCCTTTTAACTTCTTCACTAGGCGCCAGAATTTATCGGGAGCCACCTCACTGTCCAGCTTGGCTATTAGGCTGTTCCAGATCTCAGCCTATTGTTGGTTAATAGCCAGCTTTAGCTCGTCGCGAAGGCGACGCAGCAGCGAGCTTCGCTCCTGATTTGTATTCGCTCTTCTTATCTCCTCATACACCTCCTTGTGCTCCCTGGCGATCTCTTTCATCTCTTCGATCCAACGAGGTTGTGGAAGAGTCTTCTACCCTGTCATGGGTACGCACTCACGGTCAGCCTCGATGATGAGGGCTGTTATCCTTTCCAGCTCCCCGTCAATCTCTTCTAGAGTAGTCTCGCCTAGGTCGGCTGGCTCGTATACGCCTAGGATTTCTTCGTAGCGTTCCCAGTCGGCCGAGGTGTAGCTTTTGCGGAGAGGGACCGGAATCTGGATTGGAGCGAGTGAGATGGTGGTTAAGATAGCCATATGGTCTCTGGGTATTGCTGGTTCTGGCTCGCTATAGTAATTAAATGGGAAGCCGTCACTTGTCATGATAATGTCGGGCTTTGTTGCTGCTCGAGAGGTGATATAGGTAGGGAATTCCGGTCCTATCCTCTGGATGTTTTTGCGTCTCATACTTATTTCCAATTTATGGCCTCTGTTATTCGTGTTACCATAACGAGCCGTTCGGTATCTGGCGTTGAGGTCGCCCACAAGGAATACCTTCTGCCGTGACCGAACAAGGTGTGAAAGTTGTTGAGGGGCAGGTACGCTCTTCGAGGGGGTTGAAACGCCGCCGCGATCACGAGGTTGCCCACTAATGTAGGCATCTCTTTCGCCATGAATGACTCGTCCAGTTCTGGAAGGTGCCTGAACGAGAGATTCTTTTTGATTGCAATCGCGGCGCCGTCAAACCTCTCTTGAGAATGTTTTTTTGTAACTACTCTGTAGCCCGGTATCTTTATTTGGTCGGATTTTGTGTCGATACCGTGCTCCGAAATCAATATGATTTCGGGGTCTAGCACACGGAATATGTTTCCATACGCCGTTGCTTTTCCCTCCCATCCATTAACGTTGAGTGTTACAATTTTTAACCTGTTGTTCGGGTTTTCTATTCTCTTTTACTGGCTCCTAGTGTTTTTTGGTGATGGGACGCTTTTTCTCGTTCCTCTTCTTCTTAAACTCCGTCGTGGGTATTTCCTCCAGTGTTTCCCTGTAAGGGTGATGTTGTTGTTGATAAGGGCCTCTTCGACTGCCTCTTCTTCAAAATGGGCATCGTAATCCCACTTGTAGAATCTCTTCCGGATTCCTACTAGGATCTTGTTTATGTCTTTATCTTTTGGGAAGGGGAACTGCTCCGATGCGTATATTGTGAGGTTTACCTCATCCGCTTCGAGCGATCTTTTTGTCACCCGCTTCTTCTTACCACTTTTCTTAGCTATTGGCGCGGCTTCAACGTCTGAGGAATCCGTGGTTTCCGAATCCTCTGTGGTTCCCTTTTTAGTTTTTGAGTTGTCCGAAGACCTGACAGCAGCCTCCCTTTCCTTTCTGGCTTCTATTCTTGGATCCGGCCTTTTGGTCTTTTCTTGAGGCTCCTTCTTGTTTTTCTGTCTCTTGATCTATCTTTGGAACCATTTGCAGTTGTAGGACGTCCCCTGATGGGGGATCGTCCGGGAACCAGATCTGGTTCAAGCCATTTTTGGTTAGCATTAAGTTTAGTTCTTTCGCAAAGCATCCAGGCTGCGTTAGGTTCCTAACATGGGCATACAGGATGTATGTCAGAATTCTGGTAGACTCCACGTTTTGGATCTTTAAGTAAGTCTTTTTGACAGCAGCCTCCGAATAAGCTGCTTTTGCGACTTAGGCATAAGTGATGTTCGCTTTCCTAGTCACCTCTTCTTGGCCCTGATTTTGCTTTCTCCTGATTAGGTCCTTCTTCATTGGACAGGCCATAGCCATAGTCCGATGTCCCTGTCCGCAGTTTATGCACTTTTCGCGAGGGCTCCGGCAGCTTTTCCAGTGATGTCTGGGTTCGCTGCATCTGGAGCATAGTTCCTCGAGTGCTTGACATTCGCGGGTGGTATGGGCTTCCATTTTATACCAGCGGAAGCAAAACTGGATTGAGTGAAATTCCTCCCTCTCAATCTGCTCCCCGCTGATTCTAGCGTTGAAAATCAGAAGCCCAGGCTCCGTCGCCTTTCTGGCCATGGAGGTTTCTCCAAATATTATTTTGAAAACATGGGCGTTGTCGAGATTATCTCTTTAGTTACGGAATTTGACAATGTCCGTAACTTTCGGCCATGAGTGGTTTCTCATTATTTCATCCCTGATTTCTTCCCGGGAATGTTCCCCTATCCAGGGTTCTAATTTCCTGCAGATCACACTCCTGTGTGATTGGATCTGCGGAGGAATAGCTGGTTAAAGGCTAAGCTCACGAAGGACCTCGACCGCAGCCTCCTTTGTCATCGCTTCAATGTCTTTTTCTGTTTCACAGACAGCGACATAGCCCGCGGGGATCTCCAGTAGCCTTATCGTGGCTATCTTGAGTCTCCCATACACGGATTCAAAAAGCTTCTCTTTGGTAGGTCTGTTGTGCCCGCTTATGGTGCGCAGCGGGACCCGGGGGGTCCGAGCTTGGGTCATCGTTTCTGCACGAGCCCCGAGGGGTGATTATTCACCGTGGGTTTGCTCCTGCTTCGTGGTTTCCTGAGTGCTTGCCAACTTTTATATTATTTAGATTGTCCAAAAGATAAATTTTTTCCTTTTTTCTTATTAGAGCGCTTGTGGGGGGAAGCACCCCCCCCGTTGCAAGCGAGCTTCCATGAACATGAACTGCCGGATGGAGGGATGAAATGATAGTGGGTGAACCCGGGGAGGCCCCTCAGACGAGTGATATATGGCGGACTTAATGATGGGTGGTGATTTAATCAACTACCACCACCCGAGGGGTGCCACGCCGTCTGGAGTTTGGTTATCGATGCTGCTTCCAACTTACACAGGGACGGTTGTGTGTCCCTCTGTGGTCTTGGCCGGAAACTACCCTCAGAGATTAGAGCGAACTCTTCCCCCAAGCTTTCAGCATCGCCTCGTAACCGGGTTGCCACTGACGCCGAGTTCTGCAGTGGGCTAGTCCTCAAACCTGCTTTCCTGGGCGCCCCAAATTATGCCTATCACACGAACGGCATAGCTTGGACGTGGCAAGATGAATGGCAGTTCAGTTCACTTCAACTCCCCTGCCCCGGCAAGGGGGGGGGGGGGGATGCGAGGTCGATTTAGGCCGACATTCGTCGGTTTATTCGTACTCTATTAAATTATTCTTCTTTTGTTTCCCTTAGAGAAACGTGAATAAATAATTCACGTATAAAGTCACGTTGCTTTATCGGCGAAAAACGTCTTCAGAGTTAAGTGAATTTTCCAATTTTTCTCTCCCGTCTGTCAAACTGTGAGTCCTCTCCGCTCATCTTTCGGTTACCGGGTTTATGCGCCATCTACCAACCGTTACGTCCACTACCTTTACTCATTCCTTGACCAGACTCTCCCCCCACCCCCAACATGTGTGCCTTAATTGGTTCTCATCTTTAAGCACACAACATGTCACTATTTTTATTATTTATCTTCCTTTGCTTCACATGCTTGTTATTCTTCTAATTCTTTATCTAGTGAGTCATTCAATTTTACCGATGATTTAGGAACACTTTGATGTGAAAGATATCGTCATTTTGTAGAAATCCACAGATCTAATTAATAATTAACTATCCCTCCCCCTTTCTGGTACCGGGAGAGTGCCAGTGCCGTAATCCAGGTGTCAAAAAATGAGGTCCCAAAAATGAATTGGTGAAAATTAACTGCAATCTGGATTGTGACTTCCAAAATGACTAAATCGTTGGTCTCAGAATGAGTTCGGGTTTGAATGATTTCAAATCATTTAATGTTTATAATTGAAGGTATAAAATAATCATTCTGACTTCTTTGACTTGATCATCGCTCATAATGCCTAGATCGTTGCGTTGGAAACAAAATTATCACTAAAAATGGATTCGAGTTTGGCTGTTTTTAAAATCACGAGTTTTAAAATTTTGAAGGGTGAAGTAAAAAAATTAAAGGATTTCTGAGTTTTATCTATCTTTCTAACGACTATATATCTATTTAAATGCAAAATTACAACTACAAATGAGTTAGATTTGCTATTTTAAACGATCAAGTTTTTATACATAGAAGGATAAAACAAGAGCATTGGAGGAATACTGTGATTTTGGGGGGATTCTTAGTATTTCGTAAATAATCGCCTTTGCATTCAATTTACATTCAAGGCAATGCTATCTGAGAAACTTTGCCTTGCATATTTCTTTTCCTGTCAGTAAATGTAGTGAGTACAAAATATGTGGATCCTTTTAAAAATCTAATATGTAGAAAAAACAGATAAACTCCATAATTTCCAGATCACTCTGGGAATAAAAGAAAGCCAAGAAATTCCTCACAATTCCCCATTCAAAAGCTTTGATATCATTATTTTGGGTTTAAAGCTTAAGGATTTATATAAAATGATTCAAAATACGATCAAGTACGAAATATTTACGTTATGAAATGTTATTCCATAAAACTATAACGAAGTTGTTTTCATCAGAGCACAAAAAGTCAATTGTACGAACTAAGAAAGTCAGTGAAAGGATAAAAATGGCCTTTTGTCCACTAATGAATACGTGTTGATTGGAGAGAAAATAAATCCAAGTCGAAGGTTAACCAGAGCAAAAAATTAAAGAAAGAATAAAGTCAGTTGAAAATGGGCAAAAAGGGAGTTAACCTTATAATAAAATGGATTCCATGTAAAGTATCAAATAAGAAAGATGTGAGGGGATAAAATAAAGAAATAAAAAAATATCTCACGATTTTGGCAACGGGTTCCAAGCGGAAGAAGATATTCTGAACAGGTGAGGCAAAACAAAGCGCGAGCTAAGTAGATCGAACAAATGTTCGCAGAATCACTACTTAAAATGATACTCGGCCAAGCAACGCATACGAAGATATCAACACTTGCCTGAAAAGAAAAAAAAGGTAATTGATATATATATATATATATATATATATACATATATAAAGTATTTTTGAATAAGAAAATAAACATTGAGCGAATAAAAAGGGTTCATTATAGGAACATTAGAGTAAGTAAGGATAGATAACACCCCATCTCTGTCTCTAAGTCCACAACAATATTAAGAAAGTACAAGTTAAGATTAATAACGCTGCCACAGCTGTGGACTTCAATAGTACATGCATACAACATGGCCTTTTACCTAATTATATATATATATATATATATATATATATATATATATATATATATATATATAAATTGTGATAAAACGGGTTGAGGCCGCGTTAATTTCAACCACTATCACATGTTATTTAAAACCACGATGCTCTTCACGTGCATCTTCGCTTTAAAGCTTGGTGCCTTATCGCAGCCACCTGAGTCAAGGTTTAAACAAGGAGGTTTATCTTCCCCCGTTCGCCCCCATACGCCGACCTCGCCAGATTGAGTTAGGCTTATGGGCAGATGAGGCATTGTTCCCAGGCTCGGCTGTGCATTCCCTCGAAGTTCCCTCTCCATTGCCCCCCACGCCAAAGGAGTGTTTCGACTATTTAGATGGAAACTTTACCACTAAGAGCAGATTGGAGATCCAGATTTTCGTCACGAAACATCACCACGACCCTCTCTCACCTTGTGCGCCAAGGGACCTCGACCTCGAGATTCACCATCACTTGTCAAGAAGGAGGACAATATCCCTTGAAGTGCCAAGGTTCGAGCCTTTCGTGACGCCAAGTCCACAAGGCTTCCCCCTTGTTGTTCAGAAAGAGAACAACGTTAGAACATCCATTGTTCGTTCGAGCCCGTTGACAAGAAACGGTTCTCCCCCCCCCCCTTTCCCCTGTTGTTCAGAAGAGAACAACGTAGAACAGCCATTGTTCGTTTGAGCTCGTTCGCCAAAAAACGGTTCTCACCCTTCCCCTATTGTTCAGAAAGAGAACAACGTTAGAACAGCCATTGTTCGTTCGAGCCCGTTGACAAGAAACGGTTCTCACCCCCTCTTGTTGTTCACAAGAGAACAACATTAGAACAGCCATTGTGCTTGAGCCCGTAGACAAGAGACGGTTCTCACCCCCCTGTTGTTCAGAAGAGAACAACGTAGAACCGCCATTGTTCTTCAAGCCGTTCGTCGAGAAACGGTTCTCATACCCAAGACGCCACGTCAGGATCATTTTATTTCCCCCCCCCCTTCGGCTGGAACTCGCCAGTGGTCCGAAAATTCCTTCACGCCACTTTCCTCTGCACAACAAGTAGAAATTACGTAAGCCGAACGTTACCTTTGAGTATTTAACCCTTTTGTCAATTCTATCCTGTGTTTTAAATGGTTTAGCGAACCCTCCCCTCCCTTTAACTTTATATTTGTTTTAACTTTTTAAATCTTTTAATCCTCGGATTAGCTCGAGTTCTCACGACCCTTTCCAATTCTCTGTTTATGTCAATATTTTCCGTTTTGTGTGTTGTTGATAGTTATTATTAATAAAACTCTATTTTATTAATGATAACAATATTATTATCCTTGAGCTCAGTTCCACTTCTTAAGCATATCGAAGATACATAATATCGGCCAGCCAGACATCCACGCACTCTAAAGATAATTAAATAAGTTCCCTCAACGA
Organism: Ceratothoa steindachneri; assembly: GCA_963969495.1. Lineage (NCBI taxonomy): Eukaryota > Metazoa > Arthropoda > Malacostraca > Isopoda > Cymothoidae > Ceratothoa > Ceratothoa steindachneri. The sequence goes on from OZ018324.1 coordinate 120,373,977, forward strand.
ATAGTTATATATGGTATATCGTCGAGAGTCCATTCTACGACATATATATATATATATATATATATATATATATATATATATATTTATATATATATATATATATATATATATATATATATATATATATATATATACACAAATAAAGAGCAACTACAGGTTCTGCGGGTGATAATACAACCACCACAGGGCTAGGCCATTTTTATTTTCTGCCTTTCAAATAAATTTCAAGACAGAACGAAAGATGCAGAAACCTTGTATAGTTGACTATACTGGGTTTGATGGGGTAACGCTTTGGGCGAAATATAGTTACTGTGCCTGGTAGCTTAGCGGTAAATATCTGACCTGCAATCAGCAGACCCGGGTTCGAGTCCCTTCCGCTTCAAGTCCTAGCTTCTCAACAGAAATAAACAGATTTTCTTTTAAAATATATCTGTAGATTTCTGAATTCATGGTCCCATCTATGATATGGATATTGCCGATACCTTTAGATGAGAAACACCCCCACACCAAGGTAAGGATGGTGTTCTTCAGGGCGTAGGCTCTGCCGTCTTTCTTCCAGACAAGACGGCCATCGCTACGGCCAAACAATTCTATTTTAGGCTCATCTGATCACTGAACATTGTAAGGGAATCGGTACCCCACACTCACAATTGAGACACTGGTCTGGGATAAGTGGTCGGGATAGCCCGACCACTTAACCTCCTTCCCTCTCACCCCTCGTCTCAAAGAGAAGCTGAACGACCACCCAAGACTACATAATGCACTAATCAGTTCAGGTTGGACAAGTGACCCCAACATGGGTTAAAACAGCAAGATTTTCCCTAAGAGTTGATATTCAATTTCACCACATATGCGAAATTAGAGGAGCGTCATCCTAAAGCCAGAAGGTCCCTTAGGGCTAGCTGAATGACACTCTGAGAAAAACCGTTAGAGGAGGAGACTTAATGCAGCCTGTCCACACATCCGCCCCCTTTCCTTCCACTACCCCAAGTGGGGTGGCGAAGTATAAAATCAATTAACTTTGGAAAAAGCGTTAGATTTCGTTAGTCATCAAAGCGACGAAGCCCGGCTACCAACAAAAGGGACGTTGAGAAAGCTCATCTGGAGCCAGTTCCTGGTGGTCACACCGAATTTAGAAGCCTGTCAGAGGTAGATCAGTAGAGAGATCTAGACAGTGAAGACCGGCATAAGTGCCCGGCAAACCAATGAGAGGAACTAAGAAGAAGCTCCTCCTCGAGCCAGTTCCTGGTGGTCACACTGAACTTTAAGTTAGCTTGATTTAAGAAGCAAGTTTAACCAAATCTCCTAAGAGAAACTCCCTATCCTGGTGTATCTCAAAACACATAGATAGTCCTCGTCCTTGAGGAATGCCCCTAAGTAAACTCCCACAAGCACCCCCCTGACTCAAAGGATTCACGCATTGGCTCATCACTCGCCAGTGCGAATTATTCCCAGAGTAACCCCAAGAGTAGAAGAAACATTCTTTCTCTGTCCCGTGGTGAGATCATTTCCTCCCGAGGGCGTGCATCTCTCCATCTGCCACACGCTCTGCTGTCCTCTGCGGCTGTAAAGCATTCCTCCTTCTGCCCATCTGGATCCTAATCAACGCGTCGGCCCGGAAACAACATTCTTGAGGTGACAATAATTGAGTTCAAGGTCAGACTCATATCCGATTCTTGTGGAATCTCGTAAGGTATTTAAACCCCTGGTATCTGTTTCGTTGAGGTCAGTTGCATTTAATATTAAAGTGAGCTGTGGGTCAACCATTACTATAATTCCAAGAAGGTAATTTAGAAAGCCTCTCTTAAAAATTTGTTTAATTCATTTTTGTGTATTTAGTTTGTTAAATTTCATTGGTTCATGTTTTTAATTAAAGTTCTAGTATTCTTAGAAACAATTTTTTTTTCATCCTCGAAACGCTGAGCGAGGCACTAGGAACCCTCAATGATTAACGTAATTACGGAGTTTTGTAGTACGTAACCAACCCATACGTACGAACACCATCCAATCGGTCCTTCCTATACCACGACAAACATTATCCCAGAACTCAGAAGGTTTTTTCTAAATGCTCAGGGGCGAATTTCACCCTTTAAACTCTGTGTCTTCCTTGGCCTGCGGGAATTAAATCCATGGCGAATAAGTTCATTACTGATGGTTTACTTTTTGACCGACGTTCCTGCCGCCACTAAGTCATCTGTAATTTTCTTACGGGTCGTCATAGGGGCAGCTCTCACCTTCCTGAACATTACAGAGGAAGCTTGGGGGTAATTCTTCCGAGGAGCACTTGAACGTTGAAGGTTGTCGATGGTTCCCACCCTTTTCCACTTCAGAATGACAGAGTCAATGGTGCAGAAAAGTATTTTCAAGCTGCTCGGATATTTTCCGGTAACTAAGCCCATCACTATAAGAAACATAAGAAACATAAGAAAAGGAGGAGACTGCAAAAGACCATTCATGGCCTACACTTGGCAGCTCCTGTTCCAGTCAACACACAAAAGATTTCTTACCAGAGAAAAGTCATCAACATTGTCACCCTTTACAGGAGTTCGTCAGATCTAATCTACAATATACATAAAATGCATCCAGAGGATTATGTCCATTCATGCAACCGCAAAATATAATCTACGCACTCCTTAGAAAAATACATACATATGTACATAAAAAAGTCAGTCCAATCTAGCAGATTCATCCATATATTTATCTAATCTATTCTTAAAACTATCGCTTATCGCCTATTTCTCGTCATTTGAGAGTTCTTCCTTTTTCGCTATGATAAAGTCTTTAGTGCGGGACCGTCGACTGCTGAATGGCATTCCAATCTTTCCTGAGCTCTTGTTGACTGCTTTACATATTATTGGAACCCTCTAGTAGCTTCTTTGCACCGTCACAGTAAATAGTGTGGCTCTCATACCCTTTAAAAATAAATTTTGTAAGGTTTATGCTTCTGTACAAATTCTTTTTTCTCCCTTGTTTTCATTAATTTCAACTTTACTGAATATCAATTCTGTTTTCTGCCTTTTTGTACACAGAACATTTAACGTTACATTAATATAAATCTATTGCGTAAATTTCCTGGTTTGATGGGTGGGAAGTTTAATAGAATTTTATTTTGAAGGCGTACTAATACTTATTTTCCTCTACTATATTATTATTATTATATATATTAAAAAAAATTATTTCAGTAACACAATTAATTATATGCGGTTAAAAGGCAATTTTTGGCAGCTACAATCTTCCTCAAAACCCTCAGAAGGAGCTTTTCTCACATACACGAGAAGGTGACACTTAAAATAGGCGTTACCTTCTCGTGTATGTGAGAAGAGCTCATTCCGAGGGGTTTGAGGGAGCATGTAACTGCCAAAAAATAGCCTTTTAACCGCATATATATATATATATATATATATATATATATATATATATATATATATATATATATATATATATATATATATATATATATATATATATATATACACGAGGGGCAGTCAATAAGTTTTGAAATTCGGATATAAGGAAACGAGATATGAGGAAAAGTGTGAAATTATTTTTCAATATAATTACCCTCGACTTCATGCACTTGCGCCACTTGTACCTGAGGCTTCGAATTCCCGACAACCAGAAATCTCCCGACTGCGGTTCAATCCACTCATGGACGGCGAGCTGGACATCTTCATCGTCCCCAAACCGGCGTCCACGCAGTGCAGCCTTGAGCTGGCGGAATAAAAAGTAGTCGCTAGGGGCCAGATCTGGACTGTAATGGGGATGGTTGAGCTCCTCGAATACGCACTCGCGCAGAGCAGCTTGTGAAACTCTGGCCTTGTGGACTTTGACGACGTTGAAGTCGATCATGGGGTGTGAGGTTTCTAGGGACCTAACGGGCAGAGACCTTGGTCATGGCCAAATTGTCGTGACTGATGTTCATAACACTTCCATGTGATATTCTAAGTTCTCGCTCGATTTCTTCGACCTTCGCCCGTCGATTTTCGATGATCATCCTCTCCACACGGGCCACATTGTCCTCGTTGGTCACGTCTGACAGGCGTCCTGGACGGGGGTCATCTTCAAGGGACTCACGACCATGGCGGAACTCCCTATTCCAGCGAGCAATGGTTGCATAGGAAGGGGCGGTGTCGGTGTACACTGAAACCATGCGTTCATGGATCTCTTTTGCATTCTTGCCTTCCTTGGTCAAAAATTTGATCACTGCGCGGTGCTCAACCTTCTCCATTGTTGAAAAAATTGTGACTGACGATCTGCGATCAGCTACTGCTTCTTAAATAGACGAGGCAGGAGCGTGCGGCTGCAGGTCCTGACTTGTCATAACTTGTCCTAACACCCCCACAAACAGCCATCCCCCTTCCTCTGTTTTGCCCTACCGATTCGCAAAACTTATTGACCACCCCTCGTATCTCTTTCTATATTTTCTATATTTCTTTTTTCCTTTTTCTATTTGTCTACTTTATATTTTTATATATCTTCTATTTCTTCTATTTTTTTATATTTTCTAATCTTTCTAATCTTTTATACTTTTTTCTTTTTTGAAATATATTTTTGATTTTTAGATTTTTTTTAATTTTCAACTTTTACATTTTTTCCTTTTCGTCAATTTTTCTGTTTTTTTTTTGTCTTTTTCAATTTTTTATTTTTATATTTTTTCGTTTTCTAATATTTCGATTTTTTCGATTTTCTCTATTTTTTGATTTTACTATTTTCGCTTTTTCTTTCCTCTCATTCTATCTTTCTTTCTTTCTCTCACTTTTCTCTCTATTTCTATCTTTATTTCTCTCTTTCTCGTCTTTTAATCTAATTCTCTTTTTCTCTTTCATTTACTCCCATTCTCTTCCTCTCGTTCTTTTAGTCTCAGTCTTTTTCTCTCTTTCCCTCTCGAGACCTCATAGGGATAAGACGAGTTGACCTTTGTTCTTCAACCCGCAAAAATATATAGTCAAAAAATAATAATAATAATAGAGATTTTCTATGACGACCTTCAGGACCTTGAAGCCTTCGTAGGGTTCCCGTCCACCGTCTAGAGAAAGGCAGCAAGAAATCTTCAGGCGAGGAAGAGGGGCGTATGCCAAGAATGCAGACCATTCTCCCTCTTAGGGGCAACTACACGATGTTCACCCATACAGCAGAGACGAATGCGAGGGACCGACAGTAGAAGGGCACTTCCTGAGTGAATGGCTTTTTGTTGCTTGGACACAGTCAGTATGGAGGAGAGGTAATGGAGAGTTGTGGTGTTTAGGATTTTAAATGTGAGATAAAGGACTTTAAATGCAATTCGAAATTTAATGGGCATCCAGTGTAGTTCACGAAGCAACGGTGTGGCACGAGAGAACCATCCTCTGCGGGGGAGAACTCGATCCGCAAGTTCTGTACAAGTTGAGGGGGACGTATTGTAGTGTTGTTAGTTTCAGTGAGAAGAGACTTACGGTAATCAAGGCAGGAGCTAACATTAACATATGGCGCTATCTCAAAAATGTTTCGGTCAAAGTGGGACCGAATACGACTGAGGTTACTAAGAAAGCAGAGAGACAATTTTCTGATTTCAGCAACATGCGATTTAAAATCGAGTTGACTGTCAGAGGAAACACCCAGGTTTCGAAGAATACGATCGGGAAGTCACCTAGATTGAGAGAAGGGGCTACATTTTTACAGCAAGTGACATCCGCTGTGGTGCCCATCAAAATAACTTCACTATTCTCATAGTTGAGTTTGAGGAAGTCATCCTATAACCATTCAATAATCGTATCATATGCGGAAAAATTAGTGACGGTTACTGCGAACGAACTTAGAGAGGATAGAAATATTTGCGTGTCATTAGTATAGAAACGGAAGATTAGATTTGGGCGACGCAGAAGAAGGCCAATAGGAAGGAGGTTGATGCGAAAAAGGAGCGGGATAATCAAGGAGCCGTGACAAACACCGTACGACACAGCAGCTGCAGTGAGAACTCACCTCCTATCTGAACAGAATGAGTACGAGATGACAGATAAGAGCGAAACCGTTGAGGTTTGGAGTTGGAGTAAGTGGGTTACAGCGTGACGGGAGAGGCAGACGAAGACGGCATCTCAGAGCAAATTTCAACTTCCTTTTCAGAGTAAAGGGCAGAGAAGGCATGTGGGGGGGGTGAGGGGGAGTGAGGGGGAGTTTGGTGTAGCTTGGAAGATGATAGACGAGCCAGAATCTAAAAAAGTGCACTAGGATTTTGTTTGATTTCGTCAAAGATTTTATGGGTATGGGCTTCGGGAGATGATCGCGGGAGGGTTGTGTACGCAGGAGTTGCAAAAGAAGAGGCAAGAAAGGCTTGTTTCATCCCCATGCTTCAAGTGCGGGATAAAGAATGTGCCTCTCACATTCTCTTCTTTTTTGTGTTGTTTTTTACTTCAAGGGGCGTATTGGAGAACCAATGGGTGCAAGAGGAGGAAGGACTATTAATAGCGTGAGGGTCTAGACAGGAGGGGAGTTACTGCTAAATGGAGCGGAGGGATAGGTTAAGGTCAGAGGAAGGAGGAACAGTAAAGCTATCTTGGAGAAGTGAGGCAAGATCCTGTGACCTCAGCCTAGGGTAAATGAAAGAGACTCTACGGTAGTATGATTGTGCTAGAGGACGATTGGGGAGGTTAGTTTGAGAAGATAGAGTTAGACCAAATTGAATTGTAAAGTGATTAGAGATAGCATTTGAGGGCTCAGTGACAGAGAGTTGTGAACTGAGTATTGGAAGAAAACGAGAGCAAGAACGTTTCCATGGGTGTGGGTGGGAGAAGTGGCGAATTGAGAGAGAGAAAAAAGTTCAAAGGCTTCAAAGTGTCGTTGAAGACCCCGAGTACCACTATGATGGCGGAGAAGTTTGATAAACTTTAGAGTATATTAATGACTATTTGTAAAAGTTTCAACATTTTTCTTACACTTTAGCCTATTTTGATAAATTAGGCCAAAATTCTGACTTCCGGTCCTTGCAAAAACACTAAGTTCACCTATCTTATTTTAAACACTCTTTGTTTTGTTTTTGTTTATTATTCCTTTGTTCTACTTCGGTGAGCTATAATATTTTGTATTAAATATTTTAGATTATTTTTAAGTTCTTAATATTTATTTGGCATTTGTCTCCTTTAGAAGAGAACTGTCTCCGAGAGTTGATTGAGCTGCGAAATCAAATCAGTCATATTTGAGAGGAAGCTGGGAATAAGTAGAGAAGCTTCAGCTCCAAGTCAGAATGAACGACTTCTGAGCCAATAGTTGTGTGTGGATATCTCTTGGGAAGTCGGGCGAGGATTGGAGTGCGAGGTCGAGTTCGGGAGGGAGGGGGCGTTGTATTAGTGATAGTCAGACCAAGCCGACTGGTTCTGGATCATGAATAGTTGGTGCCAAGGGTCCTCGGGAGAATGGGAGCTGTGGTAAAGATTTTGCAGGGGGAGGGGGAGCGTATGAATCAGAGTAGAAAGAAAATGGGCCAAGGTGAAAGCCCTTCGGAAAAAGAAGTGCCGTTTGCACTAAATATCCCCTAAGGTCTATGAAGGTGAGGGGGGGGGAGAAAAATACTGTAGTGCCAAGTGTAGCTAGGCTCCTGTTGTGGCAGAGCCTCCCCTGCTGGAAGTGGAGGAGAAGCCGTTGCAGTAGATGCAGTTGCTAACAACCGAGTGGATATCTCTGACGAGCTTATCGAAGCCAATGAGATGAAGAGGTAGGTACGAAAGCTCAGGGATATTAATACTAAAATGCCCTCAAAATACGTTTAACTTTAACGTCTAAAGGGGTCAATTTGACCGTTCTAAAAAAAATAAATTTTAAGCAAGTTTACTAAAATTAACTCAGCTTCAAAAAAGGTTGAGATTTGGTTTGGAATTGCTGCATCAAACTAGGAAAATTGATTTCAAGTGTTCATCAGTCAACCTCGTTCCATGTGCTGAATTCCTTGACTACATTTTTAAAAAATGTTTGCTCACAGACACAAGTTGCTACAAATACTGATGCTATACTGGCGGCAAATTTCTTCAACTTTGGAAACTCATCATCAGGTAAGCAGGGGTAAAAATCAACAAGTTTTCCTTCTCTCTAATTCACGTTAATCTGCATATAAATGCGCTCCAACTGTAATACGACTGGCACGTCATCAAGGTTACACTCAAACGGATTCTGGAACAGAAGATAGTCACTATCGATTCTATCAAGATCTAAAAATCTCTCCATTAATGCTTTTTCAAAGCACGAATAATATTTCAGGGGAAATTCGAGGTTGACATCGGCAATTCTAGCGCAAAACTCTTTGAAACACGAAAAATGAGAAAAGTTTCCGCCTACCAGTTGTACTTCAAACAATAGCAGCTTTCTTCGAAATCATTTGATGAATCTGCTGAGATCACAGTCAAGATTATCCATATTTGATGTGATCTCAAAAAAATGACCACTTTTGGAGCCAGCTTTGATCCGACAAATGTGGATCATTTCTATCTTTTTCGGTACGAAAAATCTTTTTTGCTTCGGAGCTTATAAAAACGAAACATGACTTTCTGCAACTGAGCCACCTCACTTCCGTGTGATAAGACAAGTCACAGAAATCAGAACTAATTTCTTTAAGAAAATACTGGAGCTGGCGGTGATTAGGGGCATAACCCAGAATGAAGTTCACCCCATAAACGACTGATTTCAGCAAGCAAGCAATATCTGTCTTTGCCACAGACTGCTTGCTAATGTATAATGCAGTGTATGAAGAGAGTGCCATGGATTTGAAGATCTTCCAACGAGTCCTGATTTGCCTCACTAGATCCTTCTTCATTCCAATCGTGTTTTTTCCTTCATCAATGTAACATATCGAAGCCGATTCCACTGAATTTTGTAATCCTGCACAGTTTTCTGCACTTTAATGAAAATGCTTTCTTCAGTTGTTGTTTTGTGCATGCTGCAAACGGATGCCAAATGTGTCGTGATCTGAAAGTCCAAATTAACACTAGAATGATCACGAGAAGTTGTGGCGTATTCAAAGATCAGTAAACTCATTCACCGCCAGAGAATACCACAGGAAGCTCCTAGATTTCTAGTATATCTGTGGTACTATGTTCTCTTCTGGTTCTTCTGTTTTCCGCACAACTAGACTTGCTAAAACAAGTCGAATAAAAATTATATCGAAATGAAAAAAACATCATATTTTGCCCCCAAATAAATAGTTAGTGCTTCAAATCAGTATTCTAACCTTATCGTCATAATCCCCAATAACTCAATATATATAAAACCAAAATTCACATTAACCCTTTGGCTGCTAATCGGCCATATATGAATAGAATCTAAAATAACAGTTGACTGCGAATCGGCCATATATGGATTTGGTCTAGTATTTCTTCTCTTATTGCCCGAAGGTTTGAAATCTTTTGTAAGTAGTTTCCTCTGGCACTCTTCTATCAGTTGTCATGTTTGAAATATTTCCATTGCAAATCAGTACCTCTCAGAATGTCTAGTAGAAAAGTTCAGCAATTTTGCCAACTAAATTTAAAGGGCCAAATAGGTGATGAGTCGAGGGACTTGCTCGAAAATGTAGACTCAGATCACCTAAGCAGTATATCTAGCGATCATGGCTGGCTCAGTGAATCATTATCTGAATTTGACAGTGATAATGTAGAAGTTTTAGACGAAGAAGAAGTGAAAATAATGACAATACAGACGAAAATGAAAAGTCCAACCCTCGGCTACGCAAAATGAACGCGATGAGCCACAACTTGGCCTTGGGCATCTGGCTTGAATTTTCTGCCTGCGTTTGAATCTTCATACTCAGGTTGGACTTCTTCATGCTTCATCACACAAAATTCCAAAGAAATATATTATTTTGAACAGTTTATGGACGAGGATGTGATCAATATAATTGTCACACAATCAAATGCATATTATATTTTTTGAAGCAAAGAAATTCATACAAACGAATTGCCGCCTTTCCACCTTCAAGGAAACGGATGCCAACGAAATTCAGTTGTTTTTTTAGTATTTGGCTTCTCATGAGTCATAATAAAAAGAACGACTAAATAATTACTGGTCAAGTAATGAACTTCACGAACAGAAGTTGTTTGGAAAACTCATGTCAAGAGATCGCTTTCTGCAAATATTGAGGCTTTTACATTTTAGCGATAATACAATTGAAAGAACTAGAAAGATAGAAAAAATCAGACCTGTCTTGGATCTCATTAGACAGAAATTGAAATCAAAGCTGATTCCTTTTAAAGACCTTTGCATAGATGAACGTCTACTTTTTTGGATAGAAAGACTCCATTACAGTCAATCCAATCCAAATAAAAGACATAAATCCGGCGTAAAAACGTTTGTATTGTGCGATTGTAACACTGGTTACGTAATAGATTTGATCATTTATACTGGAACTGGTACAGAAATTACTATCGACAATAAAGTAAGTGTGACGGGCTCAGTTGTGATTACACCTCCTGAATCCTATTTGAATAAGGGTCATGTTCTATTTGTTGACAATTGGCACACAAGCCCTGATCTCTTTGCTAAAGTACTAGAAAATAAGACTGGGGCTTGTGGAACAGTTCGTCCCAATAGAAAGCAGATGCCTAAATTTAAAAATATGAAGGGGGAGGTTAAATCGATTCAATGGAACAATATAGTATACATAAAATGGTGTGATAAACGAAATGTACAGTTTCTTACAAGGGTGCATGATGATCAAATGCGTGACAGCGGGAAAAGGGATATAGATGATAACCTAAATGTGTGATTGAGTAAAACAAAAAAATGCTATAGTGTGTGTGCGCAAAACTATTGGATGGTATATGAAGTTAGGCTTCAATCTTGTTGACTTATCTATTCTAAATGCCTATTATATATACAAGGAGAAAACGAATGAGAGAAAGAAAACGATTTTGGATTTTTCAAACAGTGTGATTGCACAAATGGTAGATAAATATAAAAAGATCAAATTTCTTATATTAGACATATTGGTAATCGACCATCGCCCCTAATTGATGTTGGTATTGATTTTATGAATCCTCTTCCTTCAAGAATAACTTGTCTTGTATGCGCCAAAACAACAAAAACTGGGAAAAAATATCAACGAACAAATTATATCTGTGGTGAATGTGAAGTACCATTATGTGTTCACCCTTATTTTAAAAAGTACTATGCAGAACAGATTTCTAGTTCAATGCACATAATTATTTCAATTGTAAATAAATACAGTTATAATATATATATATTATTTTATCCTTGCTATTGAAAGCATTTTAAATCTACTATTAGCTAATGGAAATATAAAAAAAAATATGCGCTTAAAAATAAAATTATGTAAGTTACTGATAGGATAGAGAAAGGAGGTAAATGTGAAGGAGGCCAGTAAACTACATATTCTTCTCTCAGCTAATACGTAATATTTTGGCGTGCTTCCACGCGTTCGAATGTGTGCTTTTATTTTTAATATTTTTTAAAGCAGTAAATTTCACTTTAAGATAAAATGCTTAATAAATTTTATTACAAAATGTTTGAAAGAATGCAAAGAGTTATTGAAATTTCAAAATATTATCAATATGACGAAATAATCTTATACTCAGCATGCGGATTACCACGCAAACGGACGAGGCGACCAGTCTTTGGCCTTCCGTCTATGCCTTCAGTGCCTACGTTTGAATCTTCACTATCAGGTTTGACTTCCTCTTCATTAAAAATAAATAGATTATTTTTGAACAGTTTATCGACGGAGACTTTAAAAATATAATTGTCCTAAAACAAATGCCTATTATAATGTTTTGAAGCAAAGAAATTCATACAAAGAGAATGACACCGTTCCACCTCAAAAAAATCGGATGCGTACAAAATTGAGTTGCTTTTGAGTACTTCCTTGGAGTAAAAACGTTTGTGTTGTACAATTAATTGTAAAAGTGGAACATTTCGTTCCAATAGAAAGAACATGCCTAATTTTTTTAAAAAATGAAGAAGGAGTAGGGGGAATGGATGCAATGAACAATATATCATGCGTAAAATGGTGTGTGATAAACGAAATGTAAGATTGCTTACAAATATTTCTTTTATCCACATTATAGAAAGCATTTTAAATCTACAATAATCAAAGGGAAACATACAAATTATGTCTATTTAGAAATAAAAATTATGTAAGTAACTCATAAAATAAAGAAAGAAAGAAAATGGGAGTGAGGTCAGTAAATCCCCCGATATTCCTTTCTCAGCTGTTAATTTTTGCGTGTTGGCCACGCGTTTGAATGTGTGCTTTGATACTTTAATATTTTTCAAAAAGATTGAATTTTATTTTGAAAAATAGAAAAAGCCGGTTCAATTTTATACTAATATTATTTTGACGGAATATTTCGTATTTTTCATAGATGTGAAGGAATAAGTCCGCGAAGTGTCAAAGTGCCCTTGAATACGAAGCGAGCGCATTTTCAAACTGATAAACATATTTTTATAATCACTGCAGTGGAAAAAATAACTAAACGGCTAAAAAAATAGTAAATAGTTATATTTAAAAAAATAAATAGCTACCGAACACAAAACGCCCATTGGAATTATCTTGGCAGCAGGCAATGTGGAGAGAAGAGACTCTTCGGCCAGACGCAATGATAGAATCAGCGAAACTGTGACTGTTAGAGTGGCATTACTAGACGGTCTGGGTGTGGCCGTTGGAGAAGCTTTTAACGTATTTATTTTCTTAAGAAAATAGCATATATTTATTCAACAGATATGCCTTCAAATTGCATTCTAAACATATTTTTTAGACTATTTATCCTACTTAAAACTACGGTGAAAAATAACAAAAGTAACGATAGTTTCCAGGCAACACTTTAGTATGGAAACGCTGTACGTTACGTGACCCGAAATCAGATACGACAGACAACCTTGTTTCTTTTTATCACGTCTCTCGTGTTAAATACGCTTTATCAAGAAAATTTTAATTGGGGCGGCAGGCCGGGGCGGGCCAGATCGAGACCAAGGGTAGTAGTTTGGTGACTCCTGGTCTACATCAATGATATAGACAAGGAACAGTTATGCTCGATAGCCAAGTTTGCCAAAAATATCAAATTAGGAGATGGAGTCAGATTGTGCGAAGGAATCGAAAGCTTGTGGGACAACCTTTGCAGTTTATGTGAGTGGTTCGAGATGTGGCAGATGCTATTCAACCTTGACAAGTACAAGGTGATGCAGATCTGGCACGCTAACTCTTGAATAGACTACTACTTGTTAAGAAGATTTAGGTGCGCAACTCAGCAGCGACCTAAAGTTTTACAGTCAATGCGCCGAACTAGAGAAAAGGGCTCAGAGATTGCTATGGTATATAAGGGAACCATTTTGTTTCCTAAACAATGAGATTGTGCTCACCTTATATAACTATCTAGTTCTGCAGCATCAGAATACGCGATATAATTACAGTCTCTAACAATGCCTAAAAGCTTTGATTGGCTTTGATTGAAGCCGATAAAATTATACATGGAATTGAAAACGTGGACTATAGGCAGTTGTTCATTTTGAGCAGGAATCCCATGTGCAATTACGGATACAAGTTAGATTTTACCAAATTTCAGAGTAACGTTTATGGGAACTCTTTCTCCTACAAAATCTATGACAAATGAAACCATCTTCCGACACTGGTACTTCCGAGGAATGGATCGAAGGGTGTTTTGTTGTAACTGCACTCCTTAAGACTCCTTCGCGACTTTAATTTTTTCAAGTGAGACTTTGCCGCCTGATATGGTGCGCTTGCGACTTTGCGACTTTATGTTTGCCCCCCTCCCCTAGTGCGATTTGCGACTTTGCGACTGTGACTTTTCAGGTGCGACTCCGCTAAATTACAAAGTAAACTTTAGCGCGATAGCAGAAACGTGCTTTTAAAAGGCAGAAAAACATATATTTATTATTATATTTTTTTTGTTAAAACAAAGACTAAACTAATATGTACAGATGATCCTCCTCTTCCATGTCCTCTTGGCTCATCTTCTCCTCCAGGAAGTCCATGTTTCCTTTCAGGAATACAAGCTCCTCAAAGTTGACCTCATCCAGGGAGGACCTCTTGGCCCTGAGGACGTCCCCGGGCGGCCTCCTCGTTGCCCTCCTGGCTCTAGGTTCCAGCCTCTCCTGTCTCCTCATCCTCCTCGGTCAGAGTCTCAGGTACAAAAAAGGGCATGTGGCTATCCATGTCACTGCTCTCACTTAAGATAGGAGTGCTGCTCCTGAAGCTACTACTGCCTGCACTGTCGCCAGAAAAACTCCTGCTCCTATCCCCACTCCTTGTCACAAACTTATCCATGTCTATGTCTCAGTTTTTCCATTCTGTAAAAGAACAAAATCTTTACAAGAATTTTCAGTAACTAATAATAATTTAAGCTGCAATAAAAGCCACAAGAAGAAAGTTAGTGAAAAACACCCATGCTACAACCACTCGCAGAGTGGCGTCTGAAAAGAAAGAAATGATGAAATAAGAGATTCAGATCGACGAAGAACATCACTCTTAACCTTTAGCGGTTTAAGTTACTAAACAATCAAGATTTTCTAAGCTAATGGGGTGGCCTATTGGATTTAAAGAAATATAAAACCATGTGAGTTTAATAGGCTATATCAATATGATCTATAAATTTAGAACCAAGGCCTAGTCTACGAACGATGGTCCAATTTTTACTTATATCGTTTAATTTTAGGTATGTTAAAGTTAGAATGCTGTTAGATTTTAATTACTTCTTACACTTCACAGTAATTTTTTCGTTTTAGCCACAAGAAAAGTATAAGCACATATTAAAAGAGGAGAAAATGAGATTAATTCGCACGATGAACGCCACAAGGCATAACACGTTCTCGAACGTTTATAACCGACAAGACAGGTTTAAAACTTGGTTCACGCCGGAAAAGTGTATGTAATTTTACTAATTTATATAAAAATTCAGAGTGACAAACTTTTATTGAGTACTTTTAGGTAGTTTCATATAACGTTAGTCTCATATAGTGTGAAGAATTTAATTTATCGTAAAAGGAAAGGTAAAAATCAGTTCAAAATAAAGTTAGCTGTTAAGAACTCAAATTTGACATTTTTAGCCGAATCGGGCTTTGAAACTGGCTTAAAACAGCCGCTGCAATTTCTTTCAAAAAAGTCGTCTTTGTTCCTGTTCAAAGTCGCGGCAAAAGTCGCGCGAAATTGGCAGTGCGACTTTGCTTAGTCGACTTACTCAAAACGTTTGCGACTTCGAAATTTATAGTGCGGTAAAGTCCCTCTGTGAAACACACACATACACACACACACACACACACACACAATAGCAATGTGCGCTTGAGGACACAGGTTCGAATCCTACTCCTTTATTTACTTTTCATATAAGGGCTAAAATTGAGATTCGAGATTTTCTCCGTCTCTATATCTTACATTTCTTTCTTAAGCTTTCAATGGTCACCTTCCTTAGTATCGTGATGCCAATTTTCATTTCTTTGGGCCTTTAAATGCATATATATATATATATATATATATATATATATATATATATATATATATATATATATATATATATATATATATATATATATATATATATATATAGGGTCTTTTAAGTATTATTTCATGAGTGAGAGGCAAAATTGAACAATTTTTCAGTAAATTGAAAGGAAAATCCTTATAACTCATTTCCAATAACCTTAGCATAATATATACACAAAGTAAAGACCCATCAATATTTGTATCCGTACACATGTAGCCCTAAACTTGTGGGTATATGCACAAGTAAACTCTTTCTGTGGCCTTTTGCTTTTAATATGTATGTAAAGGGTCCCATCGTCGTGTAAGGAAATTGGTGGCTATCTTGGTTTACTATGGATGCTTAGAGAGGGGATATTTATGATGGACACGCGTCTGGCTCTCGTTTATTTAGGGGATAATGGGTTTTACCCCCCCCCTTCCCTAGTAGAGGAAGAAAGGTGGATGTGCGTGAAAGGAGATATTACCCTGTCTTATTTTGAGTGGGGTGTAAGTTATGAGGGGCGCTGCTTCTATTAATCTGCATGCGCTTGCTGTGAGGTGGATGTGATGAATAAAAAGCGGAAGAAGGCGTGTTGCTTTGGTATACTTGTGTTGGTAGTTTGCAGGGGTTCGAATACTTACACTACTGTGATGTATATATTTTTTAGAAAATTGATAATTCCTAAATTACTAATGTTACTATTATTATTTATTGTATAGGTAGCAAAGTGGAAGTGGTGGTTATTAGGGCGGGTTAAAAGTTGAGGTATTTATTAGTAGTCTTACTAGTAGATTGTCCTCTGATTGTATTGTAATTCTCCATCTTAGAATATTTCCATATAAGCAAAATCTAGTGTAAGTTTATGATTTTCTAGCAAGACGAATTCTTGGTATCTCTGAGAGTTTACTCTTTCAAGGAAAAATCAATGGCCATGAATTTAGCTCTCTTTTATTTCAATGGAATAATGGATCAGTGCAAAGAAAGAGGTGGGGACCATTAGCAAAATTCTGATCTCGTCTACCTCTAATTTCTGACGCAAGTTTTCGTACTGTTCAATTATCTGTCGAGGACGAGCGCCTTGTAAAGCTTCAAGCAGATTTACCCAAGCAATTACCACAGCTTCATTAGCAGAATTAGTATGAATTCGTCGTTAAGTAAATTGGATAAGCCAACTTTAACGATTATTGAGAAAATGTTTGACTGAAGTTTACTATTTTTTATCACACTATTTTCTGTTGATACATTTTCAGACATTGTAAAAATGTGGTGGAAGAGATGGGAGTAACAGATTAAAAGCTGTATACAAGCAAGCTAGTAACAACAAAGTGAGGTATTTGGTTCCTTTTAGGGTGTATGTAACAAGAGTTAGTCTTAGTTAAGTGAGTTGCTAATTTAAAAAGAAATGGATTCTCTCTGGAAAAAGTAATAACTTCAATATATGAAGTCGACTTAATAAAGAGAGCAGCTATCTTTAGGATTTGCCTCATAAATGTCGAAAGAATAGACAGAACAGGCAATAAACGATTCTCTAGGCAATATTAAGCATTATTTTAAGTAAAAGGATCACACTCGGATAGCAATAATCAGAATTCTTAAATCATTCCCATTAATCATAAAACATATATTCACAAATTACAATTTGAAACCAATTTAATCTTACGTATACCAACTTCCACCCATTAAACAACGAAAGAATAATAGATAAAGTATCAATAATTCGAACTAATTTGTTCCAAATATTAGTTCTTTTAAATTTAGGAATTTATCAATTTCTGAATGTATTCGTAAGTATGGAGTAATATTATAAAAAATGCATAAAACTTCGAATAAAGATTAACAGCAGGAATATCATCATCATCATCATCACTAACTCTATAATTTAAGAAAGGGATTTTTTTGAGTATTTGAATAATAATTTCTTTTTAGTTTGGTTATGACTTATGTTTTTTTATCAAAGTTATTTCTAATAATTCTTTTATAATATCAAAAAACAGAATGGTGAAGTTCAGAAATAAATATAAATATCGAAATTTTGTGAATTTTCTAAAACCCAAAGAATTACAAATGGTGAAGTTCAGAAAATTGATTTTTATATATCTTCTTCTATAACTATATTTTAGCAACGTGATATTTTGAAAGGGGGGAAATTTAGTTCAGAGTTCCTTTTAAAATTATTATAATTGACGAATTTCAAAAAATTTATAAAAATTTAACCATAATTTAACTATGGCTGCTAATTTTTTAGATTTTAATTTTTTATCTTAGTAGCGAAGCGCAAGCTCCCCCGGGGGAGTGGCGAAGCCATTGCCTGGTTGTTTAATATTTTAACATGACGTCAACACAAAAATATAATACGTGATCCCATGATTTTTGCTATCATAAAATAAGCTCAACTGCGTGAAAATCTCTTTTTTTTTCCTGCGGGCAGTATTAGAAGAAGGACATGTTTATGACCTAAAAAATGACCAATTATGAGGACTAATTCAAGCACCAATTAGGACATCCCATGCTTATTAAGGTCTGAAAGATATGATTGAAGGAAAATTAAATGTGCTGTAAAAAAGTTTGGTGAAAGAAAACCTAAAATATTGTGGAAAAGTGATAAACGTGAGAGTGAGGAGAAAAATCACTGAAATAGTGTTGTAAAGTAAAAGAGCATTGGAAAAATGTTAAAAAGTAATGGATATAAATACGAGGGGAAAGAATGTCTGAAACAGTGTTTAAGTGTAATGGAGGTAAAGGAAAGGCAAAAAGAGTCAAAAAGGAAAGGCAAAAACAGTGTTAAGATGTAATACAGGTAAACACGAGAAGAAAAAGTACATGAATCAAGGTTGAAATGATATGAGGTAAAACGATGTGGAAAACTTGCTTCATCAATGTTAAAATGCAATGGAATTAAAAACAATTCGAGGCAATCGCTAAAACAGTGTTAAAAATTAATGGCGGGGTGAAATATTTATTGAAAAGTATAAAATGTAATGAAAATAAAGGTAGGAGAAAATAATCTCTATAATAAAGCTGAAATGTAATAAAGGTAAGGTGAAAGAATTGTAAAATAAGTTTTGAAATGCAATGGACGTAAAAGCAGCGTGAAAGAGAAGCGAAAACAGTGTTAAAATAGATATAAAAAGGAGAAGGTGAGTTGAAAGAATTGTTAAATACTGTTAAAATAGAGGTAGTGTTATGTAAAAAAATAGCTAGACCGCATTGAAAACTGCTGTAGGTACAGGCAAAGAGGGAGAACTAGTGAAACGAATGTTTAAATGTAATGGTGGTCAAGACAAGATAAAAGAATAGCTAGCAGTGTTGAAAAGTGAGGAAGGTACGGAATCTGAGAAAAGTAGTTTAATCATTGTTGGAATGTAAGTGAAATAAGGCAACAAATCCGTTAGTAAATATGGAAATGTAATTGAAGTAAGGAAGAGATGAAAAAAGAGCTAAAGCAGCGTTAAAAATGAATGTGGTAAAGCGAAATGCAAAAATCTCTAAATCAGTGTTGATAAGTAATGGAATTAAAGGCGAGTTAAAGTAATCACTAAAACACTGCTAATATGTAATCGAGATAAAGTGAAGTGAATTTATCTGTAAAAAAAAAAGTAATGTAGGTAAAAGTGATAGTAAAGATTTGTTAAACAATTATGAAATATGAAGGAGGTAAGGTGAGGTAAAAGACTTGCTAAAAAAACATCGTTGAAATTAAAGTAGAGGAGAGCTCAATAATCGCTAAACCCCTTTTTACAACTAAGGGATCTAAAGGCGAGGTGAAAGAACTGGAGTAACAATAGGGAAAAATAATATAGTTAAAAACAATATGAAATTAAACAATATTAAAAAGGAATGTAGGTAAAATGAGATGAAATAATCGCTACTTAATCAGTGTCGGAATATGACGAAGATAGGATAAGGTGAAGGAATTGGTTAATCAATGTTGAAATATAATGGTAGTAAAGCTGAGCCTAAAAGAATTGCAAAAACAGAGAAAAAAGTGAATACATGAAGGGAAATATAAGGTGAAATAATCGCTAAACTGGGTTCAAATACAAAGTGACTCTATATCAGTAATATTTGAGATAGAGGGGTGAAATAGAAATTAGTCGGCCCTAAAAGTTTGACGTATTAAGAATTTTAAAAATAATTTCGAAATCATTTTTACACTTTACACATTTATGGATACGAAAACAAACATTTCAACGACATTTTTCAAAATATTAGTGATAATAAAAGCGATTATTTCTCGAATAGCATTCTTAAGCTCTCTGAGAGAAGATGGTGCGCGTAAGGAGACTTGCAAGAGCGTTGTTGCTGTCTTATATCCCATATACATACGAGTAGATGCACACAAACACTTTCACAGTGCTGGCAGAAAGACTTCGAAGTTTATTTTCCATGTTTAGCTCAATGCTGGGAAAATGTTTCGTATCGTTGGTCGGTCACCCTCCTACCATCCATTTCGATCGAAAAAATATATATATTTATATATATTTTCTTCTCACTCTCCCTCCCCCCCCCTTTCTCGATCTCTTTCTCTCACGCACTCTCTCTAACACACAAACCTTCTCTCTCTCTCCCTCTTTTTCTCTCTCCTCCCTCCCTCTCTCACTCCCCTCTCTCATTAATCCGTACGGCTAAGTGGAACTAAGAAGTTCGTGTGGCCTCTCTCTCAAAAGCGAACCCTAAGTAGTTTTTCGCGTACGTGAACAGCCAAAAACCAGTGCGCCAACGCATCGGCCATCTGAGGGACGCGGACGGAGTCCAGGATTCGGACCTAGAAATAGCTAACGTACTCAACGACTACTTTTCCTCGGTGTTCACGAAGCAAGGGGACGGAGAGATACCCAGATCGCCTATAGTGATAGATGTTGGATTATTAACGCTAGAGGAAATAACTACAACTTCCAAAGAGGGTGCCAGGAAGCTCGGTCAGTTGAATGCGTACAAATCCCCTGGTCCTGACGGCTACCTGCCAAGAGTGCTGCGTGAGGTGAAAAATCAGGTCGGCACCTATCTTTTTGACATCTTCAACGCGCCAGTCAATAGTAGTAAAGTCCCTACCGACTGGTGTATGGCCAACGTCACCCAGATCAACAAAAAGGAGGATCGTGTTACCGCTAGAAACTACCGAATGATAAGGCTCACTTCAATAGTGCGTAAAGAACTGGAAGGCAAAAGAATAACTGATCACTTAGACTCCAACAACCTGTTGAGAGACACCGAGCACGGTTTCCGAAGAAAGCACTTGTGCCTCACGAACTTGCTCGAATTCTTTCACGGGATGATGAGCGAGTTTGACAGAAATCGAGCGGTGGAGATACTTTATTTGGATTTCCAAAGGGCTTTCGATAGAGTCCCCCACCGTTGACTGATGGTGAAAGTACGTGCCTTTGGACTTAGAGGAAAGGACGCAAACTGTTTATAAAGTTAGTTATCGGACTGGTGACAGAGGGTTACTATCGGAGGCCACGCTTTTCAGTGGTCGTCAGTAACCAGCGGAGTTCCTCAGGGCTCCGTGTTGGGCCCTCTGTTATTCATCATCTACATTAACGAAATAGATGAAAGACTGATGAGCCACCTCGCGGAATTTGTCAACGACACAAAACTTGGAGCGAACGTAGCTACGCCTGAAATCATCAGGCGGGTGAGGGGGGACCTACGGATGATCGGCGAGTGGTCTGACAAGTGGCAGATGCCTTTCAACTTAAAAAAGGGTAAGGTGATCAAGTATGCGAATTCCCGATCAGACTATGAGTTACAAGGTATGCGTCTTGAGTCCACTGATGTCGAGAAGGACTTAGGTGTGCTGATAAGCATCGATCTCAAATTCTTAAAGCAGTACTTCCAGGTAGAGAAGAGGTTTCAGCGCCTACTGGGGTACATCAGGGGCAATTTAACTTTCGGAACAAGGAGGTTGCTCTGTCCCTGTATAACTCATTGATGCGGCCTCATCTCGAGTACGCGGTTCAGTTCTGGTCTCCCCCACTATCGAAAATACATCAATCGTTTGGAAAAGGTACAAGCCAGCGTCACGAAACTGATCAACTCGCTAAAGAACAAGACATACCAGGAAAGACTGAGAGAGCTCGGTCTCCTTTCGTTCAAGACTAGAAGACTGCTCGGTTGTCTCAGAGACTTTCAAAATTTTGATGGGTTTTGAAAATGTCGACTACACAAAGAACTTTAGCCTTAACCGGAATACGCCTCGAAATTATGAGTGAAAGGTGGAGTTGCCCAGATTTAATACGCTTCCGGTGAGTAACTCCTTCACGTACGACATCCGCGACACGTGGAATAGACTGCCAGCGGTGGTTCTCAAGAGTAGCAGTGTTAAACAGTTCAAGAGTCGCCTTGAAAAAATATACCTTAGAACAGAATGTGGTTGTGATAGAACGGTTTGAGGCCACTTTAATTCAGCCGCTATGACATGTTTAGAAACACATACTACCCACGTGCATCTGCGAGAGGAAGCAGAGCGCGTTATCGCACACCTTAGCCAATATTTAATCAAGGAGGTTCATTCTCCCGTTTCGCCTCCATACGTCGATCTCGCCAGATTAAGTTAGGCTTATGGGCAGATAAGGTATTTTCCCAGGCGCGACAGGGGCATTCCCCCAAAGTCCCCTACTCAATTATCCCCTACGCCATAGAGACGGCTCCGGGTACTTATACATAGCTTTCCCTGATTGAAGCAAATCGGATCCCGATTATTTTCGCGAGGCATCACGCCGATCCGGTCTCCCTTGTGCACATAGGAACTCTCTACCTCGAGAACCCCCTTATTGTCCAGAAGAAGACAATATCCCTTGAGTGCCAAGGTTCATGCCTTCGAGACGCCAAGTCAATAAGGCCCACCCTGTTGTTGTTAGAACAGCCATTGTTCTTTGAGCCCGTTTGACAAGAGACGGTTCTCACCCCTACCCCCATGTTGTTCAGAAAGAGAAAAACGTTAGAACAGCCATTGTTATTTAAGCCCGTTTGTCAAGAAACGGTTCTCATTCCCAAGACATCACGTCAGGATAATTTAATTCCCCCCCTTTTTAACGTTCTTCAAGAGAACGCTTGGTTTCAACAATAACCTCAATTGTTCATCTAGAACATCCCCAATTTGCTGTCACAAAGATCACTCGTACTTCCGAGCCCCACTTCGCTCTCAGTCTTCGAAGACAGTCCTTCCCCTTCGCTAAGGACAACCCCCCCGAAGAACCCTTCTACTGGAGATCGCCAGTGGACCGAAGATTCCTTCGCATCGTCTTCCTCTGCACAACAACTTTGTAATTACGTAAGCTGAGCATTACTTTTAATCATCTGAGCCTTTTGTCAACGCTACCCTGTACTTTAAATGGTTTAGCGAACCATTTCCCCTCTTTAATTTTTAGTTTTTTACCTTTTTAAATCTCTCCAAATCTTAATCCTCGGATTAGACAGATTTTCCCACGACCCTTTCCATTTTCTTTGTGTGTTGTTGATAGTTTAATTAATAAAACTCTATTTTATTAATGATAGGCATATTATTAACCCTTGTGCTCCGTTCCACTTCTTAAGCACATTGAAGATAAATAAGCATCTCCCCCCCCCCCCCCCCCCCTTCCTTTTGGACTAACTTCGGCAATCAAATTACCACGCACTCGAAATATTAAAATAATTCCCTCAACGAATAGTTATATATGGTATATCGTCGAGAGCCTATTCTACGATATATATATTTTAATATATATATATATATATATATATATATATATATATATATATACTATTTAAATTTGGTATCAAGTGTGTAAGGTTTAACGCTACATCTTTGCAAACACTGGTTTCAATCGAGTGAAGCATAGTGTTATTCGTTATAAGAATAGAGTATAGTAGTTCCCTTTTGTTTTAACGATTGCTATCCCCTTTTTGAAACTTAAGAAGCTGGAGTAGCTCAAGGAACTGTTATAATAATTTGATGTGTTTTTTTGTGTTATTTTAGTCATTGGTTATCTAGGTCGAGTAACCAATTACGAATAGGTCAGTGCCCATATTTAGGTAGGATAATTCTCTAGAAGGCATAATTCTTATTGCAAGGAATTTAGTTGGTTTACTATTGCGCCCCCAAGTGCAAATATGACTCAATTTGAAATCTTCAAAGCGCAAGGAGAATCCTTAGGACTTTCCGGAAGAGAATTGATTGAGTACGTTCAAGAGGAGCAACGAACAGAAAGAAAAAAGTTAAGAGAAGAAAGGCAAAGAAAAGGAGAAATCCAACGAGAAGAAAGAGAAATCCAACGAGAAGAAGGGAGAGGAACGGAAAAGACAAGCTGAGCTTCACCATCAGCTTGAACTGGCTCGTGTAAAAGCTGAAACCCAATCGCTAAGTTCACGTTTCGAAGCCCCGCCCAATCTCCCACTTAAGCTCTCCAATTTCAGGGATGGAAAGGATTTCGGAGCATTTTTAGCACACTTCGAAAAGATCCTCGAGATCAATAACCTGGATCTGGAGGCTGAAGGTGTAGTAAGATCACTTCCCCTTTTAAATTGTAAATTGCGCGACATTTTCATATCTTTACCATCTGAATGTGCAATTGACTACATCACCTGAAAAGCTGAGTTATTGGCTGCTCATAATATTACTCCCGATTTCTACCGACAAGAATTTCGAGGAGGTCGTATTAAACCCGGACAGACGTTCCGTCAATTCGGATACATTCTTCAGAGGAATTTTAAATTCTGGTTAGAATCCTCAAAGGTTGATCCTAACTACGAGTCCTTAACAGACTTTGTGTTTGTGATAAAACGAGTTAATTTCAACTCCTATCCCATATTATTAAAAACCACGATGCTGCCCACGTGCATCTTCGATTCGAGGCTTGGAGTCTTATCTCAGCTACCGGATGCCAATGTTTAAACAAGGAGGTTATCGTCCCCCCGTTCGCCCCCATACGCCGACCTCGCCAGATCGAGTTAGGCTTATGAACAGATAAGGCATTGTTCCCCGGCCCGGCTGTGCGTTCCCTCCAAGCTTCCACTCCATTTTCCCCCACGCCAAGGAGATGTCCTGGCTATTTATATGGAAACTTTACCACTAAGATCAGATTGGAGATCCAGATTTTCGTCGCGAAACATCACCACGACCCTCTCTCCCTTTGTGCGCCAAGGGACCTCGACCTCGAGATTCACCATCACTTGTCCAGAAGGAGAACAATATTCCTTGAGTGCCAAAGGTTCGAGCCTTTCCGAAGACAAGTCCCCAAGGCTTCCCCCCCTGTTGTTCAAGGAGAACAGCATTAGAACAGCCATTGTTCGTTTTGAGCCCTTCGCCAAGAAACGGTTCTCATCCCCCCCTGTTGTTCAAGGAGAACAGCATTAGAACAGCCATTGTTCGTTTTGAGCCCTTCGCCAAGAAACGGTTCTCATCCCCCCCTGTTGTTCAAGGAGAACAGCATTAGAACAGTCATTGTTCGTTTTGAGCCCTTCGCCAAGAAACGGTTCTCATCCCCCCCTGTTGTTCAAGGCGAACAGCATTAGAACAGCCATTGTTCGTTTTGAGCCCTTCGCCAAGAAACGGTTCTCATCCTCCCCCTGTTGTTCAAGGGAGAACAGCATTAGAACAGCCATTGTTCGTTTTGAGCCCTTCGCCAAGAAACGGTTCTCATCCCCCCCTGTTGTTCAAAGGAGAACAACATTAGAACAGCCATTGTTCTTGAGCCCGTAGACAAGAGACGGTTCTCATTCCCCCCTTTGTTCAGAAGAGAACAAAGTAGAACAGCCATTGTTCTTCAAGCCGTTCGTCGAGTAACGGTTCTCCTTTCCAAGACGCCTCGTCAGGATCCTTTTATCCCCCCCTCCTTCGCCTGGAACTCGCCAGCGGACCGAATATTCCTTCAAGTACCTTCCACTGCACCCTAATGAAAAGTTACGTAAACCAAACGTCACCTTTTGAGTATTGATCCCTTTTTTGTCAATTCTATCCTGTGCTTTAAATTGTTTATCGAACCATCCCATCTCTTTAACTCTATATTTGTTTTACCTTTTTTAATCCCTTAAATCCTTGTATTAGCCCGAGTCTCCACGACCCTTTCCATTCTGTTTATGTCAATATTTTCCGTTTTTGTGTATTTGTTTATAGTTATTATTAATAAAACTCTATTTTATTAATGATAGCAATATTATTATCCTTGTGCTCAGTTCTACTTCTTAAGCATTTTGAAGATACATAATATCGGCCGCCAGACAGTAAACGCACTCTAAAGATAATTAAGGAAGTTCCCTCAACGAATAGTGTTATATATATGGTATCGTCGGGAGTCATTCTACGACAGTGTTGCGGGATCAATTTTTTGCGTCTCTCTCAACGGAGATCTGTGCGTTCGTCAAGGATCGTCGGTGCCAGGCCTTTAAAGAGAGTACCGAAGAAGCGGATGTCTATGCCTCAAGCAATAGTTTATACCCCAAGGAGAATCGAACTTCTCACCAACCCCCCAACCAGGAAAAAGGAAGGATTCACGCCCCTTCCCAGGAAAGCCGACGAAGTTTCCGGGCCCTGTAAAACCCCAAAACTTCTTTCCCCCAAACCAACAACGGGACACCAAACCTCCCGTTAAGATTTCTCCTCCATCACTCTTCCCGAAACGACCAATCATATGCTTCACCTGCGGTGTAGAAAACCACATGAGCTGGAATTGCCCCCAAAATTCTAGGATTAAAAGCGGACCAGCCCACCAAGTTCACCAGTTTAATGCCATCCCGGCTTCCCCGGTGGTGCAGACCCAAGCATAAACTTCTCCCCCTCCTTCAGGCCACCAGGTAAATTTTATTTTTTGATAAAAATTCACCGGGAACTTTGAAATTTGAGGACGGCAGTGTGAACGGCTGCCGTGTATCTACTCTCGTCAGGGACACAGGGTGCACGTGTTTCATCGTGTCCAACGAGCTCATTCCTCCAGTGGATCCTAACCACGAAAGATTTGCGGTGGTACATGACTACCTTGGGAGGGCCAACCGATTCCCCGTCGTTAGATGTTACCTGCAGTGTCAGTATTATGATGGCTGGGCTGAAGTGATTTCAGCACCCATAAAATTTTGTTCCGTACTTATAGGGCAGAGCCCTCAAGTAAGCTTCAACCCTGTGTCCCAGGCCGCCCTTACTCAAGGCCGAGCTAAGAAGGAAACTCAGGAGTTCGCCCATCTCAGAACCCCGATACCGTCCAAATTCTCGGAGATCCTTAACCATGACTTTAGGTCCGCCCAAAAGGAGTGTGAAGCACTAACACCCTTATGGGATAAGGCCCAAAACAAGGACACGGAGACTGTCCGTGTACTCAAAGTAATAAGGTACCTGGAGCAAGGTAGTCTACTTTACCGATCCGCTGAGGACAGTAAAAACGCTGTTACAACTGTCTTATGCCTTCCACGATCCCATGTACCTATAGTGCTAAAAATAGCTCATGACAGCATCTTTTCCGGTCATTTTAGTCATACTAAAACGGGTCTGCGTATTTTTAAATATTTTTATTGGCCGGGTGCTGCAGCTGACATTTTAAAGCCTGGCGATCGTGCGATGTGCGTCAGAAGACGTCCACTAAGGGGCGGGTCAAACCTGCTCCCTTACAAAGGGGACCAGTCATAACTGAACCCTTCTCCAGAGTGGCCATCCACCTGGTTGGCCCTATCCACCCCCCTTCGAGCGAAGGGCACAGCTATATTTTTACCTTAGTTGACCCGTTCTCCCGAGGCTGTCCCCCTTCGCCGAATTGATAGTATTTCTTGCGCCGAGGCCCTCATTTCCATCTTTTCAAGAGTAGACGTCCCCAAGGAAATACTCTCAGACAGAGGACGACAATTCACCTCCAAGTTGATGGAGTACGTAGGGAAGCTGCTCATGGTAAAGCCCCTTTTTACCACCCCCTTCCGGCCACAGAAAAACGGGATTTGCGAAAAATTAAATGGAAATTTAAAATCCATTATTAAGAAGATTTTTGCCGAGCAGCCCCGCGAATGGCACCGATATCTCCCGGTCGCCTTATTCGCCTATCGAGAAATTCCTCACCGTACATTAGGCTTCGCCCCGTTCGAGCTCCTTCATGGACGTAATGTACGCGGACCACTAAGCATTATAAAGGAGTTGCTAATCAAGCCCCAACTGGATCAAGAACTCCAGTCATCCTACGCCTAAGTCTTGGATCTACGCCAGAGGCTCGAGAAATGCGCAAACATCGCCTATGAAAATGCCGATGTCAATTTGGAAAAATTAAAACCTATTTTGATGTCAGGTCTGAAGATCAGAAATTTAAGCCCGGTGATGAAGTACTCTTGCTCCTTCCCACAGCGAGTAATAAATTACTGAGCCAATCGAAAGGTCCGTACTTGGTCCGCGAGGTACGAGGACTGGTAGATTACCCCAGCAGGCGATAAGCTCTACCAAGTCAACTTGTTGAAAAAGTACCATCGGCGCGCCCATGGAGATACGTTCGTAGCACTGGAAGAAACATCGGCGCTTGAAGAGGATTACCCCGCAGGGGCCCTTAATGTAATACAGACAGTGTGCATTTAACCTGATGCCGATTACCTTCTTCCTTTCCTGCCAGGCGAGTCTTTTAAACCCTCTGACCTGGATATCGACGCGCAGCTGACACCACATCAAAAGAGTCAGCTACAAGAATTATTATTGCAGTTCAACGACGTTATTTCAGAGAAGCCTGGATGCGCTACTAGTTTCGAGCATGATATTCAATTAACAACCTTAGAACCTGTCCGTTCAAAACCCTATCCCATGCCGATTCATTTACGCCACGCTTTTAACGCCGAAGTCGATAATTTAATTAGTTTAGATATAATAGAACCTTTCACCTCTAGTTATTGTTTCCCAATCGTCATAGTCAAGAAACCTGATGGCTCTTATCGGATGTGCATTGACTTCCGGAAGTTAAATTCGGTAACTGTGTTCGACGCCAAGCCCATCCCGTTGGTAGATCAAAACCTTCACCTTTTTGAAGACGCCAAGTTCATCTCAGAACTTGATTTGTGCAAGGCGTATTACCAAATTCCCCTCGGGCCTGATGCAATTTAAGCGCCTTCCTTTTGGCCTCGTGACCGCTTGTAGTAACTATATCCGTCTCATGAGAAGGTTGTTAGATGGACTTCCGAATGTCTCTTTTTACTTCGATAACGTCTACGTCGCTACTCGTGAATGGAGTCATCATTTAACCACCCTATTAGCTCTCTTCGAGCGACTGCGCGAAAATAGCCTCACCATTGGCCCCAGCAAATGCCATTTTGCCCACGAAACCATAAAATACTTGGGTTTTAAAATAGGACAAAGCCAGTTAGGTCCACGGGAGTACAAGATTAAGGCAATTGCTGACATGCCCCCCCCCCCGAATACTAAGAAGCAATTAAGATCATTCCTAGGATCAGCTTCTTACTATCAGCGATTTGTCCCGAATTTCGCTGCAATTTCGGCGCCCCTCAGCAGCCTTTTACAAAAGAATTCACCCGATCGACTACGTTGGAATGATGTCGCTGTTTCTCATTTTAATCAGCTCAAGACTAAGCTCATTTCTGCCCCCCTTTTTAAGTTGCCCAACCCGGAAAAATCCTTTGGGATTTAGTCCGACGCGAGCAACGAGGGCATTGGAGGTGTACTCCTTCAATATGAGGATGAAGGAACGAGTCATCCAGTTGCATATGCTAATCGCCAGTTATTACCCCGCGAAAAGAGATATGCTACTATAGAGAAGGAAGCCCTAGCGATTATTTGGGTTATTGACAAGTTTAAAATGTATTTGATAGGAAAAGAATTTCAGATTTGAACTGACCACCGCCCGTTGGCCTATATTCGGAATGTACGACACTCCAACGGCCGAATTATGCGCTGGGACTCTTGCAAGAGTACCAATTTAAGATAAATAACATAAAAGGTTGCGAGAATCAGGTCGCTTTCACACTCAGTAGGAATGCGTTAACAAATAGTGTAGATTAATTGGTTATTCGTAAGATTAGGATCTCCATGTATGTATATACCGTTTTGAACGACTTAAATTAGATTCTCCTGTAATATGATTAGTTAATGTATATGTCTGAATTTTGTGGCTCAATGTCTATTTTTTCTCGTATGTGTATATATTTGTACCGATTAAATTACGTATAGATTCTTTTGTCCCTTATGTAAGAATTTTATATTATTTCATTGTTCCATGTCTCTTTTATGGTTAAGTTTGTATTAAAGGTTAGTTTCCCCTATAATCAAATGATCAACATAATCATATGTATTGAGGTAATACTAGCTAGGTGCACGAAGGTACGGTCGGTGCAAGAAAGCGAGTTCTCCACAACGGAGCTCTATGGTTAGCACTTCTCTCTTTTTTTTCGAAGTGACAACTTCTCCTGGAATGGAGGGGTGTGATAGAACGGTCTGAGGCTGCTTAAATTCAGCCGCTATCACATGTTTAGAAACAGATGCTACCCACGTGCATCTGCGAGAGGAAGCAGAGCGCGTTATCGCCCACCTTAGCCAATATTTAATCAAGGAGGTTCATTCCCCCGTTTTGCCTCCATACGTCGATCTCGCCAGATTGAGTTAGGCTTATGGGCAGATAAGGTAGTTTCCCAGGCACGGCGGGAAGATTCACCCGAAGTCCCCTACTCAATTATCCCCTACGCCATGGAGACGGCTCCGGGTACTTATACATAGCTTTCCCCGATTGAAGCAGATCAGATCCCGATTATCTTCGCGAGGCATAACGCCGATCCGGTCTCCCTTGTGCACATAGGAACTCTCTACCTCGAGAACCCCCTTATTGTCCAGAAGAGGACAATATCCCTTGAGGGCCAAGGTTCGTGCCTTCGAGACGACAAGTCAATAAGGCCCCCTCCATGTTGTTCAGGAAGAGAACAACGTTAGAACAGCCATTGTTCTTTGAGCCCGTTTGTCAAGAAACGGTTCTCATTCCCAAGATATCACGTCAGGATAATTTAATTCCCCCCTTTTTAACGTTCTTCAAGAGAACGCTTGGTTTCAACATCCCCGATTTGCTGTCACAAAGATCGCTCGTACTTCCGAGCCCCACTTCGCTCTCAGTCTTCGAAGGCAGTCCTTCCCCTTCGCTAAGGACAACCCCACGAAGAACCCTTCTGCTGGAAATCGCCAGTGGACCAAAGATTCCTTCGCGTCGTCTTCCTCTGCACAACAACTTTGTAATTACGTAAGCTGAGCATTACCTTTAATCATCTAACCTTTTGTCAATGCTACCCTGTGCTTTAAATGGTTTAGCGAACCATCCCCCCCCCTTTAATTTTCATTTGTTTTCCTATTTAAATCTCTCCAAATCTTAATCCTCGGATTAGACAGATATTCCCACGACCCTTTCCATTCTCCGTTTATGTAAACAATTTCTTTGTGTCGTTGATAGTTTAATTAATAAAACTCTATTATATTAATGATAGCCATATTATTTACCCTTGTTCTCCGTTCCACTTCTTAAGCATATTGAAGATAAATAAGCTTCTCCAGGCCCCCCTCCCTTTTGGACTAACCTCGGTCAATCAAATTACCACGCACTCTAAATATTAGAATAATTCCCTCAACGAATAGTTATATATGGTATATCGTCGAGAGCCTATTCTACGTCAGTGGTGATAGCGATTTTGTAGCGCGTGCCAATAGGAAGAGCTGAATTTAGATTAGCCAAGGATAGCTAAGTTTCATTTTCTAAGTAGTGCCTCCTCGGCATGAGCCGCAAGGCCTTTGAGGTACTTCTTATCCTATAAAAATCTAATTTATCCAAATTATTGTTTACATAAGGGCCGGCCCTAGGTCATTTGGTGCACTAGGCCAGAGTGTACTTTGGCGCCCCCCACTCCTACCCCCAAAAGGCACCATGTACATTTTTATTATTTATTTTAAATGTAACACTGCAACACAACATCTTTAGAAACAAGATCTGCTGACCAAAAAGTCGCGTGCCCTCACCTATTCTGATTTATGACCACACCTAACATAATATAGCCAAGCGTATCATATTATAGCCTAGTCTAATATATCTTAAACAAGTATAGCATCCATACCCTAGAATAGAATAACCTTGCATAGCTTAGCCTATTATACCCTTGGTTAGCTAGCCTATCGTAGTCTAACATAGTATTACCTAGCATAGCCTAGCATAGCAGAAAATAGCCCTCCCTAGTCTATTATACTTTAGCCTACCCTAGCATTCTTAGTATTGTCTAGCCTAACATACTATATGCTATACTAGCATAGCATTTTATAGCTTAAATTAGCATAGTGTATCTTACCCTTGTACATTATATCTTAGCATAGTTTAGCATAGTATAGCCTAACCTATAATATCCTAGCAGAGTATTGCCTATTCTAGGCTTGCCTAGCAGATTATAGCATATTATAGCCTAGTCTAGTCTAGCAGAGTATCCGCCGAATAGCTATGATGTTATTGCCAAAACAAAATAATTACCGGGGTAACATTGGGAGGACTTTGGCAATTCTATCATTAGAAAGAGAATGTAAAACAACATAAGAGTTTCAAATTTCATTAGAATCGGCTTAATAGTTAGGATGTTATTTCAAAAACAAAAAAAAAGCAAAACGGAGCCCGACCGACAGAGTGAGATGTATAGTTGCTCGCGACGAGACTCACACACGACTAAAAATAAAACTATTTCAATAATTATATTAATAATAATATTAAAAGTAATGCAAATGTTCTGGAAAAAGGGTGTAAAATCCAAAAAGCAATGTAAAACAGTGCAATCAAATGTAAAAATCAAATATAAAAGTTTGATAGTAAGGAAATTTTCTACTCTCCTGTTTGGTTATAGTATGCAGTAACAAAACTCTTTAAAACAATTAACATAATGTGCAAACAAGGCATTCTTAAATGATTAATAGCACTAACATCTCCAATGTTCTTTAAAACATTACAGGTCTGAACTTCCTGGCAGCAAAGGCATCTATGGTTTAATCAAATGAAATTTGTTGAGATAGTTCCTGATTAATACTTATTGATGCCTGTCCATGGAGGCGTTTGGGAGACATGGTAGAACTCAAATAAAATTTAATCAGCTTGAGTTTGGAGAAATTTATTTCAGCAGATGTCGCAGTTACTGGAGTGGTGACAGAATATTACCAGTGTTATTCACGTATTGGGATATACTTCCTTTAGACGTTTTTCCTCCAGAAAAAACAAAAGTTAGAGTGTTGTCATCTTGCATTTGGGCCAAGTTGGAAAAGATTGCATTTCGACAATCAGTTCTTACACAAATAAATCCGACTTATCTCTAAAGGTCAAGGTTTCGGTCAGTTCTTTAGCTTGCTTCCCAAGCTCATCAGGTGGCAGATTAGGGAAGTTGATGAGAAAACTAAATTTATTGGCAATGTCACTCATCATTTATGTTCTCTCTCTTAGTGTTGAAATGCAAACATCAACAACGGCATTAAAAAAAGAAACTTCCATTTTTTAGCACTGAGCTGCTCATCGCGAGCCTCATATGAAAACTGCCTTTTGGTAGTTCTGAGTCTCTTCTGCTTTAGGGCAGCAACCACGTTCATTTATTTGGATAATAGATTTCATTAAGGCCAATAGCTAAGCTTACAACTAATATACAGTTTAAGTTTATGGTTGTCAACATTTTCACCTCCTATGCAATTCTGGTCTTAGTCTTAGGTTACGTTGTTAGGTTAGTATAATATCAAAAATAGGTATTATACTATGTGCTAGAACGGTCTGAGGCCGCTTAAATTCAGCCGTTATCACATGGTTAGAAACATTGCTACCCACGTGCATCTTTGAGAGCAAGCAGCGCGCGTTATCGCCACCTGAGTGAATATTTAACCAAGGAGGTCATTTCCCCCCCCCCTTCCGTTTCGCCTCCATTCGTCGATCTCGCCAGATTGAGTTAGGCTTACAGGCAGATAAGGTATTTTCCCAGGCGCGACCGCAACATTCGCCCGAGCCTCCCACTCAATTGTCCCCTACGCCAAGGAGATGGCTCCGGGTACTTATACAAGAGCATTTCCCAATAAGATCAGATCAGATCTAGATTATCTTCGCAAGGCATCACGCCGATCTGGTCTCACCTTATGCACCTCGAGATCCACCATTATTGTCCAGAAGAGGACAATATCCCTTGAGTGCCAAGGTTCGTGCCTTCAAGACACCCAAGTCAATGAGGCCCCCCTTGTTGTTCAGAAAGAGAACAACGTTAGAACAGCCATTGTTCTTTGAGCCCGTTGACAAGAACGGTTCTCACCCTCCTCCCCTGCTGTTTAGAAAGAGAACAACGTTAGAGCAGCCATTGTTCTTTGAGCCCGTTGAACAAGAGACGGTTCTCACCCCCTCTGTTGTTCAGAAGAGAACAACATTAGAACAGCCATTGTTCTTCAAGCCCGTTCGTCAAGAAACGGTTTTCATTCCCAAGACATCACGTCAGGATAATTTGATTCCCCCTTTTTAACGTTCTTCAAGAGAACGATTGGTTTCAACGATATCCTCCATTGTTCATCTAGAACATCCCCGATTTGCTGTCACAAAGATCGCTCGTATCTCCGAGTCCGACTTCGCTTTCACTCTTCGAAGGCAGTCCTTCCCCTTCGCTAAGTACAACCCCCCGAAGAACCCTTCTGCTGGAACTCGCCAGTGGACCGAAGATTCCTTCGCATAGCCTTCCTCTGCACAACAACTTTGTAATTACGTAAGTTGAGCATTACCTTTAATTATCTAACCTTTTGTCAACCCTATCCTGTGCTTTAAATGGTTTAGCGAACCATCTCATCCCTTTAATTTTTATTTGTTTACCTTTTTAAATCTCTCCTAATCTTAATCCTCGGATTAGTCAGATTTTTCCACGACCCTTTCCATTCTCCGTTTATGTAACATTTTCTTTTGTGTGTTGTTGATAGTTTAATTAATAAAACTCTATTTTATTAATGATAGCCATTTTATTATCCTTGAGCTCAGTTCCACTTCTTAAGCATATTGAAGATAAATAACCTCGGTCAATCAGATTACCACGCACTCGAAATATTTGAATAATTCCTTCAGCGAATATTTATATATGGTATATCGTCGAGAGTCTATTCTACGACATACTAACCTACCAACACCTCTTAATCTATACCTAACCACCTGAATTTCTCACATGCGTTCGTTATAATACGAGGTGGTAGGCTACTTGTTGGATGGCCATCATATTTTCTGCAAAATTCTTCATTCAATGACGAAGTTTTACAGAAATTGCTACGACTGTAAATTGGTATTTATCGCAGCTAGCGTAGCTTAGGGGTTGTTCTTTGCCTAGTAAAATGAAAAGTCAACTCGGTAACGCTTGAAAAGTTAATTAACTAAAGTTACACACCTCTACCTTGGGCCCGTTTTAGCTCCTCCTCCTCCTCTTTTCTTCGCTTCCTGAGAGCAGCTCGGATGACCTTTTCATTACAAAGGCTGGCAATTGACTCGTTGACAAGAATAACAACACAACGTCGTCTTTCTGTATCAATTTGAGAACCGGTGATGGCCTGACGCGTTACTCCTGCCCCACTTTAAGAAAGAAAACGTGTCGATTATCAAGAAAACGTATTTAAGAGAAAACGTGTCAAGTAATCTGAGTGTGTTTCAAGTTTCTTATACATATATGTTTATTTCTTTATTTTTAATGTTTACTTTTTTATTATTTTTTTTTTAATTTGTAATTTGGCGCCCTAGGTAGCCGCCTGTGTGGCCTATGCGCAGAGCTGGCCCTGGTTTCCATAATAAAACGCTTCCTCATCTCTAATCAGTTAAAGTGCTATCACAAATTGCAGTAGAATTGCAAATAGCTCCAGCCTAAATTATTCCTACCTGTGTTGCTGTAAGAAATTATTGCAAATCAATAACTTTGCGCCTCCTGAGTTGCAAGATTTATTGACTTATTCGAATTTTATGGCTCTTGTATAATTAATCATACTATTTATGTACTGAAAAATAAAGCACCCCAAATCAATTTATTCCCATACATCTTCTCGAGCGTAGAGTATATATATATATATATATATATATATATATATATATATATATATATATATATATATATATATATATATATATATATATATACATTAAACGCATCATTTCACTCCTGCAAGATTCAATCCCCTCTTTAGTATTGGAGTCGAATCAAACTAACCAAGTGGTGCCTGAAACATACAATCAGTATT
Source organism: Ceratothoa steindachneri (assembly GCA_963969495.1). Classification (NCBI taxonomy): domain Eukaryota; kingdom Metazoa; phylum Arthropoda; class Malacostraca; order Isopoda; family Cymothoidae; genus Ceratothoa; species Ceratothoa steindachneri. The sequence goes on from OZ018324.1 coordinate 120,409,596, forward strand.
ATGTGTCGGGGTCCATAGACCTTTAATTTGACACGGCAGGGTGATATTACTCGCGAGGGAAACGCTGATCGATACGATATTAATCTTCCATCAAGCCATCATCACAGATCATGGACACAGTTAGTATGTGAATGAGGCTCAACTTGCTGAAACATCCATTAGATATCTTTCAATAGAAAATGAGTTCGTTTGTCTCGTTTCAGAATGTTCAAAATTATGGTACATGTCCTGTTCCAACTCAGTCCACACCAAATAGTTATCTTCGTGGAGTGCAATAGCCTTATTAAAACGTAGTTGGTAGAGATAAGCCAAATTTAGCTCTGATATAGAACGCCAATTTTCTTTGTTCAAATATTTTTTTTTACTTTATCCTTTGAGTTTTAAGGAATAATGATATAAAGTGGTTCAAATCCAAACATTTTTACTTATCACCCTCTATGATAGGGATAATTGTAAGATGAGAGAATCACTTAATCAGTATTGAAATGTAATGGAGCTAAGGTGAGTTGGAAGATTCGCTAAATGTGTAGATAAACGGTGACCCATAAAATTTCAAGATGAAATATTTCATGATTTATTGTATAATAAATTGCCATAGGAGGGTGGTGCAAGGGATGAAAGATCAGCACAAGGTCAAGAGGATGGTGTTTGCTAGATGGGCACTGCAGCACTATGGCAGGGTTGTGAACGTGAGGACACCCTGGGGGGACTCATCAACATTGATTTCAGTGCCATGGTTAAACGCTGTGGGACTCACAACATGATATTATCTGGACCAGGTCTCGAGAGGAGGCTGGGGAGCTGCTTGAGTTTGGGCAGAAGTTGAAAGATTCCTTCATGATCTAAGGCGGGGTGAGCTGGAAGGATCTCATTCCAGCAGATAATCCAATCTTTGTGTCAACCTGAAGCAGCTGTGGCAGGCAGAGAGAAGATAGCTGGGAAGGGATTGGGAGGGGGGGGGGTCACTAGCCATCTGTATGCTCACATGATCAGCCAGTATGCTGTCCCAGCCGTGCAGGAGTTATCCCGCATGTGGGGGTTCTGGCAGGAGAAAATATTTCATCCTGAATTTTGCGGGGTAACCCTTTATATGATGGTGGTAAAAGTGAGGGGAAAGAAACGCAATAAGTTTCGAAAAGTAAAGGAGGAAATGAGAGAGGTAGGAAACACTAAAATAGTTTTCAAATGTAGTGAAGATAAACATGATGTGAAAAAGTCAGTAATACAGAGGTAATATGCATAGACATCACGCCGAGTTGAAATAGTTTTTAAAACAATGTTCAAGAGTAATCAAAGTCTGAAAGTGATGAAAAGAGTCACTTAAACAGGTTTGAAAGATGATGGAAGTAACACAAGGCTTAAGAATTTTTAATCAGTGTTGAAATGGAATGTAGGTTATGCTGAGGGAAGAAAAGAAAAATCATTAATAGGGGTTGGATTGCGATATACGTAGTGAAAAAGTGAAAAGATAATAAAAATATGTGAAATGAAAAGGAGGGGGTAAGACACGATGAAAGAATCGCTAAAAGAGAATTTTGAATGTGATAGAAGTAAAGGGCGAGATGAAAGAGATGCTAAAACAGTGTTGAAATGCGATTCTGATAAACGCAATAAGAAAAGTGCCTAATCATATAGTGCAAATGTAAAGAAGGAAAGGTGAGTGGACTGAATCACTGAATGAGTGTCAAATTTTAATGGGGGTATTGCATTGTGACAGAAATGATAAAACAATGTTTAAATTTAATTATAATAAAACTAAGTAAAAAACGTTGAAATTATTGGAAGTAAAGGAGAGGTGTATGAATGGCTGCAACAAAATTAAAATGTGTTGGAGTTAAAGAGGGTGAAAAAAACAGGGTTGAAATTATTGAAGGTAAAGGAGGTAAATGAAAGTAAGGCAAAGTGAGACACTCGCTAAAGAAATGTTGAAATGTGATGGTGTTAAAGACAAAGCGAAATGTTCACTTAAACTGTTAAAACGTAATGGAGGGGAAAATCGTTATAATATAATGGAGCTATAGAGTAGGTGAAATGCTCGGTCAATCTTTTAAAATATAATAAAAATAAAAACGAGATAAAAGAATCATCAAAATAGTGCTAAAATGTAATGGGAGTAAAACATGATATACGAATTGGTTAATCATTATTTAAATGTATTGAAGATTAACGTTAGGTGAAATATTTACATAGTGAGTTTTTTCAGTATATATATATATATATATATATATATATATATATATATATATATATATATATATATATATATATATATATATATATATATATATATTTATATATATATATATATATATATGTATATATATATATATATATATATATATATATATATATATATATATATATATATATATATATATATATATATATATATATATAAATAATATATCTTCTATAACTCTATAATTTAAAATGGAGATTTTTTGAAAATTTATAAATGATTTTTTTGGCTTAGTTGACAAATGACCTCGGATGTTTTGGAAGAAGAACTACAGAACTACAGAATCTAGGACCAGCAAAGACCCTAAGGTCCGCTCGAGGCTAGTCCGCTACACTAAATCCAAAACTACGATACACACTTATCTACGAGTGTATCTCTAACATGCTTTATTTTTTTATTATTATTTTTATTATTTATTATTTTTTTTTTATATATAATCTACTGTACACACTTATCTACATGTGTACATTGTCATGCATATTAACTACTTCAACCTAGGGGGGGTGATAGAAAGTTTTTCTTCTCAACTTCCGCAGCCCTCGACTGCTATTGGTGAAAATCTAGTTTTAGGATAGTAAGACTATTTATAGGATAGGCGGAAAAGAAAATGGATATCTAAACTAAACATGCAAGAGAAATCGCTGGCATCATTTTTACTCGTTGTTCCTCCGCTCCAAACTCCTTTTGCAAGACGTTTTTATTTACTGTGCTCAGACTACGTTATATTTATACTATATATATATATATATATATATATATATATATATATATATATATATATATATATATATCTATATATATATATATAAATATATATATATATATATATATCTATATATATATATATATATATATATATATATATATATATATATATATATATATATATATATATATATATATATATATATATATATATATATATGGAAAAATTTCGAGAAATTTCGAGACAAATGCAATGACGGTTATCAACCTTTGGTATATACTAACCGTACCATTTGTCTCGAGATTTCTCGAAATTTTCCCATCTTTTAAAATGTATTTAGCAAAGAAAACGGTGGAAAATAATCTTCCATTTTCTATTTTCTCTGACGTTAAGAAATTATTAGGGAATCTCTTGAAATGCATCCTTTTAGATGGAAGCCTACATAAATACTTCACACCACTCCAGGATACTGTAGTAGGTCTTTCCGATGGGAAAAATTCTACCAGCACATTTTTATATCCCTCCTAGGCTTGGATGGAGGGGAACAAATTTGTCCACGGAGGTTTCATTTTATCCCTCCCTCCCTCACTCCCTTTTTAGGTAGGCAACGTTTCAAGATTTTGCTGAGCCTTTTCTCCTCAAAGTGTGGTCGACGTTCGACGTGCATCATTACCATTACAAAACTACCTACTCCCCCCCCCCCTTATTTATTAAGCCAAAAAGGGAAATTTTCATCATTAAATTTTGAAACTTTGTCGTAATTTGTTTTACCCCAAATTAGCACCGTCTCACACCTATATCAGTGGTGACGGATAGTTCAAAGTGGGCTCAAAACCACAGGTTGCTACATGGCATCTACCCGGTCAACTCGAATTTTGATACCATCCAGTAACTAATGATCCCTTATGTGGCTTAATATCGCTCGTGTGAAGTAATGTTTTGACAATATCGCAGCGAAATTTTCATTATTTTTTAATTATTTTATCGATTTATTTTCGTATTCCCTTTTTTTTGGCGTTGAGAGATCATAAGCTTTTGGAGGACACTATTTTCCTCTCTATTCCCAATAATTTCCAATTATGGTCAGACCAATCGGGCGTCGCGTATTGCCTTCGATACAGTGACAGAACGTTATTGATTTCGGAAAAGGGCGACTCAGTTGATTACTTGCTGAACATCATTTGACAATCTGAACCTTCATACCGATTCAGAATAATCTCTAAGCGTAATAATCTATAGGAGTAATAATAATCTATGAGAAAGATAATCTATGAAGGTAACAACTCTATAATTGTGATCATCTTGTGATCAAACATGGGTGTAATATTCTATGTCAGATAATCTATAGATGAGGTTTAATTATTCATGAGGGATGAACTTTGAGTGCGATAAATGGTGTCATCTGCAACATAATCAATATGTTTGACGTTATGTGTGTGATGATCTCTATGAGTGATAATCTATAAGAGGGCAAAGTATGAGTGTGATATTCTCTAAGTTTGATCATTTGTGCTAATCTAAAAGTGTGGTATTCTATATCTAAGAGTTTCTAAGGGTGAGGTCTATAAATGTGATCATATATAGAAGATAGTCTATGGATCGGATAATCTATGATCCAGTATATCATAATCTATGATTTGTTATAATCTATAATTGTGAAAATCTATGAGTGATAATATATGTGACAATCTATTAGTGCAGCAATATTCGATGTTAGAATATCTATGGATGGTATTCTATAGAATGTGATAATCTACATGGGTATTTATCAATGAGAGTTAAGATAAAAGGGACATAATTTATTATTATACAATTGGGAATAGATCAAAAAACTCTGGAAATGTCAAGATTGGGTTAAGTTAGATTAGGTCAGGTTATTTTATCTAGGTTTTGCAAGGGGTATATATATTTATTGCCTTGAAAAAGCCTCTATACTTTTTATCTTCATCATCATCATTATCATCACTAACTATAATTTAAGAACGGGATTTTTTGGAGTATTTGAATAATAATTTCATCTTAGTTTGGTTATGACTTAAGTATATTTTAAATTTTTATCAAGGTAATTTCTAAGAATTTCTTTAGAGTTTAAACAAACAAAATAGTTTAGTTCAGAATAAATAAATATAATTATCCAATGCTTTAGAATGTTTTAAAAGAAAATGAATTGCAACTGGTGAAGTTCAGAAAATTTTTCAAATTTAAGTAAGGCTGCTTTTTTATTTTATCTATAACTATATTTTAGGAACGTGAATTTTTGAAAGGAGGGAAATTTAGTTTCGAGTTCCTTTTCAAAATTATTATAATTGGCGAAGTTCAGAAAATTTATAAAAATTTAGCCATGGCTGCTTTTTATTAGATTTTAAATTTTAATCTTAGTAGCGAAGCCATTGCCTGGTAGCTTCATATTTTAATGGTACAGGGAAAAGGCGTATATCAGGGTTATCTCCCCCCCCCCAAAAAAAAAACGGGCCTGCACACATTTTGTGATATATCCTTCATTCAGTCATTAATCACCCTTACTTCACAGGACATGACAGAAGCAACGCCTATGAACATAACTAGATCTCACTGGGAGCTCCAGCACAGAATATACTGCGTCAAACATTACTACAAGACAGGCTCGTTTAAGGAAGTGCAGGACACTTTTGTAAATCAGTTCGAATGATGTGAAAAAGCCCCCTTCAAGAGCAGAATTTAGAACTAGGTAGACTACTTCGAGAACTATGGGACAGTGGAGAACCTCAATGCAGTCAGTGATAACCGTCCAAGCCATTCAGGATGCCCCAAGAAGCGTACATCTGAGCTGGTCGAAAGCGTGAGAGGGTCAGCTGAGCAGACCAAAACGCTCTGTGCGCAAGTTAAGTTAGTCCCTCGGTATATCCCGTGAGACTTGCAGGAGAGCGCTAGTAATGGATTTAAAGGCCTACCCATACAGAATACAGACAAAGCAGACCCTTACAGTGTCAGACAAGGAGCAGAGATACTGCAGAAGATTCAGGAGACTTCAACTTTCCTTAACCTCCTTTGGACCTCAGATGAAGCTCACTCCCATCTTGAAGGAAAGGTAAACTCAAAAACAAATGTCTTCTGGGAGACCTCCAGACCAAATGAAGTAGCCACCAAGACCCTACACTCCCCTAAGTGCACGGTATGGACTGCAATCTCAGCCAGAAGCATCATCGGACCATTCTTCTTCGAGGAATCTGGGGCGACAGTGACAGTCACCAAGGAGCGGTATGTTGAGATCCTCAAAACCTTAAAGAGGGAGCTGCAGACCCTATTCCCGTCGCTTATGAGGAAGTTCTGGTTCCAGCAAGATGGAGAAATATCTCGCACCTCAAACCTGTACCGAGATTGGCTGAAAGAGAACTTCGGTTTTCTTGTGATCAATCTCAAGACTGATTTTGAGCGGTAACCTCACAGCCCAGACCTTAGCCCCCCAGATTTCTTTCTCTGAGGCTACCTTAAAGACAGAGTGTACGCTGGGAGACCCGGGACCATCACGGACAAGCCATCATGGAGGCAATCAGAGCCATTAGTCGGTCGGTTTGTAAGGACGCCATGGACAACTTTGTGCTGCGCTTCAAGAAATGCACAGAGTTAAATGGTGGTCATCTCGAACACGTGCTCTAGAATAAAGAAGAAAAGTCTAAAAGACTCTCATATTTTGATATGATATTTTTAAACACAATAAACTAGTTATCACCAAAGAAAGTTTCATTCAATCCTTGCAGAAAATTAAGAAATTAGGCCTATCAAAAGTTGGGGTCCGTTTTGTGGAGGTCACCCTAAATCAGCTTGATTTACGATTGGCTGTTCTTTTATTCGTGATTTTTCCACTATCAATGATTGATATTCAAATTGCAAAAGTGATTGAAGATCTACTTACAACTTTGAACTTCCGCTAATGAATATTAGACTGTGGTGTTTTATTTACATTCGCTTTTCACAATTACTTTTGAATCTATGGTAATTACGGTATAGGAAAATCGATATAATTCATTCGCATCTTGTGGAGCGAAAGAGAAATATTTATTTGAATGAAAAATGTACTTCATAGTCGATGGATAGATGTACACTACTTTATTATTTTGAGTTATTGTTACATTTTGTACATACCTAAAGCAAGGATCAATCGATTAAAAATTTAACATTAGCAAGCTTTTTAGATTCATCTCACGCTGTTTAATATAAGGAAGCGACCGGGTCCGTTGAAACGAACAGAATATATGTACATACATTACTGCTTTTATGCTGATGCATGTGAAATAACTTTGCCTTTTTCCTATAAAGTTTACAGCGTTCGGGCTTCGTTGATGAAAGAGCTAAAGTGTTTATAAGCCTGCCAAGCAGTTTTACAGGGGGGGATGATTAAGGTTATAAATCACACGTAGGCTTTGGTATACCACCTCACTTCAATCTCATTAATTGCGGCGGCCGGTTTGCGTTAGCCATTAATCTTGAACAGCGAAAACAAGTTACCTTGAATTGGCAAGGCGAGAACGTCACATGGTGGGATGAAAAGTAATGCAGATTTAGGAAAGGAGAACGCACGCATATGGGTTGGTAAGGTGGGTTTTAGGATAATTTAGGCAGAGGAAGGAAGGGGTTTAAGACAAATCCACGGATGGTTTAAAATATATATTCACCACTAAACCTTCCTGAACATACACGCGTGGGTTAATTTAAACCAAAACGGCTTTGAAACGTGCGATTTGAAACTATGCAACATAGCCGAAAAGTGTGGCCATAATTGCCAGAAAGATGGCACTAAAACAAGTCCTTTATTGATTCATGCAAAATGTGATTTTAAATTGTGGGTAAACATTAAGATCTTATCGAAATTTGATTGCGGTCATCATTAAAAACCCCGTAGCTTTTCAACAAGTTTACGTTGATACTGCCCCCATAGATCACCTATTTCTAAAGGAATTCAGCGTTTTAAGGAGGGTAAAGAAGGGCACGAAGATCTCCCAAGGCAACACCTCCAAACTCGATTAATAAAAGAGTGTGACTGTAGTGAGGAAAATGATGAACGAACACCGTTACGTACTTATGTTATCTCCGGTTGGGTCCTTTCCCTACATAACTGGACGGATTCTGCCAGAAATCCCGTACACCACGTATCTGTGGCTTTTGTTTCAGATGTGATTATGTTTGTGATATTGTAAATAAGTGTGAACTACATATGCCTGGTTGTGATGATAGAGGAGGTAGGTGGAGGGTGCTAACCACCTTCCATAAATGGTGAAATCGATCCTTTAGTCAAGAAAACTTTCGGAAAAAGAAGTGAAGTGCGACCTTGAAGTTTAACCTCAACTCCTTGTAAAATCCTGGCAACAATAAACGCGTTTGTCGCACCAAAATTTACCTAAATTATTCCATTTCAGAAAAGCGTTACACTTAGGACATTTATATCTTTAAGAACACCGTGATCAACTAAAAATGCAACAGTAGGCTCGCGATCGCACAGAACTTTAGTAAATAAACGCTCGAAATTAAGGTCGCCCCCTCCTTCGCAAGTCATTTTGAATAAATGCGTTCGGGCAAAAGCATATTGCGTCTAAAACTATCTGACTTGCGATTGGTCAAAGAATGATATCATGACAGGTCACGCATGCGTAGGTGTGTTTCTGCCAGGCCACGCATGCGTAGATGGATCTTTGGTATATTGCGCATGCATCGGCGGCGCGCTGCTGGACTTAAAAGACTAACCAAATTTCGAAAAATAAATTTCATCAGAATTTCATCAATAACTAAGTAGTCTTATGTAATTATATGAGCTGAATAACATTGCTTCTATAACTTTCTTTGATTAGAAGGCTATAAAACCTTGGAAATGACTGCGCTATCTTCGTCTTAAATTATGCCGGAGTCTTGTTAGGGCGACCTTATGGGTTGATGCCCGGTTGTAAGTGTTTTCTGTGTGGATAATATTGTGGGCTATGGGGGACTGGTTTTGGGTTGGATGGATTTCTTGTAGTGCCTTTGTGTAGTATGTCGTTGGAGTTTGGCGCATGTCATGGGGAGGTGAGTACGGTTCAGGAATGTAGTAGCATAGGGCCTTTGGGTTAGGTGCAACGAGGAGAAATTTTTGTTCCCGCAGATCGAGATCATGTGTCAGCTGCCCAACGTTGGTTTCATGGTGTAAGTGGTGAATCTGCATTATGCGGGTACAACCTATTGCTGAGGGGGGTGATTTGTTTGGTGTCTTCTGTAAAGTGTTGAAGTGAGAAAGTGCGAGATTTGGTGCACAAGTTTTAGAGACATAGAGAAATTAGGGACCGATATATTGAGTTTATGTGTGGGTGAAGAATTCTTTTGATTGGCCGAATGTGATACTCGTGAGTACTCAGGTTGTGTTCACTTTTGTGTTAACTTTGTTTGTTGTGTTTATCGAGTGTTGTCAGAAATTTAGTTATGTATTTGGTATTGCAGCGAATATCGTGGGTGTTTTACTTACACTCAATGGCGTATTTGCTAAAGTGATGTGAGGGTGTTTGATGTAATCTCGTTTCTAGGTTTTAAAGAGAGTAACATAGGCGAGATGGGGAATTGGTTCAGTTGCAGCCAGAGTTCGAGTCTTGTAAAGTAAAGTTATAGGTTGTGAGCTGCCATGGGGTGGTTTGGGTGTTGTCTGTCAATGGTGGTATCATGTGTGTAGTTTTAGATTGTTAGGTTATAGTTACATATGGGGATATCGCCAAATAAAAGGTTGATAAGGTTGGGGGAGAGTACGAATCGCTCCGATGTTCTATTGTGTATAGGGTTCGTTGGTATTACTTGTGCTAGTCTGCCTTAGAGAAAATTGGCGAGCCATTTATTAAAGTTTGAGTGAAGTGTGGTGTTTAGTACTTTGTTGACGAGGAGGTGTGTGGTTAACGTGTCGAAGGCTATGCTTAGGTAGATCGACGCCTTTACTCTAATGAATGTAGGTGTGGGTTGGTAAAAGCATTCTAATATGATTTGGGTGATGTTTATAAGTTCAGTGGTTTGTTAGTATAATGGGTGGAAACCTTGTTGAGAGGCATCTATGTAGCAGAATGTGATTTTCCAGATTTGAAGGGGATGCAGGGTAAGAAGAGTGGGTAGTATAATGTAGGGAGAGTGGTTGGTTTATTTGGCTTGTTGGTGGCTATGATGAAAGAATATTTTTCAGACATTAGAAATGACATATAAGAAATAGAGTAGTTGGAGAAATGTGCGAGGGCGTCGAAGGCTCTTCAACAAGGTATTTTATGTGAATGTTTAATATATTGTTAGATGTAGAAACGGGAAAGATTTTTCTTGCCTTATAGCCTGACATGTAATAGTCAAGTTAGTGTAGATGTTTGTTTGTGGTTTTGTGTGAGTGGATAAGAGGTCTGTTCCTGATTTATGCATACTGTTATATGAGGGCGTTGACCTGTCAGGTGAAATTGTCCTATTTGCGTTCGGGTAGATGGAATCGTGTCTCTTTGTAGCTATTTGAGTTGAGACGCCGGTAATTGTTTTTCAGAATTTATTTGCTATCTTTTTTGCGGTTTAATGTGTCCAGGAATGCTTGTCAGGTTTGCCCTTGTTGTTATTGGTTAAATGCATGGATGTTTGCGTCATGTTTTTAATATTTTCGGTAATGTTTTGGTTTCATGTTTTTTCCGTAGAATGTCTCGGTGATTTTGCTGAACTGTCAGATTTCTGGAGGGAAGTTTGAGTTATAGGGACTTGTGGTCAGATTTTCCAGCTCCTGTGTTCCGAATACTCAATTTACCTCCGCAATTATGCATTAAACTAGAATTTTAACTTCGTACTAATTAATTAATTTCATATTAGGCGACTTTTTGTGTTAATTAATCTCTCAAATTCTTCTATGCATATTTCTAGTCTTATATCAATAAGACATCAAATACCGATGTTGAAACTTCAAGGTAGAGAGCGAGAGAGAGCAAAGCTCCATTCGCATGTTGCAAATCCCTTTAAAGGCATTATAGTTACTCCATTTCCTTTATATTTACTCTGTTTCCTTTATATTTAGTTAATATCCTTTATATTTACTCCATTTCCTTTATATTTAGTTAATATCCTTTATATTTACTCTGTTTCCTTTTCTAGGGCCAAACAAGAGAGGCAGAAATGGCAGAAGAAGGTTCACCCACTCCCAATGAGACCATTTCTTCCCTCAGAAGAAATAAGGGGGCAGCAGAGCCCATTGGGCCGCGCCAAAGGATCGTGATATTCTGGCGGGGCGGGGGGGGGGGTAGGTTTCCCTACTTTTTCCGTATGTTGCAAACTTGTTCGAGATCTTCTTCACTTTGGCCAGAAGAAGACCCCTTCCAAGGCGAGCGGGGTCCTCAAGATGGCCCCGCCCCGCCATTTCCCGGGAAATAGTTCGGCGGAAATTATATCTGAGCTTAATGCGGCTCCTGGGTCGGGGCTCCTATCAGGGCACGGACCCCAAGGACTTATAAGGAAAGAATGGGTCTTATCTATATTGGGAGGAGGAGCTTCTGGCGACCGGTTATTTCTCTATATCGGAGAAGCACTGGGATGAGGAAGACACATTAGACATTGTGACCCTTTTTTGGTGGGGGGATTGAAGATGGTACATGTTCCGCCGTCCCTCTTAGAAAATAAACAAAAGAAGACAAGACAATCTACTCTATCTGGGTGAGGGTGGACAAAGGTCTCCCCTGCCCCCTCGACATGTGAGTAGGCCACTGCTTGCCAGTCTGCCCTTACACGCCCCTTGTGCTGGGGAGACAAAATGTCTAAGTCCTCACCTCACATATTAATAAACAAATAGAAAGAAATTGGAGCCTCGGATATCACACAGTTCCTGATTGAGAGAATGCTGGGCGTCTTCTAACTCGCTGGGTACAAGCGATTCCTTGTTGTTCACGAACCTGGCGAAATAAGGCTGTCTGAAGAACACAATTTCCATCAATTCTAGGCCTTTGCTACGTTCCTCTGTGGGTACCAGGTTTTGTTTTTTTTTTGGGGGGGGGACCCTTTTAGTTAACATGGAAAACCAGAAGGCACGCGCCAAATTGACAGGTCTTTGGACAATTAATCAATAACAAGTCCACATCTGTGCTCGTAACACTGAACCATACCATAAATTTTGTAAAGGGGGTAGTGTATGTTCGGAAGCTGGTGGCGTTACAAAGGAGGTGAAACCATTGCCATTGCTTCTTTCATAGTAGCAGAGCATGTAAACGTGCCAAGTCGGGTTATCCACAGTTATCTGTTAATTGCTTTAAGGCTTCGCTAAGTAAAAATGTATCATACACAGCCAAGTGCTGGAAATGTGGAGAGTCACACCCTGATTCGAATATATGATCAACGTTCCACGACATCCTCATACCTGTTTTTTTTTAGAATTGAGTTAAGGTTCACTTGTAGTATTTTGATTTGCAAACCTCAGGACTCAAACCTTATTTTGAGCCTTCTGACATCATTTTGTAAGAGATTAACATATTCCCTTTAGAGTCAAGTTTGGTTAGCTTTTCTCTGAAATCAAGTGCCTTGTAGGTGCCTCGTTCAGGTCGAAAACCATATTGTTGGATGCTCTGTAGGTTATTAGTGACCAGGAATAATTGAATGAGGTTTAAAAGATCTTTTCAATCAATTCCTCCCCCCCCAAAAAAAAAGACATAACTTCTTCGGTTTGTCCAGGGATGTACCAGCCAAAAGGATAAAGATAATTTATATATTTTTTAATTGTCTGTGAATTAACCTATATTCAGAGAGGAATTTATAACATTTGCGAGACTTTGCATAGTATTTGGGTGAGTATTTATAAAATTAGTCTTTGTCAGGCTTTAGATCCGTGAAGCTCTATGACAAAAGTTCTATCACTATTGTGGCACTTGACACATTATTATTAAGAAAAATCCTCTTGCCGATGGTAACCAGTTTATAAAGTGATTTATAGCCCTGCTGGAGTGTTTTTACCGTAATCTTCTTATGTGTGAATGGTTGGACACTTCTTAAATCTAGAGTTCTGTTTTCTTCTTGTATGCTATGGTATAAAAGATCCCGCCTGGTTCCTTAGAACGAACAAATCCCTGAATGGGAGCTTTTTTTCATCTTTGATAGTGAATTAGATCTCAGGAAGAACATTTTATGCGTAAGGAACCAGCGGATTTTGGTCTTGTCGAATAAAATGGACGTGTCCTTTACATATCGCATCAACATTTTTGTTTTTCTTTTAAGCTCTGCTAATGACGAATTCATTATGAGACTCCATTGGGGTTCCTTTCTCCTAATGGTGCCTATACTCAGTTGCGTTGAGACGGATGTTGTTAGATAGTAACAGCCAACTACAGGCAGAAGAAGCAAAACACCTAAAAAACAGCGCAGATACGCTATGGAAGGCGACGATATAGCGCATATGGTAACTACATTGAAAATAACAGCGCAATTCATCCGGCTCCAAGCTAAGGAAATGGTGTGCAGACCCACAATTACAGTACACAACCAACTCACAAAAAGAAAGAAGTAAATAAACGCTAAGAAGTTGAGCATTGTATACTATAGATATCATTCAGTATTTACCATGTATAACTTACATATACTAGCATAGGTACCTGACGTTGTCTGAGATAAAAAGTCCTGACACAAAAATATGTTTACTCACTGATTATTATTATCATTTAGGGGGTGAAGGCAGATTCAAGAGAGTTTCACACTCACCCTATCAAATTATATCATATAATATCATAAAATACACTTACAATGAGTAAATGTTTCAACGTGCGCGCCCGGCAGTTTAAGCACACGCGTGAATAACCGTCAGTTATGAGCGAAAACGTTGTGGTCGCAGGAAAAGATCAAGGGTCTTATAGATACAGATAGCCGCAGACTCACCTGCAGGCCTTAGGGTTAGTAGGGCACGCAAATCTGCAAATGCTTGATGCAAGCTGCATCATAGTTGCACATACTATACCTGGTGTCCCGTGCCGGCAGGTTAATTGCCATCTAAGGCATCGTTTTTCGGATATAAACAAAATAGCTAAGAAAAGGGTAACTCAATCCCTGGAAGCTGTTCCCATCTACATATACACACGTTTGAACAACTAAACAACATGCCACATACATATGTGTAGCCACTCACAAAGAATACACATTCCCTCCATAGTCAAATGCATACATACATACACACATGTGTATACCACCTTAGAGGCGTACGACTTGCTATAGATAATCACAGAAAAGGGTGTACAGAGGCGAGTGAGCTTTTACATAACACTGGACTGCGTTTGAAAATAAAAAAAGAAATGTTATCTTAAGTTTTCCAACTGATTATATGTAAATTAACCTCCCTTAACATAAAAAATAATAGTTTTCCTCTATCAGGTCCATTTTTCCTTCTATATAACATATGGGCAATAAATACCCATTATTATGTTCTTCTCCGTACTCCATATATGCGTACATCATTTGTTGACAGTTAGATACAAGGAACTACAACTGGACTAGAAAGTGCAAAACAAAAATTTAATTAAATAAAACAATAAAATTCCAGTTGAACTTTTTAAAATGAAAAAAATCCAACCCTACTTTGGAAAATTAATTAGAAAGCAAAGGCGACTTAAGTAGTTTTGTTTTATGTGTAACTCTAAGATTCATCCCTTTTTAAACATCAACATTAACCGGTCATCATGTTGATGTCCCAGCGAGTATGATACCATTCTTTTATCTTCTGTATATCATGATGGAACCTTTTCCCTTGTATACCACTGTAGTCCCCCCAACTTTCGAGAAAATAATAATCCGAGTGAGAGCTCAAAGAAGGCAATTTTATGGACATAGGAACTCTCAGCTTCTTGAAGCTTTTCCAGAGACTACAAACGATTGCTTCATACTTTAGACTTCGTTACTTTCCACGAAATTTAGCGCGCTTGCCTGGCAATGGCTGGGTCGGCAGTTCGAATCTCTGTCCGGATTCTTTTTAAGCTGACTCTATTTACTAAGGGAGGTTACCACCGTGACTGTGCATCACGGTGGGGAGTTGGGGTTTGCCCTGGCTGACGTCCGCCCGAGGTGCAGCATAGCTTGGGGGAGGGGGGGAGGACTGAAACCAGAAACTTTAACTTTAAGCTTTATTTTTTATTTGGTCCAGTCTTCGTCTTCTCAAACTCAGAATCCTTCATTAAACTTCTTATATGGTGACCATCAAAAATCCCCACATTCAATTTGCATCGCTTATATGTGAAAACCTCATCTAGGTGTACAGAAAACTTGCTTCTGTTTATTCAGTGTATTCACAAGATTTATTTTTTAGCAAACTTAGCTTTATAGGCAGCAGTTAAAGCAGAATTTTATTAGAATGAATCAATGGATTGGTAAAGATATTTTGGAATCCAGGTGAAGAAGATTTTCAAGATGGCCATTTATGCCTTTCAAAATGTTTGGCCTCTTCCCGCCTATCCAAAAAGCAAAGAAAGCCGGGATGGTAGGTGTAGTTTCCTTGCATTCCTATTATCTTAAGATCACAGCCAAGTCTCCACTGATGATAGTTGTAATTGATGGAATCTATTAGAATTTTCATGTTGTCATAACTTTCAATCAAATGGATAGAATGACCAACGGGAAAAGAGGCAAGATTGTTACTATTAGTTAAGAGCACAGATTTGAGAGTTCTACTTCATGAGTTTATAAATAGTATCCATTTAGATGTTTGATACACAAATCATAAAGCTTCGATCAAACTCTTAATCTCCGAACAGTACACCAAAGATGAATTCTCATAAAAGAACTTTCCGACTTCTTCATCTATACTACTGTACCAATAATATGTTGTTTCTGGTACCAATCAATTGAACTCTTCTCTCTTAAACGGGAGCCACGTAGCTAAGAGGACTCGTTTGATAGGCCAAATCTCTTGTGAAATCATTGAGCTTTGCTTGTGTTAATGTTTTTTGTTCATTAAACTTAAATAATGATAAAATGAATGTTTCAGAGTTTTCCTCTTTTTTTATCTCATCATCACTGACTTTATTCAGATCCAAGCTCTCAGATAATCCTGAAACTGTACTACATGGTTCATGGAGGATTGGCTTCATGGCAGATGGCACCTCTGAGTAACTAACAACGTGTATTCTTTTATTGTTTATTTCTGAAACGGAAAATAGAAATTTATGATCAATTTTACCTGTTTAAATGAAAATAAGAGGACAGCACTAGTTTCCTGACTTTTGGAGACATAATG
This sequence comes from Ceratothoa steindachneri, assembly GCA_963969495.1. Classification (NCBI taxonomy): domain Eukaryota; kingdom Metazoa; phylum Arthropoda; class Malacostraca; order Isopoda; family Cymothoidae; genus Ceratothoa; species Ceratothoa steindachneri. The sequence goes on from OZ018324.1 coordinate 120,425,736, forward strand.
CATTAGAGTCTAATGAAAATAGTAGTTGTATTTAAGTTATTATCCTTATAAGTTTCTACATTTCATTTGGTAACCAAATGACAACCATAATTTTCACCTCTCTTGACAACAAATCATCATTAAGCCATTATAAGCATTGGATTGGAAATGATTTTCACTTATAATCGCCAAGTACCATTAAAATTTGGAGACCTTTCCACTGCACATAAATATGAAAACCATTGCCTGAAATTATCAACCTGAAAAGTTTGTCATGCAGAAGTAGCAATCCGTCGCATAGTCCTTTCCTTCCTTCCACAACATAGTTGTACTAACAGGGAATTAATGCTTTCAGGTTTCCATTGCTCCATCATCGGAAGTACTTGGCACATGTTCGGCAGCATATATGTGCAGTAAAATCCTCATCCTCATCTCCCATCTTCATGCCAAAATAGGCATGATAGCAGGTCTTTACATATGCTGTAATGTTCGATTGTTGGCCGGGCAACGCAACTTTGCTATTGAGCTCGTAGCAATAGGACACGCTTTAGAGACTCACAGGAAAGGGTGTACACAGACGAATAAAAAGGTACACATTATTCGTTCCCTCACACATAGCCTCCATTAGCGCTTTATTCGAATTCGAACCACGAATCACTCTTTGATTCGGAGCTAAAAGAAAAATTGTTTTCTTTTCGTTAAGGGGGTTAGGCAGCGTAATTGTTTTGGGTCTTTTTTCTTTGGAGTGGCGTTGCATTTTTTGCTATTTTAATTATAATGTGTATGTTGTTTTTCTCTCGTTGTTTTCTTTAAAATGCGGTTCTGGTTCCGCCGCCCCCTTTAGGAGACTGGCCAGAGGAGAGGCCTGAAGTCCAGAATGACCTTTAAGGAAATTCAACCCTGGATCTCGGGTGTTCAAGGTCGTGTGAATAAGAACATTAGCCCACCTATAATCTTGGAAGGTGATTTAGCACTATCAAGGTTTGGTTTCAAGCTTTTTCCTACAAATAAAAAGTGCATTGAATACCTATAGATGTATTTTATGACTCCCTGTCAAACATTTCTTGTATAGGTGTTTTATTTTGGTAAAATTCTTGTCATCTTTTATAAAAATTCTCGCTATCATTGGCCCTGTACTCTTGAGCTTTAGGTATTAATTTTGTCTCTTATGATGGAAGGTCTTTGATGAAAATAAAAAATATTAACTTAAAACTTTTGAAAAAGTTATCTTATACCATTTCAAATGCATGGAAATTGTCTCTACGACATAAGTCAGTTTTCATCCAATAAATTACATAACACAAAAACCTGCAAAACAGAGCGAATAGAAGCAAATTCATCGAAAGCATACTAACAACAGTCATCTAACAACGTCAAATTGGAATACAATTTAACTTAATTAATTCTATTGATGTAACTCTAAGTCTGGTTATGTGTGTAAAAACATATTGTGATATACAGGCATATAAGCCTAGTACATTGGAAAGCTGTAACACTTTCAGCCACTTAAAATTGAAGAAAAACCTTAGTAATAGCATTTATAGACTCCGCTTTCGCTGCTGTATCTCAAATACCTCTGAAAATGTGCAAAAAGCAGACACGAATAGCGTTGGCAATCCCAGAATTGTATTTGAAACAAATGAAAATGAAAGAGGATGAGGAAAAATAATTTCGTTCACCTACTCAAGAAGTATTTTAAACCAACTAACTGAGAAACAAAAGAAACTATAACGGAAATGAAAAAATACCCCAAATACACTACATTGAGAGATTAAGGGAAATATTATTATTATAATTATGGCAAAGGATCTTCATGTAAATCATAGATGATCTTTATGGAAACACGAGATTAGAGTCGATTGTTGATTTCCTAAATAAATTAAACGTTAAGGATGCCTAAAATTAACTAAATGCACAAGAAACAAGCTTTGTAAAGTTAAGATGAAAAATGCTGAATGAAGTAAAATTCAGAAACAACGCTAGAGTGTCCTAAAATTAAGTGCATATTTTGATAAAATTGAAAAATTTATGAAAAGTTCTTGTTGAATTATGTCCATCATGTTCAAATTGTGCTCTGCACAAAAGGGAGAATGTGAAGATCCGCGATGAAAATTCACATTCTCCGTTTTTTGTTAATGTTAAACATCAGCTCATACAAAAGGCTTCTTGAAATTTCTCTTTTTAGAGAAATGGATTGTTGCCTTGTCGTAGATGTAACGCTCCTAAAGTTGTTTGAGGAACTCAACTCCTGGAAACTTACTTTTCTAGCGGATTAAAGATTTTTTATTTTTACCCCCTACCTAACCGCATTGACTAGAATGTTATTGTTCATTTATCAATATATATATATATATATATATATATATATATATATATATATATATATATATATACAAGAACAAGGTCTGATGACCAAAATGTCGCATGCCGTCACCTATTTAGATTTGACCTTACGACCTTCAAAAAATTTAATAGTACCCGGAATAACCTCGGAAGGTCATGGCAATTATATTAGTTGAAAGAGAATATTAAACAACACAAGGGTTTCAAATTCCGTTAAAATCGGCCGAATAGTTATGATGTTATTGCAAAAGAAAATAATTACCGGGCTAACCTTGCGAGGACTTTGGCAATTGTAGCAATCGAAAGAGAATGTAAAACAACATAAGGGTTTCAAATTTTGTTAGAATCGGTCAAATAGTTATGATACTAGTACAAAAACAAAAAAAACAAGCAAAAGGGGGTCTGACCGACCGACATGGTGAGATGTAGAGGCGTTCGCGACTAAGAACCACTGTTTAGGAGCATAAAGTTTATTAGAAAGGGACTAGTTTCAATATGTAGCTTCCCATATCATCTTCAGCCGTAAACTAAGAAAAATTGACAAAGAAAACTGAAATACTAGGAGTTAGTTGCCTATCATTACATATTATAGTATTTCAGTTTTATTTCCCAATCTTTCTTAGTTTAAGGCTGAAGATGATATGAGAAGCTACATATTGAAACTAGTCCCTTTCTAGTAAACTGTATGCTCTAAGCTTGGACATTAATTTGCTCGTTATTTATTCAAATAGTGCTTTTATAAATATATATATATATATATATATATATATATATATGTAAAAATATATATATAAAAATATCAAAACAAAAATACAATGACTGCAGAAATGCAAAAAGAGCGAGAAAGAAACCACAAAACAAAAAATAAAATGCTCAAATGAGCCTTCGATAACAAAGGTTCGAATGCTGAAAATTACAACCTACTACACACTAAATAGCAAAATGAAAAAAAAAAAAAAAACCGAAAGCGTTTTCCTGGCAACCTGGCACAAATCATAATCATCCTCAACATGATCTCTCCCGTATATCACCCTCTATTCACAACCAAGACATCAACATACACTATATACAATATTTTCTAACTATCATAGCTTTCTCTCCATACATCCACCTCCTTGCTACCCCGATCCCAAACTCATCTTCATCAGAATTCACCATCAATCGAGCAGTTCCCTTTGCTCTTCTTCTCGCCGCTGATTCAGGAGGCGAGGAAAATTGTGACCGCGCAGGAAACGCCAATTTGATTGCAGAACTCTACAAGGAAACTCCCGATGCGGAGCCACACTCGACACTATCACCGGCCGCCAGTTGCTTCATTATCGCCTCCCCCCTTCCCTCTCAACAGAGTTATAATACTTTATTTGGTCCGTCACTGAACATGATGGCCTAAATACCTCCCCTCCCCCTTCATTGGGGTCATATTTCGTGGGTGGTCGGCGGCGGGGTGGGTGAAATTTTCTCCATTAAGTCCACGAAAAAATGCCTAACCCAAATCATGGGTTCCTCATCCACATTAAGATTATCCCACAACACACAAAACATGAACCATCACTCACCAAACCATACTACACTTAGCAAACACACACAGAACCCCAATAAGAAACATTATACAATTTCACACAGGCCGAACACTTGTGTTCAGGTCCCAAGAAGAAGTCAACAAATTTCACCAATTTGCAACAAATTCACTCTCCAAAAAAGACCACCACACAAAATAATTCGTAGAACTGAAAAAGAAACACCAGATACGAATCTTAAAGGCAAACCCCTTATGGTGTGCATTTCCAACCAATGACATACTGATCCAACTCAGCTAGGTGTACGGTGAGGAGGTCATTCAAGACTTTTATTTCAACTGCACCAAACAATGGACGGTCATCACATTATCAGACGAACACCACAAAAAACTACTCTAGACCAGGGCATCAAGGTATGCGGTGCCCTTACATACCATTATAACATAGAGATTCGACTGAACATAAAACCCCAATAGTACCGCCACTGTTACAAAACTGGACACGATACACGCACATGTCAAGCAGACCTTGTCTGCTGAAGATACAGCGTAAGGGCCCACCAATACACTAGCTGCCTTACTACCACCCCCTCTTTAGGTCAATTGTTGCAGCGACCACGTTGCCGTCAACCTAAAGGGCTCATATTTATCTAAGGCACGCGCAGACGCCGTTGGGACAATTCGACGAACAGAACAGGCCACTAACCCACCCAGCCACTCTACCGTTGCCCCGCCTCCTCTGCCCTCACAAGAACATAAGCTGCTGCTGCCGGCACAACTGGGACTGCATCACCCCTTGACCAACCTCCTACACCCCCATTCCAGCAGCAAACCAGACACTCCTGTCAGATCTAACATCTACACCCATCCTAACTCACACCCCCAAACAAACACAAAACACTAGCTCCAAGACACAACTGGCCACCGTGATTTCCACGGTGGCAAAAGACTTGTCCGGGGGTGGCCCCCGCCTATACGCCAGGATACTAAACGCGCTATATGCAGCGAATGGTCCTGGACCTTCGCCAATAAGGTGTTGGCCCAAATCCACGAACACAACATAAGAGACCTGCACTCCTCCCTACAACGGTGGGCACGTACACCCACCCCCTCCCTCCAGACCCTACGCTACTACACACCCTGATTCTCATATGCCTTTGGCCCCTGTTTTAGCTCCCCCAAGCTTCACTGATCCCACCCCTTCTCCGCTATCCTTACCCTATTTTTCACCCTCTCTCCCTCACACTGCACCCTCTCTCCCAACTTTAGCCACCACCTCCTCCGTAGTCCTCACCACAAGTCTCACATCTCCTCCTTACCCTGCCTCTCTGCCCACTGCCTCCGCCGCTCCTTCTCTTCCACACCAGTTGCTGTCTCCATCCTTCTTGCTATTATCTCTATCCTCCTTTCCACAGCCTCCAGCTCGCTCCCAGTGTCTCTAATCTCTCCACACTCCCTCCCACTACCTTCACTACCACTTTCACTGTCTCTAACGCTTCTCCCACCATGTCCACCACCTCTCCTACTGCGACCCACACAAAACCCAAACACTCCACCTCCACCAAACCCCACCCCCCACAGACACGAGTGAAGGTAGCCGTCCCCCTCCTCCACTCACTCGGTAACCCAGGTAACCCAGGAGACCGCGGAGAGGAAATAAGCTGTCACATCACGCGCACTTCGTTTCAAACCAGAGGACGAGTTAACATCGAGCAGGTAAACGTAGGTAGTTGAGGCGGATTTCGCCATGCTGTCGCACACTGGGTGCTAAACACACAAACCCTGATCTTATACTTTTGAACTCCTCAATTTTACACCCTCCCAAAAACTGACTCGCATTGTAGACTACCACAGCTACCTAGCCCAACAAGCATGGCACCTATGATCAGCAATCTTAGTTAAGCAATCAATACACAACTCCCTAATAAACAAACTAGACGACTCTTTTCTAGACGTCAAAGTATACACGCGCTCCGGCCCTATCCTAGCGACCACTCACTACATACCACCGCGAGAACAACTAAACAAAGATGTCCCACTCTGAGCCCTCCCAATCATAACCACCCCATCTTCTTTTTAGAGGACCTCAACGCCTTCAATCCAACGATACTTTCTAACACAACAAATGATGCGGAAAGGTACCTGACCGGTGCCTTGCGGCAATATCGCTGCGAACACACCGGCCCGACCTTTTGGTCATTAGGGAAGACCTCGCTGGGCGAGGTCTTCCCTAATGACCAAAAGACACGATTTAACATTCGCACAGCCCCAGGTCCCCACGTACTATCTGATCACATATCTATATGCATGATTATCTCTTCATCACCCATAATCATACCAAAACCAACCCTTTTCAACTATAACAACACGAACTGGGAAGAGTTCAAAAGACATAACCGAGAACACGCCACACAACCTCAATCTGGACAACACCAATCTAGATCAAAGAGATGACCACTAGTACACAATCTCGAGCACAATAGTCCCAGCACGCAACCTACACACACCGATAAAACACTTTACGTTATCTATACACACGCAAACTCATTACACAATATAAATACAACGCAATAGAGGCCAACTACAACAAAACATCACACTCCTACATGCTCTCATCTTACAGTGCGTGCAGTTAGACTGGAACCGCCAGTGTCGCGACGTTACCCGCATTGTGGACGACACTCGCTGCCCCGACCCTTTCTACTTCTGTCGGCGCATAAAGCGTATGTTAGGCAGAGACATACCCAAATCTATCTCCCTCAAATTGACAACCTAACACTCACTGACGCTAATGACATCCACGATGCATTTAGGTCCTACGGGGACACGGTGCATGCACAAAACCCACCCAAACCAGACGCACATGAGCACTTCCTAGGAATTCCAGGAATCATGTCGGGTCCACTCTCACGAGGTAAGGCCCGCTCTCTGGTACGAATTGAGATGCTGGCCTACACAACTACACTAACTACTCCCATTACCGTCAAGGAAACAAAAAACTACATCAAATCAACACATAAACGCACCCCCGGTCCTTCCGGCCTACCAGCCACATTAATCTACAACCCCTGAAAACATGTTTTCTACCCTCACACCTCTATTTAACGCCTTATTTGCCTTAGGCCACTTCCCCAAAACATTCCAAGTCTCACACAACATACATCTACACAAGAAAAACAGACCCAAAACACCCAAACAACTACAGGCCTATTCCTCTGTTAGAGCACCTAGGCAAAATACTCGAACGAATAGTCAACCACCTTCTCTGAAAGTTCCTGGGAGAGAGGGAATGGTTCTTCCCCTGCCAATATGGGTTCAGCCGAGGCCGGTCCACTCAAGCAGTTGTGACTATCTTTCACGACATAATACAAAAAAGCACGACAGACAAAAAAAGAGACTCTCCATCAGTAGAGACGTGGACAAGGCTTTTAATAAGGTGTGACATGAGGAGCTCCGTTGGAAACTAGCTAATAACAGAAGGCTCCTCTCTCAGTACCTCACAGACTGGAGGTGTCATATAAAATATAATAACACCATATCACTCACATTCACTCCAGGCTCAAGCGTGTCTTAGGGCAGCGTATTGGCGGTACCCACATTATACATAATATTCATAAATGAGATCCTACACCCACCTGAAAACTGCTGACTCATTTATACAGTGCCCTGTGCTGACGATGAGTTTATTCTCGTGTGCAGCAGCGGACCAGACAGGATCTCACGCCATACACATAGAATACTAAACGACAAGACAGAGTACAATGACAAGTGACTTATTGCCACGAATCCTCAGAAGACACAGATGACACTCTATGGCGTCAGCGAACATCACATGCCCAACCTAAAGACTTACTCACTCACACCAGACTTAAACCACCTAGACAGAACAAGACTCACCTACACACCCCAGACAAAACTGCTAAGGGAAAAATTCAACAAGTCCCTGATATTCCACTTGCATCAGCACATAATCCAAGCATGGGCCGATCACGCAAACAAAATGCTGCACAAGCTACACCTTGCCAGCATTAAAGTACAAATACACTGATACAAAACACTCGTAAGAACAATACTCACATACGCCCCACTGATACTAGTATCTACGGGTGACGCATGGCAGAGGAAGGTTCAGCATATCCAGAACTCCGCTCTGAGACGCACATGTCGCTCTCCTCTGTACAAATCAATGGTCGCACTACAGGAAAATAATAAAGCAGCACCTCTTAATACATACGCACACACCATGCTAACAAACAGCTAGGTAAACTCGCCAGAGTCCCTATATACACAACACTAAATTAAAGATAGTACTTGTGATGGGACTGCGACATGCGGCAGCACATGAACACCCACAGCCAATACCACTCTACACATAAGTTAAAAGCATCATGAATGAAGCATTTTCGGGTGCACGCGCACGACTCCCATCCATACCTATACTTCTGTCGCTCAGTCGTGCTGATACTCCAAGACACACACAATACAGCACGCATCGGTGTTTATCCACCAAACTGTTAAACCGCCCTATTTCTTTCGTGTTATTTCTGTGCCTTTCCTCTTGACTACCTGATCTCCTGTTACATACAGCGATCCCTCTCTGTATTTTCCATACAAAAAGTCGTAAGAAACGAACTTTATTATTTGCTGCTCACGACCACAAACAATTACCTCGCCGCTAAAGGAGGCAACGCGAATGGAAACTCTACATCAATCCGGCCTCAAAATTAACGGAAGAATTTATTCTGAAGATGACTGAAGAAAGGCGATAGAGAAAAAGGCCAAATATTTGAATTAGTTTTAGATATGATCAAATAAATGGATATGTCTCAGCTGATTTTTAATCTCCAGCCAGATATAAAAAACTGCATTTTACAATTCTCCAGTTAGAACGTTCTAAGCTTAAAGTGGTTAAACTAGAGAAAGAGGGGAAGAGAGAGAGAGAGAGAGAGAGAGAGAGAAAAAAAAAGAAAGCGAGAGAAAACGAGAGAGAGAGATCATCCTGCGTTGCGGATTCCCGTCCTTGATCGACTCCTTAAGGTTGATTGGCTGATATTATCTTTACGGCCTAATTTTCTTAAAATTCCCTTTGAGCACCCGAATGTTTAAAGGCTCATTTTAATTAAGATTAAAGCCGTTGCTCGCTGCTTCAGTGTGCTTGGTTCGAATCCCACCCCAGTACGGATTTTTTCGGATTAGGAAATAATTTTTTTAGAAGAAAAAAATTAGTCCGTTTTCTCTTTCTTGCGGTATGCTGGATTTATTCCATCATTCTCTCGCGCTCATGAGATATATACAATATATATATAGCAAAGATACCCGTCGTTGCACGGCTAAAATATGCGTTCATAAATAAACTAAGACGGATTTGATCTTTTTCTTTTTTTATTCCTCACAAACAATATTCTTATTCTATGAACTAAACTTAATCTTGTTCAGCAACGCCACAGAACTCTTGGTAAACTGTATTCTTAATTTTTCCTTGTTCAGCATATACAAACGAATTACTTTTGTTTCTAACTCTAGCATAGAGTTGGCCATAAGAAAAACAGGGTTCATCTAATTGTAACTATGCCACTAATAGAGTCTCACCTTAAGAATTTTTTTAATTCACATCGCAAAACTTACATAGATTGGGAAATGAGTCTTCTGAATTTAAATGGCAATTCTGACCCTGATGGATTTAGTGATATTCTCTGAATGAAGACATCCAATCCTTTCCACTTCCAGGAAGAATGGTTGACTCTATCATGGGACATAAATTATTTACCACCAGACAAGTGAAATTAGAGGGTTTTGTTGGATCGAAATTACGCAAAAACATTATTTAGATTTGCTACCTTTAGTTCAAGTTGGTGAGGAGTTATGTCAAGAGGTTCTAGAGAGTTTAGGAACTCTGTGGAATTATCGACTATTTGAGTATGGTCTGAAATTGTATCAACTGACTTGTAAATTTGTGGACTTCGTGAGAGGGAAAGCAGTAGATGTTTATTGTTTGGGCAGACATTGTTGTTCTTCGGAGCCAATATAGCTATTTCACAAAGCCAGTTGTAGTTTTTGTAATGTACTGAAGATTGGGTAATACCTTTGCCTGAGATTATTAATATTATTAATAACTATGCAGATAGGAGATATTTTTATTACACCATCAGCATCAAGAAGTACTTTACCAGTTCCTAGTGTCAGAATGTTCTGACAGTTGATAACCAAAGAGCTCTGCTCTCATATATGTGTTAGAGACATTTTTCTATTATTTCTACACAAATAAGATGATTTTAGACAATCCCGGACCTCATCTGTCCTGGTGAATTCATGGATCACTGGAAGTGTCTGCTTGAAATCAGCTTACTTCAAAAGTGACACCTTCCATAGGAGCCTCACAATCCCTGATATATTGCATTGTCCTGCCTAGTGCCTCTAAGTCTCCCTTATTAACCACTCAATTAGATACTGCGCAAGATATAGAATGAAATTCTTATATTTATTAAAAATTATTCTTCAACCAAAGCTACATCATAACACTTCTTGGTAGACAATATTCTTCCTTTGTTCTTGTGGTGCATAGAGAAACAGAATGCTTTTTGCCTCATACATGTGTAAAATGACGTAGGGTAAATTAACCTGTCTCCTTAGGGTCTAGACCAAGCTCACATTCCTTATATTGAACTGGCGGGGCAGGTTTGGAAAAAGGCTCGTAGCTCCATTTGTGAAGGTACTTAGGGAATCAGGACCAATTTTTCGATCTATGATTCTATATGAATAAATTCTAATGATAATCTTTTTTCGGTGATCCAGAATCAGAGTGAAATTTTCCCCCTATGTTAACTACTAACCTAATTATCTCTCACTTTTGGAGTAAATATTACTTAACACAAAAACTTAGATTCATAGATAATAATTCTTTTCCATCATCCTGCAGGAGGTGCTTCTTCAAATATTTCAAACCTGTATCCTTAAGTTTAAGGCTCCATCTCTTTGTCGATCCCTAAATTACTTTCATACACTCAATTACTTCTGTGACACTTAATTACTTCATATTTTTAGTTGTTTTCAAAAGTGTATTTTCTCACACTCACCTACACTCAATTGATACATTTAATTACTCATTCAAGTTACATAATAAAATGGATCTATGAATCTCCTTCCGCTATTTATTATTCTTCGCTTGACAACTTCCTTTCCCTCAACTCTATTCAAACTTAGATTCTCGTAATTAAATTAATACTTTTACTGACAGAGCAAACTTTAAGCTATTTGGTATTCACTTCGCCTGGTCTCAAAGTATTTCTGTTATGGGTGGTGTTCTCATAAAGCGGTCTCGTGTTCGTATGTTCGATTATGTGTGTTCTATTGTACGGATTGTTGCTTGAGGGATTTTATTCAGTTTCTAATGTAGCTCTCGTGTTCGTATATTCTAGTATTGTAATTTGGAGGATTTAAATCCGTTAACAAGGGGCGCTCTTGTTCGTATATTCAAGTATTTGTGTTTTGCCGTACGTTTTTTTGTTTTTTGGATTTTAATCCGTTTCCAAGTTGGCTCTCGTGTTCGTATATTTGAGTATGTGTATTCTGGTGTAAGTATTATTATTTGGGGGATTTATACCTGTTCTCGGGGGGCTCTTGTGTTGGTATATTCAAGTATCTGTGTTCTGTTGTACGTATTCTTGCTTAGGAGATTTAAATCCGTTTTCAACGTATCTCTCCGATTCGTATATTCGAGTATGTATGCTTTGTTGTACGTATTCTTATTTGGGCGATTTAAATCCATTCCCAAAGGGCTCTTGTGTTCGTATATTCAAGTATTTGTGTTCTGTTTTACATATTCTTGTTTAGGGGATTTTAATCCGTTTCCAAGTTGGCTCTCGTGTTCGTATATTTGAGTATGTGTATTCTGGTGTAAGTATTATTATTTGGGGGATTTAAACCTGTTCTCGGGGGGCTCTTGTGTTGGTATATTCAAGTATCTGTGTTCTGTTGTACGTATTCTTGCTTAGGAGATTTAAATCCGTTTTCAACGTATCTCTCCGATTCGTATATTCGAGTATGTATGCTTTGTTGTACGTATTCTTATTTGGGCGATTTAAATCCATTCCCAAAGGGCTCTTGTGTTCGTATATTCAAGTATTTGTGTTCTGTTTTACATATTCTTGTTTAGGGGATTTTAATCCGTTTCCAAGTTGGCTCCTGTGTTCGTATATTCGAATATGTGTGTTCTATCGTACGGATTCTTGCTTGGGGGATTTTATTCCGTTTCCAATGTAGCTCCGTGTTCGTATATTCGATTATTGTAATTTGGAGGATTTAAATCCTTTAACAAGGGCGCTCGTGTTCGTATATTCAATTATTTATGTTATGTCGTACGTATTTTTATTTAGAGGATTTTAATCCGTTTCCAAGTGGGCTCTCGTGTTCGTATATTCGAGTATATGTGTTCTGTTGTAAGTATTATTATTTGGGGGATTTAAACCTGTTCTCAAGGGGCTCCCGTGTTCGTATATTCAAGTATGTTTGTTCTTTTATACGGATTCTTGTTTGTAAGTGTGTGTGTGTCGGGGGAGGGAGTAATCCGTTTCCATTCTGTCCCTGTGGGTTACGGTTGAATTAAAGCTTAATTTGTGCGTGTTTTCTTAAACAATCCAACCCCAGCCACACTCTTTTTAATCAAAACTGTTTGCTTATGAAATCTCTGCCATCTTTAACTATTTTCACCCTTTCTCCCCCTTCTTCTCATCTTCCCTTTGTATATGTCCGTCTCTCCTACAAGGTTAGTCCGGAAATTATTGAAAGTTTTGAAGGTCGTAAGGTCATAAATTCGAATCAGTGAGAGCACGCGACTTTGGTCAGCAGACCTTGTTTTCTCACCTTCTAGCCCTAAAAGCGACGCACGCGAGGAAGAGAAAGTATTTAAATGCAAATTAATTTTAACCGAGACTCAAATTTAATTGGCGAAATTAATATCCAATTAAGAACTTATTAATTTGAGTTCTTTTCGTGAAGTTCGAGAAAGATAGAAGAGATGTGTGTTGAGGCTCTTTCCAATACACTGACGCTGGAATACTTACACACACTAACATCATACTTATATACACAAATGTGTACCAAGGATGTGGATGGCTTACATTTATATCTAAGATAGGGGGTAGGGGTAAGTTATTATTGGAGGAGAGAGTTTCTGATTAACTTGCTGATGACTTCACTAATTGGCGTATTCTCTGATGAATAAACTCTTCCGCTACGTCAGGTGGATAGGAGTTATCTACCTTTTCTTCCGCAAAAGTCTGAGTTTGAAAGTTTAGATACGACTCCAGGATTTCATATCAGAGCTGTTAACCTAATATAAGCCATTGGATATCATTAATGTCACATTTTTTTTTCAAATAACATCCTAGCCTCAAACAATCTGTTATGCCCCCCTACCTCAATACACCTACCGCCAACATAACCCCCTTAATACACCTCTCGCCACCCCAACCCCACAATACACCTCCCGCCACCCCACTAACCGAAAGATATTATTAACCAATGAGACCCAGTACCGAAATATCCCATCAAACAGTCTGTTCGAATAATAAAATACCTATTTTGGGTTAATATTTTGTGAATCGTAATCCTAAAAAATTGAATCATTAATGACAAACAAAAAGGTTTTCGTGGCTATTCCGAACGCTAATAAAGAATAACATTTGGACAAAACACTTTAATGACGTGAATGGAAGACTCAACCGAGTTGCCGAGGAGTATTTTGTTAATTTAAGAAGCATTTAGGAATATTATAACTTGAGAGGGATGAGAGAATGGTATAGTAGACCGCCAGGCATCTGGCGAATTCCCCACTCTTAGGACCCCAGGCATCTGGCGGATTATCGACTCTTCAGACCCCCAGGCATCTGGCAGATTCCCCACTCTTCAGACTTCCAGGGATCTGGCGGATTCCCCACTCTTTAGACTCCCAGGCATCTGGCGGATTCCCCACTCTTCAGACCCCCAGATATCTGGCGGATTCCCCACTCTTCAGGCCCCTAGGCATCTGGCGGATTCCCCACTCTTCAGACCTCCAGGCATCTGGCAGGTTCCCCATTCTTCAGACTCCCTGGCATCTGGCAGATTCCCCACTCTTCAGACCTCCAGGCATCTGGAGGATTCCCCACTCTTTAGACCCCCAGGTATCTGGTGGATTTCCTACTATAGTTTTCCGTGAGGCATCTGGCAGATTTCCCACTCTTTAGTCCCAGAAGAATATGGCTAATTTTCCACTCTTCAGACCCCAGGCATCTGGCGAATTTCCCACTCTTCAGACCCCAGGCATCTGGCGCATTATCGACTCTTCAGACCCCCAGGCATCTGGCGGATTTCCCACTCTTCAGAGGTTCTGTAAAATTCATAGAAATTTAAATATGAAAACGGAGAATATTAAGTGGTACACTTGTTATCCTAGGAGCTAAGGAAGCGGACTTCTGGCGTCGAGACCCTTGTTGGATCCCAACAAGCGGGGAGACTAAAGTTTAAGCTGCGTCACGAGTTGGCCCCTTATTGGCGGATACGCTGACACTTAACCCGGTGGGATGAAGTAATTCCACTTGCATCATCAAGCCTACCTGGAAACATAACAACGCCATCATTCCCTTACCTTCTACACAACACCGCAGACTCACTTTGTCTTCTGCTCTACACCTTTCTTAATTGAGTATTGATAACTTTTGTTAAACTGATTCAAATTTGCATAATCTTTTTAATCATACGTAGTTTGCATCTATTGGAAGCCTCGGAAGTTTTCTCTGGCAAAAGCTATGTAATCTAAGATGTTCTAATCATTTGTGACCATTTATCTCTCTCTCTCTCTCTCTCTCTCTCTCTCTCTCTCTCTCTCTCTCTCTCTCTCTCTTTCTCTCTCTCTCTCTCTCTCTCTCTCTCTCTCTCTCTCTATATATATATATATATATATATATATATATATATATATCGATAGATAGATAGATAGATAGAAATAGAAAATACAAGTTCTGCGGTTGGTAGCAACCATCATAGGGCTTTCGCTATATTTAACTTCTGCCTTTCAAAAACCTTTTGAAGACAGAAAGAAAGAGGCAGAAACCTTTGCATTTCAGACCGAATAACAATACAGTAGAAGAGAGAGAAAAATTGACGCTAATGAGCAATGAGACAAGAAATGGGAATTTCAAGCTTTTTATCCCTGGCGTTATTTCTGTCTTCTCAGTAAGGATTGCCTTCATTGTGTTGTCCTTTCTCTTGCTTTCAAAAAACTCCTGTTTCTTGTTTCATTGCTCATTAGCATCAAATTTCTGTTCCTCCGGTATATATATATATATATATATATATATATATATATATATATATATATATATATATATATATATATATATATATATATATATATATATATAAAAGCTCACAAAGTAGCACTTGAGTTAGCAGTGAATGGAATGTTCCACAGCAAGAAAAGATCTTTCCGAGTACTTTCGAACTTTATACAGTAGTTCCTTATCAAAGGATAATTACAAAAGAAATTAATAAAACTGGGTTATTTTGCAAAGATAAAATAAAACATCGCCTCTTAGACAATTAATTGCCGCTGAAGAAGAAGGGAAGGGAGGGTAAAAACACATCAAGAGTCAATAAAAAGATTAACGGAAAAGGAGATAACCTAAAGAGGGGATTAGGGAAGACATGAGAAACAGCTAAATGGAGAGGCGCAAAGAGACTGAGGGAGAGAGGGGAAGCAATAAAACAGTATTTAAATACAAAATCACTGAAATAATTAAAATAGCATTCAACAATATTTCTTTTTATAACGTCATTGGAGCGATGAATAAATTTAGCTGAATTCCAATTAATTAATTGGTCATTTTCCCACATATGGCAAAAAATGCACTATTATTTTCCCCTCGCAGAACAATATATATATATATATATATATATATATATATATATATATATATATATATATATATATATATATAGACAGGGTTTGGACAAAATAATGGGAACACATGTTAAATTCAAGGATTATTTATTTAATACAGAGTTGGTCCTCCTTTTGCTTTTTGAATAGCGTCGATGCGTCTTGGAATTGATTCATCCAGCTTCCTGACTTCATTGAGAGGAATCTTAAGCCATTATTCTTACAATATCTGCTCCATATGTTTCAGACACGACGGTGGAGGGTAACGACTTCTAACTTGTTGCTCCAAGATGCACCACAAATGCTCAATAATATTAAGATCTAGAGATTGTGGGGGACACTCCATGTGTTGTAGCTCACTCCTATGCTCTTCATACCAATTCTTAACCCCATCAGCAAAGTGTATTGGGGCATTGTCATCTTGGGTAAAGCATTTAACATCAGTGAATAATATCTGGACCATGGGATGGACTTTATCTTCCAAATATTCAGATATTCGTTGATGTTCATCCTACCATGCAGGGCGAGTATTGTACCGAGAAAATTCCAAAATATGGCTGCCAAACCATCACTGATTCTCCTCCGTGCTTCACTGTAGGAAGAAGGCAGTCAGAATTAAATGCTTTCCCAGGCTGCCTCCACACATAAACTTGCCCTGCAGTGGGGAAAAGAGAAAAACTGGACTCGTCGGAGAATATCATTTGCTTCTATTGGTCTGTCGACCACCCCTTGTAATCTCTACACCAGTTAATTTCTCGTCGTTCACAAGAACTTGGCCTTTCTGCGACTTCAGTTTGGCGAATTATGCGTTAGGGACTTGGGTTTGCACCCGTACAAAATCCAAATTACCCAGGAACTTAAGTTAAATGACCATAGACAACGCCGTGTGTTCGCTGATTGGGCTCTAGAGCAATTGGAAGTTGTCCCAAATTTCCCTCCAAAATCATCTTCAGCGACGAGGCCCATTTTTTGATGAATTGATTTGTGAACAAGCAAAATTGTCGGATTTGGGACTAAAACAATCCACATGACATACATCAGCACCAATTGCATCCCAAAAAAGTCACTCTTTGGTGCGGATTTTCGTCTAACGGAATCATCGGTCCGTATTTTTTTGAGACCTACAGATCGATGATAAGCAACTTATTGTGGCCTCAACTGGATTACATGCCTGATATGGATACTGACGTCATGTGGTTTCAAGAGGACGGCGCTACGTGCCACACTGCGCACGTCACGATAGACATTTTGCACCAGCAATTTCAGGGCAGTGTCATCTCGCGCGGCGGCGACATCAACTGGCCACTGAGATCATGCGATTTAACGCCATTAGACTACTTTCTTTGGGGCTACCTTAAATGGCAGGTCTATGCTAATAATCTGCAAACAGTTGATGTCCTCAAAGTCAACATAACGAATACCATCCAGCAAATTCAGCCAGATTTATGCAACAAAGTCATCGAAAATTGGGCCTCCCGAATACGTTCCACCAAGCGAAGCTGCGGCGGACATTTCAGGGACGTCATATTCCACACTTAATGCCATAAAATGTAATTTCCAATTGAAAATAAATGAGTGCATATATCACACATAACTTGTTTTATTTACATTTAAAAATCAAGCGACCTTATTGAAAGACCTTATATATATATATATATATATATATATATATATATATATATATATATATATATATATAAACTAAAATAGAAAGAGAAATTTGACGCGAATGAGCACTGAGACAAGAAACAGGAGATTTTTAAAGGTGAGAGAAAGGGACATTGGAAGAACACAAGGTTCGAAGAGAGCACAGGGCGGAACAATGAAGGGAGTCCGTACTGAGAAGACAGAAATAACGGCAGAGGGAAAAAGTTTCAAGACTCGAACTCGGGCCTGCTGATTGCTGGTCAGATGCTCTTCTGTTAAGCTACCAGATACAGTGACTCTACTGCAGATTGTGATCTGCATTACTCACGCAAATATGGCTAATGCAATGAAACTTAACTGTTACAATCAAGTCCCCAATGCACTCTTAAAAGCAAACAATCTTCCCTCAGTGATCCTGCCCGCGGACCCTGAATGCTCCAAGGCATTCAAAGAGTCAGTTATAAGAAATAACACTAATATTAAATCTGGACTGGAGAAAATCGTCGAAGTCCCTCATCGGATGAATCTGAAAAGGACGAAGACGAAGAAGAAGAAGAAGAAGAAGAAGAAAAAGCTGAGAATGAGGAGGCATCCACCTCTTCAGGCAACGACGAGCCACAGCCCAAAGAAAACGAAAACAAGAAAAAACACAGGTAAAAATAATTCACCATGCTACGGAACGCACTGAAAATATTGGAAATAAACACCAACGGCTGGACTATGACAAGTACTCTTTACGGAAGTGTATTCAGAGAGATTGATGCAGACAGCATCTTAATTTCGGAACACGGGATCGACACGCGTAGTGCAAAAATGACATCTGTATAGCGAATCGTCAGCTACCGTTTACTTACTACATGAAACCAGTCCAAGTACCATGTAATGACCATATAGTGATCCTACTCACTATCAACAGGAACCCTATAAAAATCAGAAAGAACTACAGAAGAGCAGACTGGGCAGGGTACGCGCACCTTCTCGAGGCCTACGATCCGCCCAACTTGGACATGGTAATTCTCAAGGAGATTGATGAGGCACTGGACGACCTCAATAACCATCTCATCACCGTAGATAGGGCTTTTATCCCGAGATCCAAGTATAAAAGCATCTCTACCTACAGATGGACCGAATACGTGAAGGATTTATACTGTGAGCTGAAATTATTGTTGAGATCACATCAGGAATGCATCAGTTGACTTAATACAACGAAATAAAGAAATCCAAGAAGAATTCAACCAGTTGATCCTCGAACAACAATGGAGACGATCGAATGATGCAAATGATATCCTCCATCACGAAGCAACTCCCAAAGAGTTTTCAAATGAGATCAGACGTCTCAAAGGATCGACTAGGAAGAACTACTAAAAGAAGACGGAAACATCGAAACAGAAGAAGAAAGAATTGAAGAGCTATTCCGAAGTTATTGGGAAAAAATCTTCAATATAACTGAGGAGAAAAACGAAGACTATGACCTAGAGTTTAAAAGCAACATCATAGACGAGCTTAACGACAAAATACACAAAACGCACCCTCACCACCAGGTAGTTAGAAAGCGCGATGGAGACGCTGAGATTACAAAAGAAGAACTACCCAGCGCGCTCCGTTCATTCCGTCAAAAAGCACCAGGACAATCAGGGCTAACAAAGTTAAACTTTGAAAAGGCACCAGCCAATGTCATCGAAGAAATGGGAAGGATATTTAACCCCTTTCTGAACACGGGATACTTTCCAGATGCTTATAAAACGGCCAATATGATTTTCTTGCTTAAGCACGGAAAGGACCCAACGTTGAAGGAGAGCTACCGGCCAATTTCACTTCTAGAATTTAAGGGGAAACTCTTCGAGAAGCTCTTCAACTGAAGACTAGTATCTCACCTGTAGGAGAACTCCCTCTTGAACCCATATCAATTTGGGTTAAGAAGAAAGTGAAGTATGGAGATGGCGATTAATGTCATCACGGAAAAGCAATTAGGAACTGATGATATCTAGCTCGATTCTACGATTCTTCTCTTAACATAGTTAGCCGATTTAAATAACATTTTACCTCCATTGAAATCAATCGTAGTGGAATATTTGGCCATGTTAGAGACAAGAATCATACGATCGATTTCAATGGAAGTAAAATGTTATTTAAATCGGCTAACTATGTTAAGAGAAGGATCGTAGAATCGAGCTTGATATCGTCAGTTCCTAATTTAAATCTATCTGAGGGTCAATTTTCTTTTAATCCTGTAATAAGATCGCAAATAAACAAAATAGTAAAATGACAGCCCTTCAATATGTTTAGGCCTACCCCCCTTTCCCCCCTCCCCCAGATTAGCCACAAGTAGGGGATTGGGGGAAAAAGAGGGGATCTTGTGTTATGCTTATATGCATTTTTCTTATATTTTCTGCCCAGTGTCAGTTGAAAAGGGGTGTGAGATACACCGAAACTGTTCTGAATTAAATTGTCTTCGGAGAATGTGGTTTAATTCCACATATATATATATATATATATATATATATATATATATATATATATATATAGGTATTTTAGGGCTTTGGGCCGGAGTTGGTTGAAGACCGTCAGTGAATGGGGAAGTTGTTATGAGTTCAGTGAGGATGGTTGTTTTATTAACTTTGCGGGGTCCTTTTCAAAACAAATATTTCAGAGTGCAAGTTGGCCAAAGATTAACATGTAGCTGGCACGAGTTGGGGTTGAAAAAGAAAGACAATGACGAAAATATATCTTTACTAACAACAAAATTATATTTAAATTTAAACAAATATTCGGTTTAAAGGGAATGGTCGCACAGACTGAGTTAAATGTCTAGGCGAGATACAGGTAGGTTAATTTGGGGATTAATGAGGTCAGATTCAGGTTCGTGATTTACAGGGAAATTTTAAGCTGGGGCGTTCACACAAATAATGGATCAATTGGTTAAGCCAGATTCTAGATAAATCTGCAGGCGGAAACGGTTACAATGGCTTACGTGCTCGTTGCAGAAAGGGGGCCAGTTGCGATACGATGAATGCGACGGAAGACGTCGGGTTACCTCTCGCTTCAGATGAGTGAGCACTTGAAGAGCCTTCGAAGTTGGGAATCCTCGTTAGGTACTTGCCGATTGACTATGGCAGAGTTCACGGATGTCGATACTTTTCGATTGACTATGGCAGAGGTCACGGCTGTCGATACTTCCCGATTGACTATGGCAGAGTTCACGGATCGATTTATTATTCGACTCGAGCGTCCTTCAGCTCGTTCGCCGGAGTAGGTGGAAAGTCTATAAGTGCTGCTTATTAAACTGACTCGAAGGGTTATATAGACGCCTGGTGAGGTGGCTATGATGGCCCTCCAGACACGCGTGCGATTTTGGGGAAAAGTCGGCGACTCCTTCGGGGGAAGGGGGAATTGTGATAACGTTGGCTTGGGATGTCCAACAGACTTTGATCTTCGGACGTAAGGCAAGAATATTTGCTGAAAGGTGGCCGTGAGGGACGATGAAATCGGTCCTTAGGCAAATAGAGCTGGGGCGAGTGATAACGGCTTAGGCTGCATCCTTACCCTGGTTTAGCCATGCTTTCAAAGCTCCATGCGGTGATCTCAGGAACACGTGGGTACAGAAGGGCACGTAGTCGCCCTTTGACTTCATTCTGCTACAGTCACTTGGCGAGTATATTGAATAGTCTTACTTTATACCTCCCTCGAATTATTTTTGATTCCTTTATAATTCTTCACGAAGGTTATGATTTACGCTGGGCTTATCGAACGTTTCCCTGTAATCGGGGTAAAGAAGGACTTCGAAAAAGACGTAGCAAAAAATATGATTTTATTCTTATACTGGCCTATTAAAGGGGCAAGCGGCACGTCACGAGTACTTTGCGGTCAATAAGTAGGCTTCCTATTCTACGCAAAGCATTGGATTTAAATGCAACAGGACTTAGGCGAATTAAATGGGTTCCATAACGCTACCAAGGCAGCAAACGGTGGTAACGAATAATTATTCTTTCTTTGACTCTGGTTCTTCTTCTAAATTTCTGTCTGTCGAAATATAACTGTCTGACTATATATGTCTTCGTTTCCTAAGGGGCATGAACTAGATTTGTCCGTGGGAGTGGACCCCAGTGGTCTGGTTCGTTAATTTCTACCCCTAGGGGGCACTAGAGGACAGCTGTGTGTGTACTATATACCTATATATTTCTAATAATTTGATCTATATTATAGGAGTCGCTAATTACAGATCTGTGTTCAAATTTCTCTTGGTCAAAGTCTGTATTTGTTAAGCTGCTTTGTAGCCTCCCGTTTTCTGATACCTTTTTCCCAAGACGCAAATGTTTGTTTATACGTGACCTTCATATTGACTCAGGTGTTCGACCTGATATCTGCTTCCGCGTTCGTATTTTGTGTGATTTGTTAGGATTTGATAAATCCACCAAGTGTCCATTTGTAGAGCTTCTCGCTGGACCTATTAAATCCTGCAATTTGGTTCCAGCAGCCTACCTATTATAGGACACGAACACCACAAGCTAAGTAGGAACCGACGAATCAACCCATTATAGCACTAGTTACGTTATATTTTCAGCATCTTTAGCTGTACGAAAAAAGACACGGATACTCCATTTTTTAATAAACTAGGCCTTGACAGGGATGATGGATATGGGGTAAGGGAGAGGAAGTGGGATAACGGGCTCATAAAAGTGGAAGTAAGGGTAGTTTAAGTAGCGAAAGATTTGCCACAATATTATCTGCCACTTTGAGCCTTAATGTATTTTGGGTAAAACTGTTGTATTTGAAAGTTTACTTAAACATTATAATTTGGTATCTCTTTATTTAATATACATTCAATTATACGTCTTTTATAATAGTTATTGGATTTGTAAAGAAGCTTGGCATTGATAAGATATATTTCGTGAAAACACTCTTGCCCCAATTCCCTCGTCTTATATCCCCCCGAAACTTAGTCGTTTACTAAATTTCCCACGTTCATTATATGCGATTTGGGAACATTTTTCATGGAATTAAATACATTCTTGACCTTTCATTATGTGATTTCCTCTTTGAAATATATTCTTTGATGGTATGATTATATTCAAGCAAAATCATTTAGTACAGAAGGAAGCAAGGTAAGGTTAAGAATCGCCAGAACTAATGTATAAAACAATATATATATTTCGTTGGAATTTCACATTTTAAGCAACCATAATAGGTGCATTAAGCAAATCAAAGTACTGGTCATAAACTTAAGTTCATCTTAAAGGAACATATGTAGATTGTAAATGTGTGTGATAGAACGAGTTGAAGCTGCGTTAATTTCAACTCCTATCCCATATTATTTAAAACCACGATGCTGCCCACGTGCATCTTCGATTCGA
Organism: Ceratothoa steindachneri; assembly: GCA_963969495.1. Lineage (NCBI taxonomy): Eukaryota > Metazoa > Arthropoda > Malacostraca > Isopoda > Cymothoidae > Ceratothoa > Ceratothoa steindachneri. The sequence continues at coordinate 120,448,489 of OZ018324.1, forward strand.
AGCTTGGAGCCTTATCGCAGCTACCGGTGTCAATGTTTAAACTAGGAGGTTATCGTCCCCCCGTTTGCCCCCATACGCCGACCTCGCCAGATTGAGTTAGGCTTATGAGCAGATAAGGTATTGTTCTCCGGCCCGGCTGTGCGTTCCCTCCAAGCTTCCACTCCATTGTCCCCCACGCCAAGGAGATGTCCTGGCTATTTATATGGAAACTTTACCACTAAGATCAGATTGGAGATCCAGATTTTCGTAGCGGAACATCACCACGACCCTCTCTCCCTTTGTGCGCCAAGTGACCTCGACCTCGAGATTCACCATCACTTGTCCAGAAGGAGGACAATATTCCTTGAGTGCCAAAGGTTCGAGCCTTTCGTGACGCCAAGTCCCCAAGGCTTCCCCCCCTGTTGTTCAAAGGAGAACAGCATTAGAACAGCCATTGTTCGTTTTGAGCCCTTCGCCAAGAAACGGTTCTCATCCCCCCCTGTTGTTCAAAGGAGAACAGCATTAGAACAGCCATTGTTCGTTTTGAGCCCTTCGCCAAGAAACGATTCTCACCCCCCCCCCCTGTTGTTCAGAGGAGAACAACATTAGAACAGCCATTGTTCTTGAGCCCGTAGACAAGAGACGGTTCTCATCCCCCCTTTGTTCAGAAGAGAACAACCTAGAACAGCCATTGTTCTTCAAGCCGTTCGTCGAGAAACGGTTCTCCTTCCCAAGACGCCACGTCAGGATCCTTTTATCCCCCCCCCTTCGGCTGGAACTCGCCAGCGGACCGAAACTCCTTCGCGCCACCTTCCACTGCACCACTAGTGCAAAAGTTACGTAAGCCAAACGTCACCTTTGAGTACTTAACCCTTTTGTCAATTCTATCCTGTGCTTTAAATGGTTTATCGAACCATCCCATCTCTTTAACTCTATATTTGTTTTACCTTTTTAAATCCTTTAAATCCTCGGATTAGCCCGAGTCTCCACGACCCTTTCCATTCTGTTTATGTCAATATTTTCCGTTTTTGTGTATTGTTGATAGTTATTATTAATAAAACTCTATTTTATTAATGATAGCAATATTATTATCCTTGAGCTCAGTTCCACTTCTTAAGCATATCGAAGATACATAATATCGGCCGCCAGACAGTAACGCACTCTAAAGATAATTAAGGAAGTTCCCTCAACGAATAATGATATATATGGTATCGTCGGGAGTCATTCTACGACATATATATATATATATATATATATATATATATATACTATTTAAATTTGGTATCAGGTGTGTAAGGTTTAACGCTATATCTTTGCAAACACTGGTCTCAGTCGAGTAAAGCATAGTGTTATTCGTTATAATAATAGAATATAGTAGTTCCCTTTCGTTTTAACGATTGCCATCCCCTTTTTTTTTAAACTTAAGAAGCTGGAGTAGCTCAAGGAACTGTGATAATAATTTGTTTGTGTTTTTTTTGTGATTTTAGTCAGTGGTTATTTAGAGTAAGAAACCAAGTACGAATAGGTCAGTGCCCATATTTAGGTAGGCTAATTCTATAGAGGCATAATTCTTGTTGCAAGGAATTTTAGTTGGTTGACTACTGGGCCCCCAAGTGCAAAGATGACTCAGTTTGAAATCTTTAAAGCGCAAGGAGAATCCTTGGGACTCTCCGGAAAAGAACTAACTGAGTACATTCAAGAGGAGCAAAGGAAAGAAAGAAAAAGAGAGGAACGGATAAGACAAGTGGAGCTTCACCATCAGATTGAATTAGCTCGGATTGAAGCAGAATTTCCAAGAAAAAAGGAAGTAATAGAAAGGGAAAGAGTAATCCGACGAGGGGAACGAGAAAGAGAAATACAACGAGAAGAACGAGAAAGAAAAATACAACGAGAAGAACGAGAAAGAGAAAAACAACGAGAGGAACGAGAAAGAGAAATACAACGAGAAGAACGAGAAAGAAAAATACAACGAGAAGAACGAGAAAAAGAAATCCAACGAGAAGAAAGAAGGAAGGATTCGCGCTCCTTCCCAGGAAAGCTGACAAAGTTTCCGAGCCCCGTAAAACCCCAAAACTTCTTTCCCCCAAACCAACAACGGGACTCCAAACCTCCCGTTAAGATTTCTCCTCCATCTCTCTTCCCGAAGCGACCAATAATATGCTTCACCTGTGGTGTAGAAAACCACATGAGCTGGAACTGCCCCCAAAATTCTAGACTTAAAAGCGGACCAGCCCACCAAGTTCACCAGATTAATGCAACCCCGGCTCCCCCGGTGGTGCAGACCCAAGCAGAAACTTCTTCCCCTCCGTCAGGCCACCAGGTAAATTTTGTTTTTGATAAAAGTTCATCGGGAACTTTAAATATGAGGAGGGCAGCGTTGACAGCTGCCGAGTATCGACTCTCGTCAGGGACACAGGATGTACGTGTTTCATCGTGTCCGACGAACTCCTCCCAGTGGCCTCTAACCACGAAAAATTTGCGGTGGTACATGACCACCTTGGGCGGGCGAACCGATTCCCCGTCGTTAGATGTTACCTGCAGTGTCAATATTATAATGGCTAGGCTGAAGTCATTGTAGCACCCATACAATTCTGTTCCGTACTTATAGGACAGAGCCCCCAAGTAAGTTTCGACCCTGTGTTTCAGGCCGCCCTTCCTCAAGGCCGAGATAAGAAAGAAGCCCAGGAGCTCGTCCCCATCAGAACCCCGATACCGTCCGATTTCTCGGAGACCCCTAACCAGGACTTTAGGACGGCAAAAGTGGAGTGTGAATCACTAACACCCTTAGGTGGTAAGGCCCAAGACAAGGACACGGAGACTGTCCGTGGACCCCAAGAAAAAAAGAACCCCCAACGCGCCCATGGAGATACCTTCGTAGAACTGGACGAAATATCGGCGCTTGAAGACGATTACCCCGCGGAGTCCCTTAATGTAATCCTAGACAGTGTGCATCCAACCTGATGCCGATTACCCTCCTCCTTCCCTACCAGGCGAGTCTTTAGAACCCTCTGACCTGTATAGTGACGCGCAGCTGACACCACGTCCGAAGAGTCAGCTACAAGAACTAATTAAATGGAATCACCATTTACCCGCCCTATTAGCTCTTTTCGAGCGACTGCGTAAAAATGGCCTCAGCATTGGCCCCAGCAAATGCCATTTTGCCCACGAAACCATCAAATATTTGGGTTTCAAAATAGGACAAAGCAAGTTAGGTCCCTACGAGAACAAGATTAAGGCAATCGCCGACATGCCCCTCCCGATTACAAAGAAGCCATTAAGATCGTTCCTAGGATCAGCTTCTCCCTATCAGCGATTTGTTCCGAATTTCGCTGCAATTTCGGCCCCCCTATGCCCCCTTCAAAAAAAGAATTTTCCCGATCGTTTACGTTGGAATGATGTCGCTGTTTCCCATTTTAATCAGCTCAAGAGTAAGTTCATTTCTGCCCCCATTTTAAAGTTGCCCAACCCAGAAAAATCCTTTGGGTTAAGACCGACGTGAGCAACGAGGGCATTGGAGGTGTACTCCTTCAATACGTGGATGACGGAATGAGTCATCCAGTTGCATATGCTAGTCATCATTTATTACCACGCGAAAAGAGATATGCCACTAGAGAAAAGAAAGCTCTATCAATTATCTGGGTCATAGACAAATTCAAGCTGTATTTGATATGTAAAGAATTTCAAATAGGAACCGACCACCGTCCGTTAGCCTATATTAGGAATGTGAGACACTCAAACGACCGCATCATGCGCTGGAGTTTACTCTTGCAAGAGTATCAGTTTAAAATAAATTAGATAAAAGGTTCCGATAACCAGGTCGCTGACGCCCTCAGTAGAAATGCGTTACCGAATAGCGTAGAGTAAGTATATTCATAGGATTAGTATCTCCCTGTAGGTATATACCGTCTTGTACGACTTAATTTAAGATTCTTTTGTAATATAATTAATTAATGTATATGTCTGACTTTTGTAATGCTCAATGTCTATTTTTTTCTGTATGTATATATATTTGTACCCATTAATTTACGTATAAATTATTTTGTCCCGTATGTACTAATTTTATATCATTTCATTGTTCCATGCCCTTTTTTTTTCTTTGATTAAGTTGTATTAAAGGTTATTTTTCCCTGTAATCTAAAGATCAAAATAATCATATGTATTGAGGTAATACTAGTTAGGTGCAGGAAGGTACGGTTGGTACAAGAAAACGAGTTCCCCACAACGGAGCTCTATCGTTGTCCCTTCTCTCTTTTTTTTTCGAAGTGACAACTTCCCCTGGAATGGAGGGGTGTGATAGAACGAGTTGAAGCTGCGTTAATTTCAACTCCTATCCCATATTATTTAAAACCACGATGCTGCCCACGTGCATCTTCGATTCGAAGCTTGGAGCCTTATCGCAGCTACCGGATGTCAATGTTTAAACTAGGAGGTTATCGTCGACCCGTTTGCCCCCATACGCCGACCTCGCCAGATTGAGTTAGGCTTATGAGCAGATAAGGCATTGTTCTCCGGCCCGGCTGTGCGTTCCCTCCAAGCTTCCACTCCATTGTCCCCCACGCCAAGGAGATGTCCTGGCTATTTATATGGAAACTTTACCACTAAGATCAGATTGGAGATCCAGATTTTCGTAGCGGAACATCACCACGACCCTCTCTCCCTTTGTGCGCCAAGTGACCTCGACCTCGAGATTCACCATCACTTGTCCAGAAGGAGGACAATATTCCTTGAGTGCCAAAGGTTCGAGCCTTTCGTGACGCCAAGTCCCCAAGGCTTCCCCCCCTGTTGTTCAAAGGAGAACAGCATTAGAACAGCCATTGTTCGTTTTGAGCCCTTCGCCAAGAAACGGTTCTCACCCCCCCCCCTGTTGTTCAGAGGAGAACAACATTAGAACAGCCATTGTTCTTGAGCCCGTAGACAAGAGACGGTTCTCATCCCCCCTTTGTTCAGAAGAGAACAGCCTAGAACAGCCATTGTTCTTCAAGCCGTTCGTCGAGAAACGGTTCTCCTTCCCAAGACGCCACGTCAGGATCCTTTTATCCCCCCCCCCCTCCGGCTGGAACTCGCCAGCGGACCGAAACTCCTTCGCGCCACCTTCCACTGCACCACTAGTGCAAAAGTTACGTAAGCCAAACGTCACCTTTGAGTACTTAACCCTTTTGTCAATTCTATCCTGTGCTTTAAATGGTTTATCGAACCATCCCATCTCTTTAACTCTATATTTGTTTTACCTTTTTAAATCCTTTAAATCCTCGGATTAGCCCGAGTCTCCACGACCCTTTCCATTCTGTTTATGTCAATATTTTCCGTTTTTGTGTATTGTTGATAGTTATTATTAATAAAACTCTATTTTATTAATGATAGCAATATTATTATCCTTGAGCTCAGTTCCACTTCTTAAGCATATCGAAGATACATAATATCGGCCGCCAGACAGTAACGCACTCTAAAGATAATTAAGGAAGTTCCCTCAACGAATAGTGATATATATGGTATCGTCGGGAGTCATTCTACGACAATGTGCTATGCTGTAAGAATTTGGGAAAAACCAATGGACATCTTAATGGATTTATCGTGGCAGGAATTCAAATATATATAATAATTAGAATAGTTAATCTACGGTATGGAAAGTGAACTATTGACAATGGTATTAAAGACAAATCATTAAATTATTTGAAAAGACTATTGATGATTTCCAAGGAAGAATCATTCTTACGTATTATTCAGCAAAGATGAATTGAGCATACTATCCCAATGAGCAGAGAAATGGCAAATGAAATTTAACATAATCAAGTGTAGCGTACTTAGTATAGGTAGGTGTAGACCACTGAATAATTATAAATTGAATATGAGTGTTTGAGGAAGGTCAGAGTGCGAAAGACTTAAGTGTCCTAGTAAGTTCTGACCTTCGGCCCAAAAAGCAGTGCATAAGTGCTTGCTAATGACATTTTGAAACGTACCTGATATTAGTTAGGTCTCATCTTTACTATCTGGTGCAATTTTGGTCACCATATTATAGGATGGAGATTGATTTACTTGAGTGGACATACACAGGGTAGAAGAGTTTGAGGGGATTAGATTGAAATTTTCAATAAGATTCTTATTTATAATGAATAGGATAGGACACATAGCAATGGGTTTAAGCTGGACAAGTTTAAATTTAAGAAATTGGTTTAAAAATCAAGTGGTAGATGAATGGAATAGGCTCACTAGTATTGTGATAGAAGCGTCCCCCAGTCGGAAATTTAAGAATAGATTGGATAGTTAGGTATGAGAATAATAGGTGAGACCGAATTGGGTGATGCAAACAGGAGCTTCATCGTATAGGCTATTGATTAGCTTTTTGCAGAATCCTTAATTTTTCTTAGGTTCTTTTGTTTCTAGAGAGGGCATTGATAGTATCTTCAACGGGCAGCTTTGTATAAAAGTCAATTGACATTGTCGGAGAGAGAAGGTTACCGCCCCCCCTAGAACCCAATGTCTACCAGTAGCGCCTGAGAGAAGATGCACCTGCACGCCCAGACAGCCCCAAAAGATAAGCGAGCATCTCGCGCGGCCGTGTGATCCGTGTTGGGTTCCCTTTCTCGCCGTCGCACCGCTTGATCGGCGCCAGACCTACAGTGTTGAGGACTTTCGCGCGAGCTTGTGATGTTCGCCGAAAATATCCCCCTCACTCCTGGCGCACCAAGTCAAATGAGATCCCCGACCCCACTTTTGGGGCCTCTGGGGACCCGCTTCCGCCAAGGCAGTATAAATTCTTCGGAAAAAGCTTTGAGAAATTAGTACCATACATCCTCGTCTTAGTTAGCATCCACGTACAGTCCCGTACACCCAGGTCCACCTTCCAACGGCTTCTAGCTACGGACGTGACACGTCACTTCTCTATCCAGCCTCGCTCGTACTATAGGCCAGAGTTCCCGATCGAGAGACGATAGATACGGACAGGCATCTATCACTCGGCTATCGACTTCGGTCTTATCTGGAGTACTCCCTCGTTCATTTCTCAGCGAGGTTAAAGAAGAAGGAATCTCGCAAGTTGAACTTTGCAGCGCCCCGCTTCCTCGTCACCTCCAAAGCCTCCAGTCAATTAGGATTTACGAGAGTCTTGACCGTTATTTGCACTCTCCCACTTTCCCTGCAAGCAATTATCGCACATGCTCTCTCGGACTCTCCTCCCCATCGAGTCATTTGTATCCTCCGACCCATCTGGTACTCCGGAACTCATCTTATTTATTGTCATTTATTTACTTTTGCTAATAATATTTCCTTTGAAAATAGTAAAGCTATTTTTCTACAATCAGTTTCTCTAAGCCCAGAACCTCAGAGAATTGATTTAGGTTATTTAACCCTCGCACTGGGATCAATATATCCCCCCCACCCATTTCTGGCTAGCTCCCTCTCTGCGTCACCGCAGATTTAATCATCGGATAGCATCGACGTTAGACTCTACGATAATTTAGGGTGGGTCATACTTTGGGGCAACCATATATTTTCATTAAATCCTTTAATGAGGGGTACTTAAATGATAGATTTTCCGATGTAGACTTTGAAAAAGAACTTTATTTTGAAATATAATTGCTCCTACCTACATCAATTTCCATTTAAATAAAAGTAAATTTTTCCCTTTCGTCATGAGCTTATGTGACCTATTTTTATTTAATCCAATTACACACAAACACAAATAACCTCAAATTTACATGTTTATTGAGTGAGAAAGGTGTATGCAAAGCTCCACGTATAGCTGCATGGATCACTATGGGTAATATTCAAAAGTTAAACTTCACCAGACCACACAGATCTTGCTTTGACTCATTCCTGGACATCAGACGTCTACTTGTTTATTGTGCCCTGATTCCTCCATCCCTCTTTTCATGTGAGAAATACTTGGCTCAGAGACATCATCTGACCAATTGATCAGATCTCCAATCCTGGTAGCATCACAATTGATGTCTGGTGTCATTTTAAACCGTATAAAGGAGTATATGAGTCCCCTTCTCTCCTGATGGTCTGGATTCTTTTCGTCCCTTCAGTTCTCTATGCCTGATCTTCAGAGCATAGGGTGGTTTGGGGGATGGCTTCACTGTATGCATACCAAGCTGATCTCTTAACAGTTGGCAAAACAATATCCAACACCATCTTCCTCTGAGACTTAAGGCAGTGAAGTTGATAAAGAATGTGCCTAGGTCCCTTGGTCCAAGAGTGCCTAATCTTAACTTTAAACCAGCATGGGTAATATACGACAATAATGAACTCAACAATCAGTCGTAGATTCTTAAAGACCTTTTCTTTGAGCTCATGCTTTGACACCCACAGCCGATGAAGTCTGTTAGCTGTGGTCAGCCAGCGACTGTGGTTTAATGGTCCTATTTCCAATATAGAAAGCCCTGTAGGAAGCAATCCATCTCTGATTGCCGATACAATTCTATAGCCGTAGTGTTGATCAGTGGAAAGATCTTGCACCACTTCCCGAGGTATCTTGGTAAGAGGAGGACCTAAAGATATTTGAGTGAAATTTGGGTTGATATCCAAGTCTGTAACAGAGTCAATGAGCTTTCCTATTGGTCAGGAATATTTGTTGTCAGATAGTGTTGGGCCATCCAGGTTGATAATTAGATGACGGAGAGGGAGTTCCCCAGTGTGAAGGTTACAGACTGTAGAGGAATTGCAACATAAAGCCTCCCGGAGGGCTAGGCGGACTTATACATTAAAGTCACCCCCCCCCCCCCACACTTGTGGAGAAAGCCGGAGAAGCGAGCACCATGAGGAGACTCGTGGGAACGGTAGCCGGCAAATAACAGTAACTGCCTACCCTGTTTTATCTCCCCGCCGCATAGGTAGTTGGAGCGACCATCTGTGTTAAGGCAACCACCAAAGGCCCTTAAACGACGCTCAAAAGATCCAATTACCTACGAGATCCGTAGGCCTGTGGTTATATCACCAAAAAGCGGCGCCAGTTAAAAGACACGCCAAGGAGGGTGGCGATTGAGGGTCTCTCTAATTAACAAGCAGACTTGGGCACCTCATTGCCAACCTCTTCACTCCTCACTCTCCCAGATGCGACCTCACCACTCGCGCTTCCCTCTGCAGCCTTGACCCTTCCCTCTTAGACGGAGCGGTGGGTCGCCTATAAATAAGCCGCTGAAGGAAAGAGAAAGGATTATTATTTGGTGAGAACAACGTAGGATCAGTTCGTGAAGATCGATCCTTCATTCAGTCAAGATTATTCGGTGAGAGACGATAAAGGATCAGATTGAGAAGATCGACCCCCCCCCCTTCCGAGTGCCTAATTAACATAAATCGTCAAGTTTTGTATCGGTGCCATACCGAAGAATCCTCTACAGACTTAGAAGAAGTCTGACTGGAGAAAAGAAAACCCCGCTCACACTCGAGTGACTCTCACAGCTCAAGTTCCGTAAGAGTGAGAGGAGAAGAACCAAGCCCCAACGATGTTCCATTTGTTAATTACTGTAGAAATCTCATCGTACACCCCAAAATTTGTTGGGCCCCTGGCGTTTAAGAATAGGACACAGAGAGGCTTCCAGATTACCTAGAAGAGGACTCTTTGAGCGAACACCACCGTAACTCTCTCCGTCTTCCTAACGTGACCGGAGGCAAAGTTGCAATAAGAAGTTGACATCGCCACCCTCTCTTCCTCCATCCCATCTCGACGAAATTCTAACATCGGCCTCTCCAAATCTCCGAAGCGCGAGAAAAGCCTTCCAGCGACATCCGGCAACCCCTTATCCCTTCTGTCATGTAAGTTAGAAAGCACATTTATATTCATATTGCGATAGAGATCTGGCTACCAATTGGTAGAGGCACTGTACTCATCCCTGTATTCGGGTGGGTAGATCTTACTTACACTTCTCATCACACACATAGCCAATTACAAGGCTACTTTTTTTCCTCTCTCGTCTTCGCCGCACAACGCACACACATATTCTCTGTTCCAAGGAATCCTGCCGATGGTATCTATATCCAAATACCTCTGACGTGGAACAGGTCCCCCCGCTCCGGGGCGACGAAGGCTTACATCTGAACGCTGTTTGGTGTCCAAACACAATAATTCCTGGCACCTCTTCCCAAAGAGGACTGGCCTCTGGTGCCCTCGGATTCACCAGTGATTGTCATACTGACCGTTATGTCTATTTCATTACTCGGTCAAGGATCCGCTTAGATAAAGGTAAGTTGGCGAACCACTACTAATACAACAGATCTTTACATATACCCGTCAAGCGTGCATGAATGAAGAGATCGTCGAAGCCATTAATCCAACACCCTACTTTCGTTGTGGTAGTGAGGTAAAGTAAAAGATAAAGACAAAGGAAGCTTCTCCAAACCGACCGGAGCACGAGACGTTACTTCAGGCAATGGGTGCAGCTGGACAACAGCGGGGATGTTGTACACCCGTGTCATGGCTCGAGCCCTGCTGCTCAAACAGTCGTATGATTGACGCTAAGTCAATTGTTCGCAGCACTAAATCACTACTAACCTATGGAATTTAATTTGACTTTATTCTTTACCCCAAAGCTGAAACTTGCGTTGTACTCACGCATCAATTCTTATTAGGTCGAATCAAACTTTAATTGGGTTTTTTTGGCATAAATAATAATTGTTTTCTGCGCAATTGAAATATCACATTTCCTTAAAAATTTATTATTGCATCATTCGGAATCAAATTTTGGCAGAGATGAGAAGAGGTTTGTCAAAAGATATCTAAATCAAACACCAGGGTTGAGTAACTTGATGACTTTGGTTATATTTTATGAAAATTAACCACAGGAAAATGAAAAGATGAATCTCATTGAAGATGAACCTGCAAATATAGTTCGAAAGCGCTTGGATTCATCTTTTCATTTTCCTGTGGGTTAATTTTCATATTATTACTTTCCTCACGTGCCACTTTGTGAGTTTTTTCATTATATATATATATATATATATATATATATATATATATATATATATATATATATATATATTTTATATATATATATATATATATATATATATATATATATATATATATATATATATATATATATATATAATGAAACCACTTTTTGAGCACAAAGTTTATTGAACCCGAACTATATGTAAAAATAATTGCTTAGCTCTTCCATATTTTCCCTTGCTCAAAGGATTAAACCCCATAGTATTTCCCAACTTAACCACCTTCAAATATCGCTCAACTATTAAAAAAACAGGTAAATATGTAGATTATCGGCGCGAACGATAGGACGTACTATTTCGTCCGTGTTCCAAAATGTTTTACGTTTTTGGAGTACATTTAAGTTGACGGCTCGTGTGGGGGTAAACACAATGAGGGCACTACACTACGATGATCCTGAGTATCATTAAATTGGGGCGGTCTGGGGGGCACATCCCCCAGTATATAATCCTAATTGTTTATAGAATAATAATTCGAAAAGGACTCAAACGCACATGAATATTCCGACACGAGTGAACGATAATATTTACACCCAAATTTTTTTTTTCGGCCGGGCCGCTAATCTACATATTTACCAAAAATCATTTCGGTCCACTAAACCTGAATCGCCTAATATAGATACAGGCATTTATCTGATCCCATGTAAAACACCAAATTGCCCCTCCTTCTATGTGGGAGAGACCGGGAAGTCATTAAATAGACGTTTTATGAACATAAGAAGGATATTAGTAAAGCAAGCGATGCTTCTAGTATTTTTACCCATGGAAAAACCCCAACCACATAATTGATTTCCCTAGTGCCCAAATAACTTACCGATGTAACGATTTTAATAGAAGACAAATTATCGAATCTATATTAATCAAAGAAATCTCAACCTTTAATCTGTCAGAAGGTCAACACAAATGTCGCCGCTGTGTATCTGACCTCATTTTAAAAAATATTGTTAATCACCTAAAAATAACCCTTCTTGATTGATGTCAGTTGCCGGTTTCTGTAAATTTTAGTATTTCTGTTTTCTTTGTCGATTTCTCTCAGTTAACGGCTCAAGATGGTATCGAAAACTTCATACCGAAACTAGTTCCGGTTCAATAAACTTTGGGCTCAAAATGTCGTTTCATTGTACAATAATTTTCTCGCTATTGGGGAAAACAGTGTCTTCATATATATATATATATATATGTATATATATATATATATATATATATATATATATATATATATATATATATGTATATTTATATATATATATATTTATATATATATATATATATATATATATATATATATATATATATATATATATATATATATATATATATTGTTTTTACAATATCCATAGTCAGCCTTGACAAATGGAGGCAAATAATAATGTTTTTTTTCATCAATCAGGATTCTTCTTTTGTACAGAATCAAGAATCGCCTTGTATAGGCTATAGAAGAGATTCTTACGGACTCTTTTTCTTATGTTCATATGAGCCAATCGTTTGATGCCTTTAGTAGGGAATTAAATTCTATTTTTTTGTAGAAGATAATACACTCAGTTTGCCCCACATTTCATTCCGATAAATCCCTTGTTCTCGCAACAGATAGGTAAAAAATTAATTCTTTTTCCTCATAACTTCAAGTTTATGATTTTCTCCGTGATTTTTAGGTGCTAAGTTGAATGAATTATCGTTCGATAAATATCTTGTCTCTTCGCCCATGAGTGTCTTATTGTCTGGAAAGAAAGAGTTCAGGTTTCTTTGCTGATAATAATCAGGATTTACTCCCATAGTTACTCTGTCCTCCTTCTATATTTATGGAATCTCTGGGGAATATAATTACTCGTTTCTCCTTATATATTTAAGTATGCTCTAGGAGATAGAGTTGCTCTTTGCTCCTTATAAATTTAGGTAAGCTTTAGGCCTTATAGTTACTCTTTCCTCCTCATATGTTTAGATATGCTCTGGGCCATATAGTTACTCTTTCCTCCTCATATGTTTAGGTATACCCGGAGCTATATAGTTACTCGTTTCTCCTTATATATTTAAGTATGCTCTGGGCCATATAGTTACTCTTTGCTCTTGTATGTTAAGGTATGCTCTGGGCCATATAGTTGCTCTTTCCTGCTTATATATCTGGATAAGCTCTGGGCCATATAGTTACTCTTTCCTCCTCATATGTTTAAGTAAGCTCTGGGCCATAGTGTTTCTCTTTCATCTCTCTATATTTAGGTATGCTCTAGGTGATAGAGTCGTTTAAATGGCTTCAAAATTAGATTTATTTCAATTTTATTAAATTTGACTTAAAGCTGCCTCTTTTATGCATTCTCTGTCCACGTTTCATTTCCATAATTTAAGAGCGACGTAGTAAAATATGCAAATAGTGAGAGAAATAAATAAGGGGGTGAATAGAACGGTGGAATAGGGTGAAGTTAAAGAGTAGGTGAGGTGTGGGAGGCAAAGGTTCCTTGATGAAAAGGGTATTGCTGGTATGTACTGTTTTTTATTATGTCAGTTGTTTGTTGTTGTTTTTTTGTCTTGTATATATAATAAGAGTCACAATTGTGGCATTCAAGGGTTATGTAACCGATATTGGTACTTGTATAGTTATGAAGTTTGGTTAGGTTATATTTAGTTCCTTGCCGTCATACGTCAAAAGTGGTAAGATGGATTAATTAAATACTTTGCATCTCAAGCATAAAAGAATGCTGTTTCTGAAGGTAATCATCCACCTAATTTTATTCACCTACTAATTTCCTTCCCCACTTTACCATCAGAACTCAAAATCTGCCTCGAATATACAAACTGTTATATTTCCTCTAAATTCAATCGTCAATTCAAACTATTTTATCTTCACAAAACTCTGGATCATTATTTTCGTTTTCGAGTTCTTTTTCAGTCCAAATCTGAGAATGGCTTGCGCTAATTCCGTTATCAATAACTCTAATTCTTCTGGATATGAGGCAATTACGTGATCAACCAAGCGAAGGGGAATGAAATATATCTCATTAATTCCGTTTTCCTTTTGTAGCTATTCCTTATTCCGAAGAGATTAGAGAAGGGGGTGGTCGTGGGGTGGGGGTAGATGGGATGCACCATCAAGCTCTTTTTTTATTTGTGTCTCATTACTGACCGACTGCAGCCTAATTGGTGTTGCATCACCGAATATGGAGGAGAGTATTTCATTGTAAATTTTTAATGCCTTTTCTGGTTTTGTGGCTGCCTACTGATCTTAAAAATGAATTGGTATTTAGTGAGACGAAGGCTTTTACATACTGAGCGAATGCAATGCAAGGAAGTATTTCCTATTAAGTTGTCTTTTGCAATTTATAATGAACAGCCTGGAGATAATCATAAGTACTATAGCAATTACTGATGAGTGCCTATTTTGGTGGAATACTACAAGCAAATATTAGTCTGTTGGTTATTATCTTTATAAGTAATTTAAATGTTGCATATAAGAGACTGATGTGCCTATAGTTCTTTAGATTCCCCCTGTATCCTTTTGTTTGAAAAACAAAAAGGAATCGTTCGAATTTGCTGCTGGAATCCTAATTTTCCTTAAACATTTTGTAAACAGACACGATGATAGATCACCAAGACCTTCACCTCCAGCCTTTACAAGATTGATTGTAACTCTCAAGCACTTAACCATTGGTCATGATATTAATGCTTGGAAAATCCATCTTTCAATACTAGTGGGACTTCTTTCATCTTGTTGTTAAGTCTTAACCTAGTGTATGGAGGCCATTGTTTTCATATCTTAGCGGAATTTTTCACCTCGTTTTGTGGTTTTGTTTTCCTGTTTATCCTTGTGTTATCGTTAGATGTCTACTAATTATTAGGTGTAAGTTTACCTGTTTCACTGATTTGTTATTTTCAATACGTTTATCACAATATTTTATCATATTTTCTACGGTCTCCCATCAGTTGTTTTTTCCATGTTTGTTCATTTTTGTACATTGGATTCTTTTTCTTCCTATTCCATCGTATCTCATTGTTCCTTTATTCTGTCCCTTAACTTATTTTGTGTTACATGACCTCGTCTCATTTTCTTTTGACAAAGTTGTACATTTTGAAAGAGTGTATCTCATACAGGGTGCGGTTGAAGTAAGGCCCTTTTTAAAAAAAATATTTTGAACAAAGAAATGAGTGCAGTAGACAAAGAAATAAAAATAATGTACTTGAGTAGTTAAAGAATGAATACAGTAGTTCAATATATTAATTTAATATTAATTGACATGCTCAAAATTATTTCCTTGTTCAATCTACCTGCTGAACTCTACCAGCAACACTTCTACGAATCTTTTGACACAATTCTCATTTGTATGGTAATTGCAGAAAACTGACTAGAAATTAATTGTTCCAATTCAGGAATTGTTTTCGGTTTGAGGCTGCAAACCTGATCTTTCATTACTTCCCACAAAAACAAACTCAGGTGGTGTTATGTCTGGTGATCGTGAGGGCCACTCAAATACTCCCCCTTGTCCTATCCATCTCCCCTTAAGATTTTAATTTAACCCCCATATCTTATCAAGAAAGGTCTCATCTTGATTAACCTAGGTCATTAATAATTCACCAAACTCTAATCGTTATCTCGATCTCCATCAGGCAAACGTGGGATGAACGGTATCATTTTCAGCTTCTTCAACATTCTTCGAACACTTCAAAAGGGCGTTACTTTTGAAGCCCCCGGTATATTAAATAGCCCCATAATTTCCAATTCTCGAGTAACGGGAGATCTGCCATAGACGAAAGGATATATTTAACAAAATTAAAAAACTTCAAGAATTAAAACAACAGGAATGAAAAAAAAACAGAAACTAAGGTTGTACTTGATAAAATTCGTTTGTGTGAGAAACAGAAAAAAAGGGAATCAGAAATATCTTAAACTTAGTCCGATTTTTTAGTAGGGGGAAACTACTGGGTGCGCTGTGGAACGGAGGGACGTGCAACTCTCTTTAACATTTTCCCCTTCATTAAAAACCAGGTCGCCTCGTGTCACCATCTCCGGCCATAAAAGGGTCCTGGCACGCCGAGTAGCGTGGTTACCCGAACTTCAATGCATTTTCACTTCCCCCAATTATAACGATTTCTTTACGAATCCGTTTTCAAAAACTTCCGGGTTTTGATGCTCTCGTTTTTTTTCTTCTTTTATAATAAAATATGAAAAATGACCTATAAAATATGAGCCGTTATTCTTTTGATTAAGCTTGACATTTTTCTTTTCAAAGAAAAGGGGAAGTTACCTAAACAACGAGGGCATTTCCCTGATTCATTAATAATAGAAAGACAAGTGATAAAAAGGTGAGCACAAATGAACAAGAAGCATTAAAATGGTGATAATAAGAAATAAAAGGAAACCTCGTTGCCGTTCTTGGGGCGGAGGCACTGAAGACTTCAATTTTCATATATACCCTTTAATAATAATAATTTTACTGATTAAAAAACAAAGTTACTAATAAACAAACAAATGTACTAACGAACAACAAATTTACTAACAAACAACAAATTTATAATAAACAACAAATTTACTAATAAACAAACAAATTTACTAACAAGCAATAAATTTACTAATAAACAAACACATTTAGTAATAAAGAAACATTTACTCATAAAGTAACAAATTTACTAATAAAAAAACGAATTTACTAACAAACGAATTTACTAACAAACAACAAATTTACTAAAGACAAAGAAATTTACTAAAAACAAACAAATTTCCTAGTAAACAAACAAATTTACAAATAAACAAACAAACTTACTAACAAACAACAAATTTACTAATAAACAAACACATTTACTACTAATGAAACATTTACTCATAAATAAACAAATTTACTAATATACAAAGCAAATACTAAGAAACAAACAAAAAACAAATTTACTATTAAACAAACAAATTTACCAACAAATCCAAAAATTATTAACAAACAGCAACTTTAATAATAAACAAACACATTTACGAATAAAGAAAAAATACTCATAAATAAACAAATTTACTAATAATTAATTAAACAAATGTACTAATAAACACACGAATTTACTAGAAAAACACCAAATTTATTAACAAACAACAAATGTACTAAAAAATAAATTTACTAACAAACAAATTTACGAATAAACAAACAAATTTAAGGAATATTTACTCATAAAATGTACTAATAAAGAAACAAATCTACTAATAAACACAAATTCTTAATAACTAACAGATTTACTAACAAACAACAAATTTAGTAACAAAAAAATACTAATAAAGAAACATATTTAATAATAAAGAATAAATTTACAAAAATGAAACAAAGGCGAATAATTTGAGTCGCGACGGGAATAATAAAGTTAGAATTGGAGCCTTTATTATATCATGCTTCTAGAAGCGCCTACGAAGAGACCTCATTGTCTCGGGCAGAGGGCTGTATTTAGGTACTGACTGTGCGTGAGTGCAAACGGGAACACACCTCAACAACGACTCTTCCCCGCCCTATATCTTTTATAAGCTTCTGTTTACCTTTGATGTTGCACCATCGGAAATTACTCGTATTCCAGAAGAATGGAAGCTCTGGTTTCGAAGCGAGTGGAGGAGGGGTAGGGACGGGTATAGCACGCCGAGATCACACTCTTCTCTCCACCCACTTACCATCTCATCAACAGCATCGCCGTAGAGTGATTAAGCAGAAATCTAACTGAAATGCCGTAGCCTCGAGTCGTTGGTTTTCTAACAAGTTAATTTTCATGAAAGCCCCTCGATGTTTCCGTGTGGTTGGGTATCTATAAATGCGGTTGTGTAAATATAGAAGAGTGATATTGATTATAAGCATTTGGCAAACACGCTTTGTATTATATTCACACGCACCATTACATATAATCGAGAAATATTCCCTGTAGTACGTATAAAGTATACACACCCAGCTAGCAGCTCTTTGTCGAAAGAGCTGCATCGAAATTTCCTTCACGTTTCAACTAATTTCATTTTCCCCACACATTTGTTCGTGCATCCACGCACGAACAATGCCAAATTCCTTGCCATCTCTTTATGCCCAATTAAGCAAAAGGCCGCCTATCGCTTCTCCACCTAATTTAATCTTTATAGCGATGGTGTGCTATGTATACACTTTAGCATTTCAGCATTTCACCGTGGACAGAAAAACCCCAGGCACCCTCCCTTATAAACATTCCATGCACATCCATCACAGAGATTTTGATGGGGAATTTGAGATAATGGTTTAGATTATACAATAAACATAATGTGTTCGATAGTTTTGGGACTAATGATCTATATTATTCCAGAACATAAATCTACAGAAATTTAAATTTTCAGCATTAATTATGTCAAATAGTTAGACATTAAAACGAAAAATCAGAAATTCGCCTATTTTGGGGGGAATTTATTTACATACTCCCTAAGGAAAACATCATCCACAAATAACTAGAAACAACTCCATAAAGATGATTTTATCTGTTGTGATGTTGAGCACATCTGAACAAACGACCACATGATCTGTTTTGGTCTGGTTTTTGCATAAACACTTTAGAAACTCGTTTGTACCTGCTTCCCCTTGTATTTCAATCATAGTCTCCAAAAATTGAAAGAGATAGGATTCCCAAAAGTTATTCTGCCATAGTGTATTTCAATCATAGCCTCCAAGAACTGAAGGAGATAGGATTCCCAAAAGTTCTTCTGCCATAGTGGATTTCAATCATAGCCTCCAAGAACTGAAGGAGATAGGATTCCCAAAAGTTCTTCTGCCAGAGTGTATTTCAATCATAGCCTCCAAGAACTGAAGGAGATAGGATTCCCCAAAGTTCTCCTGCCATAGTGTATTTCAATCATAGCCTCTAAGAACTGAAGGAGATAGGATTCCCCAAAGTTCTTCTGTCATAGTGTATTTTAATCAAAGCCACCAAGAACTGAAGGAGATAGGATTCCCCAAAGTTCTTCTGCCGTAGTGTATTCTAATCATAGCCTCCAAGAACTGAAAGAGTTAGGATTCCCAAAAGTTCTTCTGCCATAGTGTATTTCAATCATAGCCTCCAAGAACTGAAGGAGATAGGATTCCTAAAAGTTCTTTTGTCATAGTGTATTTCAATCATAGCCTCCAAGAACTGAAGGAGATGAGATTCCTAAAAGTTCTTCTGCCATAGTATTGTGATTCTCCCGATTGTCTCTTAAGAGGCCTTTGAAGTCTAAACTGCTCGTCCTGTACGCTTATATCGGCGTCGGATCTCGAGATGTTTATAGATGCAATCCGATATTTAATGATCTGACACAATCCTATGGATGCATTTTGCAGGTGGGTTTTGACAGATGCGGATGACCTTTGATATGCCCCTGTGGCTTTTGTCATTTGTGAATTTATGTTGTTATGTTAAAGGATGTAATGGGTTGGATGCTTTAGCTTTCATGATCTTACGTTTACTGAGGTTCAGCTCTCAAGGGTAGGTGGTTTCGTTTGGGAAACTGGATATTCCACCCTCGATATACTTGCATTTACTATTAGTCCACTATTTTGTCGAACATTTTTTCATACACTGAAGTGCCAAGGGTCATGAGGTAGCAGTCTTAAAATGCAATGGTGGGTATCGCCACCACACCGTGACATCAGAGAAATTCTCTGACCTGTATCAGTTGTAATCTGACATCTTGTATGCAAGTGTGAACACCTTTTAAGCTGCTCATAACAAGGCGACATAAATTATCTAAGTGGGAACAGGAAATGTTAGTGGGTGCCAGACGGATAAAGCATTTCATTCCTGAAACTGAGCAGGCATTCAACATCCCTCTATCTCCGGTGTCACGTCATGTTGTAACGAGAATACCTCATGGAAATCATTACTGTCTACCATAGACAGCGCAGTGTTGCCGACTCCCGGTGGTTAATGATTGTGAACAGCAGCCTCTGGCTAGATATATCAATGGTAACAGAAAATCCCCACTGGCTCAAATCATAGCCACATTCAATGCAGGAGATACCAGACGCATATCTATCAGGTCATTGTAACGTTCTTTAACATCAATGAGATATAGGGGCAAAGGACCAACCAGAGCATCCCTGCTAATACCAGGACACTGGGCACAGCGACGCTAGTGGGTTTGTGACGTCGCTAAATTGGACTTTGAAGGACGAACAACATGTGAAGTGGTCAGATGAATCACGATTTCAATTGTTTCTGGCTTAGGGTAGAGTTTCAATGTGGCATAGCCCCTATGAGGCCATGGATCCAGGTTGTCAATAAAGCACCGTGTAGGCTGGTGGTGGTTCTATACTGGTATGAGGTGTATTCACATAACATTGGTTGGGTCTTCTAGTCTGCCTCAGCACGTTATTGACGAATGAATCTTTCGTTGCCATTTGCAAGCCATTCATGGAATTTATGAACTTCAACAACGATAGATGTTCCCGCGAGATAAGGAACCGTGGTGATAACCCCAAGATAGCCAGAATTCCTTCGAGGAGCATTCTAATTCGGTGTCCTCCACGTTCACCACACATGAAACTAATCGAGGATTTATGGCCCATACTCATATCAGGTAAGTGTGGATAACTATCGAAACTCCTGGGTCAACATGTCTTCAGAGTTATCCCTACCACTTACATAATCAATGCCACGTCGAATTAAGGCCGTTCGTTGGGCTAGAAAAGAACCTACACGACACTACGTACATATCTGGCACTTCAATGTAGAACCTTGTTAGTGAAGATATCTCCTTTTCACCCACGTTTATTTTCTTTTTACTTAATAGGTAAAAATAATTTCTTTGCTTACTTCTTCCTACCTTCTTTTCAGTAAGCATGTGCTATATCGTATTGGCCACAAAGTCTTTTCTTTCTCTGCATTCCCAATTTTACACACGTGATATCGAATATGGATCGAAGTCTAAATTTCGTAAATAGCCAACCAGGAGCGTATCTCGGAAAGCAATTAGGACTCAATTTGCGCTACTGCACCATAATACGCTAAGGAAGAAAGGCCATTCTAAGTCCTAAATTATAATACCAGATCTTCCAAACAGTTCTTTTGCTTGTAGCACTAATTTTACCATCTTTTTTATATAATTTAATAGTTTACAGTTTTGGTACACGCATTTTATCTCCGATTTTGTCTTTTGGAGGGCCCATTTTTCTGTGTGAAGATGCAGGTTTAGGATAGAATTTTCCCCCAATTTTAAAGGCATTTCAGTTTTAAATACACGTCAATGGTATATAATTTTTTATTATTTAATCCAGTAATATATGTATGATTTCGGTAAGATAGAAAATGTTGCATATTTAAAACTTCACTCTCAAGGGTTCCGAACCCCGAATGAATTTATTTTAGCAACATTACAAAAGTGAACACATAAAGGTTTACATGTAAAACTTATATGTAAGGTTTACATGTAAATAAGAAAATTAACAATTAATATTTTGTTACATAACCTTCGTTAGCAATTACACCTTCTAAGCTTTTATTATACTTTTCTAATTAACTAGCAACAGTCTAAACTAGTGATTTTATTCATCTATCCTTACAGTATATACCAAACTTTTCTTTATTCGTTGAAGTGTTTCCGTTAACGGAATTTTTAGTCGCGTGCACTTGACTATGTCTATCCGTCGGTCTTCTGATCGGATGGTAACATTTTACTTTTTAATAAGCCTTTGATAATTTTGAAGCTCGTAAGGTCAGATGATGTGCTTTTTTAATTTATAATACATTTGTTAAATAATTCATTTTAAATTATTGAAATAATTGAGAGCACGCGACTTAGATATGTTCAGCTTGTTTAATTACAACCACAGGTAATTTGGGAGTATACCTGTGATTCGTGTTACTAAAAATGGGCTTTCTCGTTTTATCCTATTCTATAGTTACCACAAATTACTATTTCAACCCCATTTGCAATGCTAGATTCAACATGTTGAACTTTCTGTTGTTTACTTGGGCCTACTTTCTTTTGTTCATAAATTCCGCGCCCTTGAAATTATAAATATTCTTTTAATTCATTTGAATACTGGATTTTAAAGATGAACAAAATACTTGAAGTGATGCTGTTAAGTACAAAGTACAAAGTAGTAAATTAATTCAAGAATAAGAACGAGTGGTGGATGGGAAATAAAAAAAAACCGTGAATTTAAAAATAACGTGGATGTAAAAAAAAATGTGAACTGTATGAACACGATGGTATCGGAATTGGTAGGTAGCTTTCGCAACTTAGTCACTAACTAGTTTTAAGAACCAGACTAATTAATAAATCACTACATTTCTGCATCTATTCTTAAGATTACAATATCTGGTAGAGTGGAGGTTCACCCGTTACAATTAGATTCCATTGTGTAAACTAGGAGGAACCCGTTGTTTTTGTTTCAAAATTAATTATGTCACGCTCTCAATAGGCTTGTTTTAAAAATCAATTACCACCCACAGTTTATAGAATCAAGTAACGCTACACCTCTGTTTACAACCAAACGCGTGAAATGACTAGCACAATTATTTCTCTCAGTAAAAAGATTCTTTACAAATTCTAAACAGAAATTATCCTTACGTATAATAACCAAACTGAATCTAACTTAACATAAAGTAAGCCAACGTAACTCAACTTATCCTACTTAACCGACCGAACCTTCATAACCCAACCTAACCCTAAATCACAATAACATATACAGCGACCAAAAGTTTTCTGACACATCGAAAATTTTAGGAAATTATAAAAATTGAGGGTCGTAAAGTTTTTATTTGCATGTCAATATGAATATAACCGTAGACTAAGGAGGAATAAGTTGCAATAAGTTATATATATATGTCCCA
This sequence comes from Ceratothoa steindachneri, assembly GCA_963969495.1. Classification (NCBI taxonomy): domain Eukaryota; kingdom Metazoa; phylum Arthropoda; class Malacostraca; order Isopoda; family Cymothoidae; genus Ceratothoa; species Ceratothoa steindachneri. The sequence goes on from OZ018324.1 coordinate 120,471,181, forward strand.
AACAATAAAATAAATTAGCAAAATAAAAAATGCCAAAACATGTAACATCAACAACATATAACAGATAGCAGACGAAGCTCTGTGAAAAACGAAGCATCAGCAAACTGATACAATAACTTCAGTAGCGTGTTGAGAGTCCCTCGGCAGTGACCAGATCATTTATTCTTCGAATACTGCTCTCGACGAGGAGTGTGATGCTGGGCAATAATGTTTTACTGTTGGCACTATGCACTTTCGATTACGCTGTTCCCCTGGCCTCTTGCGGACTCTAACGTTCCCTGGGGTCGAGACTAACTGGGACCTGGATTCGTCGGACCATAAGACACGCCCTCACTGACGTACAATGTCCAATTACGGTGAGCACGTGCCCAAGTCAGTCTACGTCGTTTAAGCTGAAGGTTGATCAGCGGCTCCTGGCGAGCTTTGTATGACTTCAGGCGTTGTGAAAGAAGTCAGTGTAGGACTATTCTAACAAATGTATTAACCTGACCGCCCTCTATCTCTAGGATGGAGCCACTTTAGTAAGTACCCAAATTTACCGTTTTTATATTAAATGTTTTTTAACTCTTACAGTATTTACAAAATTAAAAAAAGTTTAAATTTACTATCTTTAAATAATGCCAGGTCAATTTCTCTTATAGTTTAATTAATTTCTGAAATAAACTTTAAATTTATTAACTATTTTTTTAACTGTTGCCAAGTCATATTTAATAAAAAAAAATTAAAAAATTAAACTTATAGTACATTTTACTGATAGTTTATAATTGGTCACCCTTTAAAATAATATCTTGTTGGCCTTTTCAAGTTTTCTTCGTATATATTAACTTTGTAAACTCATTCTAGCCTGAAGATGAAAACTTGTAGTTTTCGAAACGTTGGGAAAAATTAAAAGATGCTGCATCCGTTTCTCGTGGCTCTGGGATTTATCCTCAATATTAAATGCAGGCTTCACGGCCGAGCTGAATATATATATATATATATATATATATATATATATATATATATATATATATATATATATGGAGTTTAGCTGTGAAGACAGCATTTAATATTGAGGATAAATCCTAGAGCCACCAGAAACGGATGTAACATCTTTTAATTTTCAAGTTTTCATTTTCAGGCTAGAATAAGTTTACAAAGTTAATACATATGAAGAAAACTTGAAAAGGCCAACAAGACATTATTTTAAAGGGTGACCAATTATAAACTATCAGTAAAATGTACTATAAGTTAAAAATTCTAAATATGACTTGGCAATTTAAATTTGCTTTAAAACTGACTCAAAAAAGTAGATAATAAATTTAAAGTTTATTTCAGAAATTTGTAAAACTTAATCCATTTAATTAAAACTATAAAAGAAATTGACCTGGTGATAGTTAAAGATAATCAACTATAATAATAAATTTAAACTTTGTTTTTAAATTTGTAAACACTAAGAGTAAAAAACATCTAATAAAAAAATGGGTTGATTTTGGTACTTACTAAAGTGGATCCATCTTAGAGAGTGAATGGTGGGTTTAATAAGGGGCTAGTATTTATAGGTGACAATGACGCTTGGGAGAGAGGAACACCAACTAACCAAACAGTAGTTAAAAAGCAAACCAACTAACAAACTCTAGTTAAAATTAGTTAATTAATAAATATATTGCACTTAAATCTTCATAGAGTGTAGGTTTGTAGTGTTTGATATATAAATATTCAAGGGTTGTTAGGCACTGTTAGTTGTTGTTAAGGGCTAATACTTGAAAATTATCAATAGGAATGTCAGTTTTAAAGCTTATGGTGTGTTTTCTAATAGAAGAATTCCCCTTATTATTTAAGATTTTGCTTGTGCGCCAACTAATCCCCGTATGAGCAGAGAGCCTACCGTAGCTCCAAAAGACCTGACAGTGTTGCCAATGTAAGAGGGGAAAGACATGACGGAGCGGCAATAGCTGTCAAGCAAGGATTGCAGTACAGCACAATACAAGGATTGGAGGATGCATATTTAGGTATAGAAATTAGAATAGAATTAAGCAACATCATTGTCAGAACCGGATACCAGCCACTCAGGCGCCCCCAATTACCGGTACAAAACTTTACTAAACTGTTCAACTATAGAATACCGGTCATTTTGCTGGGCGATTTAAACGCCCATTGTTGGGTTTATAGGTATAGAAATACAAACAGAGTCGGAAGACAACTTAACACGCTTATCAATAGACTGCAAAGACTGGGACCCAATTTTCCTACATGCTTACGAAGAGATCAGGCAACAAAACCGGACATCTGCCTGACTAACTTCAATCTGCCCTTTAACTATTTTATGGAACCAGTGGATGTTCCTTGTAGTGACCACACTGCGACTCTAATGTACATAAACAAGAATCCTATACAAATCCTTTCAAAAAAATGGAAGGTGTACTATAAAGCGGATTGGGATAAGTACAAAGAATTACTTTAGACGTACGTGATCAGCCTGCTCGGGGAAGCCACTCTAGAAGAAATCTACGTGGAGTTGGATAGGATCAGCGAAGAAATTAAAATGGCAGAGAAGGAAGCTGTGCCCATTAACTCGTTCCAAACCATTAAACAATTTAGGTGGACACCAGAAATGGTGGCTTTAAGCGAGGAGATCGGCCGGGCGGCAGAAAATCTAAGAAGATTGGAACATCAAGAGAAGCATACAACGCACTAAGGAGACAGAAAAGAGAACTAATAGCACTAATTTATGAAAAACAGAAAGCAAAATGGGATCAGCACATGGAGAAAATAGATGTGGAAACATCACTAAGGGGATTTTGGAAAAATATCAACGGATTAAAGACACAGACAGCAGTGGATAAAATGAAAATTAAGGATGTAGGTAACAACGTTTTATAAGATGAGAAAGAAATAGAAGCATTATTTAGAGAGCACTGGAGAAATGTATTCAAAATTAGCGAAGAAGAGAACGATGACTATGACATTGAATTCAAACATCAGACCATGGACGAACTCAATGGGGAGATAGGACATTTCCCTTCCACTTTGTCGAGGAAAGGAGAAACACCAACGACGGAATAGACGCAATCATTACATCTGAGGAATTAAAAGAAACGATAAAGAACTTCCGACAGAGAGCCCCAGGCAGATCGGGACTCACCAGATTAAATCACCTTGAAGCACCCCCGAACATACTGGAGGGAGTGAGAAACGTCTTCAATGCGTGCTTGAACACGGGATACTTTCCTGATGAACTGAAAGTGGCGAAGATGATATTCATACACAAGGCGGGAAAACCCCCAGATCAAGTGGGTAACTTGATCTGAAAAAAATAATTAATAACAGACTATCTAAATTCCTCGATGATAATGGCCGGAGAAACAGCTGCCAGTTTGGCTTCAGGAAAAACATAAGCACGGAGATGGCTCTTGGAGTCATCCTTGAAAAGATAGCGAGAGTCATCCTTGAAAAGATAGCGAAAGCAAAAAGAGAAATAATGAGCGTAGACATCGTATGCCAGGAGGTGTCCAAGGCATTCGACAAAGTATGGCAGAGGAGTATGCAACTTAAGATACTCAGATTAGAAATGAACAACAAGATCGAAAGGATTTTATGTGATTATGTAATACAAGAGACGTGCTTATGTAGAAATATAATAAATTAGGGAGAAATATTTGAGCTCACTACGGGTTTGCCCCAAGGAAGATGTCTAAGTCCGTCTCTCTATTCAATCTACACAACAGATATACCACCACCAAGAAATGAGGGCTGCTTGAACATCCAATTTGCCGACTACGTCACCCAGATCATAGTTTGCCCCTACAGGAACGGACCAATGCAAGCTAGGATTATTTCATAAGAGATAAGAAGCATTAATAGATACGAAGAAAAATGAAAAATTAAAACCAACAGGGATAAATTTTAAATGGTACCCGTGTACTCCTAGAAGGAGCATCTCAGATTTATATGTAGAAGCGCTACAGATATAATAAAGAATGTAAGGTGCTTGGACTAACTATTACGAAATCAGGTAATAAAAAGCACGTAACTGAAAGGGTAAATCGAGAGAAAAGCAGCCTGGCATTACTGTACAAGTTAGTTAACCTAAGCAAGAAAAACAAGAGAAAGATTTATCAAGCCATAGTACAGTCCGCGATTATTTATCCAACCATCGCGATGTACACGATCTCGAGAAGTAACCTATTAAGACTCCAAAGAGTCCCAAACAAAGCTATCTACTTAATAACAAATACCAGAAGAGAAGAAAGAAGAAGACTACGAGACCTGCATAGGGAGGCTAGGATAAAGCCACTCAACAGAATAATGACAAAAAGAGCAAGAAATGTCTTAGAAAGGTCACCGAATGAAGTAGGACTTGAATTAACCAACCAAATTGCCCAAAGAGAAGGATGGAGATTACACAGATTATTCCCGTTTCCCAAGGATAGATGAGGGAGGAGAAGAAGACGAAGAAGAAATCTACACATAGAGAAAGAGAATAATACTCGACGACGACTAAGAGTAATTAAATAACCGAAGCATGACCAGAGAATAGCATATAGTCAATTATAACTAGGATAGGAATAAGAAAGAATAGATAGAGAGATAGAAACCTACACCAGTTTTTAGGAAGAATAATTACTAATAACGGTTTGAACGCCTCATAAATACAAATGCTACTTAGACATTAAAAATAGATACATATCAAAAACAACAATGCGGGACACTCACGCAAATACAAATTTTCTAACTTTATCACGCTAGCTATAACTACCTAAAATGGACCGAGATAAGCCTGACCTCCATGCAATTAGCATCTCTCTGCAAATCTCTTACTTCCTTTAGCCCTCTTCATCTATTTGTTTTTTACTATCATATTCGCTCACGGGACTCGCAGTGATACGTGGGACAGGGGTCACGATAAACTGTTATAGTTATTGTTAGAGACAAGCGACACATCGTGGTTCGGATTCCACGTTAAGCTGTAGGTCCTATGACTAACTAAGTCCACTTTTGTATCCTACTATTTTCTTTGCTGTCCTATCCTAAAACCTTCTTCTTCCTCCCACTCTCACTCCTATCTGCTGTACTCACAATGCTTGGAGCCTACTTTGGCTCTAGACAGTGTGACTATGGGGGTCTACAAAGGAGTATGAAGCATCCCCCCCTCCCTTCTTGGCCACTCCATGAGGGCCAAGGGGGGCAGGGGAGGGACGGAAGAGCTGTTCTTTATCTCCCACTTCTTTTTCATTTTATTTCTATTAGAGGACACACCATAAGTTGTAAAACTGACATTTCTATTGAGAATTTTAAAGTATTAGCCGTTAACAACAATCAACAGTGCCTAACAACCCTCGAATCTTTATATATCAAATACTACAAATTTACACTCAATGAAGATTTAAGTGCAATATATTTATTAATTAACTAATTTTAACTAGAGTTTGTTAGTTGGTTGGTTTTTTAACTACTGTTTGGTTAGTTGGTGTTTCTCTCTCCCAAGCGTCACTGTAACCTATAAATACTAGCCCCTTATTAAACCCACCATTCACTCTCTAAGATGGATCCACTTTAGTAAGTACCAAAATCAACCCATTTTTATATTAGATGTTTTTTACTCTTAGATTGTTTACAAATTTAAAAACAAAGTTTTAATTTATTATCATAGTTGATTATCTTTAACTATCACCAGGTCAATTTCTCTTATAGTTTTAAATAAATTAAGTATTACAAATTTTCTGAAATAAACTTTAAATTTATTATCTACTTGAGTCAGTTTTAAAGCAAATTTAAATTGCCAAGTCATATTTAAAAATTTTAACTTATAGCACATTTTATTGATATTTTATAATTGGTCAACCTTTAAAATAATGTCTTGTTGGCCTTTTCAAGTTTTCTTCAAATGTATTAACTTTAGTAAACTTTTTCTAGCCTGAAGATGGAAATTTGTAGTTTTCTAAACGTAGTGAGAAATTAAAAGATGTTACATCCATTTCAGGTGGCTCTAGGATTTGTCCATATATATATATATATATATATATATATATATATATAGAGAGAGAGAGAGAGAGAGAGAGAGAGAGAGAAAAAAAACATAGAAAGAGAGACAGTTATGGCTAAAAGTTTTTCAGAGTTAATTTTTTCCTTCGTTTTTAAAATTTACGTGATAAGAATAATTAAAATATTTAAATTATTGCAGGTTTTTAAAATTTTTCATAGTCAGCATTAAAAAAAAATAATAATAAAAAAATGCATTCCTTCGTGAATCCAAAATGCCGTTCTTGTCTTTTTTCTGATGGATGTGTATTTTAGTCCCTTGAGTTTTGTTATTTAATTAAAGGGTAAAATGGTAACAAATATGGGATAAATGAATGATGTGTAATTATAATCTATTTCGTAAAAATTGCTTGAAAAAGTAAATGTTTGCATCTTCCCCAATTACAGAAATGGTTATTTCGAAAGAAAAGCGTCAACCATTGTTGCTCTGAACCAAAATAGCCAGAGATACAAAGAGATAGTTGCAAAATACTATTGCATCAACAAGCACAATCTATAAGATCATTAATGACCTTAAAAGACTGGCTATATATATATATATATATATATATATATATATATATATATATACATTCAGCGTAGCAGGTGTTGAAAGCGACGGCTAATTTGTGTTTTTCCTTTCACATCCTTTAATTTGTCGTATATTTATTTGCCTTTACGTTTGGGTTGAGGCCGTGGATAAGTTCTCCGAAATTCATTTTGACTCAAGGTTCTTAACTTAAAGGAGGGAATAGGATAAGATTCCTTTAGAAAAAACACTTTATTTATCTGAGGCGTTTGGATACCCTCGTATCATATTTTGAGATAAAGTAAAAATACAAATAAAAAGAGAAAAACATCGGTTTATATATCAATGAATGAAAACAAAGGTTAGTAAATGTGTTTCTTACGAAAAGTCTTAGATGCGGGAGTGGCGCTAACTGCATCCTTTTTACATCGTCGCCACAAAGGTTATTAAATGTATTTCCTAGGAAAAAATGTTAAAGGCTGGACTGGTATTAATTGCCTTCTTTTTATATTGTTGTCACATTATTGAATGTATTTCTTAGGAAAAAGTGTTAAGTACGGGAGTGGTATTAATTGCCTTCTTTTTACATTGTTGCCACAAAGGTTATTAAATTATTTCTAAGGAAAAATAGTTAAATACAGTAATGGCGGTAATTGCCTTCTTTTTACATTGTTGCCACAAAGGTTATAAAATTGCTTCTTAGGAAAAATAATTAGAGTCGGGAGTGGCGGTAATTGCCTTCTTTTTACATTAATACTACAAAGGTTATTAAATTGCTCCTTAGGAAAAAGAATTAGAGTCGGGAATGGCACTAATTGCCTTCTTTTTACATTATTGCCACAGAGGTTATTAAATTGTTTCTTAGGAAAAATAATTAGAGTCTGGAGTTGCGCTAATGGACTTCTTTTTACATCGTTGCCACAAAGGTTATTAAATGTGTATCTTAGGAAAAAGTGTTATAGGCGAGAGTTGCGCTAATTGCATTCTTTTTACATCGTTACCAAAAGTCATTAAAGCTATTTTTACGCAAAATTATTAAATGCGTGAATGGTGCTAACTATACATGCTTATAAGTGACGAAATAAGAGAAAGAAGAACATTTTCACACGGAACCAATTTTATATTACAATGAATTGGTGTAGTCACGACATAGATGATTAAAATGAGCACAACTGATTTAAAGGTGAAAGACAAAATAGAAATAGAAAGAAAGAGTAATAAATACGTAAAAAAGAAAAAAAATATTTAAACAAGCAATTGTTTATGTCGCAAACTTAAAAAATGCTGATAACGATTTATTCCGGTCAGCAACAAAGGTGCACACGAAATGTCATTGAAAGCAAACAGAAAATTCCTCGCAGTGTATGTACAGAAGAAAGTAAAATTTAAATGATATTCAGAGAATGGCTGATGCGAATGAAGAGTTTTCGTGTTTGGCAGAAAGCGTGAATTGCGGATAATACAACGGTAGCCTTTGGAGCGAATTAAGATTGATATATCAAAATATTATTACGAGATTCCGAGTTTACTTAATGGATCGGAAAATGTAGAGGGTGTGAGGGCAAGAGATAACCTGATAAATAATCGTTGAAAGCACTCATATGTTATAGTAAGAATTCGTAAAATATGCTGTAAAATAACATTTAAATAACTTGGCTGTAATTTAAAATTTCCTTTTACAATGGCTCAAAAATAATTTAATAACATGGATATTTAGATTGGAGTTCGTAAAATCCTTGAATCGTTCGAATAATTTGAATGAAATTAATTCTACGGAAACTACCTTTGTTTTTTGCCGAGAATTTTCACTGGTTTAGTTAAAATGATTTCCTAAGATCTAGTATATCACTGGTGTATGTATTTTTGTTGATTTTTCTTGTATACTAAACTAAAAAAAGTAATTAGGTTACTGCTTTATTTTAAGAGATGACGTCGGGATCTTATTCATGGGGTTCAGGGGAGAAACCGAAGCGGGTCTTGAAACGATCTCGAAGAAAGCTCGAAGGCGAATTTTTGAGGGATCCCAGAGAGTTGAGAGGCAAATCGTTTGGGTTGCCTTTAGCGCTGGCATGCAAAGTTTAGAGATGTCGAATCCTAAGGTGCTTATGGGTGACGTTTAGAATGGGCAGCTGCAAGTTTGAAATCCAGTCAGGTGAGGTTTAATGTGAAGCTTTATTGCCGATATGGACGAAGAATTTGTGTCTTTGCGTGTTTGTGATGACCAAGCTACGAGGTACTTAAAAAAAAATTGCAAAGGGTCCTGTTGCATATGTAACCAACCCGTAAAATTACTTCAAACCAAATGGAGGTAAGTCAGGATTCTTGTCTGACCAGGCTGAAAAATTTAAGTAACGATGTGAACTCTATTGGTGAATTAGTTGGGGGTTTTTTATATATGGGACTGAAGTGTTTAAACTGTGGTTATTTTTTAAGAACAAATGTAATAACTTCGTTGAGGTGATAATTTATTTATGAGGTTTTGAGAATTTTTAAGACTAAAAAGTGTTTAATACAAGCCAAGATAAAGAAAGAGTCTGTGTTAACAGAATGGGTTTTCTTTTCAAAATGATATGTTATGGAAAAAAGCATTATACCTTTAATAAAGAAACTTACCTTCAGAAAAGAGACAATAGAAACAGAAAAATGTCGTTAATGTTTGGTCACTCAAGTTACCAGCTTTTGATGTTAAGATTCCCAATACGATGGTGGCAATACTTAGTGAGATAAGACCTATTTAGAATTATTAAGGAATTTACAGCCCCCAAAATCAAGAAAACGTACTTAATGTGAAAGTTATATAAATCAGTTGATAATTTGCGCGAATGGATAAAAATAGAATGACATAACAATGACAGAAACCATATTAATGGGGGTGAGGGCGAATCTTGAGCCATATTTCCACACTCAACAGGAATTCTGGCCGGTGATAAACAGAGCTCGAGCCAAAAGGTCTGTGCGATTTGGAATTAAGTATAGGATTGCGTTTGAATAAATACTTGAAATCACGGACGAAAGTGAGCAAGCTCTATTAGTAAACTCTTAAGTCAACAATCCAAACAAAATTATTTAGAGCTACAAATCTACAGAACGAAGTCAAATTGTAACGGTTGTGGGAGCAACAATGTACATCCGTTCGATACCACGTCAAAAGAGATTGTTCATTGTCTCGCGACAAAATATAAAAAGTAATAATGGTACAATAAATGGAATTATCTTTAGAATTTGGGTATGAATATAACTACAAATAAAGAGAATTTTTTCCCAAGGAGTGTCTTAAACCACTGTGTCAAGTAATGTGAGTTAAATTTGTTGATTACTGGAGAAAATTTTATGCTCCAATCCTATTTAAACTGAGAGTATTCACTTAAAGCGTAGCAACCTGGATTTTGGTCATTAGTAAACAGGAGTGTTCAAGAATTATATGCATCACACGAGAGGAGAAAACGAACAGAGGAAGGAGCAACCAAGACAATTAACCGCGTGACGCCCGTAATGGTACAATAAATGGAATTATCTTCAGAATTTGGGTATGAATATAACTACAAATAAAGAGAATTTTTCCCCAAGGAGTGTCTTAAACCACTGTGTCAAGTAATGTGAGTTAAATTTGTTGATTACTGGAGAAAATTTTATGCTCCAATCCTATTTAAACTGAGAGTATTCACTTAAAGCGTAGCAACCTGGATTTTGGTCATTAGTAAACAGGAGTGTTCAAGAATTATATGCATCACACGAGAGGAGAAAACGAACAGAGGAAGGAGCAACCAAGACAATTAACCGCGTGACGCCCGTAGCAGGAAGTCATGGGAGTCAAGGAAACTTCTTAAGCAATCAGACAATCGATGGGTTTTTAAGTGGCAAGCGATGCATATACACAATTCCATGCAATTTATGTAACAAGTTAGCTGAATTTAATGTTTAGGTTCTTACATCAAACCTTACTGTAATCGCTAGAACATGAAAGTTGGCTGGACAATGCGAATAGGGAGTTTATTGACGAATTTTGTAGAGATAGTAATAAAATGATCAATAAAGACCGAAGTCGAGATAAAGGGTTTGGTGTGGTTCTTTACTTGAAATAAGAATTAAACTAAGTAATGATAGCTGTGGATAGAAATGTGGGAGCTGAAATATAGAGCGGTGTAGTTTAAATTTGCCAACTTTAAAATATTATCCGAAAGCAATGACATTAAGCTGCTATATTGTCTCTCATCTATTATTAAAATCATAACTGGTAATATGAGGAGAGTTACCTTCCTGAACGTTGACTTTATAGCACGTGTAGAAGAGAAAGAGAACGAGACTACAATACTTTATTCTTTAGGAACTTTCCTTCTCACAAAGTCAGGAAACCAATGTGTAGCCAAAATATATTGGAATTAAATCTTATCACAGATGAGTACAAAGTCGAGGACGTTCAGGCTGGTAAGCAAGTGAAGCAAATGGCCACAACTTACTTATATTATAAATAAAGACAAAACAACAAATGAGAAAAACAATCAATTCCGTTTTGGCGTAACTGCAATTTCATTGTTTTTGCTTATCACTTGAGGGCAAATGGCTTAGTAGTATTACATAAGTGGGCCTTTCGAGATATGTATTCAGTGTTACGTCGATTTGGGCGCACTATTGATTCCGTTTTAATTAAATACGTAAACCTTAAACATTGTAAATAATAGAGATCTCCTGATCAGCAACGAAAAAGACACTACCAAGCCTTAATAAACAAAGATTTAGAAGTAAAGAGAGCGACATATATATATATATATATATATATATATATATATATATATATATATATATATAAATGTAAGCGGTTAGGTAGAGGTAATAAATAGTAAAAATTCCTTAATCCACTTGAAAAGTCACCTGGAATTCCTTAACCCTCTTCAGTAGCGCCACCCATACAACTGAGCAACCATCCATTGCTCTCTATCTTTCTCCCCCCCCTCTCTCTCTCTCTCTCTCTATATATATATATATATATATATATATATATATATATATATATATATATAGTACAAGAGAAAGAGAAATTTGATGCAGTTTAGGTTGAAATATATTGCTTCTGTTGCATCAATAATTCTTTTACAAGAATCTATTTACTTCCTTAGTTTTATCTTGTTTTTCTGTTTTTAATTTCAGGTGAAAGATATGCAAATTTCTTTCCTCCATTTATTTTAATGTCACGACAGCTGTTTCGGTGCTATGCACCATTTTTCGAGCGACTACTAACAATTAACTGTTAAAGGCGGATAATTTAAAGCAAGTAGCTTCACTGACAAAATTTAAAAAAAAATAATATTTTGAAAATATAAAAATATCAGGCAATGGTTTCGCCACTCAGCTTGCGCTTCGCTACCGAGATTAAAATTTAAAATCTAAAAAAAAACAACCATGGTTAAATTTTTATAAATTTTCCGAACTTCGCCAATTATAATAATTTTAAAAAGGAAACTCTAAACTAAATTTCCCCCTTTCAAAATATCTCGTTGCTAAAATATAGTTATTGAAGAAGAAGAAGAAGAAGAAGAAGAAGAAGAAGAAGAAGAAGAAGAAGAAGAAGAAGAAGAAGAAGATATATAAAAATAAATTTTCTGAACTTTACCATTTGTAATTCTTTGGGTTTTAAAAAAAAATCACAAAATTTCGATACTTATATTTATTTCTGAACTTTGATAAAAAAACATAAGTCATAACCAAACTAAGATGAAATTATTATTCAAATACTCAAAAAAATCCCCTTCTTAAATTATAGTTAGTGATGATAATGAAAACGAAAACGATATACAAAGACACACATACGTATATGTATATGTGTATACAGAAATAAAAGAAACATAGAAAGTAAGACTATCTAGGAATCTGACTATTTGGAATACTTCTCCAGTTGTTTCGAGGTCAGAGGGAACGTAATAGCGCTGATACTTGAACTTCGTTCAAGGGGCTCGGTTCCCTAGAAGGGCGAGGTTCATTGCTTAGCTGAGGAGGAGGTATTGAGCTATTTCTCCCTGTTCGTCTTGGTCTGCACGATGGAAGTATATTATCAACTTCTTGCTGGATGTTCAGGGTGGGATTCTGAAGGGAGATGCTTACAGCGAAGATATACGTGTTTAACTTGCTATAGAATTTTCTTCCAAAAGAGGCTCGCTCTTACTAAAACTCAAGCGCACGGAATAGGAGGAAAAATCAAAAAGTGAATAGAAAAATTGGTTCCTGATCGTTTACAGCTGTTTGTTATAAATGGTTCAAATTTGGACTGGGCAACATATAATATTGGAGTACCTCAAAAGTCTGTACTCGGTCATCTGTTGGTCATTGTATACATAAATGAACTCATTAGCGGATTACTTAGTAAAATCTCCAAATTCACTGATTACATGAAGCTTGGAAACAACCGCTTTTGCATGCAAAGTATCAGAACTACATCGGAACCCGAGTGATGATACTGTGTACTGATAAATCGCAAATGGATTTCAACATACGTAAATGCAAGATCATGAACTGATATGTCGGTATTTAACAGCCGATAACTAAATGAGCAACTAACCTCTAGATTCTATGCCTTTAGAAAGGAACCTAGGGTTTGTAATCTCTGGAGACCATAGAGCGTAAAATCAATGCCTCGAAACTACTAAGAAGAGAAGCAGAAGGGTGTAATACATTACCCGGAACTTACTGTTTAAGTGAAGGGATACAATTCTGTTCATATATAAACCCCTCATACGTCTTCATCACAATACGCAGTTCACCTTTTAGCCCCCTACCTGAATAAAAAGGAACGCTGGTACAACGGTAGCGACAGAGCTAAGGAATAAACTTGCGAAGAAAAATTTCGATCCTTATACCTATTATTACTTGCAGATAGGCGATTGCATGAATAATAAGTGCACACGAACATCAGTGTGTAACCCTAGTTCCAGTCCTAGTACCAAATATTTGGTAAAAAAATCAAGATTTTACATTGGTACACATCTAGATAAGTGTAGATAAAAATAAATGGATAAAATTTGATGTAGCTTGTTCACTCTAGATATTCACCTTCCATTTCTTCTGATCCTGGCCTTAAGTGGATCGCAGGATCCTTGCTAGTGTTCATTCTGTTGTTTTATCTACCCTTCTTACACCAAGACTATCAAACTTTCTTATTCAAGTCGAGCAAAAATCCAGTCGCTTCTGAAATAGGATGGTGTGTTTTTGTTGACTATGGTATTTCTTCAATTTATCGCCAGTTTAAAGTTTCAAAGTTTTCAGGGAACGACTTGGCGCATTTGTAGGAACTCTCATTTAGTAACAAATGTGCATGGGTGAAGTTTTCTAAATGTTTGATACTTCGTGATGTAAAATGATGACCTAGACAAAAACGTTGGTATATCCATGCGAACTAAGCGAAAATTTTGAATTTCGTAGAGAAATTGCTGTGTTTTTTTTCTAATGAGACTCATTTGGAGAAAATGAACAAAGTGTGTATTAAATTCAGATCCCTTAATTTTAATGTGAATTTAGATTTGGTTTTCCCTTCAGGATCTCTGCTCGATCACATAACCCAGCAATTCTCTTCTGCTTCTCTCCTTCGATAAGAGTAACTGAATGATGTAGGATTAACTTAAATCAGTATTGAGAACCCCTCACTCATGGTTGGAATTTTAATTGCCCACTAACCACCATTTCTGACACATCTGTTTATGACAAGTAAATTATAATTCTGTATTTATATTTTAAAATATTATTAATCATTTATCCGATTAATCATTATATCATATCGAATAAGTCTGTCTACTAGTTGTGAGCATGTGCAATATTTTTAAATTTGCTGATTCATTCATTTGCACCGAACCATTTCTTATTGACTTACAATTCACCACTGGTAGTGAAAAGGCATCACTTGCCTCTGATTAAGACTGTCCTTCTGGTAATTGATTTGTCAAAGTAGAAACCTCCCCTCCCAGAAGCACTTCAAAAACTCCCTGTTCAGCTTTTTTCTCTGCAATAACTATTTGGGTATGTTCAGAAGCACTGGTTGCGTCATCAGCCCAGACTGTCACAAAATCTTCATTAATTTCATTATTTCATTGCAGAATACCTGCAACATTTGCTCAACTCTATCATTCTTGATGTCCATGTTACTTGCAAATGTTATTTAATCAAAATTTTTATATTAATATGAAATTACGTCTCTAAATATTTCGGTATTTGATGATTCTGTCCTTTGATCTTATCCATATATATATATATATATATATATATATATATATATATATATATATATATATATATATATATATATATATATATAAAGATATATAGATATATATATATAGATATATATATATATATATATATATATATATATATATATATATATATATATATATATATATCTTTATTATTTATTATTTTATCTAAAAATTCATAGTTTAATGAACTATTATGGACACTATTTGACTATTTTTTGTAACGATTATGCTACTTGATAATAGTGTGTGTGAGCTTCGTTAAGTTTCTGCTTGATAGTTTCTAATCAAAAAAGTGAAATGGAAATTACATTACCTATATACATATATATATATATATATATATATATATATATATATATATATATATATATACATACTTCTGTGAATGTTTATACGTTTATTTTTATTTCATCATCTTTCAATTTGTAAAACTAATTAATGTACACATCAAATCACTATGTTATATTAAATCCGCGAAACAAAATTAAGAGAAAATTTAATTCATTACACTTGTCTGCGTGATTTTTGTTATAGCTGTGATGTTTTAAATGATTCTATATGAAATGTTCGCACTGAATTCTAATCAACCCTTCGTTTTTGCAGATCAGGTCAAGTTTTTTTCCTACAACTTTTTATTTTTAGGCATTTTCACCTTTCAATAGAGATTTTTTATGTAAATGCTGTAATTCTTCTGTTTTTTCTAAAACTTTGTTTCATAACTTTAGATTTTTCTTTGAAAGGTTAGCCGAGAACTGTGTATCACAATATTAAAGCTATTCATTATTTTAAAAAATTACTCAGAATGAGTAAAAAATGCAAGAATGAACACAAAACCGAAACCGAAGCTAGGCTCGCAAATAAATATTATGATCTTATAAAATGGTTTATATATATATATATATATATATATATATATATATATATATATATATATATATATATATATATATATATATATATATACATTTAGGTGAAACTAATGTTTTGGCGTTAAATATTTTTATTAAAATGATTTCCGGGTATCATTTTTGTGTATCACACACCTGTGTTATTAAATGACAGTTCTTTATTATATTTAAGAGAGACCATACTGGCATTCTTCAAATAAATATGACATTATACATTCAAAACAAATATAAGGGTGAAAATAAGTATTTAGACACTAGATAGAGAGAGCCTAATATTTCGTTGCACCACCAATGTTTACTATAACTGTTGTTAGGCGTTTCTTACAAGACTTGACATCGTTTTGGCCACATTGTGTGGTGATATCTGCCCACTCCGCCATACAAAGAGCTCTCATTTGGGAGATGCTTGCCGGTCTTCTGTAATGGAATTCTCGCTTCAACATTTTCAACAACCATTTGATTGGATTCAAGTCTGGTAAATGACTAGGCCACGGTAGAACAATAATAGTTTCCGGCAAAAAACCATTCACGTGTTGCTTGCGCACTGTGCTTCGGATCATTGTCTTGTTGGAACATTCAATCATCCTGCATCCCCAACTTCTCTACAGTTGACGATAAGTTATCGGGCAATATTTGCTGGTAGTCGGCTCTATTCATTGTTCCACCAATCGTTAAAGGACCACCAGTCCCATTAAGAAAAAAACAACCCTACACCATAATATTACCCCCTCCATGATTGTCTGTAGGGATGGTGTTCTCCCGATCATAGGCATTGCCTTCACAGTGACAAACGGCGCGAGCTCAATCCAGCCAAAGACTTCAATTTGGATCTCACCCGACCAATGCTTATTCACCCCAAATTCATCTCCCTAGTAAATGTCCTGCTGAGCAAACTTTCGTCGTGCTAACAAGTGAGCTTTCTTCAGAAAATGTGTCGTGCTTTGTTATCGACATCTGAGAGCTTGTCTATTAAGCTCACTAGTAAATGTTCTTTTTGTAACTAATGTCGGAATCCGTCGGAGCTACATTGCACCGCAGGTTTGCAGTGATGGACTTGAGATCTCCTATTTTTTAGCAATCCCACCTCCAGTGCTGAGAGGAACAAGTAAGGCTGAAGAATCCTTCTATATCTTTTACCTTATATTATGGCACAAATATCTTTCTTTTCAAATTAGTTGAAATCTCTTTACTTATAACCATCAAGGCAAAATGTTGTAGTATGTCGGCCAGATGCTAAATGAGGCTATGCAAAAAAACATACCTAAGTAAACTATGTTGGAATCTATCGCATTATTTTAGATCTTCGTAGAACATTCTAGACCCCCAAATTTTGCAAATTAGGTAATTTAAAAATATTTTCCATGAATGTCTAAATACTTATTTCAACCTTTTTGTTTGCTCACGAATGCTGCAGTTCCGCAGTGCCTCTTAGGAGCCGTCCTTGACCGGAGACTGATGCTAGTCACTCTCCTTGTTAAGACATTGTATTTATTTTTCAGAATACGATTCTGTTTTTGAATCGATCTTCACTGCAACACCAAATGAAAGAACTCCCTTCCCTCCTCCGGCCCCCTGCTGATGGATAAAGGAAACAAAATGGACCCCCCCCTGAATGGGGTAACGTAAGGGAGGCTGGGAATATGCAAAATATGAGAAATTAATAGATTAAATGAAGAGAGATGTTTACATCAGCGCCAGAGAGAGATATCAACCGAGAATTCACGGGTCGCGAAAAGAGCCACCGTGAAATTTAGCCAGAGAAAAACAAAACAAGAACGGCAGTTTTAAAGACAAAGGCAAAAACAAATATACAAGGACGAAGACATAAAGGACAAACCAAAAGAAAAAGTAAAGAGACAAAGCTCGAAGGGGAAAGTACAGTCGACAAGAACAAAGAAAAAATGACGAAAATGGAAAATACCAATCGAATAACAAGCATAGAGACAGATTAACAAGAAGGAAGAAAAGCGAAAGACAAAAGGCAAAAGAGTTAATAAAAAAGGGCAGGGACAAGGACAAAACTAAGCACAAAGTCAATTAGTAAAATGAAGCTCATGGAGAAAGACAAAGAGAACAAGGACAAAACAAAGAGAGGAAGATGAATAAACAAAAAAAAAAAAATCATCAATTACTCGTAAGGAAAAGGACTGGTGGATGCGAGTATTGAAGAAGCAATAGAAAAATGTGGAACCAACGAAGGCATTGGCGTTCAATTTCAGAGTTTTAGGATCGACAAAGAAAAGATAAAATTCTAAATAAAAATTTAACAAAGGCAATTGTGAAAAAAAGAGTAGAGGAATAAAAAAAAACAACTAAAAACAAAGGAGAAGAATAAAGAAACGAGACAGAAGACGAAGCGTCAACTACAAAAACATCGCCACAGCTAAGTACTGGGGCCTGGAAGGAGGGGGGCTAGTTTTAATCCTCAGAACCCGGCTTATTCAAGAGGCTTGGATGAAGAATAAAAGACAACCACCAATGAGGGAATCTCCGCCAGACGCTTTGTGAGGAGAGATCTCTGTAAAGTAAGTCGTGAAGTTATTTATTGAACATATAATACCAGAGTCGTCTGGAGTGGAGACGAATCAAAGAATGCAGGAATGTGAGGGCACGTCACGTTCCAGATCCAGCCAAGGATCGGGATCGGGATCATATAAGAGGTGAAGGTGTAGGAGAGAGTTAGAAAGGTAGACATATTGTGTATGGTATGTGTGTTTATAATAATAAGTATATATAATGCGCCCTTCAGGGCTGTTAGCCCTCTCAGAGCGCAGGTTGTGTAGTGAGTGTAGAGAAAGTTACAGGGGAGAGAAGGTAAGTATGAAGAGATGAGCCTTCAGGAGACGTTTAAAAGGGAGGAAGAGGATCGGACTTCGTCGGGTGATGTATGATCATGATTTGGTGAACATGATGATGAAAAAATAATTTATAGTATGCTCTATAATATACTACGATAATACTGAGAACACTTAGTGAATAATTCACATAATTTGGGATCATTTACGGAATCACATAATATCAAGATCACATAGGGTATCAAGATCGCATAGAATCATCCATAATATCAAAATCACTCTAGGTATCATATTTAATACCATGCCCACTTATGAAATAATCCATTATATCAAAAGTCCTGTTAAATTCGTGACGACGTCCTCACTAAAGGACACACTTATAGTTTTGATGCATTTAGACACGTTTTTATTGTTTTCACCTATTAATATGTGTTTAAATTGTAATAGTAATCAATGGAAGCGCCTTCGGTGGCGAGCACGCGGTCCAGGCGAGACCTTAAGGCAACGCACACGTTCAGAAGGAAGTCATTCCTCATGCTGACATCGACACGTGGTTAACAGAAGACTTCAGCTCATTGACGTTGCTGTGCCCCGTAAGGGGCGCGGCGATTTGCCATCCTGGCCGCCGTGCTGACGGTAATCAGCACCCCGTCCGGCCCCAGCTTAGCCTCTCTTCCTTCCTTCAAAACACTTGTTTCCTCTCTTTTCATACAACCTCTCCCACAACTTTCTCTGGTCAGCCTCTAATTTCACAGGGTAGATGCTAACCTTCCTATCATCCAACCGTCTCGCATCGGGGCTGAGGGGGGAGGGTACAATGTTCCCTAACCCCTGAGCTTCGGTCTGGGGTGGCTGGTTTTAAACAACCTGCTTCACCCCCACCCATACCTTCCTCACATCCCTTTTCCTCTCCTCTTCACATTCTATCAATTTTACGCCGTGTTCAAGGTGGAGCCACCATGCCGATGGACTGCCAGGCCACCAGGCGGGGGTGGTGGTCTGAAATGGCGGCGCCTGGCTCTGCCAGGCCTGTAAGCACTTCTTGCAGTGCGGGCAACTGCAAGAGGTGATGAGCTATTGCGTCCCGTAGCACAAATAGGGTCACCATGCCCAATGATAAAAAAACAAAAAAACAACCCCCAACTTCCCCAAGAACATCAAAGGAGCCGCCCTCGGGCAGCTCCACCAAATGAAAGAACTCCCTTCCCTCCTCCGGCCCCCTGCTGATGGATAAAGGAAACAAAATGGACCCCCCCCTGAATGGGGTAACGTAAGGGAGGCTGGGAATATGCAAAATATGAGAAATTAATAGATTAAATGAAGAGAGATGTTTACATCAGCGCCAGAGAGAGATATCAACCGAGAATTCACGGGTCGCGAAAAGAGCCACCGTGAAATTTAGCCAGAGAAAAACAAAACAAGAACGGCAGTTTTAAAGACAAAGGCAAAAACAAATATACAAGGACGAAGACATAAAGGACAAACCAAAAGAAAAAGTAAAGAGACAAAGCTCGAAGGGGAAAGTACAGTCGACAAGAACAAAGAAAAAATGACGAAAATGGAAAATACCAATCGAATAACAAGCATAGAGACAGATTAACAAGAAGGAAGAAAAGCGAAAGACAAAAGGCAAAAGAGTTAATAAAAAAGGGCAGGGACAAGGACAAAACTAAGCACAAAGTCAATTAGTAAAATGAAGCTCATGGAGAAAGACAAAGAGAACAAGGACAAAACAAAGAGAGGAAGATGAATAAACAAAAAAAAAAAAATCATCAATTACTCGTAAGGAAAAGGACTGGTGGATGCGAGTATTGAAGAAGCAATAGAAAAATGTGGAACCAACGAAGGCATTGGCGTTCAATTTCAGAGTTTTAGGATCGACAAAGAAAAGATAAAATTCTAAATAAAAATTTAACAAAGGCAATTGTGAAAAAAAGAGTAGAGGAATAAAAAAAAACAACTAAAAACAAAGGAGAAGAATAAAGAAACGAGACAGAAGACGAAGCGTCAACTACAAAAACATCGCCACAGCTAAGTACTGGGGCCTGGAAGGAGGGGGGCTAGTTTTAATCCTCAGAACCCGGCTTATTCAAGAGGCTTGGATGAAGAATAAAAGACAACCACCAATGAGGGAATCTCCGCCAGACGCTTTGTGAGGAGAGATCTCTGTAAAGTAAGTCGTGAAGTTATTTATTGAACATATAATACCAGAGTCGTCTGGAGTGGAGACGAATCAAAGAATGCAGGAATGTGAGGGCACGTCACGTTCCAGATCCAGCCAAGGATCGGGATCGGGATCATATAAGAGGTGAAGGTGTAGGAGAGAGTTAGAAAGGTAGACATATTGTGTATGGTATGTGTGTTTATAATAATAAGTATATATAATGCGCCCTTCAGGGCTGTTAGCCCTCTCAGAGCGCAGGTTGTGTAGTGAGTGTAGAGAAAGTTACAGGGGAGAGAAGGTAAGTATGAAGAGATGAGCCTTCAGGAGACGTTTAAAAGGGAGGAAGAGGATCGGACTTCGTCGGGTGATGTATGATCATGATTTGGTGAACATGATGATGAAAAAATAATTTATAGTATGCTCTATAATATACTACGATAATACTGAGAACACTTAGTGAATAATTCACATAATTTGGGATCATTTACGGAATCACATAATATCAAGATCACATAGGGTATCAAGATCGCATAGAATCATCCATAATATCAAAATCACTCTAGGTATCATATTTAATACCATGCCCACTTATGAAATAATCCATTATATCAAAAGTCCTGTTAAATTCGTGACGACGTCCTCACTAAAGGACACACTTATAGTTTTGATGCATTTAGACACGTTTTTATTGTTTTCACCTATTAATATGTGTTTAAATTGTAATAGTAATCAATGGAAGCGCCTTCGGTGGCGAGCACGCGGTCCAGGCGAGACCTTAAGGCAACGCACACGTTCAGAAGGAAGTCATTCCTCATGCTGACATCGACACGTGGTTAACAGAAGACTTCAGCTCATTGACGTTGCTGTGCCCCGTAAGGGGCGCGGCGATTTGCCATCCTGGCCGCCGTGCTGACGGTAATCAGCACCCCGTCCGGCCCCAGCTTAGCCTCTCTTCCTTCCTTCAAAACACTTGTTTCCTCTCTTTTCATACAACCTCTCCCACAACTTTCTCTGGTCAGCCTCTAATTTCACAGGGTAGATGCTAACCTTCCTATCATCCAACCGTCTCGCATCGGGGCTGAGGGGGGAGGGTACAATGTTCCCTAACCCCTGAGCTTCGGTCTGGGGTGGCTGGTTTTAAACAACCTGCTTCACCCCCACCCATACCTTCCTCACATCCCTTTTCCTCTCCTCTTCACATTCTATCAATTTTACGCCGTGTTCAAGGTGGAGCCACCATGCCGATGGACTGCCAGGCCACCAGGCGGGGGTGGTGGTCTGAAATGGCGGCGCCTGGCTCTGCCAGGCCTGTAAGCACTTCTTGCAGTGCGGGCAACTGCAAGAGGTGATGAGCTATTGCGTCCCGTAGCACAAATAGGGTCACCATGCCCAATGATAAAAAAACAAAAAAACAACCCCCAACTTCCCCAAGAACATCAAAGGAGCCGCCCTCGGGCAGCTCCACCAAATGAAAGAACTCCCTTCCCTCCTCCGGCCCCCTGCTGATGGATAAAGGAAACAAAATGGACCCCCCCCTGAATGGGGTAACGTAAGGGAGGCTGGGAATATGCAAAATATGAGAAATTAATAGATTAAATGAAGAGAGATGTTTACATCAGCGCCAGAGAGAGATATCAACCGAGAATTCACGGGTCGCGAAAAGAGCCACCGTGAAATTTAGCCAGAGAAAAACAAAACAAGAACGGCAGTTTTAAAGACAAAGGCAAAAACAAATATACAAGGACGAAGACATAAAGGACAAACCAAAAGAAAAAGTAAAGAGACAAAGCTCGAAGGGGAAAGTACAGTCGACAAGAACAAAGAAAAAATGACGAAAATGGAAAATACCAATCGAATAACAAGCATAGAGACAGATTAACAAGAAGGAAGAAAAGCGAAAGACAAAAGGCAAAAGAGTTAATAAAAAAGGGCAGGGACAAGGACAAAACTAAGCACAAAGTCAATTAGTAAAATGAAGCTCATGGAGAAAGACAAAGAGAACAAGGACAAAACAAAGAGAGGAAGATGAATAAACAAAAAAAAAAAATCATCAATTACTCGTAAGGAAAAGGACTGGTGGATGCGAGTATTGAAGAAGCAATAGAAAAATGTGGAACCAACGAAGGCATTGGCGTTCAATTTCAGAGTTTTAGGATCGACAAAGAAAAGATAAAATTCTAAATAAAAATTTAACAAAGGCAATTGTGAAAAAAAGAGTAGAGGAATAAAAAAAAACAACTAAAAACAAAGGAGAAGAATAAAGAAACGAGACAGAAGACGAAGCGTCAACTACAAAAACATCGCCACAGCTAAGTACTGGGGCCTGGAAGGAGGGGGGCTAGTTTTAATCCTCAGAACCCGGCTTATTCAAGAGGCTTGGATGAAGAATAAAAGACAACCACCAATGAGGGAATCTCCGCCAGACGCTTTGTGAGGAGAGATCTCTGTAAAGTAAGTCGTGAAGTTATTTATTGAACATATAATACCAGAGTCGTCTGGAGTGGAGACGAATCAAAGAATGCAGGAATGTGAGGGCACGTCACGTTCCAGATCCAGCCAAGGATCGGGATCGGGATCATATAAGAGGTGAAGGTGTAGGAGAGAGTTAGAAAGGTAGACATATTGTGTATGGTATGTGTGTTTATAATAATAAGTATATATAATGCGCCCTTCAGGGCTGTTAGCCCTCTCAGAGCGCAGGTTGTGTAGTGAGTGTAGAGAAAGTTACAGGGGAGAGAAGGTAAGTATGAAGAGATGAGCCTTCAGGAGACGTTTAAAAGGGAGGAAGAGGATCGGACTTCGTCGGGTGATGTATGATCATGATTTGGTGAACATGATGATGAAAAAATAATTTATAGTATGCTCTATAATATACTACGATAATACTGAGAACACTTAGTGAATAATTCACATAATTTGGGATCATTTACGGAATCACATAATATCAAGATCACATAGGGTATCAAGATCGCATAGAATCATCCATAATATCAAAATCACTCTAGGTATCATATTTAATACCATGCCCACTTATGAAATAATCCATTATATCAAAAGTCCTGTTAAATTCGTGACGACGTCCTCACTAAAGGACACACTTATAGTTTTGATGCATTTAGACACGTTTTTATTGTTTTCACCTATTAATATGTGTTTAAATTGTAATAGTAATCAATGGAGGCGCCTTCGGTGGCGAGCACGCGGTCCAGGCGAGACCTTAAGGCAACGCACACGTTCAGAAGGAAGTCATTCCTCATGCTGACATCGACACGTGGTTAACAGAAGACTTCAGCTCATTGACGTTGCTGTGCCCCGTAAGGGGCGCGGCGATTTGCCATCCTGGCCGCCGTGCTGACGGTAATCAGCACCCCGTCCGGCCCCAGCTTAGCCTCTCTTCCTTCCTTCAAAACACTTGTTTCCTCTCTTTTCATACAACCTCTCCCACAACTTTCTCTGGTCAGCCTCTAATTTCACAGGGTAGATGCTAACCTTCCTATCATCCAACCGTCTCGCATCGGGGCTGAGGGGGGAGGGTACAATGTTCCCTAACCCCTGAGCTTCGGTCTGGGGTGGCTGGTTTTAAACAACCTGCTTCACCCCCACCCATACCTTCCTCACATCCCTTTTCCTCTCCTCTTCACATTCTATCAATTTTACGCCGTGTTCAAGGTGGAGCCACCATGCCGATGGACTGCCAGGCCACCAGGCGGGGGTGGTGGTCTGAAATGGCGGCGCCTGGCTCTGCCAGGCCTGTAAGCACTTCTTGCAGTGCGGGCAACTGCAAGAGGTGATGAGCTATTGCGTCCCGTAGCACAAATAGGGTCACCATGCCCAATGATAAAAAAACAAAAAAACAACCCCCAACTTCCCCAAGAACATCAAAGGAGCCGCCCTCGGGCAGCTCCACCGAGAAAATGGAGGTCCCCCCCCCTTGTGACTGCGCAGGGGACCCTCCATACTTCTTTAACCGGAGAGGAGGCTTACTTCTCTCCTACGCCTACGGGTGTAGGGGACTCCCCCTCACCCCCTTGTCTAGGGGTGCTTTCGGGCACCTCCCTATTTCCAGCGGCAGTCCCTCCTTTGCTTTCTAAAGGGACTGCCAAGAAAGCCAGCAGGCAGCCCATTGCCGACCGCCCCTCGTGTTAGCGGCTCGGTAGGGCAAACCCCCTTAGGAGGGAGAGGGAAGCCAGGCCCCTTCGGTCGCTTCCCTCAAAAGACCTGCTGGCAAGAATATTAAACCTTGCCAGGGTCAAGGCCTGTGCCTCCCCACAAAAGACTCATGACGCTGCCAAGGGGACCTGCGATGTCCTGGGAGGGGATGGCCAACTGGAGGCCCCTCCTGTGATAGACATGGTCCTTGAGGAAAACCAGCCTCAGACGGTAGGGCCTTCCATGGGGGAGAATCCGGGCTCGGCGCCAAGCGCCGAACCCGAATCCGCCCCTATGCAAGGTCCTCCTCAAACGGCTGGTGATTCTCAGGCAGTACAAGGAGGGGAGGGATCTCCTTTCGAATGATGCCCCTGCGACCACCAGGACCTTCTCCATTTCAAAGAAGAACCTAGCTGAGGCCGGTACATCTGGCCTAGAGGCTTCTACCGGCGGGGGTGAGAAGCAGGTTCATTCCCCGCCCTCCTCTCCAAAAAAAAAAAGACCAAGACCAAAAATACAAAGAAGACTCGGGGCTCCTCTCCATCCGCGGGGGCTGCGGAGACGGATGGGTCTGCTGCCACTCTGGCAAGCGACCAAGCCAAGATCGGCACATCCTACCCCTCTGCCTCCCCGGTTGCGGAGCCCCTGACCAAGACCAAAAGTGCACAGGGCGGAGCCGCGATGACATCGAGGCCCCTTATTTAGAGGTTACCTGGCGTTTTCGAGCCCACTGGCTTTAAACGCTTCCTCGTTATTCGCTCCACTGATGGCACCATGTTGTCCAAGGGTAACATGATCCATCAGAGGAGAGGATTAGCTAGTGCAATTGGTAGAGAGCCGAAGGTGACCCGTTTCTCGGACGGGAGCCTTCTGGCGAATGCGGTGAATCCCGGTGAGGCGGCCAAGATAAGTGCTCTTCGGACACTTCATGGCACCCCGGTGAGTGTGACGCCGCACTCTACCATAAACTTTGTGAAAGGAGTAGTTTATGCGAGGGAACTCGTTGACCCCTCCATTGAGGACATCACCCTGGAGCTGGCCCACCATGGGGAGGTCAAGGTCGAACGTGTGATGAGAAAACAGGGAGGGGCCTCGAGACTCACCCCTACACTCTTCGTCACGTTCGACTGTGACAAGCTCCCTGAGTCGGTGCGTGCCAGGTGGGACCGCTACCGCATGAAGGCATTCGTGCCACTGCCGCAGCGGTGCTATTACTGTCACCGCTTCGGCCATACGAATCACTCATGTAGACGTACAAAGTCGGGGTCACCCGAAGTCTGTGTAAATTGCTCCAAGGTCGCACACGATAAATCCAAATCGTGTGTGGCAAATTGTGTCAATTGCGGAGAGCCACACCCCGCTTCTTCGAAGCAATGTGGTGCATATCTCCTTGAGAAAGGAAATCCTGGCCGTTCAAACCCAGGATCGACTCTTATTCCGCGAGGCTAAGGACTTAGTCCTGGCGTGCCAGGCTCTGCCTGGGACGTCATATGCCTCAATAGTAAGAAAGGCACCCTCTGATCCTCGCCCATTTAGGCTAACGAGCACGGTTGTTTCCGCGCTAATTCGGAGCCCTTCTGCAGGCTCTACTCAACCCGGGCCATCCCCTGGTAAAGCTGGCGGCAAAAAGGGTTCATACCCAGCCCCGGCTAAAACCATGGCTCCCCCCTCTTCCCCCAGCGTGACCTTTTCCCGTAAGGCGAAACGGCCACGCGCCTCCACCGAGTCGTTAGACTCACAGGAGGCAACACCCCTGAAGATGGTCGCTAGGCCATCTTCCGAGGTTTCTAAAGCTGTCCCCTGAAAGGAGGACAGCAACAAAGGAGCTTAGGCTCCTTCGCCCACGCCCCGAGGTGGATCGAGTGGCTCGGAGACGGTGGTTCCTCGAAAAGAGGGCCCCCCGCCTCCGAAGCCCACAACGCCCGCCTAAGGTTTCGAGGCGGAGGGAGGAAAAACTTGCATGGCGCGCCCAACCTCCCCCAATAAGTCCTCGAAGGCGACAGCGCCTTCAGCGCTTTGTCCGCCTAATAGCGCCCAGGGTTCTGCCCCCGGGAAGCGTACGGCCATTCCCTTGAAGGTCTTCAGTTCAAGGAGGGCCCCCGCGTCTCCTCCGAGCTAGGCCTGGAGGGCATATTCTTTCAATGGAATTGCCGTAGACTCCGGGCCAACTGGGAGGAGCTGCGGAGGCTCGTCTCGTCCCGTTCCCCGTTAGCTATCTTTTTGCAGGAGACCATGCTAGGCGCGTGCCCCCTGCTTACCCTCCCGGGGTATAAGGGTCTTGCGACCCCACCACCGCGGGATGGCAGGGCTGGGGGATGCGCGGTTTAGACCCAGCATGATGTCTCCGTTCTTCCTTTCTCTTTAGATACCTCCTTTCAGGCAGTGGCTGTGCAACTGCACCTGAAGAGGAGGTATACTATCATTTCTGCGTACATTCTACCGTCAGCTGACTTCGACGTGGGGGACTTCCGCCGCGTCGTGGCACGGTTGCCGAGGCCCTATCTCTTGCTTGGAGATCTGAACGGCAGACATCCTCTCTGGCGAAATTACTCCATAAATCCCAGGGGACAAGTCCTTGCCGATCTGATCGAAGAGCTTGAGATGGGTGTCCTAAACGTGGATGAGTTTACGCATCACTGTCCGAGAACCGCTTCATTTACTTGCCTTGACCAATCTTTGTGCTCTTCGGATGCACAGCCTGATTTTGATTGGGGGGTGGTCGATGACCTTCATGGTAGTGATCACTTTCCCATTCAAATATCATTTTCAGGGCAACTGCCGCCTGAGAGACCACCTCAGTGGTGCTTGGCACGGGCGCGGTGGCCTGCATTTCAGGAAATGACTGAATTCTCTATCTCAGTCGAGGAGTTTAGGGCGGTAGATGAGGCCGTTGGGTTCTTCTCTGGCAACCTCATCTCCGTTGGCCTGACTACTATTCCTAGGACGTCTGGCCGTTTTGCACGCCGACCACTCCCATGGTGTTTGCCCGAGTATGAGACGGTCCTCAAACAGAAGCGTTATGCCTACATGCGCTATAAGCGCCGCCCGAACGATTTCACTGTCGCTGAATTTCGTCGGGCTAGGGCTAGGTTCCGGTATATTTCGAAGCACGCCCGCCGCTCTTCTTGGTGGGCATACGTATCTTCACCTAACGGGAAGTGAGTCAACAGGATTCGGGGCCAGTTTTCGCAGGACCCTCCTCCCGTTCTCCACGAGAATGGGACCGCAATCTCGGACCCCGCGTCCGTGGCGGAATCCTTAGTCACCGCTTTTTCCGCATTCTCTAGCCGTGATGTCGCGGAAGGCCGCCGTTCGACTTTACCTCCATAGGCGGAGAACCTTTCAACGACAGGTTTACTGTGAGTGAGTTGCGTTCCGCTCTTGCTTCGTGCGCGGACACCGCCCATGGTCCGGACGATGTCCCGTACGCCATTCTTTGACACCTTGGTGAGCGAAACACGGCCTTTTTGTTAGATTTGTTCAACAGGATCTGGGTGGAAGGTCTTCTCCCAGACTCCTAAAGAATCGCTACTGTGCTCGCCCTCGCATACCGGGGAGAGATCACTCTACTCCGACCGGTTTCTGCCCAATCTCTCTAACCTCTTGCGTGTGCAAGTTGATGGAGAAATTGGTAAATGTTAGATTAGCCTTTTTCCTGGACAGCGGAGGCCATCTGTCTTCCACACAGTGCGGCTTCCGCAAGTTCCACTCTACGTCAGATGCTCTGCTCCGACTGGAAAATGCCGTCTGCGAGGCTTTCGTTCGTAGACAGCACTACGCCACGGTCTTTTTCGATCTGAAGAAGGCCTATGATACCGCATGGCG
Organism: Ceratothoa steindachneri; assembly: GCA_963969495.1. NCBI lineage: Eukaryota > Metazoa > Arthropoda > Malacostraca > Isopoda > Cymothoidae > Ceratothoa > Ceratothoa steindachneri. Next base: position 120,499,788 of record OZ018324.1, read on the forward strand.
ATACGGTATCATGGAGACTCTCCACACGATGGGGGCGAGGGCACGCCTCCCAATGTTTATATCTGAATTTTTGCGAGATCGTCGATTCCGCGTACGGGTGCGGGGAGCCCTCTCCGGCCCAAAGGAGCAGGAAGAGGGTGTCCCGCAGGAAAGTGTCCTCACTGTCACACTCTTTGCCCTGAGCATCAACGGCATCACCTAGGTGCTGCCGGAAGATGTTCTCGCTACGCTCTACGTAGACGACCTTTCGATCTCTTTTGGCGCGGCCCAGATGCCAACTCTGGAGCGTCGACTCCAACAGGCATTGAACCGTGTCTCTCGCTATGCCAAAGCGCACAGGTTTCGGTTTTCTTTGGCCAATACTAAGGTGGTGCACTCCTGCCGCCATCCACTGCTTCACCCCAACCCAGATTTGTTTCTTAATGGGGTGCACTGGGGTGTGGTTGAGTCGCACCGTTTCCCTGGTCTTGTGTTCGACAGACGCCTCACCTGCAAGGCTGATATTCGCAGCCTTGGGTTCTCTTGTACCCGCACCATGGACATTCTCCGGGCCGTAACGTTCAGCGCTTGGGGCGCTGATAGGGCTACTGCCTTACTTTTTTATCGATCCTTTGTTCGCTCGAAGCTTGACTACGGATGCGAGTTTTATGCATCCGCAGCCGAGCGTTTATTGCGGAAGGTGGATTCGATCCACTACACCGGCCTTCGCCTTGCGACCGGTGCCTTCCTTACTTTCCCCATTGAGAGCCTGTTGGTCGATGCTAGGGAGATGCCAGTTGCTCTGCGCCGCGTGCAGTGCATCACTCGCCTGTACGCGCGAGCCCGGCGCCTCCCTCAGTCGCCAAGAGCTCTAACTGCATCCGCAGCTGATCTCTATGGTGCCTATGCCGCCGAGAGACGCCACTCATACCCTAAGCCCTTTGGGTTTAGGGCCAGGAAACTCCTTCGAAAGCTAGATATAGCTCTCGGGCCGGTTGCGCCCCTGGTTCTGCCCAGGACGCCACCCTGGAGGGTACCACGTTTGGCTATTTGTCGCCACGCCTCTGCTCCCAAAGCTTGTACTGCGCCGGGAATATTGCGTTCGACCTTTTTGGAGCACACATCGTGTCACGCTGAAACCGTGCCAGTGTATACGGATGGCTCCAAGTCCCGAGAGGGGGTCAGCTTCCACGCTGTATCCCCTCTGTTTGAAGTCAGCGGGGCTCTACCAGGCGCTGCGTCTGTCTTCACGGCCGAGATGGTGGCAATACACCACTCGATACGGGAGATTACGCGACGTGCCCGGTTTGGAGACCGGATTGTGATCTATAGCGACTCACAAGGTGCCCTGAGTGCTTTCGGGGCAGTGGAATCTCCGCATCCCCTGGTTCGCGATATCCGTGACGCCAGGGTTTTGGCGAGCCAAGCAGAGCTCGATATTATCTTCTGCTGGGTTCCTGGACATGTAGGAATTGCGGGGAATGAGCACGCCGAGGAGGGCTCCAAAGAGTCAGCGAGGACTCTGCAACCGGACCAGCGTTTCGCTCTTCCTCACACCAACTACATGGCAGGAATACAAGCAGCTCTTCGGACTGCTTGGCAAAGAAGATGGGAGACGGTCGAAGGGAACTTAAAGTTGCGTGCCATTGCGCCGCGACTGTTCCCATGGACCTATCCCCCAATGCCACGGCTGCTTCAGGTTGCTTTCTGTCGTCTCCGAATCTGGCACACTCGTGTGACGCATTGCTATTTGATAGAGCGCTCGCCTGCACCCTATTGCAACGACTGCGTCGTCCCCCAGACTGTTCGGCACATTCTTGTCGAATGTCCCAGTCTGGGTGATCTTCGCGCACGACACCTGTCCCGGTACCGGGATGGGCGTGGTCGCTACCGCCTGTCCCTTGTACTCGGGATGAGTGCGTGCACATCGACTGGTGGACTTGTTGACTTTTGGGGGGAGGACGACCTTCTCCCTATTATTAAAGCAAGATTTGTTTTTTTTTGTTTTGTTTCGTTTTGTTTTTTCCTTTAGGTTGCACGCTTCTGCGCCGGGGGGACCTCCCCCTGACGCAGGAGCTTGCTTCCTTTCCCCCATTTGGGGTGTTTTTTTCGTTTCTTTAATTTTATTTTAAAGTAGCCTAGAACTAGGCCAGTTTTAATACGGCGACTAATGCCCATGTAGGCAGTCGCCAGATGAGCTCTTAAAAAAAAAAAAATGACGTTGCTGTGACGGACCTTTAGGCCTTGCTGCCCACATGCTGTAATCGAGGGGATTGTGGTCGGCCGACTGCGACGGCCAAAACTCCTTCGACCAGAAGTTCATATTCGACTCCAACCACTGATTTACGGTCTTGGCCGTGTGGGTCTGGGCACCGTTCTGCTGAATGAAATAGTCCACCTTATTCGTAATTTTTCTCAACCAGAGTTGGAATTTCCTGGCCAAATTGTCCCAGTAATTGGCCGCGGTTGGCCTGTAATCAGCCGCGAACCACATCGGTGTCATTTTCTCGCCATTCGAAGCCACGACGTCGAGCATCATCAAGAAGGCCGGGTGCTTGGTCGTGGACACTTAACGGACCTCGGAGACATCCCGTCCGAAGCTTACCACGCGGTCGTTCTGCCTCTTGATGACTGGATCGACCGTGAAGGGTTTTTCATCAAAACAATGAGAATTCGATTGCCATGATTCATTAATTCGTTGAGAAGGCTGACGTCAGCGCTCCCGACGTTTGCTCTCTCATCTCCATCATATCATAATTTGTAATGACCTGAATATGAAGTGTGAGAAAGACCCTCTAATATCTAACGCAATAATGTTTGGGGGAGGGGGGGGCAAATTTGCCATGTGTGGGCATGTGTGGGTGTGAATTGTATGAAGGAGTAGGACAACTTTTCACTGAAAACATTCAGGTTAGATTAGGTTAGGTCTGGTTAGGTTGGGTTAGGTTAGGTTAGGTTGAGTTATGTTTGGTTAGGTAGCCTGAAAGAAATTTAACCACACCATTAAATTTTTTTACTGCTCTTTTCAACTAACCAATGTTGCAGCTCTACTGCGAGCTGCAAAGCGCAATATCAGCGTTTGTTCTGAATCAATTGCTAATTTTTTTTTAATCTTAATAAAATGTATAAAAACATTACTTTTATTCTTTTCTATAAACTAATATTACATGTTATAATTTACTCATTCTTAATAAGTGTTTGTTTCCATAAAGTTATGAATTAAGTGATAAACATTAATTTCTTGATAACCTTATCTATTTTCTCTTTCACGGCGGCATTAAAACCTCCAGTTCGGAGTATGTACACTAGAAAATAGATGGGACACAAGCTAAGATCCTTAAATCACCCCTGTGGAAGAAAAACAAGTAAATTTGTGTGTTGCATTGGGCTGTAGTAGAAAGGAGTACAGAACTACACAAAAGAACCAGGGAAGCCCATAGGATCAATTCAAGGCCATCCCTAGAAGGGAAAATGAGCCCCTTTAAAATAAACCAACTAAATACAATAGATAAATCTGGTATCTACTATGTATTTGAGACATCTATGGACGATGAGAGCATGTTTAATATTATTTTCATGGCCATGAGTTCTACGGGGAATTGTCTTAATCCTAGAACACTAACTATCAGTTCACTACACACCACTACAAACCATGGGTATATCATACCCGATTTGAAAAAAAAAATATTAAATGTAAAGCTTTAATGGAATAGATTTACATGAAGTCACTTGAACATTGAACTTTGACTTAACATTAAGGAAAACTGACAATGACGTCGTTGCTCTGGGTACCTCCTACCCAAGGATAGCGTTTTAGGGTTAAAATCAAAGTATACAGGAGACTGACCGAAGGAGAAGGAAGTGTCCTTGTTTGTATGCACCATAAGGATACTTTTGGTAAATATGAATCATATCAATCTGGGTTATCAATATGATTATAGCCAACGTTTTTACTACTAGGTCATTTACAGGTAAAGATTTATGTACATGCATGCAAAAGTTTTAAGCTATACATCCTCATGATTAATCGTTGATTCGGTGTGAAGGTGAAGGCGACTGATCGATGCTATAATTTATTTTTCATTGTTGCCTTTCTCGTTCACTCTACACTCGTTCTTACCTGTGTTTTTCAATTAAGTGAAATTAACACCTACCGCCTGTGGTGGTCGCAAATAGTATAGGGTGATCCGAAATTCTGGTCACACCTTTTAAATATTGTTTGAATTTTCTATTTGAGATGTTACGAAAATGATGGTGTTCATGCAGACCTTCTCGATGTATAACTGCTAATAAAAGTCAATACACTAAAACCAGTACATGTGTTTAATATTACTATATTATCTCTCTATTGTTCTTCTTACTTTTTGGTAATCGGATGCCAAGACTTTCGGACTACTCAATGTTTGGGTGATTTCATAAGGGAGGCAAGTTCGAGCGAAAGGCGGGTTGAAGCGCTAATTCGATTAGTTTGAATCCATTTTGGCCTGTCCCTCTTCCATCCATCTCTACACTATCCTATGATTGATATTACTGAATTCTTTTAACATTAGATTGTCTAGGATTTAATGTCGTTTTGAAAAATGTTCTCTAGAATATGTGTAGACTGCAATGTTTTAATCAAAATTCAAAGCAAAAACCAACGAGGGTATATCACGCAAAAAAATTGTATGGAGAGTCTGTAGAGGAAGTGGTAAAGATGGAGGCAGTGAAAATGGAAGATAATTAGCCATAAGTCCTCCTAGAGTGATTGGAAGTTTTAGGAGAGTCATCTGGAGGCGTTGGAGACGGGAGGGAACACAATTCTCCTGATGTAAGCTGCAACATAGTTTCCATACTACACACAACGCCTCAATTGCGGTGGATACCGATAGAAAAGAAAGATGTGGAGAGTAGAGGGAAAATGAAGAGAGGAAAAAAAGAGACAAGAGGGAAAGGAGAACCCCCTCCCGGGCCTCGCCCCGGGATGAGAGGACGAAAACTGGCGAGCGACTAGCCTGCAAAATTAGCTGCTGGAGAAGACAAAATAGTTGAGAAAACACTTCTAAAGAAAATGAAGAAATTAAGAGAAAATGAAAGTGACTAGTAGGAATAAAGGTGAAGTTATTTCAACCTAGTTTGAGACTACCTATGTTCCTGGGGACTGGAGGAGTTTCCGCTCATCCAAGTGTAAGAGTACGAGGGGCACCTCCTCGCGTGGCAAACTGCTCCAAATGAAGAGTGGCAATATTCGGAGGTTGAGTCATAGCTGCAAATGGTAGAGAATTTGCCTACTCAGGTGTTAAGAATCCACCTGTGACTAGGATTTGACCTCTCAAATGATGATAATCACTCAGTGAATATTCAATGACTTGTCAAGGGATAATAATCACCCAGTGAACTCTCAAGGGATGATAATCACCAGTGAATAGTCAATGACTTCTCAAGGGATAATAATCACCCAGTGAATAGCCAATGACCTCTAAAGGGATGATAATCACCCAGTAAATAGCCTTTGACTTGTCAAGGTATGATAATTCTTCCTCTAAATAGACTTTAACCTGTCACGTGATGATAACCTCCCTGTGCATAGTCTTTGACCTCTCAGGTGATAAGAATCACCCTCTAAATAGCCTTTGACCTCTTAGGTGATAATATACTCCCGTTGCGTCGTTTTTGATCTCTCAGGTCATGATAAGCTCATTCTGCATAGCCGAGGACCTTTCAGATAATGATACTCCCCTCTGCGTATTTTTTGACCTCTCAGTTGATGATAATCACCATCCTCATAGCCTATGACCTCTCAGGGGATGAAGAGACCCCCATAACCTTTGGCCTTCAAGGTGAAGATAATCCACCTCTTCCTCACCTTTGCTTTCTCAAGTGAAGATTTTCCAACTGCCCATAGCCTTTGATCACTCAGGTGAAGACTATGCAACGGTGCATAGTGTTTGACCTTTCAAGAGATGATAATCAGTCAGTGAATGATAATCACACTCTGAATAGCCTTTGACCTCTCAAGTGATGATAATCCCCAATTTCCATACCCTTTGACCTCTCAAGTGTTGATAATTACCTACTGAGACAGAGTGGGCTGGGGGGTTATTTGTGCCGCAGGTCCGGTCACGCATCGACGGAACTTCGATCTGGACGCTGAGGAACGTGGAGCTCGTCGGCATCGGCCTCGGGCTCCGGCTGAGCGACATGTTTGCGTCACCTGTGGACGTATATGCAGTTCGCGCATCGGACTTGTTAGTAACCTGCGCACCCATCAACTGCACCAACATGGGGAGTGGCGTCAACGTCAACAACGATGGACAGCTTTAAGCACTGAATAACCATTGACCTCACAGGTAATGATAACCCCCCTCTTTATACCCTTTAACCTCTCAGGTGATGATAATCCACCTATGCATAGCCTTTGACCTCTCAAGTGATGGAAATCCTACCTGCATTGTATATGATCTCTCATTTGAGGATAATCGCCCTCTACATAGCCTATGACCAAAGTTATGTTGCTGATAAACCCACTCTGCAATGCCTTTGACATCTCAGCTCATGATAATCACCATCTGAATATCCTTCGACTTCTCAGGTGATGAAACTCCCACTCCTCTTCATAGCCTCAGTTGACGATAATTCATAGCCTTTCGCCTCTCCTGTGGTGATAATCCACTACTGCATAAGCTTTGACCTTTCAATTGATAATAATCGCCTTCTGTATAACTTTTGACCTCACAAGTGATGATAAGCCCCTCTTCATTCCCTTCGACACCTCAGGTGATGAAAGTCCATTTTGATGGGGCTTTAACCTCTAAGGTGATGATAATGCCTCCCTGTTTTACCTTTCACCCCTCGAGTGATGATAATTCCCCTCTAAATAGCCTTTGACCTCTCGGATAATGATAACCCCTCTATGGATAACCTTTGACTTCTCAGTTGACGATAATCCCCCCCCTACACAGTTTTTGACCGCTCGAGTGATGATAATCCCCCTCTCAATAGCCTTTGGCCTCTCGGGTAATGATAACCCCTCTATGGATAACCTGTGACTTCTCAGTTGACGATAATCCCCCTCCATCCTGCACAGTCTTTGACCGCTCGGGTGATGATAATTCACCTCTGCATAACCTTTGATGTTTCAATTAATGATAATCCCCCTCTGCACAACCTTTCACCACTCATTTGGTGATAGTACCCCACCTTTGAACGTTCTACCAGTAAATTCAAACCCCAACTTTCGATGTCTTTGCTGTTATAATAATCCCATTTCTTTTTTCAGATCCTCTTAATCAACAAACGGCTGAAGCAGTCCTCTTTCGTATCATGTTGGGACGTAGAAAGCGTAGAAATCCTCACAATGGTTAATGAAATTCACATCAAAATCAGAATGCGATTTACAGTCGAATCCGACGGTATTAGGGGTGGTCCTTATTTGGAGGAAGGGAAGGGAATGTGTCCTAATCGAATTGTGTTTTTTTCCACGAACCTTAGATGGCGAAACCTTTCTTATCCCGGGGAAATAGTGGAAACCCGCCCCGCGTCATAGTTATGTGAATATGAAAGAGATATTAGTATTCCATCTTCAGGTTTTTTGAACAAAGGAGAGAGTGGTATGTTCTGCTGTGAAAGCTGGAAGGGCAATGATACTTTTCTTTTGCCAACGTTCTGTTACACTCTGTTGTTTTATCTTTCGAGAGGTTTAGGTGTGTGAAAGGAAAAGTTCAATCAGACAAACTTAAAGTTCTACTTTTCCAGCATGTGTCGTTAAAACTTCTTTTCCATTGTGTGCAAGTGTATCGAGATAGGAGTAATAGGAATCGATATATGTGCGCTCCTGCGCATGGGCCAAAGCAACGTTAGCCTGATGAACATCCACAAAGTCGCGGAGAGGCTCAAGAACGAGGAAGACCTTAAAGATCGACCTCGTTCAGGCAGACCTCAAATTGTCGACTGATTAGCTGTGAGAAAGGCCCTCTTAAGTGCCTCAAAGCTCAAAATGACTATATTTGCGAAGAAGAAGAACATCTCGGTGATCATGGTGTCTAGGGCCGTCATGGAAGAAGGCGGTAAGATCTCGAGGTGCTTGGAAAGGCCTCGACTCACCGACCGTATGCGAGAACAACGTCGGGAGCGCCGTCTTCGCCTACTCAACGACTTTAAGTCATGACAATCAAATTTTCATTTATTCTGATAAAAATCCTTCTCGGTCGATCCACTCATCAACAAGCAGAACGCCCGTTCGGTAAGCTTTGGCCAGGACGTCTTCGAGGTATGCTACGAATCCACAACCAAGCGTACCTGGCCTCCTTGATGATGCTCGGCGTCGTGGCTTCGAATGGAGAGAAGAAGCCTTCGGTGTGGTTCACGGCCCGTTACAGACTCACCGCGGCTCATTACACGGACATCTTGGCCTCGAAAGTCTAGCTCTCGGTGAAAACGATCACGAAGTTGGTAGAGTACGTCTTTGAGCATTACGGTCCACGGCCCACGCGGCCAGGACCGTTCAAGAGTGGTTGGTATTGAACATGAACTTCTGGCTGACGTAACTTTGGCTGCCGCAGTCGCCGACCTTAATCCTCTTGACTACAGCGTGTAGGTGCATTTCAAGGGCAAAGCTTCAAGGTACGGCACAGAAACATAGACGAGTTGAAGTTCTCCGTCAATCGCGTGTGGGCCAGCACGAGGCAGGACTTCGTCATCAACGTGTGCGTGGCCTTCGGGTCTCCACTGGAGTGTGTGCTCGGCATCAAGTGCCGCTTGATTGATTGATATTACAATTTAAACACATTTAAATATTAAAACAATAAAAACCTTTCTAAATGCATCAAAACTATCATTATGTCCTCTGTTGAGAGCGTCGTACTGAGTGGAGAAGAACTTATGCAAATACTTGGTAGCTGTGCTGTGATTGGCTAATTAGCTACTTGCGTGATGATGCGTCTGCGGCAAATTAGCCTCCCGGGAATGAGTATCAGCGTATTCGGCCAATGAGCGACCAGCTCATGTCGCAGCCGATAGTTTTGTGTCCGCAATCTCTGGATTGAGCCCCTACTTCGAGATAAAAAATTCTACGCCGTATCCACTAGGCTATGAAGAGCTCAAGTTTTAGTGTGGAGCTGTGACTGTTAACCATACAAACTCCCATAGTAGAAATATACTGTTTGTGTCTAAGTGGAGAAGGCAAACTTTCTCCAGAAAACCTATAGAAAGATGTATTGTGTAGAATAAATTGTTCGCAAGTGGACGAAAACAATAGAACGCAGGCAAAAGAACTTAGGGGGGACCGTTGTCAAAATGAGACGATATGCAGAGATAGAAGGAGTTCATCAAGCTAGTTGCCTCATTTGCCTGGAGCTAGCTAGAAGTTTGACTCAGAGGATGCTTACCAGAGCATGTCTACAGAAGGCGAAAGAACTTTCTCTTTCAGTGATAAAGACACCAGTGTGGATGAGAGTGATTCAAAAGAGAATCGTCTGTTCTCCACACCAACACTAACTCAGCCAAGTGATGGATTGCCGAAAAAATACCAGCATATCTACGAGAGCATCACAAAACTGCGACCTGAATATTATGATGCAATAGATAAATTGAAGAGCTGCTATCACATATGTGAAGCCCAATCTCTTGTGTTAAGATTACATTTTCTTCTATAATCAAACTCAAACTGTACTCTAAAATGATGATGATAATAATAATAAAAATAATAATGTTAATGATAATGATATTTAAGGATTATCAGATAGGAATGAAATAAGAGCTCAGAGATTCGCCTAATTGTACATTACCTTCCGAAGCTAAAACTACATTAATTGACGCGGGCATTCCATTTTTCCCAACTCCCTTCTTGCTGACCCAGCCACCCTGCTTCAGCTTACCCCATATGGCATCAGCAAGCAATTTTCTCTCTAAAGTAGCGAAAGTCTTTAATACTACCGACTAATCTCTTGTGATTTCACTGTTTCTTTGCAAAAGAAAAATCATCAAGAAAACCTTGTCTAGCTTCACCTATTATAACCTTGAGTTATACTTTATTAGTTATTAATACTAAGTTAGGAACTTTCTCTATCTTTAAAATATATTCACATTGGCTTAGTTGTAAGAAATTACCATCCCACTGTGTTTAATGTTCTATATAATCATTGGCTAAATTGTAAAAATCTAAACACTTAGTAACTAAGTCACAAATATAATTGGACCATTATTATTAAACCCCTCCTACTATGTTTAATATTTTATGTAACCACACCCATTTGAAATGAGTATAAAAACTAGAAAAATTCTAGTGAGCAAAGACATCTTTCTGTCCCGTGTATCCATTTTGTGGCCTAGCCAATACAGCTTCAGGGCTCATTGCAGACTCATTCTCTGAGTTAGGTCAGGAGTATTAGATATTTTTCAGTATGGCCATTTTGGGTGGTTTAGCTCTCTCGCTTAGGGGTTCATTGTTTGCCTATTTCCTGATTAGGTTAAATGTATTTTTATTTGTTAGTATTAAAATTTGGCTGTGTAGCCATTACTCATACAGAATTACTGTGTGATCATTTCGTGATTTAAGTTAGGATTTAATGTAGTTTAACATGCCGTTCTTTAACAAAATAACAGGAATGAGGAGTAAGTATTTAGAGCAAAATTATTTTTGTAACATTCCTACTCTATAGCGATTAGTTCCTCCACTATTATTAAGTTTCAGGCAAATCTGCGGAGTTATTGACTGCGCTGATCCATCTACTTAAACCATATACGTTAAGGTTTGTTTTTACCCATTTAAGTTCGGTGTTTTTTATATCACAGCTCCTTTGCAGTAACGATTTCCAGGGGATTTGGATGTACGCGTGCTGTTCAGGGTCAACGTTCTCGAAGAACACGACGAGATTAAAAAACAAGGGATAGTGAATTTTAATAGAGAATTTCGACCTGTCCAACCGGGAACAATTTTCTACGGCTTATCTTTAATTTGTAAACTTAGGGATTACATATATTTACTTTGTAAGTTAAGTATTGTGGATCTTTACTTTGTCAAATTTGTGAATCCTTATCTTAAATTGGTAAATTTAGAGATTATCACTTGTCAAATTTGCCAATGGTTATCTTTAATAGGTAAATTTGGGGAATATTTATCTTTGTTTGCGTAGTGTTTATCTTACTCGGTTAATTTTAGGGAATGATTAGTTACGAATGGAGAAATGCACACTTTTTTAATGGTATATTATAAATAAATAGAAAGAAATTATATAATTAACAAACTTTGGAACATATAAAAAAAACATTTCCTGTAGCCGCAGAAGAAAAATAACAGACTACAATTTGGCGTCAATATGTATCGCCATCTTAAAATTCGGGCGATAATTGGAGAAACAAAATTAGCCATAAAATTGCTCAGAATTTTACAGGTTATCTGAACATTGATAATTTTTATGTGCCACTGTATAAGGATTATACTAGTGGTTCCTATTGTATTTATTATTACTACTGCAGTAGGAAACATGGTTTACGTGGTAAATTTCTAGGAACATCTCGACAACAATTATTTGAACATAAAATGTATTTTTCTGGCCATTTAGAGGTCAGGAACGTGATTATGAGCAATATTGCACCTGCATTTCGCTTATTTTCTGGATAAAAGATCTGATTTTTGTATTATTTCGTTATATTGGATACATTTTAAGATCATCTCCATCACGAAATTTTGTATAAAATATATTTTGTTGACCTATTTATGGGTCATGAACGCGAATATGATATTCATTGCCGCCGCAAATGGCTTAATTTCGAGTTAGCTTCACATTTTTATGAGCAAAACTACAACGAAAATCACGCAAAATATGCGATTTGTGAAGACAACAACGATAATAAATCTCTAACCTAACCTTACTGTAATTTGTGATTTCTTTATATTTATTACATTTTGTACTTTTAAATTTACGGTTTTCTTCCCTTATTTTGAGGTTCACTTGAATTAAGTTATGATATGAAATATCTATTATCTCTCCTTCTTCATCAATGATTATATTTATTAACATAAAATAGGCTTTCTCATTTATATGTACGTAGTCAATTACACTTCGTTGGTTATTTCTTTGCCATGTATAAAGTCTTTCTGTATTTTCATTATCGTTTAACGATATAAGTATATATTCTTTCATCCATTTCAGTATTATTTTACCATTTTCATCAACTTTTTGATATCCTAAGAATCCCACATGACACTTAAAGTTAACCATTATTATCAAGGCTTAGTTTGTGGTTTTGAATTTTTTCTATTTCTTTTATTATTTTTTGATTTCTTCTTCTATCTTGTTCATTATTTAGGACTGAGAAATATACAACAATAATCCTAATTTGCGTATTTTTGATGTATATATTCATATCTAAAATATCTTTGGATTGACAGGTAAAATATCGTTAAAATCTATATTTTTACATTCTATATATAGAAAAGTAATTCCTCCACCTTGTTTAGCATTCTCTAATCTCACTTCATGTGTTGCTTTAATACTTTCACTCAAACTAAGTTTTTCTCCTTTGAGTTGAGTTTCAGTTAAAAATAGAATTTGTTTATCAGCAGCTGTTCAACTTCAGATACCTTATACTCGTATCTCAAAAAACCTTGAATATTCAACAAAGCAATTGTAAATAAGTTCGTTTTATCTAAATTATTTCCTATTTACTTATATATAATTTAAAAAATGAGGGTAAGTTATTGTGTAATAAACTATTTAAAAATAAACTACATTACATACGAGTATAATGGTGGTTATGAAATGCTAAACCTAGTAAGATTAGGCAAAGTTAATGCTGAAATGGGTAATGCAGCTGCAAAGCCAAGGACATAAAATTTAACAAAGCCAATTATAAATTTGATATGCTACAAAGGCAAAAAATCTAAAATATATACAAAAAGAAAAATACAAGAAAATATTTATGGCCCCTCATATGACTAAATAAGAATTAAAGCAAGATCAAATTTTGAGAAATAAACTTGAGAAAATAAAGAAAAAGGAGAAATGGGATGGTATAGTATATGAGGAAAAACTTGTCATAGAAATATTTTTAAATAGTTTATTACACAATAAATTATCCTAATTTTTTCTTGATTGTACTTCTACTTCCTTTGATTGAGGTATATTATATATCATGAAATTGTTTTTTTCTTACCTTCAACTTCTTTCAATTCTTCTTTACCTTATCTTTTATTTCATTTATTATATCAGGTTTTATGAATAAAGTATGGTCCTTAAATATGTCTTTGAATTTCATCAATTATTTCAGTTTTAACATTATTCATTTTGTTTTCGATTTCCTTAATCTGATAAGCTAGTTTATTGTTCTGGTCCTTTAGCTTCCTATTATCTTCTTTTAGAATTTAATTCTTAGCACTCATATTTCTTATTTTTCTCTACATTCACACCATTATCAAGGTAGTTTGGCATCTCGTGATAGCAATTTCTATAGATAACTTCGCACAACCTGCATGATGCAACTTATCACATGTGTTACATACTATAACATTATCCTTCCTTTGTTTTCTTTTTTCAATTGGCACACTTGTCATTCGTTTTTTCGATATCTCCGGCTTCCTCTTTTGTTCTCCTCAGAGGTGTTCGTTGCATATCACTATATATTTGGCTATTTTCACTTCTATTAACAAAAAAATCTTACTCAAGTTTCGCGAACAGTTCTTCAGATTAAAAATAATGATCTAAGCTTTTGACGCTTTACTGTTGGTCTCTCGTTATTCCATTTGCCTCCACTCCTGAAGAATCTCTGTAGCTGTCTTTTTCTATTGTACTAATCGAAGTTTCAAGGAGTTTTATATGCAGATGATCGCCTTCTTTTAACACAATCATTAAAAGATGTTACTGAAGTAAGTAAATGAAGCGGTCTTACAATCAATGCATCAAAGAGCAGCATAATATGTAATTACATTGGTCAGCGTCAAAAATGTACCTTCGGTTTTCTGTAGTGTTTCTAAATAAAATTAACCTCTTAAATCCGAATCTGGCATCCGTTTCTTTCTATCAGGTCCAGTTTTCGCGATACAGGGGGTGATAATTTTATAGTTTATACATGTCTTATATTACATAAAAATTTCAATAGTTTCTGCACTACTGTATTCGCAGTAAATTTTGTGTACATTTTAAGTAATTATGTTAATAAGTTTATATTTTGGCAGTTTAGAAATTGCTTAGCATTATAATAATAAGAATGATAATAGTAATAATAGTGGTTGAGTTAAAAATTAACAGAAAATGTAAGAATAGCCCCAACAGATTTTGCTATGTTTGCGGCCAAGTGACTTTTTCCGAGCAGCAAAGTACAATCTCTCCTGTAATTAAATCTTTGTATCATGCATATTTTGGAGTAAGGCTAGGAGATCAACATAAAAGTTTTGCACCACACATCTGCTGCAAGGGATGCTACATAAGTTTAAGAAGCTGGAGTCAGGGCGAACAGAAGTCTCTCTCTTTTGGTATTTCCATGGTGTGGAGAGAGGGTAAGGAACACACTACGGACTGCTATTTTTACATGACAAATCTTAAAAGTGAGCATTGAATTCAGGATTTAAGCTTTCTGTTTTATACTGGCTCCTTAAAATGTAATTATTATGCATAGAATTTGCATAAAAAAAACTAACATAGTTCACTTCAGCATGAAAATATTGTCGTAGAATTGCTCATAGTCCGGTCCAATAACACTGGTCTGTGTCAAAAATGTACCTTAGGTTTTCTATAGTGTTTCTTAATAAAATTGACCTCCTAAATCCGAATCTGTCATCCGTTTTTCTCTATCACCTCCAGTTTTTGCGATACAGGGGGTGATAATAATTTTATAGTTTATACATCTCCTATATTACATCAAATTTCAATAGTTTTTGCACTGCTCTATTCGCACTAAATTTTGTGTACATTTTAAGTAATTATGCAAATAGGTTTATATTTTGCAGGTTAAAAATTGCTTAGCATTATAATAATAAGAATAATAATAATAATAGTGGTTGAGTTAAAAATGAACAGAAAATGTAAGAATAGCTCCGACAGATTTTGCTATGTTTGCGGCAAAGTGACTTTTCCCGAGCAGCAAAGTACAATCCCTCCTGTAATTAAATCTTTGTATCATGCATATTTTGGAGTAAGGCTAAGAGATCAACATAAAAGTTTTGCACCACATATCTGCTGCAAGGGATGCTACATAAGTTTAAGACGCTGGAGTCAGGGCGAACAGAAGTCCCTCTCTTTTGGTGTTCCCATGGTGTGGAGAGATGGCAAGGACCACACTACGGACTGCTATTTTTGCATGACAAATCTTAAAGGTGAGCATTGTATCAAGTATTTAAGCTTTCTGTATTATACTGGCTCCTGAAAATGTCATTATTATGCAAAGACTTAGCATAAAATTAAAAACTAACATAGTTCACTTCAGCATGAACATATCCTTTACTAAACATTTATGTACTATCTGCAACTCCAAATCAATTCCTTTATGTAATATGCAATTATATTTTCCACAGGTATAAATAAGAAGAATAAACATAGTGTGGCATATCTGGATGTTCCTTCTGCCATCAAACCCCTGCCCCATGGCCCAGGAATTCCTATACCTTCTCCCCCTTAACATAATGAGGTACATGAAGAGATTAATATGGAAGTTGACCAAGATTATGACACATCTGAGTCTTATCAGGTTTCCACACATGATATGGTCGCAAGACCATTCACTCAAGTTCAGTTAAATGACCTGACCAGGGATCTGGGGCTTTCAAAGAAGAATACACAACTTCTTGGCTCTCGACTTCGTGAAAGTAATCTTCTCGCTTAAGAAACAACATTTAGGGGGGGTACAGAAATAGAGAACAAGAGTTTTGAAGCTATTTTTTACAGCATTCTTCCAGCTCTTTAGTATACTGCACCAATATTAAAGGACTTGTTGAGGCCCTTGGAATTCCCTACAACCCATTAGAATGAAGACTGTTCAAAGATTCCTCTAGTAGAAGTTTAAAAGCTGTGTTACTGAATATTGGTAACAAGATAGCTTCCGTTCCTAAAGGCCATTCAATCCAACTTACTGAAAGTTATGAAAATATGAAAAAATTGCTGGATGCAATAAATTACTCTAGCTATAAGTGGAGGATATGTGGTGACTTAAAGGTAAGATCATTTTACACTTGGCATTTCTAAGCCTTTTGATATTGACATTTTCATTTTTAATTCTTAATATTTGTATACACCTTTTGGTCAACTTACATTTTACAAGAATGCAAATCTGGAAATCATGAGTCATTTTTTAGTTATATTTTTTGTTGAAGTGTGTCCCTATAGGTTAATGCATCTTATTGGGTTGATGGGAAACTTACCCTAATTGAGAAGGTATACAACACAACTTAATAAACTCAAAATAAGATGTACATATATCCAATTAGTTCCAATACGATGATTTAATGCATCGGCATACAGGATTTTTCAGTACATATTCATATTCTTATTGTTTTAAGAAATATTACTTTGAATTTGTTTTTAGAAATATTACACTAAATTTTCATACCGTGCTAAATTTTTTTCAGGTAGTGTCTCTTACGCTTGGGACGCAAACAGGCTACACGAAGCATCCCTGTTTCCTATGGTTATGGGATAGTCATGCAGATAGTATGCACTATGAGAAGAAGGTTTGGCCTACACGAGAGGCATTTAGAATTGGATCAAACAATGTGATAGCTGAACCTTTTGTGCCTCCTCACAAAATACTGCTTCCTCAAATGCATATAAAGCTTGGCATAATGAAAAATTATGTCGAAAGCCTTAATAGAGAAGGTCAAGCTTTTAAATTTCTTCTTCAAAATTATCACAGGTCAGTGCCGCTAAGCTCCATGCGGGAATTTTTGATGGACCTCAGATCAGGAACTTGATGAGAGATCGACAGTTTGAGGCATCAATGACGGACATAAAAAAAATGCCTGGGAAGCTTTCAAAGCTCTAGTTAGCAATTTTTCTAGGCAATAAAAGAAGCCGAGAATATGTTGCCCTGGTCAATCAGCTCCTAATAAGTCTCAAACATTTGGGAGCTCGAATGTCTATAAAGATACACTTTTTATAGTCCCATCTGGATTATTTTCCCGACAACTGCGCGGATTACAGTGAAGAACAGGGGGAAAGATTCCACCAGGAAATGAAAACAATGGAATCCAGGTAACAGGGTAAATGGGACGTAAACATGCTTGCTGACTACTGTTGGTGTTTGAAGCGTGATGCACCAGATGAGAGGCACAAACGAAAATCGTCAAGGGCGTCTTTTCTTGGAAATTAGAATTATTTTCTTTATTATGTTTCATTCTTTATTTTTTATTTTATTAAAAGGATTATAGTTTACATACGTTTATTCCTGTTTCTATGATATAACAAAAATAATGCATTATTAGATAGAGAAAGGTTTTTGAAATTTATTTTCATGAAAAATGAGGTAATCTCAATGAAAATGGTGTATGCTGTACTGAGAAAATCTGACCTGATTGAAAAAAATACATTCATTTTTAAACTCAGGAAGTTCGATTCATTTGGAAACCACAAAAAAATCCTGAGGGACATAAAATTTCTTTTCAAACGCAGGCCTGTGTTATGAATATGAAAGAAAAACCAACTGATATAGCAGGAATCTAGGTTGTAAATGAGATTAAATATTTAAGAGTAATTATAAATGACTCAAGAAATAATTTAAAAAACTACAAGCATTCAATAATTGAAAAATCACATTAATTGGGGAACTCTTAGCTGTTGCAGCTTAGAGTTGTCATAAGTTGGTGATTGGAAAGATCTATTGGAAGAATATTCCCCTTCCTGCCATTTTGAATGGATCCAATATAATTAATATAAATGATTCAGATGTCAAATAATTAGGAACTATAGAGAATGGTTTGTATAGGAAGATCTTGGGAGCATCAAAATATGCCCAAACTGTACTTTGAGGGAAGAAATAGAATCATCTTTAATCAAGACAAGGATAGTAAAAAGTCTATGTATATTGAAAGTATTTTGAAAGGAGAAAATGATCTTTTGAAATGTATATTGAATGATGTGGTAGAAAAGAACCATAAATTTATCAGATACCTTACAAAACTATCAAGCTGTTCACAAATAATTATCAAGGATATTAAAAGTAAGCAGAAAAAAATATATATATACTGTATATATGAGTGGGACCTAAAACCATGGCAAGAAGAAATCTCACCCCATTAACTCTTGAGGTCTACAGAAATTAGGAAAAAAGAGCTAAAAGAAGAGAATATTTATGACAACTCATATTCATTAATTATACTCTACAAGCGAGAACAAATACTTTGCCACTATTTGACAGAAATATACATTCAAGTGGAAATACAATGTGGTCAGGTTGTGAAGGTGAGATAGAGAATCTTAAGCCCTTTCTATTGCACTCTCCATCGTACAATTATTTGAGGAGTGAGTTGGGTATATAACAGTCTGAATCTGACGATACAATTCTTGGAAAACTGCTCTTTTAAGAAGATAAAATCGAAAACACAAAAGAAATAATTGTGGAAATATAGAACAACCAAATAAGACAAAACGATTAAGAGAAGAATTTAGCTTCAAAGGGAGTAACTACTGGTTTGAATGGCAAAACTAACGATCCCAACTAGAGTGAACTATCCGTTAGGCTAGTTTAGGTTTGCGAAAAGATTACGCACAAGTTTAAGGGTTAAATAAAAATTATTATTGCCTCTGACAATTATACCCATCCAACCTGATTTTTCTGCATTATTTTCGCAATGATTGATGATGATCTCCCAGGCAAAACTACACCAGTCGACAACTGTTTAATGTGATAACTCCACTTATTTTTCTATTCTCTGCTGGGCGGCTCTGTTAAATTCGAACCATGATACAAAATCAATCAATTTAACTGGGCTTATTCTAGCGTTTTGTTAAAAAAGTTCCATGCAACGCAGACCTATAAAAGCGGCACCAGATTTTCTTGTAGCGTTTCTGTTCCCACAGGATATACTAGTATTGTCACAGCGGAAAGATCGGTCTTTAATGACTTCCGGGTCATTACCGCACAGCGAACATACACAGTTCACATTTATTATCGTATGGTTAGCCAAGAAGGATAAAAAATTGGTTTTATCCTTTAAAATAATTCGCAAATTTATTAGCGAGAGCGAACAACTAACACATACATGATCTAATGACAAGTGGTCTTAAATGGTCGCGATTTTAAATTATCAACTCTCTTTGGGCAATTTTAGGCGATAATTTGGTAGCCCAAATCATCGCCAGTATTTCAAGTTAGTGCTAACTATTGGCTTTTTCAGCCGCAGATTTAGGCAAAAAAACACCATAAAAAAAGGAAGCATGATTTTTTTTTAGTATGCGCTAATGTTTTTTGATCATTTAATTATTTCCTATTGCTTTTTTTCATAATTACCATTAAAAAGTGCACATTTCTCCATTCATAACTACTATAGATAATTATCAATTTAAATAGGGCTTATTCTTACTTATCAAATTCGAGGTGCTTACATATCTTTACTTTGTAAGTTAGGGGGAGTTTTTCTTCGTAAATAAAAGTAGTAATTATCCTTTCATGGACAAATTTACCATCTTTACTTCCCCAATTTATAGATTGTTTATCTTTTATTTGTACAATTAGGGAGTGCTTGCCTTTACTTTGTAAATTTTGGTAGAGATTATCTTTATTTAATCAAAATTACGAATCTTTATCTTTACTTGATAAATTTAGGGAGTACTTATCCTTCCTTGGCAAAAAGTAGAGTAGTTATCTTTACTTGATAAATTTGATTGTTTATATTGTTAGATTTAGAGAGTATTTATCCTAATTTATAAATTTAGGGAGTGGTTATCTTTGCATGGTAAATTGAGGGAGTGTAAATCTTTACTTGATAGATTAAGGGATTATTTATAGTTACTTGCTAAATTTACGGAGTGTTTAACTTTACTTGGTAAATTTAGGGAGTGCTAATCATGCTAATCTTTTCTTGGTAGATTTAGCAACCATCTATCCTTACAAGTCAAAATGTAGAGTAGTTATCTTTACTTGATCAATTTTGAGGCTTTTATTACGTATTAAGATAAGTCATTTCGTATCTATATTTTAGTATAGTTGCGTATCGTGTACGTGATCCCAAGACCGCATAATGAAAGGTATATAAAGATCAGTCTGACAATCTTTAGGGAGTTCAAAAACACCAGGGACTGGTCTTTGTATGTGGGGTCGGAGGTGTCGGGTAGTATTCTGTTTGACTCCAGCAAGTGATCCTTTTCACTTTGTAAATTGGGAGTGCTTATCTCTAATTGTTAGTTCGGGAGTGCTTATCTTCTTTAATATGGATAATTTATGTAGCATTTACGAGGGGTGGTCAATAAGTTTTGCGAATCGGTAGGGTAAAACAGAGGAAGGGGGGATGGCTGTTTGTGGGGGTGTTAGGACAAGTTATGACAAGTCAGGACCTGCAGCCGCACGCTCCTGCCTCGTCTATTTAAGAAGCAGTAGCTGATCGCAGATCGTCAGTCACAAATTTTTGACCAAGGAAGGCAAGAATGCAAAAGAGATATATGAACGCATGGTTGCAGTATACACTGACACCGCCCCTTCCTATGCAACCATCGCTCGCTGGAATAGGGAGTTCCGCCATGGTCGTGAGTCCCTTGAAGTTGACACCGTCCAGGATGCCCGTCAGACGTGACCAACGAGGACAATGTGGCCCGTGTGGAGAGGATGATCCTCTAAAATCGACGGGTGAAGGTCGAAGAAATCGAGCGAGAATATCACATGGAAGTGTTATCAACATCATCCACGACAATTTGGCCATGACCAAGGTCTCTGCCCGTTGGGTCTCTAGAAACCTCACGCCCGATGATCGACTTCAACGTCGTCAAAGTTCACAAAACCAGAGTTGCACAAGTTGCCCTGCCGAGTGCGGATTCGATGAGCTCAACCATCCCCCTCCCCCCTACAGTCCAGATCTGGCCCCTAGCGACTACTTTTTATTCCGCCAGATCAAGGCTGCA